>JAVIAB010000050.1:25133710-25868046 GCA_032433765.1 Megaustenia siamemsis
CTCTTCTTTCAGACGCTTCAAGAGCTCAGATTGTGTTCTTCCATTCTTTCTGGCTTTCTGCCATGTCTTGGCCGTTTGTCTCTTGCTCCGCCAAGCTTCCTCGACTTCTACGTTCCACCAGGGTGGCTGCGTCCATCTCTCCTGCCTCCTACGAGGGGCGCTCTGTTTCCTATGTCTGATTTTGCTAATGACGTCCTGGTCTGTTTTCTCGTAGTGGAATGTGTTGAGCTTTCTTTTCTGGCTTCTATTTCTGCTTTTCTCAATTAGGAGGACACATGGATAGTGATCACTTCCGTGGAACCCCAGTGCACTCCACCTGCAAACGGGTGCGAAGGTGGAAGACGCCAGTGCCAGGTCTATGACACTATCAAAGTCCCCTGTTCGAGTGGCCATTCTTGTTGCCCTTCCATCATTCAAGCACACTAAATCGACTGACACTAGTGCGTTCTCTAAGTATTCTCCCTGCTTGTTGGTTATAGACATATGTAGTAGTAGCCTCCGTCAGTCATAGTTGACTATGGATTTTTCAGCGCCCTTAGAAATGTTATTTTTTTCTTTTCTTTTCTTTCGTCGTGCATTCTCTTTCTCTATGAAACTGTCTGCTTCTTGTTTGAGGTGAACCTTTAGAGTGTGTTTCCAGAGATTGCGGTCTGCAGCTATGTCTTCCCATGCTGCAGGGTTTATGTTCAGAGTCTTCATGTCGCGTTTACACACATCTACAAATCGAAGTTTTGGCGCCCCCTAGTTCTTTTACCATATGCCAGTTGTCCGTAGAGTATATCTTTTGGTACACGGCCATCTTTCATACGGTATACATGGCCAAGCCAACGTAACCTACGTTGTTTGAGCAGCGTGTAGATATTCGGGAGGCCTGTGCAAGTCATGACCTTCACGTTTGTCACTTTATCCTGCCAGGTGATACCAAGAACACGGCGTAGACATCGCATATGGAATGCATTTAGCCATCTCTCCTGCTTTACATAGGTTGTCCAAGATTCGCTGCCATACAGGAGGATACAAATTTTGCAGGCATTGTACAATGCGGCTTTTGTTTTAATTGTCAGTTTGTTGTTTTGCCAGACACGCTTAGAAAGACGGGCAAAGGTGGTAGCGGCTTTACCAATACGAGTGTCAATTTCTGTATCTAAAGATAGTCTGTCGCTGATGATGGACCCCAGGTAGTTATACTGCCGCACGATATCAAGTTTATAGTTGTCGATAGAGATTTCAGGTGTTGCTTCGACGTCCTGACCGAGTATGTTAGTTTTCTGCAGACTTATTGTTAGACCGAAGTCTCGGCAGGCATGTGAAAAGCGATGTACCATGCTCTGGAGTTCTTCCTGACTTTGCGTGACAAGTGCAGCATCGTCAGCAAATAACATATCTCTAATAGAGATATGTCTGACCTTAGACCTTGCCTTTAGTCTTGAGATATTGAACAACCGACCATCAGATCTAGTATGCAGATAGACTCCTTCATTCGCATGTGAGAATGCATGTTTTAACAGAACAGCACAGAAGATTCCAAATAGAGTTGGAGCAAGAACGCATCCCTGCTTGACGCCGCTGCGAATGCCGAAGGGTTGTGATGTGCTGCCATCATATTGGATGGTGCCCTTCATGTCCACATGAAACGATTTGACTAGCGTCAGTAGAGTATGTGGGCAGCCTATTTTGGAAAGTATTTTGAAAAGACCTTCTCTGCTGACAAGATCAAATGTCTTTCTAAGGTCGATAAAGGCGATGAAGAGAGGTTTTTTTCTGCTCTCTAGATTTTTCTTGAAGTAGACGAAAGAAGAAAATCATGTCTGCAGTTGATCTTCCTGATCTGAAGCCGCATTGCGATTCAGGATATACGCGTTCTGCGAGTTTTTGTAGCCTTCCTAAGATGACTCTGGCGAAGGTCTTGCCGACAATGCTGAGTAAGGAGATGCCTCTGTAGTTGTTGCAGTCGCTTCTATCTTCTTTATTTTTGTAGAGAGTTACAATCACGGAGTCTCTCATATCTTGAGGAATGGCTTTCTCTTTCCAGCATAGATGTAGTACTTCAAGCAAGGGATGTAACAGAGCACTTTTGCAGGATTTAATCAGATCGGGAGGGATCCCATCTTGTCCTGGAACCTTGCCTGTGGCCTAGCTATCTATGGCCTTGCTAAGTTCCTCTACGGTTGGTTCAATGTCTAACTCTTCCATAGGTGGGAGACATTGTATGGCGTCAAGGGCGTTTGGTGTAACAGTGTTTTCTATTGAATAAAGTGAAGAATAATGTTCCACCCATCTTTCCATCTGTTTGCCTCTATCTGTTATTTTCTCCCCAGTGGATGACTTTAGTGGGGCAATAGTGTATTTTGTTGGTCCAAGGGCTTTCTTTATGCCATCATACATTACTTTTAGGTTTCCAGTTTGAGATGCAGTCTGGATGCTGTCGCTGAGGTGGAGCCAGTACTCATTAGCACAGCGTTGAGCTGTTTGCTGGACTTTGTTTCTGGTCACTTTAATAGCCTGCAGAGTATTTGCATTAGGTGCACGCTTGTGATCTAAGAAGGCCGCGCGTTTAGCTTCGATTACGGGTGCCATAACATGGGAGTTGGCTTCAAACCAATCGTGAGACTTAAGTGTCAGTTTTCAAAAGATACTAACCGCGTTGTTGTAGATGACGTTGCGGAGATGTTCCCATTTTTCCCCAGCGCTGTTGTATTGTTCATGAGTGCTTAGTGACTCCTTGATGGTCTTGTTGAACTGCTCGACCAATCCAGAATGTGTTAGCTTGCTAGTGTCTATGCGAGGTCTCTTCTTTGGCTGCCTGGCATAGTGGAACCTCCTGGGCAATAGCTTGAGTTTGCAGCAGACTAGAGAATGATCCGAGTCCCAGTCTGCACTGTGGTATGACCGTGTGTGAATTACAGATTTGAGGAAAAGGCGTCTGACAAGTATCAAGTCCAGCTGGTGCCAGTGTTTCGATCGTGGGTGTCTGACAAGTATCAAGTCCAGCTGGTGCCAGTGTTTCGATCGTGGGTGTCTGACATGTATCAAGTCCAGCTGGTGCCAGTGTTTCGATCGTGGGTGTCTGACATGTATCAAGTCCAGCTGGTGTCAGTGTTTCGATCGTGGGTGTCTGACAAGTATCAAGTCCAGCTGGTGCCAGTGTTTCGATCGTGGGTGTCTGACAAGTATCAAGTTCAGCCGGTGCCAGTGTTTCGATCGTGAGTGTCTGACAAGTATCAAGTCCAGCTGGTGCCAGTGTTTCGATCGTGGGCGTCTGACAAGTATCAAGTCCAGCTGGTGCCAGTGTTTCGATCGTGGGTGTCTGACAAGTATCAAGTCCAGCTGGTGCCAGTGTTTAGATCGTGGGCGTCTGACAAGTATCAAGTCCAGCTGATGCCAGTGTTTCGATCGTGGGCGTCTGACAAGTATCAAGTCCAGCTGGTGCCAGTGTTTCGATCGTGGGTGCCTCCAAGACACTTTATGCTGAGGCTTGGTTTTGAAGAAAGTATTTGTGACGCACAGGTTATGATAGGCGCAAAACTCTAGAAATCGTAGGCCGTTTTCATTTAATTTACCAACTCCAAAGCGACCGAGGCAGGTTGGCTACGAACTGTGGTCTGCGCCAATTCTAGCATTGAAATCCCCCAATAGAACAGTGTGATCTTGTCCTATATACTTTCCATGACTTCTGTCAAATGTTTGTAGTAGTTGTCCTTGGTTTCAGATGAAGAGCACAAGGTTGGGGCGTACACACTTATAAGTGTAACTGGTCCTGATGTTGTATTAAGGCGAAGTGTTAGTATCCGCTCTGATGCATTCTGACCGAGTGTAACCAGACCTTTTAGAGATTTTTTCACAGCAAATCCCACACCGTGTTCTCTGATATCGTCGCTGCCTTTTCCTTGCCAATAGAACACGTAGTCCGCCTCGTTCAGCATGCCTGATCCTGCTAAACGCGTCTCTTGAAGTGCGGCTATATCCACCTGAAGTCTTTTCAGTTCATTGTTGATTATGGCTTTCTTTCTGGCGTCGTTTATATCACGCAAATTGTCAGATAGGCCAGTTTGCATTATGCGGACGTTCCAGCAACCCAAACGTAGGTTGAGTTTCTTAATTGTTGGTTTCACTTGTGTGGCAGGTGTGGATGGTATCCTGTCGACACCAAAATGGCGATTCTGGAGTGTCCTCTCCAGGGCGCGAGCTTGGGCAGAAAAAAAAAGAGACAAGTTGTTGCCCATGCAACATATGTTTCTTCACTCCACGCAGCCGAGCGATCCAAAGGTCTAGCAGGGCAAGAACAGTTTGGTGCCAACTGCGCCGCAGGAGTTGCCAGAGCAATGTTGAAATCAACACTGAACTGCCTTAGGGACTCCATCTCCGGATTTTTCCTCAGGGTTTACTCCCGAAGTCTATTCCATGAACGGGTACCCGCTAGACAGCGGGGGTTTATAATCGGAGTTGACCTTCTCCTAGATGCGTTGCCATCTTTAGGCTGACGGGTCGCACCCTACCCGGGGAGGAGGTTAGGGCGCCTCTGATTCGCCGGCGAAAACGTCATAGGGCATTTGGGGCATTTTATAGAATTAGCTGCCCCACGCAACTAATTCACCCCACCCTCTGCATCGATTACAGACAAATGCAACGACATATAACTATACAGGATACATACCAAATGAACTAAAAGCATCAACCTCATTGCATTGCCGAAAAGGAATGGTGCAGTTGAATGCAGTGATTTTAGAACAATATGCATAATGAGCCATGTACACACAAATCTTGCTAAAAGTTATACAAGGAAGGATTCAGAATGATGATGATGATGATGATGCGTTCGTCCGATGATTTGAGGTATTCTAACGGATACGAACCGTAGACTTCCTCCTCGTCATCCGCCCTTAAAAGGACGTTAAGTGGACGTAGTTACGTTGTGTTGCAGTTTGCAGTGTAACACTGTGATATCTGCGCCTTTCGGCCCAACACATCCGATTTCAGCCGACGCTTTTTTGTGTACCGGGTTCGTCTTCCCACTTCGATCCCTGCTCGCTTGGCCAGACTAGACAGGTTAGTCTGTTTCTAGAGGCACCACGAAGAGGTGTAGCAGGGTCTGGATGGTTCTGGTTCACCGATCCTGGCGCAAGCCATCAGTTGTGAGTCACTGACGACTTCCAGCTCTGGTGCTGGGGGGCGCGCCTTCGCCTCCGGATTCAGAATGAAATCAATACTGAATTAGAGGAGCAACAATTTGGATTTAGGAAAATAGTGGGACAAAAGAAGCCATATTCTGCATGAGAACATTAATTTAAAAAAGTACACAGAAGTAAACAAACCACTATATGACTGCTTCATAGACTACACCAAAGCTTTTGATAGAATACACCACAAACAATTTATAGAATGCCTATAAGAGATACATCTAGATGACATGAACATACGACTAATATGTAATCTATACTGGGAGCAAACAGAAATAATAAAATATAACAAAGAGAACACTACACCCATTGATATAAAAAGAGGAGTAAGACAAGGATGCATCCTATCACAAAGCTTGTTCAGTCAATACACTGAGCAAATCTTTAAAAACATCATAGAGATAATAGGCCTAAACATCGATGAAAAGATAATCAATAACCTAAATTATGCTAATGATACTGTACTACTAGCAGAAAATCCTAAAGTTCTACAATTACTTAATGAAATAAACATGACAAGCAAAAAAAATATGGACTAGATATGAATATCAAAAAGACTGAAACTATGATCATAAACAAAGAAAATACTCAAAACATAAACAAAAGTATAGAAATGGCAAAAAGTAATTTTAATGTCATGAAAAATATACTAATATCAACACAAATAACACCAAGGCTAAAACTAAGAATAGCAAAATGTTATATCTTCTCAACATTCCTATATGGTGCAGAAACATGGACATTAGACAAGAAAACAGAACAGAAAAGTGAAGCCTTTGAAATTTGGATATATAGAAGAATAGGTAGAATTGGTTGGAATGAAAAGAAAACAAACGATGAAGTCTTAAAACAACTAAAAATGAAAAGAGAACTGCTAAACATAATTCAAACAAAACAAATGCGATTTTTGGGCCATGTTAAAAAAATACAACAGCATACTAAAAGTAATCTTGGAGGGGAAAATACAAGGTAAAAGAGCCAGGGGCAAACCAAGACTAACATGGACGAGTAACATGAAAAGATGGACAAATCAGCCTATGACAACCTGCACCATCAAAGCAAGAGACAGAGCAGAATGGCGCTCCATGGTAGCCAACCTTCGTTGCGGAGATGATGACGACGATATATATATATATATATATATATATTTGAAAGCAAATGCCCGAGGAAAACACTTCGTATACCATGGAATGAGTTTTTAAAAAACTAGTGCAGAAAGAAGAGAAATGGTAAAGCATCCAACTATAATCAAAAGAAGAAGGTGGTCATATGTTGGCGACGTGATGAAAAAAAAACAACAAAAGGAATCTCATAACAGGCTCTCAAATGGAAACCAGAAGGTAAAATAAAAAGTTATCGAGATAGAGAAACACTAAAAAGAACATTGAAACGAGAGGCAATAACAACAGGCATCTGTTCCTTCATAGAGATTGGTCAAATCGCCCAGAACAGAGCCGTATGGCGAGACACAATGCAGATCCTTTTCAAGGTCTGAAAGATAGTCGGGCACAAGAGTCTAGAATTTCTGCCCTATGTGCCGTCTTCGACTCGAAAGGACAGTATGTATGTATGTATGTATGTGTGTGTGTTTGTTTTCGTGCGTGAGTGGGTGGATGGATGGACGCGGTGAGTATGTTATGAATACGAGTAACATAACAATGGGGGTGATGGCAGTGACAAGGAAGTATTCTGGTTTGAGGCTCAAGACTAACCCACGCCCGCACACTAAGTGATTAGATGATCATTATAAGAAAAATGGAGGCGGGCTCTGTTGGCAGACAGTGTGGGTCCAGTCATGACAGAAGTCAGCAATACGTAGTCACCTTTGTCCCTGATCATGCGGCAGTACGGGGAAATGAAAGAGTGGATATGCTGGCTAACTGTGCTGTCAGTGAAGACGGTCAACCAATGGATCAGGCTGAGGCCTGGAATGCCCTCCGAGATACGGGAAGGGCGCAGAACTTGACAACCATGAGTGCACTTCTCTCCTTCGGATGAAAGAGATATAAGTAAAGATGAGCACGTGCAGAAACGAGAGGGTTAGTGGGCGCTGAAGAGCACTTATCAATCAACACAGAACTGAAGTTGTTAGTCATTAGACGCTGATGAGGGGGTCTGAGAACATATGGACACGTTTGAAGTGCAGTGATGATGACGGACATGTAATCAACCCACTATATATATATATATATATATATATATATATATATATATATATATATATATTAATAAACGTGTATTAAATACAAACACAATAACATCACAGTGTTAAGGGATCACGTTCAGCAACAGCTATTCGTGCAACACATTCTACAGCAAAATGTTGGGCATGTTTAAGAGTAATTTAACTGAAATAGTGTGACGTGTGAGAGATGGGATAAGTAGGGGACGGAGTCAAGACAGATTAACAAATATACAAAGTTATAATGCTTTCTCAGAGTCTGTTTTGGTATTTACGATCTATTAATGAAGAGCCAGACATTGATGTGCTTTGTGTTTCTATTATGTTTAACTATGCTGAATCTCCACGGTCTGAACAATATCAAATAAAAAACACACACATTTCGCTGTATACATCAGAGCCGCAAATTGAAAAAAAAGCTGAATTTATGTCTAGCAAATATTGCTACACTTGTTGTCATACTGTAGAATTTTTTTTTTTTTTTTTTAATTCAAGTTTTTCCGTTCTTAATTTAGATACAAATCTGTGACAAATATCTCCATTTTGCGTGCTGTATGATGAATGGAGTTTGAGGCTTTGTAGTGTATTTCTGAGACACTCACACTCGCGACAATTATATTTGTGCCAGAATCTCATTCCATACATTGATGTATGTGCATTATGAGTGGTTAGCATATGTCATGATTGGGCATCTTCAGGGACTGTCTGTAGCTATCGCCTTGATAGCAGAAGTGTTCTAGGTCAATACAAACTGACAGGCTAACTATGAAGATGTTTGTAGTGAGGACATTATACACGGACAAGGGACCAACGGACGTCAATCACAAGGCGCCTGTTCGATTATAACTTTAGTATGCGTGGATGGTAGATGTACAACAGAGGTGAGATGCACAATGAGTCAGGCAAAAGCAACTTTTCAACAAATTAGAAAAATTCTGTGCAATCCAATTTTGACAATAGAAACAAGAACAAGAGTTCTTAAATGTTATGTAGACCGAGTCTTAACTTATGGATGTGAATCATGGACAATAGGACACCGGACAAAAAAATCACTAGAGGCTGTAGAAATGTGGTTTTACATACGAATGTTAAGAATACCATGGACAGTTAAGAAGAGTAATTAAAACGTTCTGAAAGAGGCCAAAGCAAAAAGAGCTAATTTCCAATACCAGGAAGAAAGATTCATAATTTTGTGGCCATGTAATGAGAAGGGAACAGCTGAAATATATTGTAATAACTGTAAAAATCTAGCGACGAAGAGATAGAGGGAAGCAAAGAGAAAAGATGCCAGGCAGCTTAAGAAAATGGTTTGGCAGAAGATCAACAACGGAAATGATTAATAACAATTGATATTCGAAAGTTTTGAAGAGATATGATCACCTACACCAGCAGGCACGGTACTTGATGATGATGATGATGATACGTGGAAGCGATAAAAAAAAAAAAGTATTCTTTGGTAAATGCGCTCTGAGGGCGAATTTACTACTATATCTCGTTTTACGGTGCACTTGGTTAATAGGAAAGCAGAAATACTAAAAGGACTTCTTGTTAGCGGTGCCAGGACTGTCACATCTGTGACTATTTGTCTGGGAACAATCACCGACATTCACATTCATGTAATTCATTGATATTTATTTATGATGATTTATTATTGTAATTTTCCTTTATTGTTAAACTATTTCCAGGTCTCAACTTCCCAATTAGTGTGTTTGTTCTTTGTACTGATTGCCTTGATTGAGCAGTTCGTGCTGGCTGAATGTAATTGACCAACATATTCGGATAATTGCAGGTTAACTGACAAGAATAGGGATGGATGTAGAGACTTTGTCCGTGGCATTTGTTCCAACAAGGGATCTAAACGGTTTTGATTGGCTGAGGTTATATGCTATGATGATAGTCGTTTTATGTTGCTGTCTGGTAGTCATATATGCAAGTGCGTAGCTCGTGTTCTTGTCATTGTACAAGGTGCGTTCTTGTTTACATTAAGAAGCAAATGTAGTGCATCTTGTCTTTCTCTCTCTTCCCCCCCCCCCCCCCTTTTTAATGCTTGTCTCTGTCTGTAGTTTACAAATGGGAAAGTCTTCTCTTCTCGTCTTATATGTAGGGGAATATGTTAGTAGTGCAGTTCCCATATTTTATATGATCAACGGTACATTTTATGGGAGATGTGGTCAATATAATTTCAGGCCGCTTCACTTAAAAAAAAATGGTTTGGTAATCATTAAGAGTGAGTGAACCTGGGAGGGTGATCGACCTCTTTTTGTAAATAGTCCAGCTCACTAACTACTGGGTTACCGCGACAACTGAGGCATGTTAATATAGTTACTGGTGTTCCCATCTTTATTAATACCGACGGAGTCTTGTTTTGTTCACGCGTTATGACTTGTATTTTTAATTGTAATCATTTCAGTCTGTTAGCTGTATCTGTGAAGTCTGTCTACATGTGATAGTGTGTTGTTAGAAGTGAATCTCTGATACGAATTACATGATAGGTGTTCCACTGTGACGATAATGCCAGTCACGTTCATCTGGAAATAGTCTATTATCCGGCACATCACACAACCTATAATAGCAGAGAAAATAATTCTTGATGGAGAACACTCGCTGAAGGCACTTGTTTCAACTTTCACCGTTTGGTTTTTGTTTTTTTTACTGTTGACATCGCTCCATGTGGTGTACAATCTGTTGATAATTGTATCATTTTGTTAACTCTATAACATCGTAATGAACTATCATCAATAGCCAGCAAAATTGGGCTTGAGGTCAATCATGAAAAGACTAAAGTCATGAAAAGTTTAATTCCAACAAGTGACAAAATATACATGGAAAACAAACCAGTAGAAGAGATCGATCACTTTATCTATCTTGGAAGTCACATTGATCGAGAAGGGGATACGAGCAAAGAAATTAGAATCAGACTGGCTAAAGCAGCAATGTCTTTCAGAAGCCTTGAAAAGTTGTGGAAATCAAAACTCATTAGCACAAACACAAAACTTAGGCTATTCAAATCAAATGTACTATCAACCCTTACGTATGTGTGTGAAAGCTGGAAAACAACAAGAGATATAGAAACAAAGTTGAACGCATTCGAAAATAAATGTCTAAGGAAAATACTTGGTATAGAATGGAACGAATTCAAAACAAACGAGGAAATTAGAGAAATCGCCAATCAACCACTAATATCTTCAGTAATAAAGAAAAGACGATGGTCATACGTTGGACATGTGATGAGAAGAGATAATAATCGAATAGCAAAGCAAGCCCTCATATGGGAAACAACAGGTAAAAGAAAAGAGGAAGACCCAGGGAGACACTGAGAAGAACATTGATGAGAGAGGCAAGAGCAGCAGGAATCGGCTCCCTCAATGAGATAGAACTGCTTGCACAGAACAGAGACAGATGGCGAGATTTAATAAAATATCTTTAAAAGAAAACTGCTAGAACAAAAATTCATATAGGAGAAGGTGTATCTTGGTCTACGCCCTATGGGCCGGTTACGGCTCGAAAGGTCAATAGATAGATAGATAACATCGTAGTATTTCCCGACAAGCTATTTCTAAATATGCAGCGATGCCGACAAACATTGTGTCTGTTCTGACCTCAATTTTGAACACTGTTTTTCGTTATTTTATCACATGGTGGCAATGCCGCCTGCATAAATTGCCTTATTGCATCCATATGAAGCAAGCTTTACAACTTCCTAAAAGATTCACATGTGGTGAGGAAAGAGTCCTCAGACACATGGGTTGAGATCGATCTGTTAACATCGGCAAACAACAAACCTGATGCAGACCCTATTTCCCGTGTTGCCTCTTTAACAAACCAAGCAGTTCGGCTAAACGAATAGGATTGATAAGGGAAGCCGGTAACCAAGTACGCCATATAGAAGACGGATGTGTCTGGCCGAGACGTGCAGATATCGCGGTTTGTCGCTAATTAATGACACAACGCATCAACAAACACTTGATGCCGTTTTAAAGCCGGACGAAGAGTAAATGTCATTGGGCTAACGCAGAAGAGAATGAAGTCTCTTGTTGTGGCCAGTCCTGGGATGTTGATCTCATTAGAAAACCTCCTATTTTCTTAGCCACTGAAAGTGAAGGCAATTCTCCTATAACTGCTGTCCTTGAGATCCCCTCCTGGCAAGGTTACAATTACTGCTTTACATTTTTGAAAAACATAAGCGAGAGTCCTGTCCACGAAGACATATAGGAAATATTTTGTTAATGCCCCTACTATTTCTTAATCACCAACGGTACATTTATAGGTGGCGTGGTAGGCATCACACCACTCCGTCCTACTTTCATAGAATCTCTGGTACCCATTTTCAGAAACTTAGTGACCGTCAAGTATAGTAAGAAAACAGAAGTAATGGTCATACCAATGAAACAATCATCACCATCATGCAGCATACAAATAAACAGGACAAATCTGAAACAAGTGCAACGCGTCAAATACTTTGGCACAATAATATCAGATAGGAGATGCACCACAGAAATAAAAAGCAGAATAACTCAGGCCAAAATAGCATTTCAGAAAATGAAAAATATCTTATGCAACAACCTATGTCAATAGAAGTAAGAAAGAGAGTTCATCGGTGCTATATAGAACCCATTCTTACCTATAGAAGCGAATCATGGACAGTAGACAAACAAATTAAAAGGCGATTAGAGGCCACAGAGATGGGTTTACTCAGCAGAATGTCGAAAGTCCCCTAGAAAGCTAAAAGACCAATGAGGAAATTCTCAAACAGGCCAATACAAAAAGGGAACTCCTGAAGAAAATCAGAAAGAAGCAATCACATTTTTCGGGCACATCTTGAGAAGAGGAAAGTTGGAATACGTGGTTACGACTGGCAAAATAAAAGGGAAGACAGATCGCGGACAACAAAGAGAGAAGATGCTGGATAGCTTGGTGTCATGGCATGGAAAACGGCCAACGACAGAATTGATACGATGCACAGTGGATAGAAGATTGTGGAAGGATATGGTCGCCTACGCCAACACCGGTATGGCATACGATGATGATGAGTGACCGCCAAAGTCATCGACAGTCTGAAATAAAAACAAGTCCACCTTGTTTTCTTCCTCATGTGACTTTCACTGTCGATGGAGACATATCCACCATACCTATCATTTGAATCCAGACACCTCTTGTTACTAGCAAGCGAACCCTCAGCCACCCTTTCTCCCCTTTTCAATAGATTTGTCATTTTTATGAGATAAAAACGGTTCCAAAATGTCTGTTGCAATTGCTGGTTGTCTTCAGATTGTCTGTATTCAAGCTCACAAGACTATTTGCCTTTCTACATCAGTCCATTTATGACATTGATTATCTCCCCTTTCAGTGGAGCGTCAATATTTATATAGCGACCGGTTTCGACTTCAGAGATATTCCCTAGAATCTAAATTGATTTCAAATTGAGCGTTCCGCTGACGTGTATATCCTGTGAAATTTGCCAGGAAACAATATTTGACATCCTACTTGTGTGATGGTTGCACTTTGATTTCTGCGGACTTTTCTTAATAATTTATAATTAGCCCGTAACCCTATTCTCTTTGCTGCTTGTCTTGGCATATCATCTACATACTCTTTATGTATGTCAACATTTTTTGGGCACATCATGAGAAGAGGAAAGTTGGAACACTTGGTTACAACTGGCAAAATAAAAGGAAAGGGAGATCGCGGACGACAAAGAGAGAAAATACTGGATAGCTTGGTGTCATGGCATGGAAAACAATCAACAACAGAACTGATACGATGCACTGTAGATAGAAGATTGTGGAGGGACATGATCGCCTACGCCAACCGGCAGGGTACATGATGATGATGATGATGACTGTTTATGTTGCCTTTAATTATATGTTCTTATTACTTATAGTCCAGCTGTTCCATTCATTCTACAACTGTTTTAGTCCAGGAAGCATTGCTTTCATTCTCCTTATTCTGTTAATTCTTCTTCAATTGGCAGCTCTTATTGTCTGTAGAGTACCCACCAATGATATTTTCCTTGCTCTAAACCCCCATCACATATAAAACCGCTGTTTGCAGGCCAGGTGTTCTTTTTTTTTTTCTTTAAAAAAAAAATCAGTGATCTTTCTTTCTTTCTTTCTTTCTTTTTCTTTCTTTTTCTTTCTTTCTTTCGTTCTTTCTTTCTTTCTTTCCTTCTTTCTTTCTTTCTTTCTTTCTTTCTTTTTCTTTTCTTTTCTTTCTTTCTTTCTTTATTTTGCTTTATTTCTTTATTTTTCTTTCTTCCTTTCTTTCTTTTTCTTTCTTTCTTTCTTCTCATCACTTTGGCGGCTTGGCTCATTGTCAATTGAAGCTGTTGTAACGTTTCATTGATGTTGTCTGTCGATCATACTCTAGGTCTGCATCTTGCTTTTCTCCCTTATCTTTTAATATATGCTTTGTGTGGTAAGGAATCACACCGTTCTTTCTAGATAGGCAAACCAGTTTGTTGTTTCTGTTTAAAAAAAAATGATACCACTCAAAAATGTGTGTCTGTGTTGGAAAAGTGGGAAGCATATGAAAGATTGAGCCAACTTTGTTTAGACCCGCCTCTGGCACTACTGAGTTGTACAAACCGTTAGTGTATGTACAGCCTCTTGTTTTCATGAACATTGTTGATAAATATGTCTTCTGTTTGTCCGCATTACGTTGTTGATAAATATGGTTTCTGTTTGTCCGCATTACGTTGTTAATAAATATGGCTTCTGTTTGTCCGCATTACGTTGTTGATAAATATGGCTTCTGTTTGTCCGCATTACGTTGTTGATAAATATGGCTTCTGTTTGTCCGCATTACGTTGTTGATAAATATGGCTTCTGTTTGTCCGCATTACGTTGTTGATAAATATGGCTTCTGTTTGTCCGCATTACGTTGTTGATAAATATGGCTTCTGTTTGTCCGCATTACGTTGTTGATAAATATGGCTTCTGTTTGTCCGCATTACGTTGTTGATAAATATGGCTTCTGTTTGTCCGCATTACGTTGTTGATAAATATGGCTTCTGTTTGTCCGCATTACGTTGCATTGTTGTGTTGCAGCATGGTGAAATGTTCCACCCATGTGCTCTAGTCTATGGCTACAGACAGTGTCGGATACCTCGACCATATCACGTTTTTTTCTCCTCACTTGGTTCGGGTGTAGCGAGTTGGACACTGGTGGTGGGCCACTATGTTTTTGTTATTATTTTACGAATAACAATCTGGCAATCAGGATAGGCCAATAGAATTTACTTTGAAGAAATACTTAATTTTTGTTGTTGTTAAGTTTGCTCGCGCACGTGCATTTCATGGAGGACATGGGATCGTCGCAATTCGCTGAGCGATATATCTGAGGGGAGATTTAATCACTGGTCCGACATGCAGTCAGGTTGATCTTGTTACTAACTGATTCAACAACTCACAATGAACTCAATGATAG
Source organism: Megaustenia siamemsis (assembly GCA_032433765.1). NCBI lineage: Eukaryota > Metazoa > Mollusca > Gastropoda > Stylommatophora > Ariophantidae > Megaustenia > Megaustenia siamemsis. Next base: position 25,148,495 of record JAVIAB010000050.1, read on the forward strand.
ACCCACTGACCAGACTACCTGATGAACTAACAGAATGACTAACTGATCAACTATATATTACTTGGGGAAAGAAGAAAAATGATTACTTTTCGTCGTCTTCTTCTTCTTCACCTTATCTCTCGTTCTCTTGGTTCGCACTTGTTGGATAACTCTTCAATATGTCCAGCATCAGTTAGCTTCATCACCTATAATTCTATACATCTGCTACACGCTGTTTTGTGTTCATTGTCATCATCGAGACCATCTCCGCATCGAAGGTTGGCTACCATGGAGCGCCATTCTGCTCTGTCTCTTGCTTTGATGGTGAAGGTTGTCATAGGCTGATTTGTCCATCGTTTGATGTTACTCGTCCATGTTAGTCTTGGTCTGCCTCTACCTCTTTTACCCTGTATTTTCTCCTCCAAGATTATTTTTAGTAGGCTGTTGTGTCTTTTAACATGGTCCAAAAATCTCATTTGTCTTGTTTGAATTGTGTTTAGAAGTTCTCTTTTCATTTTTAGTTGTTTTAAGACTTCATCGTTTGTTTTATTTTCTTTCCATCCAATTCTACTTATTCTTCTATATATCCACATTTCAAAGGCTTAAATTCTCAGTTTTGTTTTCTTGTCTAATGTCCATGTTTCTGAACCATATGTGAATGTTGAGAAGGTATATCATTTTGCTATTCTTAGTTTTAGCCTTGGTGTTTTTTTGTTTTGATGTTAGTATATTTTTCTTGACATTAAAATTACTTTTTGCCATTCTTATTGCTTTGTTTATTTCAGTTGTACATTTTCCATCACTGGTTATAGTATGTCCCAGGTGGTTATAGTTCTGAACTGTCTCCGGGTCTATACCTTCAATTTTGATATCCACTTGTGGGTTTTGAGTATTTTCTTTATTTATGATCATAGTTTATTCTTTTTGATATTCATATCTAGTCCATATTTTTTGCTTGCCATGTTTATTTCATTAAGTAATTGTTGTAGATCTTTAGGATTTCTGCTAGTAGTAAAGTATCATGAGCATATCTTAGGTTATTGATTATCTTTCCATTAATGTTTAGGCCTGGCATCTCTTTGATGTTTTTAAAGTGTGTTGCGTTACTGACGCTATTTTTATTTATTACCATATTGTCTTGCTAAATTGCTATATGGTTACTAATATTCTTGTTGTAGATTGTGTTGTGTTGCTAAAATGTTGATATGTTCCGTTAATGGACCCTGCCACTAAGCCCTTTCATTCAGCAATTTGTGGCAGTACCTCTCCTCTTACTTGCCTTATATAACACTTTCTCCATCCCTACACAAACCCCACCACATAATTCATGTATTTAATATTTGTCCCATTGTTTATAGTTCGTGGCTGAGTCAAAGAGTTTTTATATTTTAACCGAAAAATCACGTAGGTAGGTGCGATATATAGCATTGTAGAGATACACTTTTGGTTGACATTTCCCTGTAGTACATGGCGTCCATGGGTTGCTGTGTGAACGAGATATTGGTAGGAAAGTAATACGGGTCCGTCAACCGCTGAAAGGACCAGTTAAAACGTTTTACACTTGATTGTGAAGGAGATAAAACACCTACCTGATCATTGTTGTGAATTCTAGTCCTATACGTAATTCCTCTAGTCGGTGCACTTCTATCATCTCCTCTTCACTTGTGTGGTGTTCTGATTGTAAATCATTCTTTCTTTCATGTTTTCAAATAATCATTGTTTGTCTGCCATATAATGAGAAGAGAACAACTGGAATATATTGTAACAACTGGGAAAATTCAGGGACGAAAAGATAGAGGGAAGGAAGCAATGAGAAAAAAATACCAGAACACTTTTAAGAGAATGGCGTGGCAGAAGGTCAACAATAGAAATGATAAATAACTGTCGATATCGAAATTTGTGGAGAGACATGATCACCTACGCCAGCAGGCCCGGTACTTGATGATGATGATGATTGTAAAACTCCTCAAAACTGGGCACCAAACCACATCTCCAGTCCAGTTATCCTCATTTACACAGCTACCAACGCGCGCCATGTATGTTGCCGTGGACAATTGCAACCATAGTGGGTCTACAATTATGTATAACATTACCGATAGCTTTAACGATTTCTTAGTAAAGTGCCCAACTATTTGAGCGACCCTCGTGACAAGTGACAGGCGCCTGTCAGCATCAGGGATGATAGCGGTTAGCGATTCAAAGCGTCCAGGATTGGTGAACTAGAACTATCCAGACACTAGCTCACCTCTTCGCGGTGGCCCTAGAAAGAGACTAATCGGTCTGGACCAATGAGGGAGATTTGGGAGGAAGTCATCTAGGTAATCAAAAAGGTTAATCTGAAGTCGAATGTTTTGAATTGTAAGACACAAATATCACAGCTTTTCTGCAGACCACAGCACAACGCAACTCTACGCTCAATTAACGTTCTTTAAAGGGCGGCCGACGAAAAGGAATATTTATTTCTGTAGTCGTGGGGTGAGCACAAGATAGAAAGAAATTAATAAATGACGATTTCTTCTTCTCCATTCACTGGACTAATACTTTCAACGTCCACCTCTCGATAGACCCCAAAGGGAAGTTTGTCGCTATGTTGTGTGGTGTACAGCGAGCTCTGGTGCTTGCCACTTTCCAGCAGGGCATTTGTTGAAGTACAGTACTGCCTATAATAGAATTCCCCGTGCTTCAATGAACATACTTTATTCTGATCACAGCAGTACATCACCAATGCCAATGGGAATTTAGGCTTGTGACCCTCAGCCAATGTGAGACATCTCTCTCTCTCCACTATTTAATATTGTCAACGAATACAACTGAGCTACAGGAACCGTCGGTAAACAAACTCTTTACCAGCTCCTGAAAGATACAGAGCACCTTTCATCATCATCACGTGCTGTACCGGTTGGCGATCATGTCCTTCCACAATCTTCTATCCACAGTGCATCGTATCAGTTCTGTTGTTGACTGTTTTCCATGCCATGACACCAAGCTATCCAGTATTTTCTCTCTTTGTCGTCCACGATCTCTCTTTCATTTTATTTTGCCAGTTGTAACCAAGTATTCCAACTTTCCTCTTCACATGATGTGCCCAAAAAATGTTGATTGCTTCTTTCTGATGTTTTTTAAGAGCTCCCTTTTTGTGTTGGCCTCTGAGAACTTTCTCATTGGTCTTTTTATCTGTCCAGGGGACTTTCAACATTCTTCTGAGAAATCCCATCTCTGTGGCCTCTAATCGTCTTTTAATGTGTTTGTCTATTGTCCATTATTCACTTCCATAGGTCAGAATTGGTTCTATATAGCATCGATGAACTCTCTTTCTCATTTCTATTGATATAAATTTGTTGCATAAGATATTTTTCATTTTATGAAATGCTATTTTGGCCTGAGCTATTCTGCTTTTTATTTGTGTGTTGCATCTTCCATCTGATGTTATTATTGTGCCCAAGTATTTGAAACGTTGCACTTGTTTCAGATTTGTCTTTTTTGCATGCTGCATGATGGTGATGATTGTTTCTTCGATATAACCATTACTTCTGTTTTCTTACTATTCAGACTGAGACCTTTCTTGTTGCTTTCTTTTACTATTATATCTATCATTTCTTGTAGCTCATTCTCTGTCTCTGCTATTAAGACTGTGTCATCTGCATATCGTAAATTATTTATGTTGTGACCGTTGACGTCAATTCCTTTTTGTCTACTATTGATCTCATAATATGTTCGCTGTAAAGTGAAAACAAATCCGGCGACAGAACACAGCCTTGTCTGACTCCTTGTTTTATAAATTGAAATTGTCCTGTTTGGTTGTTAATTGTTATAGCTGCTGTTTGTTGCCATGTTTTTTTTATGATTCGCAGATCCTTGCCATCAATGTTTAATTTCTCCAGCATATTGATTATTTCCACGTGCTTTACTTTGTCAAATGCTTTCGTGTAGTCTATAAAGCACATATATAGATCTTTCTTTACCTCTATAGAGCTTTCTATCAATGTTCTTAAGATGTATATTGCATTTTAGTGTTGTTAATTTAATATTAATTCAATGGTGAACGTTGATTAACCATTAGGTTAACATGGTGTAGCCATATCACGTTGCAAGTGTTTGTCCTCTCAAGTAGAATCGCCTTATATTTCAGCAACATTTATCTTGTCTTCCCAACATCACTCACTCACTCACTTACCCAATCACTCACTCTTCCTCACACGGACATACCTATAAATGCGATAGTCTCATAAATATGGACTATAAAAGCCCTGGTGGGGGGGGGGGGGGTGGATCACGCAGAGTCAGTCAGATGAGTATATAATATAGGCACTGTCACGTGACATGCATGTCGTATAGGGTAAGTAAGGACGAATCAATCTGTCATTTGTTGAACAAGACGCCCCAGGTGTAACTCAGGAAAATGTAAACCCAGACAAGGAGACCAACAATGCGATTCTTGGAGAAAGGTGTCTGGAAAAGAGAGTCTGAAGTCCTGTAGTCACAACTAGAAAAACAAGAGCAGCTCTCATCAAGCTGAACTAAATGTAGGCCGCAATAAGAAACAAGCAACAACCTGGGGCAGCTTAATTTACACGTAAACACAGCCTTGTTGTGTGCTTCTGAGACGTGAGTGTTGAATAATAGAATGAGACAAAGGATAGCAAGATTTGTCAACAACTGTTTGAAGTAGGTTATGATTATCTGATGGCATGACATAATTACAAATGAAGATATCTAGGAAGTAACAAAACAAAAGCAAATTCAGCAACATATTATAAATAGAAAAAGGAGATGGATTGGATACACACAAATAAAACCTGATGCCATAGGGCAGATACAGCCATGGAAACTACAGGGAAAGAGAAAATGGAATACCTAGGAATACATTCTAGGAAACCCAAGGCATTTGCCTAGACTGGACAGAATTAGATGAAATGTTCAAGAATAGGGATGGATGAAGAAAGGCATTGTCCATGGTCTGTGCCCGCAAGAGGGGTGTCAAGGACTGATTAAACATGCAAATCATGTTAAGATTGACTCCAAGTTTTGACTAGACTTTCTTAACATCACCTTTGAAAATATGACCAGAACACTCTAATCTATGCATATTTCATATTGTTCGCGAATACAAGCAATTTGTAAAGCGAATTGTCTGAGACAACCGTACTGTTTCAGCATAATTTACCATTAATGAGAGTGGCAAGGAGTGGACACAAACGCATCCCTCTCACCGCAGTCTACGCCATCCCGCGTGCAGTATTGAGATATCAGTATTGATATGCGTGCCTTAGATCTTCCATTGAATTGTACATCCTTTCTTCAATACAATCAAACATTAACTCTCTCTTTGACTGTCTGTCTGTCTATCCATCCATCCATCCATCCATCCATCCATCCATCCATCCATCCATCCATCCATCCGTCCGTCCGTCCGTCCGGTCCGTCCGTCCTTCCGGTCCGTCCATCCATCCATACATACATCCGTCCCTCCGTCCATATATCCGTATATCCATCCCTACATCAACCCGTCCGTCCATCCATCCGCCCGTCCACCCATCCGCCCGTCCACCCAACTATCCCTCCATCCGTCTAATATAATCTATTTAAATATGTCTTTGTCTCTGTCAATCTTTATATATCTGCCTGTCTTATTTTTGTCTTGTCTGCGTGTCTTTCTGTTCTACCATGTCTTGTCTGTCTTTTTGTGTGTGTTCGTCCACGCCTTTCTCAATCAGCTAACCCTAACCGTATACATCAATATTTCCTACTTGTACATTATTTCGTTACCGAAGAGTGTGGCACGAGAACATTGAATAACAGGGCACGTTGACGGTAGTGTGCGAGCTCTCTACTGTATAGAGATTCAGCACGTCGTCAAAACACGAAACCTCGTTTGTGGTGGGCGGGCTCTCGGTGGAAAATGTTCGATTTGATGAACATCTGGAATGAGAAAACTCACACTGAGAAAATCACCATTGTGTTGGTCACATGTCTGGGAACTACTGCCTTATTTTTGTTTCTATTTGTATTATACATATAAATAACAATAGGAGAAATACCTCTACTAGACGTACAATCTTACATATATCTGGGCAGTAATATAGACAAAGGAGGAACAGAGAATGATACCAATATAAGGATATCACAAGCAAGAGGAGCATCATTTGCGCTGGGAAACATATGGAAGTACAAAGAAATTAGGTTAAATACAAAAATAAAAATTTTCAACTCCAATGTTAAGTCAGGCTTATTACATGGCTGTGAAACATGGATAACAGCTAAAATGGCAATCATGAAGATATAGACTTTCATTAATGGATGCTTGCGCAGAATAAAAGGATGGAAATGGCAGGATAAAATCACTAACATAGAATTATGGAAATGTACCAATCAAATACTTGTGGATAAAGAGATAGACCGAAGACGATGGCGCTGGATAGGACACACACTGCGGATGTCAACTGACAATATTACATAACATGCCCTTTTTGTAATTCCCAAGGAGAAAGACAAAGAGGAAGACCAAAATATTCTTAGAGAAGACAGATGGAAGCAGGGAGATGAAGATAATGGGGAAGACATGGAATGATCTTAAAAGAATGGCAAGAAACAGAACAGCTTGGAAAGTGTTTCCTGAAGACCTATGCTCCACAGGGAGCTAAAAGGAAGAAGAAAACGGTACCTATATCTATGCAGATTCCCTCCTGTCTATTAATCATAATAATGGATCCATCTAATTATGTTTGAATATAAATAATATAAGTAAATGACCTCACACCTGAAAGCGTAAGTCCGATATAGTGTTAATAATCACATTTCTGTTGTCACAATAACTGGCATATTTGTGGATAATGTTCTCACACTTGAGCGAGTTTACTTCTCAGAGAAATATCCCGAAGTCATGTCGGTCGAGGCCAGGGAATTAATCTCATTTTTTTACTCGGACCCAAGATGCTTAGATGTAGTGTCCTAGTAAGTGATAGATGATTCTTACAAGATTGACACTTTTCATGTTCTATTAATAATACACAGTCGTTTGCTATTGTTACTTTAGTTCATTGATATATGTATGTCTTGAAACGATGTATGTGAGGAGAAAATACTCATGCTTATTCATGAATATATTGTAAGCGATTAGAAGCAGCCGTATCTTACAATGTGGACTCGCGTATGGTGAAACATTGCAGGCCCGAACAAAACTCGTCCATATGTCATCTTTTTGTTATTAGCATTAACATCATTCATACATCAATATTTACTTTAACTACAATTGTGACGTTTTGTGTGTGGTGTCACTAATTAAAACCACCTCCACAAAATGCCAATTCTAAGAGTGAGTGGAATGTTCAAAGCCCAGAACATCATCGTAGATAAATGTGATATAATTTTCCACATTATATCTAAAATGCCACTTTGAGATGAAAACCAAGAGCTGTGAATAAATCTCCGCACAGGCACAAGCTGACCTACCCGAGGAATGTTACACAAGCCACGCATAATAGATATGTGTTCATTCTAAAGTGTTCATTCTAAAATAGACGTTCATTCTAAAGTGTTCATTCTAAAATAGGTGTTCATTCTAAAATATGCAGAAATAAACATTGATGTTAAAAACAGTATCTCTTTCATTCCTATAATGGGATGGTCAAACTTATATGTGAACAATATCGACATGCAAACCTGTAAATCATTTAGGAGGATTGCAATGAGCATTGTTAATACTTATAGTTGTCCAGCATTACTCCAAGACTGCCAGACATCAAACAACAAGAGATGAATCGTCAACTTTCATGAAAGAAGGGTATATGAACATAACTTCTGAAAATACACAGAGTAGTTTCACCAGGATTAGAAGTATTGAGGAGAAATGCATACACTGTTTTTAGTCTTCCTCCTTCTAGCTCTGCGTTCACTCGACAAATACTCTTCGCAACTGTACGCACATAAAGAGACGTTAGGTGGATGTAGATGCGTTGTATCGCTAGATTACGACTAGCTGTCTTGCGAACAATTATCGTTATCTAGAGTGTTGTTTCTCCTGTCTGCAATTAGCCGTATCTAGAGTCGTGTTTCTCTTGCTCGACCACTGACAGTCGACCTCCTTATCTAGAGTGTTGTTTCTCCTGTCTGCAATTAGCCGTATCTAGAGTCGTGTTTCTCCTGTCTGCAATTAGCCGTATCTAGAGTCGTGTTTCTCCTGTCTGCAATTAGCCGTATCTAGAGTCGTGTTTCTCCTGTCTGCAGTTGAGCCGTATCTAGAGTGTTGTTTCTCCTGTCTGACAGTTGAGCCTTATCTAGAGTGTTGTTTCTCCTGTCTGCAATTAGCCGTATCTAGAGTGTGTTTCTCCTGTCTGCAATTAGCCGTATCTAGAGTCGTGTTTCTCTTGCTGGACCACTGACAGTCGACCTCCTTATCTAGAGTGTTGTTTCTCCTGTCTGCAATTAGCCGTATCTAGAGTGTTGTTTCTCCTGTCTGCAATTAGCCGTATCTAGAGTCGTGTTTCTCTTGCTGGACCACTGACAGTCGACCTCCTTATCTAGAGTCGTGTTTCTCTTGCTGGACCACTGACAGTCGACTTCCTTATCTAGAGTCGTGTTTCTCTTGCTGGACCACTGACAGTCGACTTCCTTATCTAGAGTCGTGTTTCTCTTGCTGGACCACTGACAGTCGACTTCCTTATCTAGAGTCGTGTTTCTCTTGCTCGACCACTGACAGTCGACCTCCTTATCTAGAGTGTTGTTTCTCCTGTCTGCAGTTAGCCGTATCTAGAGTCGTGTTTCTCTTGCTCGACCACTGACAGTCGACCTCCTTATCTAGAGTGTTGTTTCTCCTGTCTGCAATTAGCCGTATCTAGAGTCGTGTTTCTCTTGCTCGACCACTGACAGTCGACCTCCTTATCTAGAGTGTTGTTTCTCCTGTCTGCAATTAGCCGTATCTAGAGTCGTGTTTCTCTTGCTCGACCACTGACAGTCGACCTCCTTATCTAGAGTGTTGTTTCTCCTGTCTGCAATTAGCCGTATCTAGAGTCGTGTTTCTCTTGCTCGACCACTGACAGTCGACCTCCTTATCTAGAGTCGTGTTTCTCCTGTCTGCAGTTAGCCGTATCTAGAGTCGTGTTTCTCTTGCTCGACCACTGACAGTCGACCTCCTTATCTAGAGTCGTGTTTCTCTTGCTCGACCACTGACAGTCGACCTCCTTATCTAGAGTCGTGTTTCTCTTGCTCGACCACTGACAGTCGACCTCCTTATCTAGAGTGTTGTTTCTCTTGCTCGATCACTGACAGTCGACCTCCTTATCTAGAGTCGTGTTTCTCCTGTCTGCAGTTAGCCGTATCTAGAGTCGTGTTTCTCTTGCTCGACCACTGACAGTCGACCTCCTTATCTAGAGTCGTGTTTCTCTTGCTCGACCACTGACAGTCGACCTCCTTATCTAGAGTCGTGTTTCTCTTGCTCGACCACTGACAGTCGACCTCCTTATCTAGAGTGGTGTTTCTCTTGCTCGACCACTGACAGTCGACCTCCTTATCTAGAGTAGTGTTTCTCCTGTCTGCAGTTAGCCGTATCTAGAGTCGTGTTTCTCTTGCTCGACCACTGACAGTCGACCTCCTTGCAAGAGTTCACTGTTCAAACTTGTTATTGCTAGTTCTCCCCTCTTGCACCGCCTTGCTCGCTTTAGGCATCATATATGTAATTATATTATATAGTCGTAGCTATGTCTTGCTTTACGCGGCTGAATTGTTTTCCCCCTCCCTTGCATTTGAATAGCGCGATACTGAGCAGAATAAACATGGTGTAAGTAATAACATCATTATTGTAAACTATTTGAAAGTAGAAGAAACATCTAGAAGGTGTCGAGTGCCCAAAAACTGCGAGAATTTGTGCTGGTCGCTTTAGAACCTGAAGCATTAGAGGAGGCATGCTTATAACGCATCTTGATTTCTCGATTATTCTGCCTGAAATGTTTCATCAGTTTGATCCTAACCAGCCGTGTAATTAATTCGAGAACAAACAGGTTTCTATAAGCTACATGATCAGTAAATGGTCAAAGTAATGCTTGAACTGGTGAACAGCTCTTCAGTGTAGGAAAACCCGTCCAGCCACACAATTCAAGAATGTCTCGTGACATGCTGCTATAAGACGATTAGAAAATACTGTCTTAGAGATTTCATTCCCCCAAGCAACTGTTGGGATATAAATAACACGTTAGTTTCAAGTAGACAGGTGATGGACCAGTAGTTTTACAGGCGAGGAGGAAAATAAAACTTGAATCTAGACCTCTGATACATCTGTTCAGCTGCAGCTTGGGGTTCCAATAAATAAATACGTCGGTCACACACATGGGACAATTCATGAAAGCAACGGTGACGAATATAACGTCTTTTAATATTCTTATATTAATATAATATGAAATAACATTAGGTGTTATAAGTACACATAATATAAATATAGTATAAGTTAAGTAAAGTACCCCCCGTCACGCCAAGTGGCGTATAGGGAAATATGGTGTTAGTGACCCTATATTTTACAGACCTTCAGCACATGATTTTTGGGGTAATGTGGTCGGTATTACGCCCGTGCTGCTTTACTTTCCCAGAAAAAATCCGGTACCCATTTAAGGCTGGGTGAACCCGGAGCCGTCGGTTGGGATCGAACCCTACCCCTTGTCCGTAGTAGTCCAGTTCACTAACCACTGAGCTATCGCGGCTCCCACTAATTTTTAGGGAATTAGTCAAACCCAGGTGTCCTCGCCAGGGAACGAACCCCGGCTGTTGCCGTGGTAAGCCAACCGCCTATCGATTGCGCTAACCGGACACCCATAAATATAGTATACTTGTAAATAATTATATATAGAACGTTTGGGTAAATAATTATGTATAGAAAGTGCTGGACAGTTATGATCATGTGGACCAGTGTCTCTCAACCGTGGCCACAGGATATTCCAGCGTAGGCCGCACGTAAAAATTACGTAATTTGTGAGAAAAAAAAGGGGGGGGGGCATAGAAATACAGATGTTTACACAATACAACTCTCAGATAGCACTGTTTGCACTCAGTGAATTGTTTCATTAACAGGGCTTATTGGACAAGCGTATATCAGAAGTGTTTGGTGGACTACACAAATGGTCATTCATGCTGACGGATCACTCCGGCAATATTCCTTTCCTACTTCTCTTCCCTTCCTTTCTCTTTATCGAACCCATTCCTTCGCTGCCCGGTCTTGTTGTCTTCTCCTCCTCAGTCAAATGCCGATGTGGATTAACTTCAGTAAAGCCAGATTGTTATGGGGCTTCTTGGAAACGTCACGCTGTATGCCACCAATATTGATATTCACCATTGAAATTATGGATGTTACATTAGCATGGCTAGAACTCGCCCACTGGTAGCAGTATATGATGAATTGAAAGATGATAAACATGTGCGCTATCTGAAGAAGGAATTCATTTCAGTGATCTGCTGGACTTGGATAAGTTGACCCATGATTTTCTGTGAACAGTGTCAACATGTGATGTTCCTTTGCAAGAATTATTCACAGAGCTACTTTATATGGAATATGGGTGACTGGTTGGTCTCGAGGCAAGACGCCGGCCTCGAGACAGAGAGGTTGTGGGTTCAAATTCCGGCTACACCGGTTGGGATTTTTATTTATGATTTCTCTCTGCGGCAACCACACCTGGTCTCAGCAGCGAGGCCCGGATTGAAACTTCAGTTACTCATCTTATTCTTCTTCTTCTATCCTTCCTCCATTGCATTTAGCGTCGAGGGGAGATACAATCTGCGATTCTTTGCTCTTCTGTTGGCCTCTTCTGGTGTTATCCCTCCTAGTGACTCTAGTATTCCCTTTATCCATCTCTTTCTCGGTCTTCCTCTTAATCTGGCGTTTTCGTAGCGTTTGTTTACGGCTCTTTGATTCATTGTTAGTTCTTTTTGTCTTGTTATGTGGCCGAACCAATTTATCTCTTGTTTCATTACGTATTAGATGGCTGGTTCAATTTCGAGTTTCTTCCTCAGGTCAGTGTTTCTTACTCTGTCACTTAATCTGTCTCCTGTCATTCTTCTGACACATTTCATTTCGGTGGTCGTTATCTTTCTTATTGTTCTAGAGTCCAGCGTCCAATTCTGGCACTGATAGCACAGAGTTGGTAGAAAAATTGATTTGTATATTGCCCTTTTTGCTTCTGTAGTTATTGCTTTGTTTTTCAATAGTGTTGATACTTGGCCTATAACTTGGCATGCTTTGTTACACCTTATATCTATCTCTGTCTCTTGGTTATTGTAAACGTCAGTTACTCATCGACGGGAAAAATATGAGTACCTCCGAAGTCGGAGTTATCTGCCTGTGCGGAGAGGGACCCCTGTGCACACGGCTTCCAGGGAAAAATGAATTAACATGCAAAATTCAGTTCCTAGTCTCTAGGGACTTCATCAGAGGTAAAAGCTGGCGAGCGAAAAAAAAATGGAATCCAAAGTAACTTGTAGTAATTTACACATTTTCACGATAAAGAGTAGAAGGCCTGAAAAGTTTCCACAACTTTTCGGATATAGCAAAATGAAATTGCATGGTCTTCTTTCTCTTATTTCATGTAAGCAGGCTTTAGTCGGGTGAGTTATTGTACGCAGACACGAAATTAACTTGATATACTTTATGGTATTAGAAAGATGATTGCGCTAGTCCTTAAACAATAATTTCTTTATCACTTTGCTTTTATATATAAATTCTACCTTGTGCAACATGTGAACAGTTGATAATGAGAATACAGGCAATAGGTATCATGTTGATTCTACCTTGTGTAACATGAGAACAGTTGATAATGAGAATACAGGCAATAGGTATCATGTTGATTCTACCTTGTGTAACATGAGAACAGTTCATAATGAGAATACAGGCAATAGGTATCATGTTGATTCTACCTTGTGTAACATGTGAACAGTTGATAATGAGAATACAGGCAATAGGTAAGTAGTATATATGGCCGTGAACCCACCCCAAAAGTGCACGCACATGCACCGAAAGACAATAGATTTGGCACCGAAACCGCACGAAACATGCACCAAAACCCGTGCCAAAGTCCGATAATCGGCTTATTATCTCGGTGGTCGTGATCGGTAATCGGCTTATCTCGGTGGTGTGCGTTGGTGCGTGACGATCGGCGCGTCGTGGTGTGCGTTGGTGCGTGACGGCTTATCTCGTGGCGCGTCGCTAGCTCGCCGGTTATTGGACAGCGGTTCTAAAATCGGGCGACAGCGGTTCTAAAATCGGGCGACAGCGGTTCTAAAAGGGGGATGGCGGTATCTCGCGGGTCGTTGCCATCGTGGCGTGCGGGTGGGGAAAGATGCCTTTATTGGTTATCATCATGTGTGGGTCAACAGGAGGCGACATGTAAAAAAAAATGCTGACAAGCAATTATTAGTATCGTTAGCGTCATGTACCAGATTAGAGCGATTTTTTTTCTCTCTATTGCATATCCAAGCTAACTCAAGTCAAATAAAAATCATCATCATGTGCCTCAACACTATCCCTTCATGGCCTATCATCAAGCCACACAAAGTATCAACTCTCTCTCTCTCTCTCTCTCTCTCTCTCTCTCTCTCACATTCATGGTAAACCAAAACAAAATTCGTTCTATATTTCTCACAGCTTTATTAATACAACAAATATACAACACACATATATATATATATTACTGTCCGGTTGTTGATAATTTTAAGCGTCTGGGTTTCCTCCCTCCTGTTTTGGTGGTAGTGTTTGTTAAATGTCTATCAAACACGGGTACATAGGAAGTTTCATTAGCCTTCAAAACACAACCGCCCTCCATTTTGACAAAACCTTGATCAAAGCTGGAATAGGTAATTGGTGACTCTGCTGAAACACCCGCGGCATTCATATTGGGTGCCGGATCTGTCGTCTGATTAACAAGAGCGAGGTTCCCTTGATTAACAAAGAGGGGCGTGTAGTCGATGAGATTCGTGTTAACAAGAGATGGTATGTAGTTTTGGTGGTTAACGACAGGCGGCGTGTAGTTGATCTGATTAACGAGAGGTGGCGTGTAGTTGATCTGGTTAACGAGAGGTGGCGTGTAGCTGATCTGGTTAACAACAGGCGGTGTGTAGTTGAGGTTAGCATAAGCGGTTAAAATTTCCTCTCGCATCTCAACTAACGTGATAAATTCCTCTCTCGATAGTGTTATCCCAGTTCTGGTAGGAAACTTCAAAAAACTATCACCGCTGTATGTCCTTATATTTATCAATGGTCTGTTACGAAAAACACAAACCGAGACTGCCTTAACGCTATCTTTAGACAATGGAACTACAGTCTCATTTCCACGTGACATAAATATGCGCTGATCACTGACATCAAACGAAATTGGCGTATTCAAGCTACACGACTCCATATTCAAAGAAAAACAAACCACCTGGCAACAGACGTTGGTTATGTGCGTGCGTGTACACTGCTCGACTGGGGGGTTTTTATACCCGTTTATCGGGTCGAGGACCGTCTATTTATAGCAGCTAACGCAATACGTTATCAGGCGTGGTAATCAGTCGTGTTGCGACATGTTCAGTGACCTCTGGAACTGACCCAATAGGGGGGTGATGTGTGGGGAAATATGATGCGTGTAACAATTCGGTCTCAGGTAATGCGGCCTGAGACTAGGAAACTCCTCCTCCTCCCCCCTGTCGTGTTTATATAGGTTGTGGATTTTAAAAAATAGGTGTTAGTTGAAGAGGGGGAAACCTCGCGCGCTGACCTAAAATCACTCGTTGTTATTTTCGTCGGGGGCGTAATCACTAAAGTTAGTAGCACTTGTGAGGATGGATCCCCGATGGAATCATCCCTTCACAGCTCTGATAGCCGGTCCTACCGGGTGTGAGAAAACGGTATTTGTGCAAAAGTTTATACAGAACCTTCACGAGCTAGCTGTCCCCGTACCGGAGGAAGTTATATGGTGTTATGGGGAATGGCAGCCGATATACGAGAATGGGGTCAGTGAGATTTATCGAGGGTCTACCAGACGTCGATAAATTGGAAGGTGGTAAGAAGAGAAGACTGATCGTCATCGATGACTTGATGTCTAAGACGGACGAGCGGGTAACAAAATTATTCACCAAAGGTAGTCATCACAGAGATATTAGTGTGATGTACATTGTTCAAAATCTATTCGGAAAAAATAAAGAACATCGAACCATAAGTCTCAATACGCACTATTTAGTCCTTTTCAAGAACCAGAGAGACGGGAGTCAAATTATGAATCTGGGTAAACAAATGTACCCGGGTCGGGTGGGGTACCTCCAAGATAGTTTTAAGGACGCGACAGCGAGTCCTCACGGTTATTTGCTGGTCGATCTTCGTCAGGACACACCTGATAATCTTAGGTTGAGAACAAAAATATTCCCGGGGGAGAGACAAATCGTCTACGTGCCAAAGTAGAGAATCATGTGTGATGAAGCACTTAGACGGCACGGTGAAATGTTGAAATGTATGCGCGCCGCCTCGCCGACCGGTTTAAGAGCCATACTAAAAATAGCCTCTCCCAAACTCATTAACTTTTTGTGCGAGTGTTGTCATAACATATTAAAAGGTAATGTTAGACACACTTGGCGACAGAAGTGTGAGCTACGTCGACACAAGAACAAGTTGAGACTTCTCACTAAAAAGAAACCGAATATTAAGCGGCGGAGAGAGATTCTACAAACCGGTGGGTTCATAGGTGCTTTGCTCCGTCCTATATTAAGTATTCTCGATGGAGTAATAGGTGCGTAACAATGGCCAAAAAATGATTTTGATGGATCCTCGATTCCTCGAGGGTCTTAAACAGACTACTACCACGTATACCCCGTCCGAGGCGATCGGTGACAACTTGAGAGATTTAGATGATGAAATGCAACGTATCCTATTCCGCGATGATTTAGCACCCGCCGATAAGGCCAGAGTGTACCAACGTGCCCTGCATCAATATTTAACTAGATTGGAGCAGTATAATCGACGCTCATTGGGCTCGGTCGATCTCATTCAACACAACACGGCAACAGAAAAAACACCTTCCCCACCAACACCATCATTCGAGCTATCACCAGAGCAGACCAAGACACCACCACCACCACCACCACCAGCGGAAACCCCAAAGGTAGGTAATGAAACCACTCCGCCCGTAGCCACGTATAAACTGAGACCTAAAAAAAGAAAGAGTGGAATCCCAAAACCAAAATGGGAACGGTGGAGAAAATATTGAGACGTCGTTACTTTGACCCTAGTCGACCAGGGGCGTATAGTGGTGCAACGGCCCTGCAACGTAACACCAAACTGGGACTCGCAAAGATCAAACAATGGCTGAGTCATCAGGATACCTATACCCTTCATAAACCAATTCGTCGCAGATTTGAAAGGCGTCCCATTATAACGAGTGGCCCCCAACAGCAATATCAGGCAGACCTAATCGATTTGAGACATTTGAAAAAACACAACGATGGATATTCCTATTTGGTTTCTTGCGTGGACGTTTTCAGTAAATTCGCGTGGTCTGTACCGATACGAACCAAAACGGGGAAATCCTTAGTGGAAGCCGTCGGTAAGATATTTCTCGATGGGAAACCCGCGAGTTTTCAAACGGATAAGGGGTCAGAGTTTCTGAACAGAACATTTCAGAAATTCCTCGCTGACAACAACGTTCACTTTTTCACTACGCAGAACTAAGATATTAAGGCCGCCGTGGTGGAACGCTTTAATAGGACTCTGAAACAACGGATGTGGCGATATTTCACGAAATCCAATAAGTTGTCTTATGTCCGAGTCCTCCCCGCCCTACTTCGAAGTTATAACCATTCGTATCACAGAAGTATAAAAATGGCACCGGTCGACGTCAACGCAGACAATCAAGAACAGGTATGGAACACGTTGTATAATAGCAAACGCAACTTTAAATTTGAAAGACCCCTGTACAAGCCCGGTGATCGAGTTAGACTGGTCCTGGGCAGAGCCAATTTTAAAAAGGGTTATGCCCCGGCTTGGACGGAGGAACTGTTTTCCATCAGTCGAGTAAATGAAACAAACCCCGTTACATATGTGTTGAAAGACGATAAGGGCGATGAGATAGAGGGGTCATTCTACACACCGGAAATTCAAAAAGTTGGAGACAAACACGAGTACAGAATCGAGAGTGTCATAACCGAGCGTCGCACATCCTTTGGGCGAAAGGAGTGTTTAGTCAAATGGTTTGGGTACGATTCCTCATTTAACACTTGGATACCGTCCAAGGACATTGTCAGATACAAAAACTAGAGATGCGAGAAGAAGAAGAAGAAGAAGTGGTAACTTTTGGTGGAGAGCCCGATTTGCGAGCCGTAAACTCGGGAGTCGAGAGAGACGGCGAACCACGCTGGTAGGGGTCGATGTTTGGGAAACTATCCCCCTACTTAGAACTTGTCTTTATTTGTCAAGTGGTAGTTATATATACAGTTGTAGCGGTCTCGCTGTTCAATCTGACCACCGAAAAGCCAGACGCGAAGGAGGGAAAACTGTGGATAGCCCTACTGAGCAGCTGTTTGGGTTACATGCTACCGAATCCAAACTTGGAGAGGCGACGGTGAAACGAGTTAAAAAAATGAGTTTTTATGTCACCCTGCCCAGCAATGCATCTATGGAACTTTTTAAGGATAATAACCCAGGCCACTTTTTCGTTAAACTCCCTCAGACCATTGACATTTCGACGCAGTATGAGATCGCACTGGTGGAGATACAGTTTCCGCTAAATTATTTCAATGTAATAGAGGGTGATGTCTGGATTCGCTACGAATCTCTCGATAACGACGATATTTGCGACGCCAGATTTTATTTCAACGTGACATTGGAACCTGGGTTATACACGAAACCCGATGCGTTCATCGGCGCGTTGAACGCGTCGATCGTAAAAGCGGAGGATGAGTCGTACAGGGGAGTGAAAGGGAAAAAAATGAGATTCATTTACGCAAAAGAGGTGAATAAAGCCATCTTGAAACTTTACGAGAAAGGAGTCAGTGTTACCATAAGCGACACTTTGAAAAACATGTTAGCCTTCCCCACGACCTCAATATCAGACACGGCTCCCGATATCTTCAGCGTGGGTGTAATGGACTTGGAAAGTGTTGCGAAGAATGTCTACGTCTACTGCGATCTCGTTTCCCCCAGACCGGTCGGGGATGTGATGGTGCCTCTCCTCAGGAGCGTGCCTGTTCTCAATAGAAATCACACCTCGGTGTTTCAGATCTACGATAAGCCTCACTACCTACCCCTGAGTCGATTTTCCTTCGATACCGTCGAGATCCTTTTAGCCAACGAACACGGAAAAACCATTCCATTCACCAGCGGGACGTCGGTGCTAACGGTACACTTTCGAGTCAAGAAGCATCTCGAGCTGGTATAATGGTGAAACACACTCCCCTTCATAGAGATGTTGAGTTATACGAAGACTTTTACTGTTGTCAGGCGGGCGATGGGATGCTCGTGTTTATAGGAGGTCGAAGTCAGAGCGGTCGAGGAATCGGTAGTTTCTTTGGTGGAATCGGGAGGGCTATTTTACCCTGGTTAAAAACCGGCGGTAAGGCCTTGCTCAGAGAAGGCTTGGGGACCGGTCTGCAGGTCGCACAGGACGCATTGGCCGGGAAAAATGTCGGTGAAGCTTTCAAAGAACGAGCTAAGGAGGCCGGTCAGCGGTTGCTACACGGGGCCGTAGACCACCTGCGTGATAACAACCAATCAGGAAGTGGTTTACGTCAAAGCAGAAAGCGAGTTATGAAGCTACCTCCACCAGGAGAACCCGTTACGAAGAGGATAAAACCGACAGCTGGACGGTTCCCCCTTCATTCGGTGCACAACAGAGGGAAGAAGACGAGGGTGGCAAAGGATATTTTCGACTAATAATGTCCCTCATTCACCCCAAATCGTGCGAATGTCTTCACTCTGGATTGGATTTATTTAGCGTTCCACCCACGCAGACATCTCTAGACTCTGGCCAGTTTATTGAAATTCGTCCGATCGCAGCTTTGTCGCAAAGCGCACCGATAGAGTTTTTCATTTCTGGAAACAGCGAGGAGTATCTAGATCTTTTCAACACGTTTTTACATCTGCGGGTCAAGATCACCCTCCCGAATGGTGATAGTGTACCAGTCGATGCTGAGGTAGGACCGGTCAACAATTATCTTCACAGTCTATTTTCACAAGTCGACGTTTCGCTAAACGACACGTTGGTTACACCGTCGGAGAATACCTATCCTTTTAGAGCGGTGTTTGAGGCCACGCTAAATTACGGAGAGGATGCGAAAACGGGATACTTGACGGCCGCTCTGTTCTACAAAGACACAGCTGGCCACCATGACGATTTGAAAGAAAATGAGGGTTTTAAAACACGGCGCGATTTGACTTCGGGTAGTAAAGAGGTTGAAATGATGGGTCGTTTGCACTCTGATGTCTTTGTGCAGGATCGTTACATGTTAAACAGAGTCGATGTAAAGATAAAACTCACGCCCTCGAAGGATGTGTTCAGCCTCGCGGCTCACGATAGCTCTGTGGGTTATAAGAGTGTTATCACCTACGCCGCGCTCGTGGTCAGGAAAGCTAAGCTAAACCCCGCGATTTCTCTGGCCCACGAAAAGGCTCTCTTAAGCGGGAATGCGCGGTACCCGATCAAGAGGGTTACCATCAAGACATTTTCCATCGCTAGTGGGATGCTTTCCCACAGTCAAGACAATTTATTTTTGTCTCAAACACCGACCCGTATAGTGATAGGTCTGATTACGGCCAGTGCTTTTAATGGTGTTTACACAGCTAACCCGTTCAATTTTCAACACTTTGGTCTGATTTATATGAACCTGACGGTCGACGGGAAATGTATCTCGGGAAAGCCTCTAACTATGGACTTTGAACGAAATCAATACGCGAGAGCTTTCTTCGGCACAAATCTGGCCATGGGTCTGATTGGTAAAGACGCTGGGAATAACGTTGATTATAGAGAATTCAAGGACGGATACTGTCTATTTGGTTTTGACCTCTCGTCCAGCCTACTGGACGGCTCCCATTTTGAGCTAGCCACAAGCGGACCCTTGTCGATAGAACTCAAGTTTGCCGCTCCCACCACTACTCCCCTACAAGTTATCGTCTACGCCGAGTTGGACTCGGTGCTCGAGGTGTCCAAGACAAGGCAGATTCTAACAGACTTCGCCGTTTGAGAGAGAAAGACGAAGAATATGAACACGAGGGAGATTTACAACCTTTTGATGTCGGATATTTTCGTTCGACGTTGTTCCCTTGTTAGTGTCATTCCACGAAACCACTTACCGCCGAGCATCGACCCAACGGCGACCGCGGCCTTTGTCATAAACACCGACCCTCCCCACGAACCCGGAGAGCATTGGGTGGCCCTATTTTACAACGGACTCGGCGAATGTGAGTATTTCGATTCCTACGGTTTGCCTCCCAGACACGTGGATATTTTAAACTTTATAGAGCAAGACTCACACGTTCCATTCGTCTACAATCCGCGGGTGTTGCAAGATTTGTTTAGCAACACGTGCGGTCTATATTGTGTTTATTATATACTTCTTAAGTGTCGTGGCGCAAAACTTAACAGAATTCTCATGCCTTTTTCATCGAGACAGCACGTAAACGACCGTATCATTTATCGTTTGCTCGCCCCGTGGATACTTTGGCTTCGAGGGGCCCGTCCAGACGCTTAAAATTATCAACAACCGGACAGTAATATATATATATGTGTTGTATATTTGTTGTAATAATAAAGTTGTGAAATATAGAACGAATTTTGTTTTGGTTTACCATGAATGTGTGTGTGTGTGTGAGAGAGAGAGAGAGAGAGAGAGAGAGAGAGAGTTGATACTTTGTGTGGCTTGATGATAGGCCATGAAGGGATAGTGTTGAGGCACATGATGATGATTTTTATTTGACTTGAGTTAGCTTGGATATGCAATAGAGAGAAAAAAAATCGCTCTAATCTGGTACATGACGCTAACGATACTAATAATTGCTTGTCAGCATTTTTTTTTTTTACATGTCGCCTCCTGTTGACCCACACATGATGATAACCAATAAAGGCACCTTTCCCCACCCGCACGCCACGATGGCAACGACCCGCGAGATACCGCCATCCCCCTTTTAGAACCGCTGTCGCCCGATTTTAGAACCGCTGTCGCCCGATTTTAGAACCGCTGTCCGATAACCGGCGAGCTAGCGACGCGCCACGAGATAAGCCGTCACGCACCAACGCACACCACGACGCGCCGATCGTCACGCACCAACGCACACCACCGAGATAAGCCGATTACCGATCACGACCACCGAGATAATAAGCCGATTATCGGACTTTGGCACGGGTTTTGGTGCATGTTTCGTGCGGTTTCGGTGCCAAATCTATTGTCTTTCGGTGCATGTGCGTGCACTTTTGGGAAGGGTTCACAGCCATATATACTACTTAGGTATCATGTTGATTCTACCTTGTGTAACATGTGAACAGTTGATAATGAGAATACAGGCAATAGGTATCATGTTGATTCTACCTTGTGTAACATGTGAACAGTTGATAATGAGAATACAGGCAATAGGTATCATGTTGATTCTACCTTGTGTAACATGTGAACAGTTGATAATGAGACTACAGGCAATAGGTATCATGTTGATTCTACCTTGTGTAACATGAGAACAGTTGATAATGAGAATACAGGTCATAGGTATCATGTTGATTCTACCTTGTGTAACATGAGAACAGTTGATAATGAGAATACAGGCAATAGGTATCATGTTGATTCTACCTTGTGTAACATGAGAACAGTTGATAATGAGAATACAGGCAATAGGTATCATGTTGATTCTACCTTGTGTAACATGAGAACAGTTGATAATGAGAATACAGGCAATAGGTATCATGTTGATTCTACCTTGTGTAACATGAGAACAGTTGATAATGAGAATACAGGCAATAGGTATCATGTTGATTCTACCTTGTGTAACATGAGAACAGTTGATAATGAGAATACTGGCAATATGTATCCTGGTGATCTACCTTGTGTAACATGAGAACAGTTGTGTCGGCATCGTCGTTGTACGATTTATCCCTTACTTGTCCCCTTGTGTTATAGAGTACATATTTTATGTAATAAATCTTAACTTTATACAACATTCATCGTCATTGAGTGCCGTCTCTGCATAGAAGGTTGCATAGAAGGTTGGCTAACATCGAGCGCCATTCTGCTCTATCTATTTCTTTGATAGTGCAGGTTGTCATCGGTTGACTTGCCATCTTTCTATGTTACTCGTCCATGTTAGTCTTGGTCTGCCTCCGTCTCTTGCTTTGATGGTGCAGGTTGTCATCGGCTGACTTGCCATCTTTCTATGTTACTCGTCCATGTTAGTCTTGGTCTGCCTCCGTCTCTTGCTTTGATAGTGCAGGTTGTCATAGACTGACTTGTCATCTTTCTATGTTACTCGTCCATGTTAGTCTTGGTCTGCCTCCGTCTCTTGCTTTGATAGTGCAGGTTGTCATAGACTGACTTGTCATCTTTCTATGTTACTCGTCCATGTTAGTCTTGGTCTGCCTCCGTCTCTTGCTTTGATAGTGCAGGTTGTCATCGGCTGACTTGTCATCTTTCTATGTTACTCGTCCATGTTAGTCTTGGTCTGCCTCCGTCTCTTGCTTTGATAGTGCAGGTTGTCATAGACTGACTTGTCATCTTTCTATGTTACTCGTCCATGTTAGTCTTGGTCTGCCTCCGTCTCTTGCTTTGATAGTGCAGGTTGTCATAGACTGACTTGTCATCTTTCTATGTTACTCGTCCATGTTAGTCTTGGTCTGCCTCCGTCTCTTGCTTTGATAGTGCAGGTTGTCATAGACTGACTTGTCATCTTTCTATGTTACTCGTCCATGTTAGTCTTGGTCTGCCTCCGTCTCTTGCTTTGATAGTGCAGGTTGTCATAGACTGACTTGCCATCTTTCTATGTTACTCGTCCATGTTAGTCTTGGTCTGCCTCCGTCTCTTGCTTTGATAGTGCAGGTTGTCATAGACTGACTTGCCATCTTTCTATGTTACTCGTCCATGTTAGTCTTGGTCTGCCTCCGTCTCTTGCTTTGATAGTGCAGGTTGTCATAGACTGACTTGCCATCTTTCTATGTTACTCGTCCATGTTAGTCTTGGTCTGCCTCCGTCTCTTGCTTTGATAGTGCAGGTTGTCATAGACTGACTTGCCATCTTTCTATGTTACTCGTCCATGTTAGTCTTGGCTTATCATTTAGAACGAGTAAATGAAAGAGGGTGTGGGGGCTGCACATGAATCGTGTGATCACACTCTTATGATTATATAATACTCTCTTTATTTTCTCTCCCACTCAACTCAACTCCTCCCCGTTCTCCCACACAATCGACGTGTCTGTTCTTGTCTCTCATTCCAATGTCTCACACACGCGATCCGGACCTCTCAATCCTATCAAGCTCCAAAACTGCGTTGTTCACGATTCATCTCCATTATTTCTTTGTTTTGTTCAAGTTGTATGTTTTCTGTATGAAAATGTGTATGCGAGGGGGTTTGTTTGTGTTGGAAAGAAAGAAAGGAGGAAGATTTGTTATATGTACACAATGAAGATAACTCTTTGAAAGCCATGCTCGATCTTGTATTCATCTTTTACAAATATATTTATAAGCCATCTACTTGCAGTGGTCACAACAAATTGGATTGATTGTGTTTTGTTATGATCAAAGAGAAGAGTTACCTCTCTAGTTGGACAGTGCCACTGACAAGTTTTCCCTCAAGTTGTCCATGTTCTGCAAGTGTATGGTCAGATGAGTTTCTCCGTGTCTCACACATTCGGCCGTTCCTATCATAGAAAGCGCCTGTACATATCGCCAGTATTCAAAACCACACTCAATCGCGGAGGAAATGAACACACACAAAATTCTCTTTTATATCCATTAGTTTGATCGTGTGGTTCAACAAAGAGAAAACAAAATCAAATTTGATGTTTCTTTCCTGTTCCTGCCACTGTGAATAATGGCACTTGTTGTGTGCTAAAACAGATGTGTAGATTGACTTGGACTAGACAGCGCTCGACACGTGATCTATGTGGGCGACGCTAGCGGTTGCCGACGGTAGACAGGTCCGAGGACTGGTATAAGAATTAGTGCTCTTATGTTGCCATACACTCTCTCACTCGCTCAGTTTCTCACCTATTTACATTGAATCGACTATTATTGAACGCCATCTTATGTTTGCAGTATGAAAGCAATCAATATGACAAGTTTATAAGTGATTATTTTATTTAGCTAATTACTGTCTTAATGCATTCTTTCCCTGGTAATAATATATCAAGGACTTTAATAATGAATGGCACCACTTGAATTAACTCTGGAGAAATGGAACATATTTCTAAACGTAAAAAATCCCTAAAATAAAACACGTCAGATTTAAAAGCACACTGGCTGGCTGTGTGGGAAACACTGACCATTCACAACTTGGCTTTCTTTGGCTCAAGAGGCTTAACGTGCGACCGATGCCAGAGCTCAACACGTTGTCCTCATGTGAAACGTATTCATCTCGTCTATAGTGTTCCCGTGTATAATGCGACAAATCGCATATTCCCTTTCGCTTGCGTCGCGCAACCGAGCGAAACGGCCATTATAATTATTTACCTGTCTTTCCATCTATCACGCGGAACGGATATGGGTAATTTTCGGCTGCGGGGAAACTGAGGTCCATGACCAGAAGAGAAGATCTATTATCCCACCATGCTACAAGCCAAACCGACACTCCCGATGCGGTGATCAAGGGAAACACATTCAATATCATTGTGTCCGATAATTGTGAAAGATAGGTCGCTGTAGTAGGCAGTCCCGTAGACAATTCTTAATTAACGAGAATTGGTGAAGACTGAAATTGTTTCCATATTGTATCCCTTTGGGGGACTGGTTAGTCTCGAGGCTAAACACCGGTCTCGAGATAGAGAAGTTGTGAGTTCTGATTCCGGCTGCACCACTTGGGATTTTTATTTATGATTTCTCTCTGCGGCAACCACCCCTGGTCTCAGCAGCCAGGCCCGGCCTGAAATGGCAGTTACTCATCGACGGAAAAAAAAATATGAGTACCTCCAAAGACGGAGTTATCTGCCTGTGCGGCGAGAGATTCCTGTGCACACGGCTGCCAGGTAAAAAAACAACAAATAAACACGCAAAATTCAGTTCCTATAGGGACTTCGCTAGAGGTCAAACCTGGCGAATGAAAACAAAAGTATCCCTTTAGTTAATTAGTTCTAGTATTCTCCTGCTTATTCTCCTCTACTTAGTCTACCATCAGCAATACAGTCAATTGTCAATACACTTTATGGCCTGTTATAGGATAACACAAATATATCTCTGATTGCTCGTTTTGAAGCCATCTGGTTTCCACGTTTGGCTCATACTTTCATGTCTGACTTATACTTTCATGTTTGCCTCATACTTTCATGTTTGGCTCATACTTTCATGTTTTGCTCATACTTTCAAGTTTGGCTCATACGTTCATGTTTGGCTCATACTTTCACGTTTTAGCTCATACTTTTCATCTGTGTTTCAACAGCTTTTCCCTCAAGTGTATGGTCAGATGAGTTTCTCCGTGTCTCACACATTCGGCCGTTCCTATCATAGATAGCGCCTGTACATATCGCCAGTATTCAAAACCACACTCAGTCGCGGAGGAAATGAACCCCCCCCCCCAAAAAAAAAAAATAATAAAATAAATATATACATAAATATATCTTGTATCCATTAGTTTGATCGTGAGGTCAACAAAGAGAACAAAATCAAAGTGGTTGTGGATTTGAACACTCCGGCTGAACAAATCTGCAGCAGCTGCGGCAGTTTTTATGTCTAGTGGGTGATTTACAGAAAACAGATTTGACCTTATGACGTCTACAGCACAGCAGTGACACGCTGTGCGAATCAACAGAAATAATTGTTTTCTCTTCTAAGGCCGACAAAACAGTCAGTGGTCGATGTTTTCTAGGACAGCTGCCTCCACCTCGTGCAGTCCGCAGCCACCCATCGCAGGGTGCCCAGTGTCTGGCCAACACGATTTTATCACATTTTCTCCTGTTGCACTTCGTGTACTTCCCTATTGCATCTAAATCCCGCCCACAACAATGCACATTTCTTGCGACGTGTTTATGGGTCTTTTCTACGAACACGAGCTCACCGACTTCTCAATCTGCCTGTTATCACTGTCAGTCATCACTGCCAGTCATCACTGCCTGTTATCACTGCTCGTTATTACTGTCCGTTATCACTGTCAGTCATCACTGTCTGTTATCACTGTCAGTCATCACTGTCTGTCAGTCATCACTGTCTGTTATCACTGTCTGTTATCACTGTCAGTCATCACTGTCTGTTACCACTGTCTGTTACCAATGTCCGTTATCACTGCCCGTGGCGTTTCCTTTCTTGTTGTTGTACAATGTAGAATCTACAGTATTCACATGGACATAGAAGTACTGAAAGTACACATCTCTTATATAGTAATATACACGTGATTACACACTCTGCGATTTAGTAAAATGAAATAAGTAAGGCCTACATATTTGCTGACAAATAAGCAAAGAATTGAGATGGTCGGAACGCTGTGACTGTAACCGGAACCAGTGTGTAAATGAGGTTTCCAAGTAGCAGACCGTAGAAGGACATGTTAGTAAAAAAAAAAGTAAAGTACCCCCGTCACGCCAAGTGGCGTATAGGGAATATGGTGTTAGTGACCATAAATTTTACAGACCTTCGGTACATGATTTTTGGGGTAATGTGGTCGGTATTACGCCCGTGCCGCTTTACTTTCCCAGAAAAAAATCAGGTACCCATTAAAGGCTGGGTGAACCCGGAAGCCGTCGGTTGGGATCGAACCCTACCCCTTGTCCTTTGTAGTCCAGTTCACTAACCACTGAGCTATCGTGGCTCCACATGTTAGTGACCTATGCTTTAATTCAATTCAGATTTTTCCCTCTATAATAATATTCATTTATTATTATGTCTCCTATGCTTTAATTCACAAGGTTTCCAATTAGCAGACCGAACAAGGACATCTTAGCCATCAATGCTTTTAAATCTGTTCACCATTTCTGAGGAGACCGGCAACATTACACATTTATTTTATTTCTCCTTCTAATTCCTCAACTGCGATGCTTTTTTTACAAATAATTTTATTGTCGGTTTACTTTTATTTGTTCATATTTATTTTGTGCTTTGCCGGTTAGCTGTATATTTTTTTTACGCACGCACGCACGCACGCGCACACACACACACAACCCCCCCCCCCCCCATTGTTGTGTGTTCACCTTCCCATTACAGGCATACACATATACAATCACGAAATGAACTGGTGTCTGCACCCTAACCGCATGTACTTGCAATTCTGCATTGTCCTACGCAGACATATCAACCTCAGCTGCCACCATGTTATTGCGCACAAGGATGACCTGCCCAAGGTGTCGTCTATTGTAGAAACAATGAAATCCAGGACTACTTACTGTCCTGCCACCAAGAAGAGTTTCTTGCAAAACCATTATATCGGCGCCGCATAGTAGATCATCAAAAATGGGCCGTCGTTGATGTATGGACCCACAATTACAATATGTAACGCGCACATACTTTAGGCCTAGCCTATCACACTTCGACAGTTTAACGCCACCTCTCTTACCTTGTCGTGTTTTCATTCTTTGATGTTGTCGTTTGGGCTGCATCTGAATACTTACCGTCGTCAAAGTATCAAATATATTGTCGCTGAACGTCGATGCTGTGGATGGTCTAGACTCACGTGCACTTACTCAGTCGCACGGCCCAGAACCCGTTTCCACGTTATAAACTGGCCAACTCCAGTAAATAGCTCTGCAGCACGCGGATACACTGTGAGCCTTTTACAAAATAAATGTATTACGCGTCCTTGACGACAGACCGGCGTAAACAAACCGCCATTTTTTGACGCATTCAATAGCGCAATCAACAACAAAGATGAATATAAGTGATTAAATAAAGAAATTGTAACAAAATGCAATGAATCAAAAGAAGCAAAGTGATTTACATCAAATAGAAAGCGCGTACAATCACATGATCCCTTCAAATAGCAATAAAAACAGACAAATAAGCAGAAAAGTTCACTGGAAATCAGCACTAACTGTGAGTCCTCTGAAGAAGATAGCGAACAGGGCGCCATATTCCCCGGAAGTGATATTTATCTAGTCGTCTCTACTTATTAAAAAAGTTTACTGTAAATTCCTGTGCAACGTTTTTGTTGATATAGTGCGCGTGCAAATGTCATCTATAATGTCATCTAGTTCGTTATTGAGGTTTTCCCAGCGCCTAAAAGTAATTACAGCCATGTAAGGGCTACGCTTAAACGTCTCCATTCTTGGCTTCTGTCCCATCTCTGACCTCTACCTGCAGCCATGTATACTCTATGTAGCGTAACGGTGGCCTCATAATAAATAACACACTACGTGCTGATGTCTTGTGCTGTCATAGACCATTATGTTTAGATTTATCACCTACCACATCTTCTTTGGACATTTCTCTGAGGACATTTGACATTTTTGTCTCCAAGACATAATGCTATCATTTCTAGGGGGTGTCGGGAGGAGTGTGGCTAAAGTGTTGGCATGACGATCAAGTAAGCATGGGTTTAATGCTTGCTTCATGCCTGCCAGCCCAACACAAACCCTTCTCTCCTTCATAACACATATACACAAATTGCGTGACACCTTTTATTTTTTTCACTTCACCTCTAAATGATAAAAATAGTGGTTTAAACACTCTCTCAGTGTGTGTGTGTGTGTGTGTGCGTGCGTGCGTGCGTGTGTGCGTGCGTGTGTGTGTGTGTTCTGTATGCATGGCTATGTCCGTTCACATGTAAGTGCACGCACGTTTTTGTTTCATTAATCGGTAACAATACAATTGAAGCAAAAGTACATTGTTCTGAAACGGGTAATTAGTACGGATAACAAGAGAGGTCGATAACAATGGTGGTTGAAGAGTTATTGAGTTATTTGCAGGTCACCATCATTGCGCTCCGAATATGTCCATAGGTGCTCAGATCCCCTCCTCAGCAAGTCTCGAAGTGTCCAGCGACTGACGACTCCAGTTCTGTGTTGGTTGATTAGTATTCTTACACACCCACTAAGTTTCTCATTTCTGGCTGTGCCCATCTTAACTACCATCTGTTTCATCCGAAGGAGTGACGTGGACTCATGGTTGTCGAAGTCCTGTGTCTTTCCCATTTCCTGGAGGGCATTGATGATGTCCGCCCGATCCATTGGTTGACCGTCCTCAACAATAGCGCAGCTAGCCAACCTGTCCGCTCTTTCATTTTCCCGTACTCCCGCTTGTCCTAGGACGTAAACAAAGGTGACCTTACGTATTTTTGACTTCTGCAATGACTCTAACCATTGCTTATGTACAGAGTCTGCCTCCACTTTTCTTATCATGCTCATCGAATCACTCAGTATACATGAGTTGGTGTAGTTGGTGATGCGTGGGTGTAGTCTTGTAACTCTAACCATTTGAATGCCTTGGTCACTGCCATCGCCTCCATTGTCATGCTGCTCGTGGTCATGACGTATGCACCACTGTCCTCCTTGACTATTCTGCCTGCCGAGCATGCTGTAAATGCCCATGCACTTCTTTTGTGTCGTATTACAAATCCGTCTGTATAAATGACTGCATCTTTCTCATCGGTGTTATCCCAGATGAGACCGTTGACCGCCGCATTGACCACGACTGAATTCTGTTCCCTACATTTTTTTTCAAGTGTGACAATACACGAGAAGGTCCCCTTGAATGACATAGGCACTGACATCCACTCCTCACCAGCGTTGATATTGTTAAGCCCACAGACCTGTTTGATGACATCTTCCGCTCGGCTAACCCATGATATGCCTCTTTTTAGCCTGACACCCTTCTCTGTGTTGAGCTCATGATGCAATGGATGCTCTTTATCTGCAATTATCTTCAGGTATGCTCGTGCCCTCCAGATCTTGATTCTGTCATCCATGGTTGGAAAGTCAAGAAGATATCTCATTGCTACACAGGAAGTGTCCCTTGTACATCCCAAGATAATGTGCATAGCTTCATTTTGTATTTTCTCCAGCCTATCAATTTGCATCTTACTGACAGTAAGAATTGCCATGGCATACTCGATTGGTGCGAGGACTAGTCCCTAGAACAGAAGAGTAAGTAGCCTCTCCTCAATGGTGGCAACTGCCATGACCTTCAAGGCGGCTAATCCTTTGCGGGATTTTGTTATCACATGATCAACGTGGTCCCGAAAACACAGGCTGCGATCAAACTTAACCTCGAGGTATGTCATGACCTTGCTCCTGATCACCTCATCAGCTCCCATTCGTACCACCGGTGTTTCTGTGTTAACGATATGATTGTTAAGGGAGAACCATGAAACTGATGCTTTATTAGGATTAACCAAGGCACCTGAAACCCCACACCAGGAAGAAATGCGATCGAGCTCGTCTTGCATTGTGGAGACGATTTCCCGTCTGTCTCTTCCCTGTCGATATACCAGAATATCATCAGCAAAAGTCATAGTTCTTCTCCTCCCATCCAGCTGTTGTTCCGTGGGGTGCACCACCAGTTTGAGGAACATGTGCATGAGGTATTCAAACGGTACACTGTTGTATGCATCCTCTAGATCTATAGCAGCAGCACATGTCTCCTCTCGTCTGTGGAAGCCTTCGAAGACGTTAAAGACAAAAACTGCCGCATTAGGCCATGTCTCTTTCTTATATCTGTAATCTCCGAATGTGGGTGGGAATGTGCGCTTTTGTTCTAGGTGACAGATGAGGACACTTATTCTGTAGGCACTGATCTGAGAATGGTCCTAGTTTGGCATCGCTAGCAGTAGTAAATAGCTATGTAACCACTCCTCCTTAATTTGGCCACTCTGAATGTTGGTATTTAACTCTGTGGCCAATTTTTGCAAGTCGTCGTTGGCTAAATCACCAATGTCGTCGTACTGAACACCACCTGGACCAGGAGCAGTGTTGTGTGACCTTTTAAGTGTTGTGCGAATGATATCGGTTGTGAATGAATGTTGTGGTTGTGATTGGTGGTTGGAGAGAGCTCCTACAAGTGGTACATTAATGAATGTCCGGAGAACTATAGTGTCATAGTGTTTAAAATTCTCACCATTTGGAGATAATTTAGAAATATGTGGAGGTAGCGCGGGCAATGCTTTTATTTCCTTTTTTTTTTTTTTTATCGACCCCCAGTTCTGCAAGCCAGGTACAAATTTCTCTTTAGCTGGAGCAGGTCTACTGTCTGGCTAGAACTTGTCTCTTTTGTCAAGTCGACATGCTATTGGTGATGCTTTCAGCCAAGTGGACATGCTATTAGTAATGCTTTCAGCCAAGTGGACATGCTATTGGTAATGCTTTCAGCCAAGTGGACATGCTATTAGTAATGCTTTCAGCCAAGTGGACATGCTATTGGTAATGCTTTCAGCCAAGTGGACATGCTATTAGTAATGCTTTCAGCCAAGTGGACATGCTATTGGTAATGCTTTCAGCCAAGTGGACATGCTATTGGTAATGCTTTCAGCCAAGTGGACATGCTATTGATAATGCTTTCAGCCAAGTGGACATGCTATTGGTAATGCTTTCAGCCAAGTGGACATGCTATTGGTAATGCTTTCAGCCAAGTGGACATGCTATTAGTAATGCTTTCAGCCAAGTGGACATGCTATTGGTAATGCTTTCAGCCAAGTGGACATGCTATTAGTAATGCTTTCAGCCAAGTGGACTTGCTATTGGCAATGCTTTCAGCCAAGTGGACATGCTATTAGTAATGCTTTCAGCCAAGTGGGCATGCTATTGGTAATGCTTTCAGCCAAGTGGACATGATATTGGTAATGCTTTCAGCCAAGTGGACATGCTATTAGTAATGCTTTCAGCCAAGTGGACATGCTATTGGTAATGCTTTCAGCCAAGTGGACATGCTATTAGTAATGCTTTCAGCCAAGTGGACATGCTATTGGTAATGCTTTCAGCCAAGTGGACATGCTATTAGTAATGCTTTCAGCCAAGTGGACATGCTATTGGTAATGCTTTCAGCCAAGTGGACATGCTATTAGTAATGCTTTCAGCCAAGTGGACTTGCTATTGGCAATGCTTTCAGCCAAGTGGACATGCTATTAGTAATGCTTTCAGCCAAGTGGGCATGCTATTGGTAATGCTTTCAGCCAAGTGGACATGATATTGGTAATGCTTTCAGCCAAGTGGACATGCTATTGGTAATGCTTTCAGCCATGTGGACATGCTATTGGTAATGCTTTCAGCCATGTGGACATGCTATTGGTAATGCTATCAGCCAAATGGACATGCTATTAGTAATGCTTTCAGCCAAGTGGACATGCTATTGGTAATGCTTTCAGCCATGTGGACATGCTATTGATAATGTTTTCAGCCATGTGGACATGCTATTGGTAATGTTTTCAGCCAAGTGGACATGCTATTGGTAATGCTTTCAGCCAAGTGGACATGCTATTGGTAATGCTTTCAGCCAAGTGGACATGCTATTGATAATGCTTTCAGCCAAGTGGACATGCTATTGGTAATGCTTTCAGCCAAGTGGACATGCTATTGGTAATGCTTTCAGCCAAGTGGACATGCTATTGGTAATGCTTTCAGCCAAGTGGACATGCTATTGGTAATGCTTTCAGCCAAGTGGACATGCTATTGGTAATGCTTTCAGCCAAGTGGACATGCTATTGGTAATGCTTTCAGCCAAGTGGACATGCTATTGGTAATGCTTTCAGCCAAGTGGACATGCTATTGGTAATGCTTTCAGCCAAGTGGACATGCTATTGGTAATGCTTTCAGCCAAGTGGACATGCTATTGGTAATGCTTTCAGCCAAGTGGACATGCTATTGGTAATGCTTTCAGCCAAGTGGACATGCTATTGGTAATGCTTTCAGCCAAGTGGACATGCTATTGGTAATGCTTTTAGCCAAGTGGACATGCTATTGGTAATGCTTTTAGCCAAGTGGACATGCTATTGGTAATGCTTTCAGCCAAGTTATCTATGAGACAAATTGACAGTGTTGTTGAAGATGGGATAAGGTTATCTTTCTGGCACTAACCCGATGACTAATGAAGGAATTGATTGACCTCTTCATCGTCCATCCTTAAAAGGATAAGTGGGTGTAGATAGATGCATTGTATTGAAGCTTGCATTTAAACTGTCATATTTGCACCTTTCGACCGAACACATCTGACTTTAGTATGGCATTTTTGTCTATCGGGTTGTCTTCCCTTTTTGATCCTTACTCGTTTAGCCAGATTAGACTGGTTAGTTTGTTTCTAGAGGCACCACATAGAGGTGGAGTAGGGTCTGGATGGTTCTGGTTCATTGATCCCTGTTGAAACCATCAGCTATGAGTAGCTTGCAGCTTCCAGCTTTGTTGCTTACAACTGGTAGGTCTAAGACAGGTGTAGCCATAGTTTAGACTATAGAGATGGTAAAAAAAAGTAGGACATTGATTCATGGAACAAATGAGAAACTATGGGCATTTCTTTGTTAGTAGTCCGTTCAGAATCGTTTGCCGAGATGTTATGATTTATAATTCAAAAAGTTCTTGATGATTTCACATGATTTTTGGCATACGGTGTTAAAATGTCCATGTCACGAGAACATATGTGTTACTCGATGTCTAGCTATAACGGTTTTCTTAAAGCGGCGAATTCCTTTGATCTTTGCCCATGTAACTATTATTTTGACCCTAATCAAAATGTTTTACAGTAATCTAGTGCAACGATGACCCATAGGCGTGTCCATAAAATTTTACTTGGTGGCAAGTATACAAATTTTAAATTATATATAGAACTTTTGTTCGTAGAGTCAATTTGATATAGTTCCATGCTCTTGGTGTGAGTTTCCCAAATGTTGTCGCTGCCTTTCAAATACGTACATTTAGTTCCTCATCTAAGGAAAGTGTGGCTGTAATAGTGGATCCAAGATAGCTGAACTTCTGTACTGACTCAAGCAGGCTTCCATTCAAAGTAATGGTTGTTGGTTTGCTTATAACATATTTTTGATTGCTTGGGTGGTCTTGAACAATAAACTGTTTAACAAATCAACTAGGAAATTTTGCAAATCAAACTATTTATTAGTAGACTTAATCAGAGTAATGATCATTCAGAATCAGACGAGTCAAATAGGTCGATTACTGCTTTCGGCTGAACAAACAACAAACCATCCTTTTTCCAATATTCCTCTTCTTGTCGTAACACATGATCCTCACATTTTACCCAGTAGTCTTTATTTATATTTGATAGAGCCTGATTTGTAAGTGTCTCAACATCGCATAATTTGAAAGTTTTATTTGTATATGCTACGTGTCCTTTAACTTTTGCCCAAACTAGTTCTATAGGATTTAAGTGTGCATGATATGGAGGTAGTCTCAAACATCTATGGCCATGTTCTTGAATTAACTTGTCTATTTTAAATATCTTTGTACGTTGTGTCTGTTTTACAAGGCTAAGCAATTCGGGTTTCAAGTAGCTGTCGTTAACTTGTATGTGTTCTTTTATGAGCCACGTTTTGATTGCATCTTTTGTACTTGATGATGTTGGGATTCTATCTTCTACGTTAACTACGTTATGGTATGAAGCATTGTCCATTATCAGACAAGAAGGTCGATCTAATATTGGAAGGATACTTTTCTCGATCCAGTCTTTAAATATGTGCCCATTCATTTCGGAGTGGTAGTCTCTATTGTCTATGGATTTTGAAATGAAAACGAGATGAGCATTCTGCAACAACCCATTATGTCTGCTACCTGCATGTGCAACTATCAAACGTTGCCCTTTACTGCTTGGTACTGATCTTTTAATACTTCCATCTGCTAACTGCCATTCCTTTTCATTTGTATGATGAGCGTTGATCCAAGTTTCATCTAAATAAACAATATCATAATCATTTTCGCGCATTTCCTTCACTTCACGTAAATACTTGCTTCTAAGAGCTACTAGATGTGGCTTCTCACAAATAATGTTTTTTCCACCAGCATACTTTCTAAAGGTGAAGCCTACACTTCTTAATATTTTCCATAATGAAGTTTTTGATATTTCAATGTCGTTGTTAGTTTTCAGCCAAAGCTTCAACTTTCTAAGTGTCACTTCTTCGTTTATATCAAACATTCGACAGATTTCTCTTTTTACTAGGTCCTTATCAAAACTGTCTAACGTTTCTTTCCTTCCTTGCTTTCTTGCATTTGTTGGCAATAAATATCCGCTTCCTTTAACTATTCGATCAAATGAACGTTTACACAAACCTAAAATATGCATTGTTCTCTTCTCAGGGTTTGATAAAGAACAATAAAGATGTCCCTTTTTACGCTCTCTGCAGAAGTATTGATAAATCTTTATAGCAATGTTATGCTCAGTAAAATATTTTGCCTTTATATTCATTCTCACATAGACTTGCAGAAGATAATATGGATAGTGCCGCCTCCTTTCTGTAAATATTGAGATTTGCCTCTGAATTATGACTCGAACTCGAGTCTACGGCCGTGATTTTGACGTCACATAATTTCCGGTTTCGGCTAAAATGTCATTTTGTGCTAAACGGGAAATTTCATATGTAACATTTCTTTATAAAAATTTATAGTGGAAACATAACTATTTTAGGACGGTGCGCATTCAGCCGTGAAGGTCATGCCTATATGTTAAAGAATCAGCTGTGAGATGTAAGCATCTACATAATCCCGCCGGTGTTTATAATATCGATTAACTTTTTTTAAATATAGGTTAAATAAGGCATCTTTGAAACTGGATCACATTTCTTTGATAAAAAAATATTTTTATAGCGACATTAGTATTCTAAACCTAACTTCAAAAGATCAATGCAAATGAACAATAAGTTTTTGAAAAAAATAAATTAATGTCTAGGCAAACGAATCTGAACGGACTATAGAAGCGTATCTACATAGTGCTTAATTGTGGGTGTTGTTCGTTATGTGTATTTGCAAACATGAATTCAATTGGTTACAATTAGTGTGGCCGTATTTCTCAATGATTTTGTCAACACGGTACACCTTTTTCTTATTCGTATTCTTCACAAGTTGTAACAATTCGGGTTTTAAATATGTGTCGTCAAATTTGACATTTTCATTCGCAAGCCATGTCCTAATTTGCTCTTTTGTATTTGATGCAGTAGGCACTTTGTCCCATCTTGAATTCCCTAAGGAAGTGCTGATATAGTAAAACAGTAACCTTTTGCATAGTTATAAATTTGCATTTCAAACTCATTGTAATTTAGATATAAATGTTGGTATTTAAAGTCAACAAATTGTCTACTGAGTCTTCACAAAATTAATAAAGATACGCCTTCCCTTCGGTAATTAATGCCCAGGCCGTGGTGCGTCATGTCGTTCAATAACAATTCAGTTTTGTGCACGGGATTTTCCTGAACTTAGTGTTTCTGCAATAGCCAAACTATTTTACGTCAACGACCGCACCAAATTATTGTATATATCCTAAAATGGTGTCAAATTCGAACAGGGTGAATTTAATATAGCCTAAAGAAGAAAACTTTTAAACTAGATCAAATTTCTCAGAGCAAAAAATATTTCTATAACGACATCAATATTATAAGATTACATGCAAAAGTTGAAAGCAAAATAACAAACGGTTATCACGTAAAGCTAATTCAAGTGTGGTTATGAATTTCTGAACGGACTAACAATGGAAGTGTCAGCAGAGGGATAATCACACATTCAACAGTTTGTAAATATTCATTTTGTTACATTGCTTCTTTCAGGATCAGAAGTTAAAGGAGTCATTAATGATTGGCCAGATGGATGTGCCGCTAGAGGACAAAATGGTCACAGTTGTCTATGGCAGAGACATGGTCAACATGGAATATGTCCACTTTGTCTGTGCTCAGAAAGAAATCACTCAGGTGAGTGTCTTCTTTAGACATTTTCAGTTTGATTATTATATATATGTCCTGTATATATGGACACAAAATATGGTCACTAACACCATATTCCCCATACACCTAGCAAGTCATGGATGGTACCTTTTATATGTGGAAAACAATGGAACCCATTTTTGTTAACAGAAATAAGGAAATGGTTCTTTTGCTGTTATGTGTATAATCAGTATTGACGTGTGTAAAAGGATCCTGGGCAGTTGTACAATAGGAAAGAAAATTGTTGGAAGCCACAGAAATGTGGTTTTACTAAAGAATATTGAGAATAGCTAAAAAGAGCAATGAGGATGCTCTGTTGAGGCCAATGCTTGCTTATTTCCAACATCAGTAGGAAACAGTTATTTGACCCTGACTTATGATGTTCAAATCAGATGTGTTACCCACCTTTACTTATGTCTATGACAGCTGGAGAACAACTACAGAAACACATATTTTAGCTGCTTTCAAAAACACATGTCCCAGGAAAATACCTTGTATGCCATGGAATTAATTAAAATGAGTGCAAAAGTAAGAGAAATGGCCATCCAACAATATCATCAATGAGCAAGAAAAAATGGTAGTCATGTATAGGTCAAATGATGAGAAGAGACAACAGGAGAATCTCAAGTGTCTCCTCAAATAGAAAAAAGTGGGCAAAAGAAATAGAGGTTGATCTGGAGCAGATAAACATTAAGAAGATCACTGATACTCAGAAACTACAGCAGGCATCTTATATGTTGGCATGAGTAAGAGGCTCATCTAGAAGAGAGATGTGCAGTGAGACACATTGTGGGTGCTACAACACACACACTCTCTCTCTCTCTCTCTTTCTCTCTCTTTCCTCGTCTATATATTTTTAAAATTGCCACTAATTATGTTTTATTACTTATAGTCCAGCTACACTATTCACTTTGTATAACTGTTATAGTCCAGGATTAAATGCTTCATTCTGTTATTTTCTTCTTGTGTGGATTGTATTGTTTGTAGAGTGCCCACAAATAGAATATAAGGAGGTGAAGGGAAGTGGTGAGAAATCTGTTTGAAATGGAGGTTGCCTCTTGTGCAAGCTTAGTGATGCACACATGACTTATTTATTCAATTTCACATTCTTGACCTGCTATCCCCAAGTTCCATTGGCGGGACAAGGAAAGAACTTTAAAGAGAAAGAATTCTATGCAGTTTTCAGTGATAAAGAACCTTTTAAAAAAATATTAATGTAATAAAATAACAAGAAATAAACCTTTTTTTGTTTAAATTAAATTGTAAATTAATTAAAATTGTGTTTTGTGATTTTGGTGTTATAAAAAACACTTTAAAAGCAGGGCCTCATTAAAAGCTTTCAATATTAAAATTTGACGTGAAACAGAACTATTTAGTGCACATCTCCACAATGTGGAGGCCATTGTTCGTGGGACATTCAAAATAATAGCAGTCAGACAAACGAGAAGGTTAGAAAGGCTTGTGAGATGGATCCTTCACCAACAGCAACTGTTGCTACAGGTCCAATCTGTCCTAGATTATTCTGTGTCAGCATTGGACTTAACTGTCACTTTCATATTGCACTCAACTAACATCTGGATAAAATGAGCTCTTTTCACCACCTGTGATGGATGAATAACACTTTACTTGTTTATGTTAAATGTGCCAAAAGCTTATAACTATTAGCTAGCTTCAAATTAACTACAAACAGAGCAATATTTTTATAGTAAATCCTCACTACACAGACAGCACTTGATCTACTGTCCAGCCGTATCAGTCTCCTGTGTTGTGGTGTCCATCTGTCGTGTCAAAGATTGCCAGTATTTTTTATAAGGAGTGTTAGACGAATGACAGGAAACAGCCTGAGAGATAGCATCAGAAATGAAGATATTAGAAAAAGCTAGGAATAATTCCCACCATAGAATACATAAAGAAACAACAGATAAAATGCATGGCAACATGATAAGACAGAAAGACCAAAACACAACACAAAGCTTTAATAAATGTTGCAAGAACACCAGACTCAGTGGCCGACCAAAAAATGATGAATTTATGATATATTAGAAATGTTAGGAAACGAAACAGCAGCAGAGACAAACAGAAGAGCAAAAGACTGTAAAGTATATCTATGTCCCTTTGATGCTGAAAGGCAAATGAGGAAGAAAAGAAGAAACAGTGATATATTTTTGTAAAAATAATAGAAAAATGTAGGATTCATGTGGTTTTGTCTCATGGAATAGGTGTGGATCAGCCACATTTCTACTATATTTAACCATTATGCTTTTGTGCTATCTACATGAAAGATGTGATTGCCTCACAAATCTATTCATTCATTCATTCATTATGTTTTTCTGCTTTTTTTTTCATCTTGGCTATTGTCATGTGCAATAGTCATTTGTTGATTTGTCTTTGGTTAATATCTGCTTTTGTCACTTATTTTTATATTTGTTGATGCAGCAGTAATATAATAAGAATACAATCTATCTATCTATTGATCTTTCGAGCCGTACCTAGCCCATAGGGCATAGACCAAGATACTCCTTCTCTTATCTGAATTTTTGTTCTAGCAGTTTTCAATTCTTTTAAAGATATTTTATCAAATCTCGCCATTTGTCTCTGTTCTGTGCAAGCAGCTCTATCTCATTGAGGGAGCCGATTCCTGCTGATCTTGCCTGTCTCATCAATGTTCTTCTCAGTGTCTCTGTGGGTCTTCCTCTTTTTCTCTTACCTTTTGTTTTCCACATGAGGGCTTGCTTTGTTATTCGGTTATTATCTCTCCTCATCACATATCCAACATATGACCATCATCTTTTCTTGATTACTGAAGATATTAGTGGTTGATTGGCGATTTCTCTAATTTCTTCTTTTGTTTTGAATTCGTTCCACACTATACCAAGTATTTTCCTTAGACATTTATTTTCAAATGCGTTCAACTTTGTTTCTATATCTCTTGTTGTTTTCCAGCTTTCACACGCATACGTAAGGGTTGATAGTACATTTGATTTGAATAGTCTAAGTTTTGTGTTTGTGCTGATGAGTTTTGATTTCCACAACTTTTCAAGGCTTCTGAGAGACATTGCTGCTTTAGCTATTCTGATTCTAATTTCTTTGCTTGTATCCCCTTCCCTATCAATGTGACTTCCAAGATAGATAAAGTGATTGATCTCTTCCACTGGTTTGTTTTCCATGTATATTTTGTCATCTGTTGGAATTAAGCTTTTCATGACTTTAGTCTTTTCATGATTGATCTCAAGCCCAATTTTGCTGGCTATTGCTGATAGTTCACTTGTGTTTTCCTGCATCGTTTTTATCTGACTGCTGATGAGAACTATTTCATCAGCAAAGTCGAGGTCCTCCAAATGGTCTCCTTGAATCCATTCGATGCCTTTATTACCAGTGCAGCATTTCTTCATTATGAAGACCATAACAACTCCAAATAACAAGGGCGATAAAATACATCATTGTTTAACCCCAGTTTCTATTGGGACACATTCGCTCAGTCCTTCCTCTGTTCGAGCTGCACATGTGTAACCATCATACATGTCTTTGATAATATTTATGATTATTGATGGTAAGCCATATTGCTTCAGAATACAATGGTTTCTTCAAAAAAATATAAAATCAGTTCAGGAATTTCCCATTCACTTTCTTTGTTATTGCATCTTATTGGCTGTTGCTTTAACCATGATCTGTTTGATGATGCATGATAATAAAAAAATATTGTATTGACTTCTGTCACAAAAAACAAAATAACTATAAATATGTGACATGAACAGAGGAAGGGTAGAAGTCAGGTGTGTATTTTGTATGTTAGAGGAAGAACAGTCAATAGGTGTGTGCATTTGTTTTACTGAGTGTGTAATTTTTATGTTTCTTTATAGAACTTATATGGTTCTTGTTTTACTAGATATAGTGTATATATTGATTGAGCAATTATGGATTTTAATTGGTTTGCAGTGATACCGGGGCCTTCCATAACCAAATATATATATATATATATTAAAATATAAATTATATGTATTTAATTTGTTATTGTACGAGCAATAAGAATTCAAAGTTAGATATTTCAAGCATTATTTCTATCTTGTCTTACAAGAAGTAGAAAATCAGGTGTGAAGTTTGTTATAAGAAAGATTAGAAGATGAGAAAGTTTGTCTTAATGAAAAAAGTTAGATATGTGTTTTTTGTCCTTCAAGAAGGAGAGTAATTATATTTGTGTTTTTTGTCTTTCAAGGAGAGTAATTATATTTGTGTTTTTTGTCTTTCAAGAAGGAGAGTAATTATATTTGTGTTTTTTGTCCTTCAAGAAGGAGAGTAATTATATTTGTGTTTTTTGTCCTTCAAGAAGGAGAGTAATTATATTTGTGTTTTTTGTCTTTCAAGAAGGAGAGTAATTATATTTGTGTTTTTTGTCCTTCAAGAAGGAGAGTAATTATATTTGTGTTTTTTGTCCTTCAAGAAGGAGAGTAATTATATTTGTGTTGTTTGTCTAGTAATAAAGAGTAGATGTTAAGTGTGTGGTCTTTATCTTACAGAGTAATAATTTATGTGTTACACTTGTTTTGTGGAAACAAAATATAATAGACATTAGTGTATGGTTTTTTTCATTACAAATGAATAATAATTATTTGTGTCATTATTGCTTTGTAAGAAAGAATGGAAGTTAGGTGTGTAGTTTTCTATTGTGTAGAAAGGAAATGTTCTTTTTTTTTTCCATTCAGGAGTTATTTCTGTTTATCATTTTTTTCCCTGTATTTGTTTATTTACAGTTGTGGGCTGAGGAACTCCTGAAATACTCTGTCAACCTTTTGGCCCTCAATAGCAGTGCTCTCACTTACCTGGACAAGCTGTTCACCAGGTTTAGTCTGGTTCTCAACAACGAGTCAAAAGTCTCCATGAAAGTGTTAGTACAATAGAAGCAGATAATGCTTTTGTTATCTTCATCATGATATTGATGATATCTTAATAATGCAGCTGCTAAGAGTTGATTATGCGTACATTTATCTCATAAAAATGTAAATGCAAAAACAAAGTTCTGCTTCAGGCGGTGAAAAAAATGGTATGCCTGATACTTTAGTTATGAAGAGAACTTTTAGGGTGCAGCTATAATGAGTTATTCTGGATCTCTCTACACCCTTACCTGTTTCCTGCCAGGATCTGGTATTGGAATATTTTCTCTGTTCAGACATTTGATATCATTAGTCCTTATTATCCTCTGTCTTCTTGCCTTTCACTGTTAACTGTAAGATGGTCTTGGCCAGGCTCTTAGATCATACCCAAAACAGCTTAACATTTTTGTTTTCACTGATGTAGAAAGTTCTTCAAATAGAGCTAATGTTTTCACTGATGTAGAAAGTTCTTCAAATAGAGCTAATGTTTTCACTGATGTAGAAAGTTCTTCAAATAGAGCTTATGTTTTCACTGATGTAGAAAGTTCTTCAAATAGAGCTAATGTTTTCACTGATGTAGAAAGTTCTTCAAATAGAGCTAATGTTTTCACTGATGTAGAAAGTTCTTCAAATAGAGCTTATGTTTTCACTGATGTAGAAAGTTCTTCAAATAGAGTTTATGTTTTCACTGATGTAGAAAGTTCTTCAAATAGAGCTTATGTTTTCACTGATGTAGAAAGTTCTTCAAATAGAGCTTGTGTTTTCACTGATGTAGAAAGTTCTTCAAATAGAGCTTATGTTTTCACTGATGTAGAAAGTTCTTCAAATAGAGCTTATGTTTTCACTGATGTAGAAAGTTCTTCAAATATAGCTTATGTTTTCACTGATGTAGAAAGTTCTTCAAATAGAGCTTATGTTTTCACTGATGTAGAAAGTTCTTCAAATAGAGCTTATGTTTTCACTGATGTAGAAAGTTCTTCAAATAGAGCTTATGTTTTCACTGATGTAGAAAGTTCTTCAAATAGAGCTTATGTTTTCACTGATGTAGAAAGTTCTTCAAATAGAGCTTATGTTTTCACTGATGTAGAAAGTTCTTCAAATAGAGCTTATGTTTTCACTGATGTAGAAAGTTCTTCAAATAGAGCTTATGTTTTCACTGATGTAGAAAGTTCTTCAAATAGAGTTTATGTTTTCACTGATGTAGAAAGTTCTTCAAATAGAGCTAATGTTTTCACTGATGTAGAAAGTTCTTCAAATAGAGCTAATGTTTTCACTGATGTAGAAAGTTCTTCAAATAGAGCTTATGTTTTCACTGATGTAGAAAGTTCTTCAAATAGAGCTTATGTTTTCACTGATGTAGAAAGTTCTTCAAATAGAGCTTATGTTTTCACTGATGTAGAAAGTTCTTCAAATATAGCTTATGTTTTCACTGATGTAGAAAGTTCTTCAAATAGAGCTTATGTTTTCACTGATGTAGAAAGTTCTTCAAATAGAGCTTATGTTTTCACTGATGTAGAAAGTTCTTCAAATATAGCTTATGTTTTCACTGAAGTAGAAAGTTCTTCAAATAGAGCTTATGTTTTCACTGATGTAGAAAGTTCTTCAAATATAGCTTATGTTTTCACTGATGTAGAAAGTTCTTCAAATATAGCTTATGTTTTCACTGATGTAGAAAGTTCTTCAAATAGAGCTTATGTTTTCACTGATGTAGAAAGTTCTTCAAATAGAGCTTATGTTTTCACTGATGTAGAAAGTTCTTCAAATAGAGCTTATGTTTTCACTGATGTAGAAAGTTCTTCAAATATAGCTTATGTTTTCACTGATGTAGAAAGTTCTTCAAATAGAGCTTATGTTTTCACTGATGTAGAAAGTTCTTCAAATAGAGCTTATGTTTTCACTGATGTAGAAAGTTCTTCAAATAGAGCTTATGTTTTCACTGCTGTAGAAAGTTCTTCAAATATAGCTTATGTTTTCACTGATGTAGAAAGTTCTTCAAATAGAGCTTATGTTTTCACTGATGTAGAAAGTTCTTCAAATAGAGCTTATGTTTTCACTGATGTAGAAAGTTCTTCAAATAGAGCTTATGTTTTCACTGATGTAGAAAGTTCTTCAAATAGAGCTTATGTTTTCACTGATGTAGAAAGTTCTTCAAATAGAGCTTATGTTTTCACTGATGTAGAAAGTTCTTCAAATAGAGCTTATGTTTTCACTGATGTAGAAAGTTCTTCAAATAGAGCTTATGTTTTCACTGATGTAGAAAGTTCTTCAAATAGAGCTTATGTTTTCACTGATGTAGAAAGTTCTTCAAATAGAGCTTATGTTTTCACTGATGTAGAAAGTTCTTCAAATAGAGCTTATGTTTTCACTGATGTAGAAAGTTCTTCAAATAGAG
This sequence comes from Megaustenia siamemsis, assembly GCA_032433765.1. NCBI lineage: Eukaryota > Metazoa > Mollusca > Gastropoda > Stylommatophora > Ariophantidae > Megaustenia > Megaustenia siamemsis. The sequence continues at coordinate 25,192,674 of JAVIAB010000050.1, forward strand.
CTTATGTTTTCACTGATGTAGAAAGTTCTTCAAATAGAGCTTATGTTTTCACTGATGTAGAAAGTTCTTCAAATAGAGCTTATGTTTTCACTGATGTAGAAAGTTCTTCAAATAGAGCTTATGTTTTCACTGATGTAGAAAGTTCTTCAAATAGAGCTTATGTTTTCACTGATGTAGAAAGTTCTTCAAATATAGCTTATGTTTTCACTGAAGTAGAAAGTTCTTCAAATAGAGCTTATGTTTTCACTGATGTAGAAAGTTCTTCAAATAGAGCTTATGTTTTCACTGATGTAGAAAGTTCTTCAAATAGAGCTTATGTTTTCACTGATGTAGAAAGTTCTTCAAATAGAGCTTATGTTTTCACTGATGTAAGAAGTTCTTCAAATAATGCTTATGTTTTCACTGATGTAGAAAGTTCTTCAAATAAAGCTTATGTTTTCACTGATGTAGAAAGTTCTTCAAATAGAGCTTATGTTTTCACTGATGTAAGAAGTTCTTCAAATAGAGCTTATGTTTTCACTGATGTAGAAAGTTCTTCAAATAAAGCTTATGTTTTCACTGATGTAAGAAGTTCTTCAAATAAAGCTTATGTTTTCACTGATGTAGAAAGTTCTTCAAATAGAGCTTATGTTTTCACTGATGTAGAAAGTTCTTCAAATAGAGCTTATGTTTTCACTGATGTAAGAAGTTCTTCAAATAGAGCTTATGTTTTCACTGATGTAGAAAGTTCTTCAAATAAAGCTTATGTTTTCACTGATGTAAGAAGTTCTTCAAATAAAGCTTATGTTTTCACTGATGTAGAAAGTTCTTCAAATAGAGCTTATGTTTTCCCTGATGTAGAAAGTTCTTCAAATAGAGCTTATGTTTTCACTGATGTAAGAAGTTCTTCAAATAATGCTAATGTTTTCACTGATGTAGAAAGTTCTTCAAATAAAGCTTATGTTTTCACTGATGTAAGAAGTTCTTCAAGTGGACCTTAAGTTTTTACTGATGTAAGAAGTTCTTCAAATGGATCTTATATTATTACTGATGTAAGAAGTTCTTCAAGTGGACATTATGTGATTATTGATGTAAGAAGTTCTTCAAATGGACCTTAAGTTTTTGGTAATGATGGGCTCAAGTTGCCTGTCAACACCAGGTCTTATAAAGAGCTCAGCAACTCATAGCTGACATCTAGCACTAGGACTGTGGACTATCCAGATCTTGCTCCAGCTTTGTGCAGCACTTCTAGTTACAAACAGACCAGTCTGGCTAGTGAGCAGGGTATCAACCTAGCACCCAAAAATGACATTCTAAAGTCACATGTTTTCAACTGAAAGGCTCAAACTACAACACAACACATATACGCCTGCTTAAACACATATACACCTGCTTAATGTCCTTTTAAAGATGGCTGATGAAGAGGGGTAATGGTCAGGAGAAAACAAGGAAGAGAAAAATAAATTGGTGATTATTTGACAAGTTTTATAACGTGTAATTTCTTGCTAACAGATGTTTAGCATAATATGGTGATACCTCATTTCCATTGCTTGTATTTTCCATTTTTACCTCTGCACTTGAATCAATCATTTACAAGCATATAAGAATATGATGGATAAGAAACGAAGAAGTGTATAGGAATTTTCTTTTAAAGACTATTGGTAGTATCAACATTTGTTTAGATTTGTATTGTTTATTTTTGTCTTCAAGTATTGTGAAAGCCATTACCAGCAACAGAGATGACCGCAAAAAGGTGGAAAAGGCATTGGAGTCTGTTGGATTTCATGCTGGAAAGGTATGTGTTTTCCTTGATTTGATTTCTGCTGTAAATCAAGGTTTCCTCCACATTGTTATAGGTGCATGGATACTATGGTGTTAGTGACAACATTTTTGGATGATGATGTTGTGAACATGCTAGGCTGCCTTTACTGCCCCACAAAAATTGCTGCTATCCATTGTTCGAGGCTGGGTGAACCCCAAAGTCTTGTTCATCTGACAAAAATGATCACATTTGGAATTGAACCCATACCTGTCTGGTCAGTAGTGAACACACTAACTAACCACCCAACTACAGAGGCTTTTGATTTGTATTATTATGGTCTTTATATATAGCAGAATCTCTGTTAATGAACTTTTATTATAACAAACTGCTTTGAAGAATGCAGTGGAGCAGCTCTAGCAATTGCATTGACTGTAGGTGTTTCCTTGGATAGGATATAACAAACTAAATCATTGTGTTTGTTGTTTTTTTCTTTAAATTATAAACTAAGTATCTTTAAAGATTTCATTTTGGTCATAGTGTATGTTGACTTCAGGATTATATAAAATAAAAACTGACTGGTATACCATCCGTTACGGCATGTCATGGTAATGTCATAAATTAAGAGTACATATTTGTACTGTAGGATATCACAAAACTGTCGTTTGTTTTTTGTTTCTGAAATTTAAAAGCTACACATCTCCAAATTGTCCTCTATTGTTGTTATTTAACAGTATGTTCTTATCAGCGGTTCCAAGAGTTGCAGTCAGTTTGTTATTTGGTTCTACAATCTCTGTGCCTTTCTTCTTCCAGAAGTAATTTTTGAACTCTGTTGTTAAAATGTTATTGAGTACTTCCTGTAATCCCATCTAGATTTTTATAATATTCTTTTATCGTTGTCATTTCAGCTGAATCTCCATTTTAGGAAACATGAAAAAGCTACACTGAGTAGATGAAGTCCTTGAGTTTACCTTGATTTCTCTGCTTTCTTTCTGATGAGGTACAATCTATTAAAACTCACACTATGTCTTCCAGACATCTGCAGAGAGAGATCCAGAGATCTCTTTATATTAGATCACAATTGTTGTTAGAAAAAAAATAGTAGTTAAAATTACATTTCTATTAACTGTAATAAAATCAGGTGGTTAAAAATGAGCATCATGTTTTCATGGCTTTTTCATGTTTCCTGAAATGTGACTATAAACTGTTGCACTTACATATCATTGCCAACATATTCCATGATATGAATGCAGCAGTCAAGTGTATGTCATTTCCAACTCAACTCCATTCTCATATATCATGTAATTTAAACACACAAGTATTTTTCCCCAGTATAAACTGGATGAGCGGTTAACTATGCCTATTATTGTGTAAGTCAAAGAATCAGATTAGGGAACCAGATTTCTATTGATTGAACAATGTAAGTGATGCATCATTCACTGAGGTGGCTTGTGCTTTATGCCGGAGCTGTGAATGTATCTTTCATCACCTGTGATGACTTTTTAATGGGGGTTTCTGTTCTTTCTGATGTGTTCTTGGTGTTTTCTGTAAACAATCTGCTAGTATGGTCTCTCTCTCTCCAGTCAGGAGCCAACAGACTTTATTGTGCCTCCATTTGTTAGTGGATAATATTTTGACAGGACAAGAAAATTGCAAACCTCATGGGATGAAAGACAGTCATGGGCTAGACTTGCATGCTTTCCACAGCTCTTTTCATGTTTTTTTCCTTGTCATAGTTGCCTTTTGCTGCTAGGGAATGTATAGTTTTGTGTTTAGTTCTTCTCCTGCTGTTATTTTTTCTATTCTCTTTAAATCACTTTTTTTAAAATAATGGTTGGCCCTAAAATCTAGTATTCATGTTACATTTAACGACTCTTGTCACATTTAGTCTTCGATTTTAATTAATGGCTGAACCATTTTATCTGCTGTCTCTTTATGTGTTCACTGTACCAATTATTTCATTACCACAATATTTAAGAATTGCAACAAAATAACACCAAATTTATTCTGACCAACCAACTGTCATCACTGACAAACATAATTCTTATCTAAGACAAGATTGCAACATGAGACAAGGAGTGACTGAGAAAAACCATTAATGTGAGAGTGACAGAATGGAAAATGAAGACAGGGAATATTTGTGGAACTACTCACTGTGACAGACAAACAAAAAGACAAAAAATAAATAGATTTGGTCATGTCATGAGACTGGAGCCTAATAACAACCACTCTATACCAGCAGCAGCCAACATCAGGTTCTGAATTTATGGCTCAAAGTTCTGCTATTCATTTCCAGATGCCAAGTAAACTCCATTTATTTAAGAAAACCAAAAATTACATTGAGTATTTATGTTATAATAATTACAGTTGTTTACTACATTTTTATCTGTTCACTACATTTTTGTTTGTTCATATTGTTGAATTATCATTTTTTTAAATGTTCTTTCTTTTTCAGACAGATGCTATTAATCCTCAGAAATTTACATTCGACAACTTCTTTAATTTTTACAGACACCTCTTGGGTCGTACTGAGGTGGACAAGATATTTGATGAGTTGTAAGTATCTAGTCAGCTAAACTTGACAGAGTTGTCAACATGGCAACCATTAGTGACTGATAGTTTTTGTGAGACATTTCTGTGGTAAAGTCTTCTATAGGAAACCTGTCAGGTTTAGGAGACATTGGATACAATATTTTGTGAAGATTTTGTCTGGTTTGGGAGACATTGGATACAATATTTTGTGAAGATTTTGTCTGGTTTGGGAGACATTGGATACAATATTTTGTGAAGATCTTGTCAGGTTTGGGAGACATTGGATACAATATTTTGTGAAGATCTTGTCAGGTTTGAGAGACATTGGATACAATATTTTGTGAAGATTTTGTCAGATTTGAGAGACATTGGACACAGTGTTTTGTGAAGATATTGTCAAGTTTGGGAGACATTGGATACAATATTTTGTGAAGATCTTGTCAGGTTTGAGAGACATTGGATACAATATTTTGTGAAGATCTTGTCAGGTTTGAGAGACATTGGATACAATATTTTGTGAAGATCTTGTCAGGTTTGAGAGACATTGGATACAGTGTTATGTGAAGATATTGTCAGATTTGAGAGACATTGGACACAGTGTTATGTGAAGATATTGTCAGATTTGAGAGACATTGGACACAGTGTTATGTGAAGATATTGTCAGATTTGAGAGACATTGGACACAGTGTTATGTGAAGATATTGTCACTTGCTGCTGTATTTCCATTTGGGCACATCCAGGATTTGCATCAGGCTCTCTCTATTTGAATTCTTCTGTTTTCCTCTCTGCATTTAACTTCTAGCCTTCAATTGTAATTGTTTTTGGCAAATCTTTCTTGCTCAGCTGTGTCATGTCATGTTTTGGTTTTCCATAATGTCGTAAAAAAACAACATCAAAATTCCCATTTACTATTGCATGTTTATGCTTTCCTGACAAGAAAAAAACCTATCTTGACTAATAATTTAATATACTGTTCATCGTTCTATGAAGTGTTTCACTGCTGACAATGTTCATTTAGGTTAAGAAAAAAAGTTTTTTATAAGTCACCATCAATCGCAACTGTTGATGGTAAAAAGTCAGAGTTAACGACATATTTAAACAGGCTTATGAAAAAACTATGAGTTGCAGAGAGATTTAAAAATAACATATGTAATAACTATGTAGGTCACAATTTTCATTGACATTTTCAATGGTGTCTCTGTGAAACATAGTTAATTTCTTTCAGCATTATATCTTTTTTCCAATAACATAGTAGGAATACTAGATATCTAAGTCAGGCTCATTGTTCACAAGACCCAAAATTATAGATCAGCTGCTCTCTAAAAAAAAATACCACTATAAGCTATTACTAATTTAATTAATATGCTGTACAAGAGAATATTTATGAGATTAACATTACATTGTCAAATTAATATAATTAAATTCTGTTTTAAGTGCTTGCAGAAGATGTATTTTAGAAAACATTTAGGAACTATGATTTACTGAGGTATAATGATTGTTGATCATCTGTACATGAGATACATCTAAAAGTTTGGTAACAAGGCCTCCATGTCCTAAATATTTCAACTATGATACTTGTTTCAAGTCTTTATTTTCAACTGCTATATTTGTTCTCTTGACTTTCCTTCCGATTACTTTGTCTTCAATTTTTTCTGTAGCCTGTTTATCTGAATATTTTAAATAGAATATTTCTTCTTCATACTAATGAAATGTTGTAGTTTTTCTTTATGTTCTTCAATTACGTTGGTACTTGGTCATCTGCAAATAGTAGCATAGTTTATTGTATATTATTTATTGTATATTATTTATTGTATATTATTTATTGTATATTATTTATTGTATATTATTTATTGTATATTATTTATTGTATATTATTTATTGTATATTATTTATTGTATATTATTTATTGTATATTATTTATTGTATATTATTTATTGTATATTTCATTGTTTTCGTTTCCTGGTTTAGCAATTTTACAGATGTTACCTATTGAAACACTAAAGTAATAAACAAAAATATTCAATCAGTTGAAATTCCTGACTGTGCAATAATTTTTTCTGCATATGCATTCTGATTTAAGCTGAAACATTTTAATAAAGCAGTTGTCAGCCTGGGGTTGTTGATATGCAATAGGGTTTGTGTGAAGAGAGTTAAGTGGCAACTTAAATTAAACAAATATCAGTGTAAAGTGACATATTGAAGCTCTTTACCTGCATTTTGAATTCTGTTTCTGTTGTCTAGAGGAGCAAAAAAGAAGCCGTATCTTACAGCCCAACAGTTCTGTGATTTCTTAAACAAGCAACAACGAGACCCACGTTTGAATGAAATACTTTATCCAAACTACACTCTAGCGCAAGCCGATGTACTCATACATCGGTATGAAAACAAGTCTGGAATGGCACAGAAAGGTTAGTGCTTCATGAATATCTGATATCCTGTGATTTTATTTCTCTTGATCAGCCTTTATATAGACATCAGGTATCAAACATCTCATCACACCTATATTGGGCTAAACAGCAGATCTTGATTATGTATCTTATCAGAGTTTGTATCACAAATTCGATTCCAACATCTCTACTTCAGACATCGTTTTGTATGTCCTATCTAACATTTGGCTGCATACATATTACATAAAAGCCCTAACATATGCCCCATCCACACCTACACTTTTTAGTGTACTCATGTGTTATTATTTCTTCTGGTTTTGCTACAGATGTAACAAGTAAACATAAAGACCCCTCGTTGATGTATAGGGATATTCATTTAGTAGTCATTTGGTGACAAACAATTGGAGAAAGTGCTTTTCACTGAATTTTTTAATGGCACTAGCAGTCTAATATAACCTAAGAGATTTAGTCTGAGGTTGAACGAATCGTGCTCCACCAGAAGTAGGCAATTCTAGACAAATCTGGTTCAATGGTAACAACAAGCGCAGATATAAAAACATGTTGGGCGGAACACTTCAAAGAAATTCTTAACCATCCACTACCCCACAATTTTAATAGATTTTGAAGCTGAAACACCGCCAGCAGAATTAGTAATTTAGATGACTTCACCTTGAGCAAAATAGAGACCTCCTTAAAGCATGTGGCCAACAACACGGCTGCTGCAGAGGATAAGTTAACAGCTGAGATCCTCAAGGCAATTGATAGCCATAATTTAATACATCTCCAGAAAATGTTCAACATCATTTGGAAAGCAGAGAAGACGCCTCATAGATGAAAAAAAGGAATCATTGTTAAGATTCCAAAAAAGGGCAATCTTAGAGATTGTAACAACTGGATAGGCATGACACTTTTGTCAGTTGCCTCAAAGTTATTCTGCAAAATCATCCTGAATAGAATAAAGGATTCAATAGATACAGTAATGCATGAAGAACAGGCTGGGTTTAGAAAAGGGAGAAGCTGCCTTGACCACATTTTTACTTTACGACTTATATTGGAGGAACACATTGAAAAGCAAAAACCTTTTGTACTTAACTTCATCGACTTCAAAAAAGCATTTGACAGTATTCATCGAGATTCTTTGTGGAAAATTGTGAAACAATATGGCTTACCATAAAAATCATAAATATTATCAAAGACATGTATGATGGATACACATGTGCAGTTCGAACAGAGGAAGGACTGAGAGAATGTTTCCCAATAGAAACTGGGGTTAAACAAGGATGTATTTTATCGTCCTTGTTATTTGGAGTTGTTATGGACTACATGATGAAGAAATGCTGCACTGGTAATAAAGGCATCGAATGGATACAAGGAGACAATTTGGAGGACCTCGACTTTGCTGATGACTTAGTACTCATCAACAGTCAGATAAAAATGGTGCAGGAAAACACAAATGAACTATCATCAATAGCCAGCAAAATTGGGCTTGAAATCAATCATGAAAAGACTAAGGTCATGAAAAGCTTAATTCCAAAAGACGACAGAATATACATGGGAAACAAACTAGTGGAAGAGATCAATCACTTTATCTATCTTGGAAGTCACATTGATCGAGAAGGGGATACAAGTAAAGAAATTAGAATCAGAATAGCTAAAGCAGTAATGTCTTTCAGAAGCCTTGAAAAGTTGTGGAAATCAAAACTCATCATCACAAACACAAATCTTAGACTACTCAAATCAAACGTACTATCTACCTTTACATATGCATGTGAGAGCTGGAAAATAACAAGAGACATAGAAACAAAGTTGAACGCATTCGAAAATAAATGTCTAAGGAAATACTTGGTATAGCATGAAACGAATTCAAAACAAACGAAGAAATGAGAGAAATCACCAATCAACCACTAATATCTTCAGTAATCAAGAAAAGACGATGGTCATTTGTTGGACATGTGATGAGGAGAGATAATAACCGAATAGCAAAGCAAGCCCTCATGTGGGAAACAACAGGTAAGAGGAAAAGAGGAAGATCCAGAGAGACACTGAGAAGAACATTGATGAGACAGGCAAGAGCAGCAGGAATCGGCTCCCTTAATGAGATAGAGCTGCTTGCACAGAACAGAGACAAATGACGAGATTTGATAAAAGACCTTATACAAGGATTGAAAACTGTTAGAATAAAAATTTAGATTAGAGAAGGAGTATCTGGGTCTACGCCCAAAGCGCTGGCTACGGCTCAAATGGTCAATAGATAGATAGATAAAAGTAGGAAAAATCACCAAGAAAACAAGAATATTATAGGGAAGTTGGTGTTAGTGCTTATTGACTCATCTAGGATTGAAGTAATCAATATCATGCCAGTGCACCATACTTTCTCAAAATGTTGTACCAGAAGAGCATCAGACGACCATCTTTACCCCAACTGAATTAGATGTTGCCCTCAAAGGATTGAAGCTCAAAAATTCCACTGGTAAAGATGGAATCTCCAACGAAATGCTCCTAAATCTGGGACAGACAGCCAAGAGCCAGCTTCTAAGGATAATAAATGCTAGCTGGAAGAGAGGTCATGTGCCGGCAATCTGGGGTCAACTACGTAAGAAGGTCTTGTCCACAATACTCTTTTTAATTTTCATAAATGACATCGTAATGGACATTCTACCCAGAATACACTCAGCAATATACGCAGATGATCTGGCATTGTGGGCTTGTGAGGAAAGTAAGTCGGTGGCTGAACCCAGGATGCAAGATGCCCTAAGTGAACTTGAAAAATGGACGAACACCTGGTTCTTACCAGTCAATGAAAAAAAACTACATATACAATTTTCAACATATCAAGAAACACACTCTCTGCAAACTTAAAGAATAAAGACCATACACTCCCTATTCACCAAAACCCAACATATCTTGGCGTCACCATGAATAGCAGAATGACTTGGAAAAATCAGATAGACAGAGCATGGAAAAAAGTCAGAAAACTAACAAATATTATGAAGAAATTGGCAGGAACGGACTGGAGGGCAGACAGCAATATTTTGAAAAGACTATATGTAGGAAGAGTCAGACCAGTTCTAGAGTATGGAGTCACAGCCTGGGCTATGGCTTACAAATCACACCTTAGCAAAATTAACAGAACACAGAACCAAGCTGCCCATATCATCACTGGTGCTATGAAATCTATACCTATCAAGACTCTAGAAACAGTAACAGGTTTACAACCCTTAGATGACAGACGGGTCACTAAAGTATTGCAACAAGTGGAGAAATATAGAAGGCTCCTTAGCCACCCCATGCACCAAAGAATAACTGGTTAAGGAATTGTATGACTAAAGAGGTGCAACTTTGCTGCAATTGCCAATGAACTAACTACTGGAGACCCAGTACTTTCCCAAACAATATCGAAACCCTGGGCCCATCTGATATGTCTCCTCATGGAAAACATAAAATACCAGAACTTAAGGAAAATATAACAGGAATTATGAAAAAAAGTACCCAATCAGACACAGAAAGAAAATACGTAGCCAAAAAACACATACATGATATCTACCCACAGGACTCTTGGTCCCACATATACAAAGATTGCTGCCACCAGAAATGGAGGGGGAGGTGTGTTCTTGACGCTGAATAATCAGGACAAGATCACCAAGTCAATAGCTACTGGAAAATTCTCAAACAACTTTAAAGCAGAAACTGAGGCCATCAGAGATGCTGCAACACTGGCTACTCAACACAAAAATAACATGCACAATAAATTGGTGATTCTGACTGATGCACTGTCAGTATTATCAGCTCTAAAAAGCCCCAAGAACAATGTACTAGATGACTTGAGAACAATCCTGGACCAATAACTTCCAGAGAGTAGTCATTCAGTGGATACCATCACACTGTAATATACACGGGAACGAACGCGCAGACAAATTAGCTAAAGAGGGAGGGAGATTACCACAAGAGAACCATCCGTTCAGTTATGATGAAGCCAAATCCATCCTCAAGGGTCAGTTCCATGAATAACGGAAACGAGAACACCCAAAGCATAATGAGATGATCGGATACCATGAACTATCAAGGAGGGATCAAGTCATCATACTTTGCCTACGCATTGGCCACAATAGAATGAGAAATCACATGTTCACCAAATTCAAAATAGGTACAACCAGCCTATGCCACTGTACAATATGACTACAAAACATGTTCTACAGGATTGCCCCCAGTACACAGACCTGAGAAGAGCAATGTGGTCCACGCCCACCTCCCTGGAAGAAAACCTTTATGGGGCAATTGATTCACTTAAACAGACAGCTGACATCATGAGAGAGTCTGGAATCCTAATCTGATTGAGTCTTGATCGCAGAGAAAGAGAGAGATAGAGAGAGAGAGAAAATGTTGTACAACGTTTTAGGAATTATATCCAGATGCTTTTGGTCCAACATTCTAACCACTACACTACCATAGCTTCCCAAAATTATATGATTGATTTGTATGGGTGACTTAGGTACTAGTTCATTGACTTCAGTGATGTACAGAATCTATATGCTAACCGTATGTGCTTTCGAAGCTAGTCTTCCCAGCTTTCAATCTCATGTATGTCTATTATAGCAGTTATTTTGTACAAGTTCCTCCTGGTTTAGATTTTCAGATTTTGTTGTGACATTGAATAGAACAAGTTTTGCTGTGTCACCAAATTGGTATTATCAGTGAATAGACAACATTGATGATCACCAACAGACTTTTATGTCAGTGTCATGTTATCCTGTAGGAAGATGCTGAGATTGACAACACATGCTGCAAAGTAATTGGTTGGACAATTTGCTTCAGTATTACACAACAAACATATAACATCAAATACAAAGAGATCACTGTATAAGCACAATAGTAAAGTATCCCCATCACGCCAAGTGGTGTATAGGGAAATATGGTGTTAGTGACCCTATATTTTACAGACCTTCAGCACATGATTTTTGGGGTAATGTGGTCGGTATTACGCCCGTGCTGCTTTACTTTCCCAGAAAAAATCCGGTACCCATTTAAGGCTGGGTGAACCCGGAAGCCGTCGCTTGGGATCGAACCCTACCCCTTGTCCGTTGTAGTCCAGTTCACTAACCACTGAGCTATTGCGGTATAAGCACATTAATTCTCCTAAAACTGCTGCCAGTGCCAAACTCTGACACTTAAACCAAATTAAAAAAAAAAAATTATCACAATAGAGATGAGATGTCTAAGAAGACCACTGAATGTTACAAGAAGAGATAGAACCAGAAATGAGGATTTGAGGAAGAGAGTTTTAGAAAACATCTAGTGCTGGAACATTAACACATTCTGTACTATGAGCCACAATCAGTGTGCCGAGCCCAAATGCAATGGTTTCTATCTATCTATTGACCTTTCGAGCCGTAACCGGCCCATAGGGCGTAGACCAAGATACACCTTCTCCTATATGAATTTTTGTTCTAGCAGTTTTCTTTTAAAGATATTTTATCAAATCTCGCCATCTGTCTCTGTTCTGTGCAAGCAGTTCTATCTCATTGAGGGAGCCGATTCCTGCTGCTCTTGCCTCTCTCATCAATGTTCTTCTCAGTGTCTCCCTGGGTCTTCCTCTTTTTCTTTTACCTGTTGTTTCCCATATGAGGGCTTGCTTTGCTATTCGATTATTATCTCTTCTCATCACATGTCCAACGTATGACCATCGTCTTTTCTTTATTACTGAAGATATTAGTGGTTGATTGGCGATTTCTCTAATTTCCTCGTTTGTTTTGAATTCGTTCCATTCTATACCAAGTATTTTCCTTAGACATTTATTTTCGAATGCGTTCAACTTTGTTTCTATATCTCTTGTTGTTTTCCAGCTTTCACACGCATACGTAAGGGTTGATAGTACATTTGATTTGAATAGCCTAAGTTTTGTGTTTGTGCTAATGAGTTTTGATTTCCACAACTTTTCAAGGCTTCTGAAAGACATTGCTGCTTTAGCCAGTCTGATTCTAATTTCTTTGCTCGTATCCCCTTCTCGATCAATGTGACTTCCAAGATAGATGAAGTGATCGATCTCTTCTACTGGTTTGTTTTCCATGTATATTTTGTCACTTGTTGGAATTAAACTTTTCATGACTTTTCATGAATGGTTTGCAGATGTTAATTTATCAACATTTTGGCTTCATGTGTAAAATCTTAGTTGTCTTCATGTGTAAAATCTTAGTTGTCTTCATGTATTTAGTTGTCTTCATTTATAAAATCTTAGTTGTCTTCATGTGTAAAATCTTAGTTGTCTTCATGTATTTAGTTGTCTTCATGTATAAAATCTTAGTTGTCTTCATGTGTAAAATCTTAGTTGTCTTCATGTATTTAGTTGTCTTCATGTATAAAATCTTAGTTGTCTTCATGTGTAAAATCTTAGTTGTCTTCATGTATTTAGTTGTCTTCATGTATAAAATCTTAGTTGTCTTCATGTGTAAAATCTTAGTTGTCTTCATGTATTTAGTTGTCTTCATGTATAAAATCTTAGTTGTCTTCATGTGTAAAATCTTAGTTGTCTTCATGTATTTAGTTGTCTTCATGTATAAAATCTTAGTTGTCTTCATGTGTAAAATCTTAGTTGTCTTCATGTATTTAGTTGTCTTCATTTATAAAATCTTAGTTGTCTTCATGTGTAAAATCTTAGTTGTCTTCATGTATTTAGTTGTCTTCATGTATAAAATCTTAGTTGTCTTCATGTGTAAAATCTTAGTTGTCTTGTATAAAATCTTAGTTGTTCTCATGAAGACATGTCCCATATGAACTTGCTATTTCATCTTATTGTTTTTGTGTTTATAATTCATTTAATAATGAAATTGTTCTGTACAATATGTACATTAAAATACTTCAATGAATAATATAGTAGTTCTATATAAAATATACATTGAAATAGTTTATTTAATCATTTAATTTTATATGTATAATGTCTACTGTTAAATGAAAAACACTGACTTCTTTTACCCTATGAAAACCACTTTTGGCCACTTATCACATGTGTAGACATCAGAGATGGCAGAGAAGACCAGTAAGAAATATGTTCAGAATTCATGATTTTTTCCCTTTCTGGTATTGTCAGCATAGTTGTTTTAACTTGCACATATTTCAGCATTTCTATTTTAACAAGATATCGCTGTCTAGTTGATTGCTTCACAAGATGTTCGTTTCACAAGGCTTTGTTGTAATGATAGTGGTATATATATATATATCACACACACACATGCACATATATATATACTGAATGTATCTCACCAATCATGCTCATTCAGTTATAAGCATTTAATAAGAAGATTTTTAGAAGGAGTCGAGTTATTGAGTTATTTGCGGGTCATCATCATTGCACTCCGAACATGTCCATAGGTGCTCAGATCCCCTCCTCAGCAATTCCCTCAGTGTCCAGCGACTGACGACTTCAGTTCTATGTTGGTTGATAAGTCTTCTTACACGGCCACTAAGTTTCTCATTTCTGGCTGTGCCCATCTTAACTCCCATTTCCATCATCCGAAGAAGTGATGTGGATCTGTGTTTGTCGAAGTCCTGTGCTCTTCCCACATCTCAGAGGGCATTGATGATGTCCGCCCGATCCATTGGTTGCCCGTCCTCAACGACAGTGCAGCTAGCCAACCTGTCTGCTCTTTCATTTCCTCGTACTCCCGCATGTCCAGGGACATAGACAAAGGACTATTAGAAGGACTTAAACACAGAAATCATGTAACAATTATTTTTGTCTGTGTAATTGAAAGTATGAACTTTATATTTATAACATGCCATGGAGTTATGTTGATGGTTATATGAGTGCAACATGTCTGTTCTGAAGACGGTCAACCGATGGATCAGGCGGACACATCATCAATACCCTCCGAGATGTGGAAGTGCACAGGACTTCGACAACCATGAGTCCACGTCAATCCAAGGAAAGAAAGAGTTGGGAGTTAAGATGGACACAGCCAGAAACGAGAAACTTAGTGGCCATGTATAAGAAGACTAATCAACCAACACAGAACTGGAGCTGTCAGTCACTGGACACTGCTGGACTTGTTGGGGAGGGAATCTGAGCACCTTTGGACATGTTCGGAGTGCAATGATGATGACCTACATACAACTCAATAACTCAATTTCTGTTCGGTTCATAGTTCATAAGTTTGATAGATATGACAATTGATAAATAATCATTTGAATGTTCTATGTCATAATACAAGCAAATAAGACTTATTTTATGGGAAAGAGGGATTTGTTTTGACGATGTGACATGGGCAGAAATAAATCAAAATGGAGTGGCAACAGAAAGATCTCTTTATAAGGAGTCTTCATCTCATTCTCAGCTGATCAATTATTAGACTGGGATTCTGTGCTGGGTCAACCAGTTATCTACACTTGTAATATGGGCTGGGCTAATCAGTTATCTAGACTTGTAATATGGACTGGGCCAATCAGTTATCTACACTTGTAATATGGGCTGGGCCAATCAGTTATCTAGGCTTGTAATATGGACTGGGCCAATCAGTTATCTACACTTGTAATATGGACTGGGCCAATCAGTTATCTAGACTTGTAATATGGACTGGGCTAATCAGTTATCTAGACTTGTAATATGGGCTGGGCCAATCAGTTATTTAGACTTGTAATATGGACTGGGCCAATCAGTTATCTACACTTGTAATATGGGCTGGGCCAATCAGTTATTTAGACTTGTAATATGGGCTGGGCCAATCAGTTATCTAGGCTTGTAATATGGACTGGGCCAATCAGTTATCTAGACTTGTAATATGGGCTGGGCCAATCAGTTATCTAGACTTGTAATATGGGCTGGGCTAATCAGTTATCTAGACTTGTAATATGGACTGGGCCAATCAGTTATCTAGACTTGTAATATGGGCTGTGCCAATCAGTTATCTAGACTTGTAATATGGGCTGGGTGAATCAGTTATCTACACTTGTAATATGGGCTGGGCCAATCAGTTATCTAGGCTTGTAATATGGACTGGGCCAATCAGTTATCTAGACTTGTAATATGGGCTGGGCCAATCAGTTATCTAGACTTGTAATATGGGCTGGGCTAATCAGTTATC
Source organism: Megaustenia siamemsis (assembly GCA_032433765.1). NCBI lineage: Eukaryota > Metazoa > Mollusca > Gastropoda > Stylommatophora > Ariophantidae > Megaustenia > Megaustenia siamemsis. The sequence goes on from JAVIAB010000050.1 coordinate 25,208,402, forward strand.
TAGACTTGTAATATGGACTGGGCTAATCAGTTATCTAGACTTGTAATATGGGCTGGGCTAATCAGTTATCTAGACTTGTAATATAGACTGGGCTAATCAGTTATCTAGACTTGTAATATGGGCTGGACTAATCAGTTATCTAGACTTGTAATATGGACTGGGCCAATCAGTTATCTAGACTTGTAATATGGGCTGGGCCAATCAGTTATTTAGACTTGTAATATGGACTGGGCCAATCAGTTATCTACACTTGTAATATGGGCTGGGCCAATCAGTTATTTAGACTTGTAATATGGGCTGGGCCAATCAGTTATCTAGGCTTGTAATATGGACTGGGCCAATCAGTTATCTAGACTTGTAATATTGGCTGGGCCAATCATTTATTTAGACTTGGATTGTGGGCTGGGCTATTGAGTTATTTAGACTGGGATTTTGGACTGAGCCAAACAGTTATTTAGACTAGGATTCTGGGCTGGGCCATCCAGTTATTTAGACTGGGATTTTGGACTGAGCCAAACAGTTATTTAGACTGGGATTCTGGGCTGGGCTATTCAGTTATTTAGACTGGGATTTTGGACTGAGCCAAACAGTTATTTAGACTGGTATTCTGGGCTGGGCTATTGAGTTATTTAGACTGGGATTTTTGGCTGGGTCATAGATCTCTTATTTGTTAAAGGCAGTCTGATTAAAAATGCATGTTACGCAAGGGATGTTAAGAAACAAAACTGCCAAGACAAAGATAGACCATGAGGACATGAAATTAGTTACTTGAAGGTGTTTGAAGTCAGAAAATGAGGAAAAACTAATATTGTAATAATAATAGAATAAGAAAAGAGGAGAAGTGACAGCATTTGAGACATTGCTGAAGAGAGAGATTAAAGAATAGGCATATGAGCACGATAGCAAGTGTGTTATTGACAAGAGAAACTTCAAGACTGAGAGGCCTAGAAATAACAGTCTATTAGATATACATACTTCTCTCAAAATAGAATGATGGAGTGCCATTGTAGCAGACCTTTTTTGGTCTAGATGGCTAGCTCAAGATAATTCATATGAGTAAGTTGGGCAGTCATTATTAGCTTTATTTTGCACATTTTTTTTTACAACCAGGAAAGGAAAAAGAAAAAAATGATGAAGTTTTAAAACAACTAAAAATGAAAAGAGAACTGCTAAACACAGTTACAACAAGACAAATGAAATTTTGGGGGGCATGTTAAAAGACACAACAGCCTACTAAAAGTAATATTGGAAGGGATATTACAAGGTAAAAGAGGCAGAGGCAGACCAAGACTAACATGGACGAGTAACATCAAAAGATGGACAAGTCAGCCTATGACAATCTGCACCATCAAAACAAGAGACAGAGAGGAATGGGAATGGTGCTCCATAATAACCAACCTTTGATGCGGAGATGGCACCCAATGATGATGATGATTACAACCAACAATAACTAAACAGCTGTACAAGTTTGTGGTTATTTTATTGGAACCTACTATGTTGTCAACATTAGTTCATAGTGTAACATCTACATGATGAGTTGACAAAGTTAAAGAGAAATAGAGAAAGTGAGAAGCTTGAAAACAAAGAAGATGTTGAGAAATTATTTGACAGTTAGTTAATGTGCACAAACAAGGAGAATATTTATAAGCCCGGTGAAGCTATTGTACCAATCAAGTGTCTTGTTGATTGTATTGTGCTTATGAATTCTCTAACTTTCTTGTTACTTTATCACCAGCTGTAAGTGATTCTATTTTTATTCTGTCACTATGTAGTCAAGCTTTATCTGGGTGTGTAGATAGGTAAATATGCTTTTAGCGTTAGCTTTTTTAAATTATTGTATTAATGTAAAAGTTTAACATTTCTTTGATAGGAAAGTTAATCATGGGGACTGAGCAATGTCCAAAAAAAATGTTAATTAAAAAAAAAGTAACTGAAACTTTTATTTGTGTGAATGCAACATGATGACTTTTTATAACTGATTTTTCATTGACATTTTTATTTGATCTCTGATTAAATGGAAATGATTAAAGGTAAAGTATGAGACTTGAATCAGCATCTTAACATGTAAGTTTTCACCCATATGTGCTTAGCCGCCTATCCAGAAGTGTTTGGAGACTTCTGGATAGTTGTCACTTCAAGCATCAAAACTCACAATGCGAGACGGTATTCCTCACTTTCCTAGATTACCACCCTGGTACCCATTTCTGCCAGCAGCTGGGTTGACCGTGGGAGGTAATTTTTTTTTTCCAACCACGAGAACAACTCAAACTGCTTCCAGCGGGAATCAAAGATGGGTTATCCAAAAGTCGGTAGTTTAGTCGAGTGGTTTTCCCAACTAGGCTACCGAGGTTCCCCAAATAGATAAGATTGCTAAGAGAATAGAGTCAACTAGCTGTTGCCATTTTCTATTTTTTGTTTTTACTTGTCAAGCACTAAATGTAAAGTCAACTCCTTAATAATTTTCTAGTTTGCGCATTTACAACAGTTTTGAGTATATTTGCTTTAGAATATAAAACAATAACTTTGATAATCTGTGAATAATTCTGTCTTGCTTTGTGTTTTTATAATTGTCTTTCTCGTTTATATAGGCTACTATTGCAATCTATTAACTTTTACTTATTCCTACTAGTTGACACTGAATTATTGTAATCTAACGTGTTCCATGTTTTATCAGCTAGCACAATATGACAATTAAGTGCATTATCAAACTTTTACTTATTTATATATGTACACACATACACACAAGATATACATTTAGATGACACAGACATACAACACTAATATTTAATTTATACTTGGGGCAAACAGTAATAATAAAATATAACAAAGAAAACTCAAAACATTCATTGATATCACCAAGCTTATTCAATCTATACACTGAGCAAATCTTTAAAAACATCACAGAGATTCCAGACCTAAACATTAATGGAAAAATGATCAATAACCTAAGATATGCTGATGATAATGTACTACTAGCAGAAAATCATAGAGATTGATCGACAACAATTACTTAACAAAATAAACATTATAAGCAAAAAATATGGATTAGATATGAATATCAAAAAGACTAAAACTATGATCATGAACATAGAAAACGCTCAAAACCTACAAGTGGATGTCACAGTTTAAGGAACAGACCTGGAGACAGTTCAGAGCTACAACTACCTTGGACATACTATAACCAGTGATGAAAAATGTAAAACTTAAGTAAAGAATAGAATAGAAATGGCAAAAAGTAATTTTAATGCCATGAGAAATATACTAACATCAAAACAAATAACACCAGGACTAAAACTGAGAATAGAAATATGTTATATCTTCTCAACATTCCTGTATGGTGCAGAAACATGGACATTAGACAAGAAAACAGAACAGAAAATAGAAGTCTTTGAAATGTTGATCTTTTATGTTGATAGAATTGGATGGATCTTATTTTAAGCTGAACAATTGCTTGTTCATACTTGATGCAGACGTTCAATAAGAACAATTGTGTAGTCATTGGTGAATTCATTTGTAACAATTGTTTTGATGTTAGAATCACTCATGTGTTTTTAGTTTTGCCTTGGTTTTCTTTCCATTATTTCTTTTTTTCTTTTAATACTATCTTTCTTTTTTGTTATTTTAGTACACTCTGTATTGGTCATATTGTTTTTTCTATACTCTCTTGCTTTATTTGTACATCTTCTTTATTTTTTTCCTCTCGTGAACTCTACATTGTTTTCTCCTTGCACTTTCTTTGTTGTGTTCAAATATTTTAAAATGGTTACATAATACAAACAGAGTGGGCATAGATGTGTTGTGTTACTTTTACAGCAAAGATGCGCTTTTTGCACCTCTCGGCCTGACACATCTGTCTGTGGCACGATTATCATTATGAATTTGATCTCAGTTCTAGGGTTAGCCAGGGGTATTTTATAGAACAAGAAAATAGATGTTGCATGCTGAGTGCAGTCATCAAAAGGGTTTGCTCATTCAGAGTTTTATTTCAACCCTGACAAGAAAAAAAAGACTTTGTTGGCCCTACCATGATTTTGTCCCATGGTTGACCTGATTCTGTGACGTTATGTTTTTACCATTCAGCCAGCACCCACCCATGTAGACAGGTCACCAAAACACTGTGTTTAGGCTCTGAATGATTATCTTTGCTGTCTGAAAAAATGCTTTATTTTTGTTCTCCAGTACCAGAAGACAAGCCATGTGTAACAACAGCTTGTGGACACTTGTAGTTAACATTACATGGCTTTACGATCAGTACAAAAATAATTCATCAACTGTTTGTGAGAATGTTGTTATACTTAAAACAAGCTTACTTAAAATGATTTAATAATCAGAATATTCCTGCTGTAACCCTCTCCTTGTAGACATTTTATATCCTAACTATTTTCATTATGTCTTATTCTCATCTGTGACATATTTTAACTGAGCAATTTTCTCTCTCCTTATTTCAGAGAAAGGTAAGACATTATTTCATGTATTATATTTTTTTAATGCTAGACTACCTCTGAGACTGAAACATGTGAATCTTGTTGTCATTACTCTTTGTTTGCAATCTTTCATTTTAAATTGATCCTGCTGTAGATGACACTAGCATACTTTTGTTTTGTTGCTTATTTGAAAGTTCACTTGGATGCAACATTCTTTCATTGCATCTAAATATAATTTTCATAAAAATTGTTTCATGACATCTTGTTGAGCCATGTTAAAAGCATAGCATCATTCTATTTGATTTGTTTGCTTGCTCTTGTATTCTGTCAAAAGAGCATAACAGCATGTCTGTAGTGTATTGTAATGTATATCCCATTTGATGTGAATAACAAAAAAAGTTCAATTGAATGCATCATATACTTTATCTTCTTCATCATCATCATGTGTCTCTACAGCTTTCTGTTTCCATAGTTTCTTATTTCAGTTGTTGGCTTTCTTCCATTCCATGTGCTCACATATAATTTTTCCTTTGTTTTTGCTTATCCATTACTTTTCTCAGTTGAAGTAACTAGTCCTTCTTTAGCTTGCTGTAGTTATTACTATAATATTTTCTTATTTTATCCACATGCTTACAATGAAATTAGTTTTTATTTTAGTGCAACATGAATATCTATCTTCAACACAGTGAAATTAGCACAAACACTTCTACTATTTGTTACGGGCAATATTGATGCGGAACCACCACCAGCATATGTTATGTTTATAATGACAAATATAATCTTGTTCTCTGCATTCGCCTATAGCTATGATTTTTTTAACATCAGAAATATTGAAGTGAAAGTAAAGAAAAACTGGTAAAAATATTCAGCTATGAAAATGGTAGGGCCAAGGATATGAGTATGAGCATGGTCTATCTTTAAGTCCAAATACTTTCATCTGAACAATGTACAAGATTGTGTAGAGAAAATAAAACAAATAGCTACAGTAGAAATCAAACTAGCTAGAACTTCTTGGGTGGGTCCCAAGTGTGACTCCAATGTATGTCCTAGCATGTAAAAAAAGGAACCTTGTTAGAGGTGTGTAAACTCATCAAGTAACATAAACTACCTGCAGGAATCAGGTAAGGTATCCCATGACATTTATCAAAGAAGTGGAAAATGGGCCATAGCTTATTTTCTTTGAATTAGGCCCATTATCACCACTCTCAGACAGTGTCCACTAGCATTCAAACCTCTTTCTTGATAAACAGCGAGGTCACACACAAACTTATAATACTGGAAAGGGCCTTCAGAGCAACTTCAGAAAGCTGGTTGATTTATTGAGAAGATGGTATATTTTTTTTTTGAAATTGTGCCCAGACATATATATGCCTAATCTTCAATTATCAGCTGCCAAGTGTTTCTTTGCATACTCAACTTGAACATGGGACCTCCATATTATTGTTTCTCTCAGATAGAACTAGGTACTTCACCTGACCAACTTGAGACCAGAGATAGCTGGTAAAAATAAAACCAGATTGTTCCAGATGTGATTCAAACACTTTCTAATTGTTGGGCAGACACCTTAGCCTCACATGACAGTGACTCCCTTTTGTTTCCAATACCTGAAATTGTTTAGTTCACAGAGTATGCACTATTTATCTAGGTGCACAGGCTTCTAGATGTTCACATTATGTTTAGTTTCCAGTTACTAATTATTCAAGTGTATCACTTAGCAAAAAGGCAGGCTTTTATGGGACTGCAAGACATATTATGTTAAAGCACCCGCTGAAGTTGAATTAACTGGACTAGATAATGCACATTTTACAATCTTCAAAAGAAAAATCGTATAGAAGAGACTGGGTAGGAAGGTGCACATGCCTTGACAGTTCCCCTGAAATAGGTAACTTCAAACTCTGACAACAAAGAAGTGTCATAATAGCAGGTATGATTTACAGAAATTAGATTTTAAAATGTTGTACCAGCTGATGAGTTTGGTGTTGACTCCTCCCAGTGCTCTTTATTTGATTTTCTCTCATATCTACCACATACCATTAGTTTTGAAAAAATGGTAACATTTCTTCAGTAGATTCTTTTCCCATGAAATATTTTCTAAGGGATGCATTATTTATCATAATTTATTTGTTGTCAACACTTGCCTTAATGATTTCTGTTCTTTCTTATTACCCTAAAAAAGGCAGTGAAATGGCCATAACTTGTGCAAGTAGCAATAATTATACCACTTGACTTAACATGGCCATCTTCAGCAGTGACATTTTGTGAATATCAGGTTTCCCTCCCTTTGATTCTTAATCACATGGCTAGACTGGTTAGGCTAATTACATGGAGGTGGGTTAGGGTCTTGGTCAGCTCTGATGACCTCATCCTAACAGTGTTAGCAGTAGACATAATAATACATATAAATAAATAAGAATACTGGTTGGGTTAGGGTCTTGGTCAGCTCTGATGACCTCATCCTAACAATGTTAGCTGTAGACATAATAATACATATAAATAGATAAGAATACTGGTTGGGTTAAGATCTTGGTCAGCTCTGATGACCTCATCCTGACATTTAGTAAAGTAAAAAGTAAAGAGCCCCTGTCACGCCAAGTGTCATATAGGGAATATGGTGTTAGTGACCATAAATTTTACAGACCTTCAGCACATGATTTTTGGGTTAATGTGGTCGGCATTATTCCTGTGCCACTTTACTTTCCCAGAAAAAAATCCAATACCCATTTAAGGCTGGCTGAACCTGGAAGCCGTCGATTAGGGTTGAACTCGACCTCTTGTCCTTAGTAGTCCAGTTCACTAACCACTGAGCTATCGTGGCTCCCATCCTGACAATGTTAGCAGTAGACATAATAATACATATAAATATACAAGAATACTGGGTGGGTTAGGGTCTTGGTCAGCTCTGATGAATTCATCCTGACAATGTTAGCTGTAGACATAATAATACATATAAATATACAAGAATACTGGGTGGGTTAGGGTCTTGGTCAGCTCTGATGAATTCATGCTGACAATGTTAGCTGTAGACATAATAATACATATACAAGAATACTGGGTGGGTGTAGAGCTGAAGTCAAGTAGAATCTTTATATGTATTTTTGTCTATAATTTTAGATAGTGTTGACTCACTGACTACTCATTCACCATATAGTTGTATGTCTGAAGCTGCCCTGATCAAGTAGTTCATTATGTGGTCACAATTCTCAGTTAGAACTTTTCTCATGGAAATCATGACCTCACGTTTTATCACACTCTCATGGTACTTGATTTCCTCTATACTTTCTCATATATCTCTCTTTCTGATAATTGCAACATATTTGATTTCCTCTTCATTTTCAAATGCCAAATTAATGATTTGTTAAATTGTCATATAGCACTTTCTACTTGCCATTATCATGTATTTCTGCTATGCATTTACATTTTACATTGGTATATTCTAGTTTTAAAGTTCGTAACTGTTTTCTTGCTCATACTTAGTTGTTGTTTTTTTTTTTATTTACCTGAAGATAACTATATTTTCTGTTTTCTTGCTTTTCAAAATAATAATATTTTATTTTGGTTTTCTACTATCAATATTAACAATTTTCTTTAGATCTCTGTTTCTTTCTTTTTTTTTTTTTTTTTTTTTAAAGCTTTTGCTATCAGTGTAAACAAGATTATTAATGTTGCAATCTCCGATGAATATTCTTTACTATTACAGTTATAACATTTATCATGTTTTTCCTGTGAAAGGAACAAAATGAATGTGATAGAACACATGACCGATTTCATCTCAGTTTAGAGTTGTCAAGTTATTATCAAATTGTGTGGATGTCGTCAGCACTTTTCTTGATTGTTTTGTGATGCTTTTTTAATAACATTTTGTGTGCGTGACAAGTAAGTTCTGAGAACACACGTAGCAGTGGTGTTTCAAACTTTCTTGCTTGACTGAACACTTTCTATATACATATTTGTGCTCAACGTTCCAAGTCAGTTAACACCCAACAAATTTGATACTAGTGGGGTTAGGTAAGGTTAGATAGAGTTCATGACAAATTTAACATTACTAAAGAAAAAGTATGTGTGTTTGTTTCATTTGTGAAAAAATATGATATTTATTAATGTGTTGGGTGAGCCTGTTGACCTAACCATCATCATCAAGTACCATGTCTGCTGGTGTAGGTCATAATGTCTCTCAACAACCTTCTATTTCTACAACTGTTGATAAATTCTGTTGTTTTTCTTTCTACCAAGCCTTTCTTTTAAATTGTTTGATATCGTTTCAATCTTATTTCCTCTATCTCTTTTTCCCTAAATTTTCTCAGTTGTCATTTATAATCCAGGTGTTCCCTTCTCATTCTTTCTTCATTTCCTCTAGTGTCTGGGTGTGGAGGGAGATATAAAGTTCTGGTTCTTGCCCTTTTGGCAGCTTTAGTTATTTTCAGTTGATGTTGATATAGCGTTTCTTTGATGTTTGTCCATCCTTCTCATTACATGGCTGCCAAAATGTGATGATTATTTCCTCATGATGTTGGCAACAAGTTTTCTTATTGTTTGTCATTTTTTAAAGCATCCTCATTCTTTCTTTTTGTCTTTTTTGCCTCTCTCTTATTGTGTTGGCCTCTGAGAATTTCCTCGTTGGTCTTTTTAGCTGTCCAGGGATCTCTCAACATTTTTCTGTGAAACCCCCTTCTTTGTGGCCTCTGAGTCATATTTTCATTTGTTTGTCTACCACAATATTTTGCTATTTAGCAATATATTTAGCAATATATTACTATTTGGCTCTATATAGCATTGATGAACTCTCTAATATTGTAACAAGGTTTTTTAATTCATGAACTCATTTTGATACTGTCCCATTTATTGTAATTGTGCGTTTCAAGGAGCTCTGTTTATTTTTTGTGACGTGACTCAGCATTTCTTCTGTTGAGAGTAAGGTTTTTATTTGTGTGCGTGTGCACATGCATGACCCTTATATAAACAATATGTTGCAAGTCAGATAAGAATTTTTATTACTATATGTTGCCATATTTTACCTTCCATCTGTTACACAAATTCCTTTACTTTCACTCTTTCAGTTGATTCTTCTTCAACTATTACTTTGTGTTTAGACATTTAGACTAGCATGGGCCATGAACAATACAATGCTTTTGAGATCTTCACTGGTTCTCCATAATTTGTCATACAGGGTTATTTCTGAGGATCATATTTGTATTCTTCGGGTGTTGAGAGTGCTGTAGTCCTATAGAATATGCTTTGAAGTCTGTCTGGATCCCACGCAGTCGCAAATTGCAAAGTCACAAAGTCCTATCTTGTGTACTAGTCCTATCTGAGGCTACAGTGACCTGTTCTGTGCCTGCTCATATCTGCTGAGAGTGTTTAAGTTGTCATCTTCTGGCTCATATATTCTTTATAACTCCCTCCTTTCTGTTTTCCTGGCTTCTTTTGGTTTTTTCTTTATTTCTTTGAGACTCTGAGGTTAGTTGGACTGTTGAAGGTTCCCACCTGCTTTTGTGTGTTCAACTGCTTTCTTGTTTCCAGGGATGCCACAGTGTCCTGGTATCCACTGCAGGACTATCTTTTCTGACAGTGAAAAGTAGAGGATATTGATAACAATGACTATAGTTTTCATGAAGTAGATGAGCAAGAGACTTTTACCATGGCATGTATAATAGCCATGTTGTATGTGATTAGTGCATGACAATACTAAGTTGAGTTGTAATTTGTGTTGGCATGCAACCTCCGATGCCTATCAAGTTATATCTTTAATACAGTTTTATTGTGTGAGTGAAATAATAATTAATGAGTGCATTTTTTGGTTATGTTTTGTGTTGTATTTAACAGGCACTTTTATGATTGAAATATTGAGACAGGTGCATCTCATTGGGTAAAAAGATAGCTACAATGTATTCATTCTTCTTGCTTGAAGAACACAATAGTTGGTTTGTTTAAGTAAACAATGGCACATGGGACATACATTTGGGGAAAAAAAAGTTGTATATACCCGATGATTCCTTGCAGTGTTTGGCACACTTTGTACAGGACTCATTCAAATATGACCAGTTTTATTACAGTGAAGAGTTTGTAAAATATAACATTTTTAAAGATAAAGTAACATTGTAAAAATGATTTGTCCAGAAAATTGTTCATGTCAAATAGTAATAATTTGTTGTCTCTGACTAGTTAAGCTTAATAAAGTAGAAAAACTGTGGTGAGTTCTCTAGACACAACACTGTTCAAAACTACACAATGTGCAATGTCAAGAAATAAACATACAGAATGTTGTTTTTCCCCTTCAGTCACCCTTTTATTTTTTTGCAATAAAACACTGGACATCTTGATTAGAGTTTTAATTCATTGTGGTAGTTACTTCCTCTTGATTTATACTTTAGTGTGCATGTGTGTTCTAAGTAATTATACAAATGTTTTGTGTTGTTTTCATGTTTACCTACAAAGTCAGATGATTAGCTGGAAATATTATTTTATTGAAAATGTTACAAATTAATATTGTTTACCAAACTATATATTCATCTGATATCTTTCTCCATAAGATAATAGCTAGTTATGGTCAGTGACATATTTTATCAGTTGTTACACAATACTTGTTTAGCCTTAAAGATTATTTTTATTCTGTGAATTTGATCATATTGCTTGAAAGATAACCATGGATAGATTTCATGACTTCATTAATGTTGTCTGACTTACTGTGTGAAAGTTGGTTATTTCAGTGAAGAAGGAATAAGTATTTACACACAAAAAAGTCCATTAACCTGTTTTACTTCACATCTTCCGTTGTAAAGATGGTCTATCTATCTATCTTTCGTTCGCTCGAAGTATTGTCTATTTCAGCAATGTCGTTTCCTGTATGAATTTTACTGTCTTTTGTAATTCTTGCAGTGGCCCATATAGTTTTGTCTGTAGTGTTGTATCTATGGGCCAATGGATTTTCCTCAGTCTACTATATTCAGTGCAGTCTTGAAGTATGTGTTCAGCAGTCTGGGGTGCCTGTCCACATGTACAAGTAGTTGATGTGCCGATCTTGAATTTTGTATACATGTGACTATGGAGTCGATTGTGTCCTGTTCTTAGGCGTATAATGATAACTTGTTCATATCTATTCATATTATGAAAGGCATCCTGATTTGGGGCTTGTGGTCCTCTGATTGATTTGATTATCTGTTTGTTATGATGGTATGTAACTGGTGTATCTAGTTGTGTGCCTGTTGAACCTTCCTTTGCCAACTGATCTGCTTTCTCATTTCCTGGTATTCCACAGTGAGACGGGATCCACTGCAGGGTAACCCTGTGGTGCTTGCAGAGTTCAGTCAATAAGGTCTGCAGATGTGGTAATTTTCTGGATTGTAGTGCCTGGAGTACTGATCTTGCATCTGTCAAAAACACTACAGGCTGTGGGCTAAGATAACTGTTCAGCAGTTTTTCTATTGCCAACTTTATTGCTTGTATTTCCGCATCATAATTGTGACAATATTTCCCTGTTGCTATTTTATTCATATCCCTAGTGTTATTTGGGTACTCTATATATGCACCTACTCCCCCATTCTTTACTGCATTCTGTGCTGATCCATCTGTGTACACACGAATCCATAGGACTTGTGGGTATTTGTAAAGATGGTGGGATCTAGGTCACGTTCTCTTGATCGCCGCAGTAAGTGCCTTTGGAACCTGATTAATTTTGGTTCTCCGTTGTACTTTTCTGCGTTAAAGTAAAAGTGATGATCTTCTTATTACATCTGCGCCGCTAAAGCGATGTTGTACGCCGGCAACAGTCCCTTTTTGACAAAATCAAGTATTGTGAATGCGACCTTCCAACGTCTAGACTTGATCTGCGCTTTACGTCACATTGGTGCTGTTCATGGCCATTGTTGGAATTCCTTGACGCAAGTTATTTCCATGTTACTTATCAATGTAAACTACTTCGCCAGCCGCAGTTTTATCTTTTTACGGAATTTGCACAGTGTTTTCTTTGTCTTAGGCTGCTTTTACTTGAGTAATCAGAAATCGAAAGGGAGCGAAATTGTGTGTACAACTTTTTTTGTGTGCTACATCATCATAATGGTTCATCGTATATCCCTAGACTCTAGACCAGCCGTACGCTAATCTTACGGTCGGTTGTTTGATGTACGACGGGGATAATCTGACGACTAACTGTATGTCTATATGTTCGGAATTGGAGTCAACAACTATGGCCTAACATCATCAAGTACTCTACATTTTTAAAAAATATGACGATCATCATTTTCAAGAGGACGTGAACTCCCGGTATATGGTGGATAGGCGGCGGGAACAATTGAAGGCTATGCATGAAAAGTGTTCCTTGTTGCAGTTTTCTCATGTTCCAAGTCTGGCTTGTTGCAGGAGCTACTGAGTTAAGTGCTCTGTGCACACCGTGAGCTGTGTGTCTCATCCGTTTTGATCAGGTTTCGATATTCCAATTGCTTTCGATGAATGATGATATCGTATGACAGGGAACAGTTGGCTGTGTTCACTTTCTGCGCGGTTTCACCTTATGTCTTCTGGCGTGTGTTGACACTACTATGATGGGGACTACAGTTACCTTTCTTTGTTTGGGAGATGAGATTCGGATGATTACGCTGGCACGGGTGGTTGAGCAATTATGGATTTTAATTCGTTTGCAGTGATACCGGGGCCTTCCATAACCAAATAACCAAACTTTACATCAAGATGAAGCCACTGCCAATAATGCTTATACTGTTGTATAATAATTTTTATAGCACATTGTTATGATCTTTTCCCTGTTCCCTTGCTGCATTGGTTGACAGTTTGGACCTGTTTAGATTGTTCTAGTGTAATATCTTTCTTGACACATAAAAAACAAAGAGCTGTAAAACAACAAGTATATGATACTCTTGTTGTAGAATCATATGTATCTTGATCTTAACATTTAGCTAAAAGGTGTTAATGTACACAGCCACTTCCTGATACTATCATAGCCAAATACTTGACATTTTGTGGATCCTGGGCCGTGCTATGGAGTTCATGCAAGTGGGCCAGGATTCTACTAGGATTTTCTTGACATCATAAGGGGGGAATATCAGAGCACCTATGGATTCATCTGGTGTGCAGTGATGATGATCCCAATAACAACAACTTGACATATACCAACATTACAATGTAGAGATATGATTTGCTGCATGCCCAACAGCATCTGTTTCCATGGGAGTTGAACGCCTGGTCCCATGTGAGACAGATGAGAACTGGTAGATACTATGTTAAAGTTCAATATGTTTAAGAATCCGTAAAAAACTTGTATGAAATACAGTAGAAAGCTACTTATCTAACTACATTTTCTATCCAAAATCTTGAAATTACCTGAAGAATTTTGCTTGGCATAACCTAAAATGTCTTGAGATTACTGTGTGATCATGAATAAGATAGAGGTACTTATGGATACTGGTGTATGATTCTTAATAAGAATTGTAATTAGCTGTATGTTGTATGTCTACTCACTAATGAAACATCAGATACATCTTTGTATCTCATATATATTTTTGTTTCATCATATATATATATCTTTGTTTATTAATGTATTCAACCAGTTTGAATGAGTATCTGAACACCTTTCTTTGTGTCCCATATGTTGCTGTACTGTTTCTATCACAGCAGACTGGCTTCTAAATAAAAATACTCAGTTTATGTTTTAAAATGTGACAAACTTTTGCTTACCTCATAGGTCATTTATCCCAGGAGGGATTCTTGAAGTTTCTCATGAGTGAGGACAACAACTTGGTCCCTCCAGACAAGCTTGACATCAGTGAAGACATGGACCAGCCTCTTGCCCACTACTTCATTAACTCCTCCCACAATACATATTTAGCTGGTGAGTTTTACTCTTGGCCTGCTGGCTATGTCTTTCATTAATTAATGATAGGCATGCTGATGCATATGTCTAAAGAATATGAATTTCATTGCCTTTATATATACAATTCATTCATTCATCGAGTGCCATCTCCGATTTGATGGTTGGCTACCATGGAGCGCCATCCCACTCTGTCTCTTGCTTTGATGGTGCAGGTTGTCTGACTTGTCCATATTTTGATGTTACTTGTCTATGTTAGTCTTGGTCTGCCTCTATTACCCTGTATTTTCCCTTCCAATATTACTTTTTGTAGGCTGTTGTGTCTTTTAACGTGCTCCAAAAGTTTCATCTGTCTTGTTTTGATTGTGTTTAGTAGTTCTCTTTTTATTTTTAGCTCTCATCATTTGTTCTCTTTTTTTTCTATCCAATTCTACCTATTCTATAAATCCACATTTCAAAGGCTTCAATTTTCTGTTCTGTTGTTCTGTTTTCTTGTCTAATGTCCATATTTCTACACATACAGGAATATTGAGATGATATAACGTTTTGCTATTCTTAGTTTTAGCTCTGGTGTTATTTGTTTTGATACTAGTATACAATAACAGTAGTATTAACAGAATGCTGCTGTAATATCATAGCCATCAGCATCGTTAGTACTAGAAAAAACAGTTATTTGTTTCTTTCATTCACACACGTCACATGTCCTTTGTAGAACGTTACATTCACTACAGCCCGTCTAAAACAATCTCTGTCTCTAGCCTGATTTATTTACCTTATAAGGCATATATTAAAAGAGAAGGGAGAAGAGCAAGAGGCAGATAAGATGGACAAACAACATCAAAGAAATACTACAATAACATCAATTTAGCAGTGATCAAAACTGTCATAATGGTGATAGCCAGAACTTTACAGAGTACAAGATGAAGTGAAGAAAGAGAAGCTGAAGAAAGATGTAACTTACATATTAGTGACCATCATAGTAGTCCCATTTTAAGTATTGATATCCCAACAGTGCTGCCATATTCTGGAGAATTCCTGTAAGTTGTTTTCTTCCAATTTGTTGAGAGCAGCTTGAATTTTCTCTCATCATCATCATCGAGTGCCTTCTCCGCAACGATGGTTGGCTACCATGGAGCGCCATTCTGCTCTGTCTCTTGCGTTGATGGTGCAGGTTGTCATAGGCTGATTTGTCCATCTTTTGATGTTACTCGTCCATGTTAGTCTTGGTCTGCCTCTTTTACCTTGTATTTTCCCCTCAAGGATTACTTTTAGTAGGCTGCTGTGTCTTTTAACATGGCCCAAAAATCGCATTTGTCTTTTTGAATTGTGCTTTGTAGTTCTCTTTTCATTTTTAGTTGTTTTAAGACTTCTTCGTTTGTTTTCTTTTCCTTCCATCCAATTCTACCTATTCTTCTATATATCCACATTTCAAAGGCTTCAATTCTCTGTTCTGTTTTCTTGTCTAATGTCCATGTTTCTGCACCATATAGGAATATTGAGAAGATGTAACATTTTGCTATTATTAGTTTTAGCCCTGGTGTTATTTGTTTTGATGTTAGTATGTTCTTCTTGACATTAAAATTACTTTTTGCCATTCCTATTCTTTTGTTTATTTCAGTTGTACATTTTGCATCACTGATTATAGTATGTCCAAGGTAGTTGTAACGCTGAACTGTATCCAGATCTACTCCTTCAATTTTGATATCCACTTGTGGGTTTTGAGTATTTTCTTTGTTTATGATCATAGTTTTAGTCTTTTTGATATTCATATCTAGTCCATATTTGTTGCTTGTCATGTTTAATTTCCTCTACTATCTGAAATCTTCATCCCTTTAGTTTAATTTTTAATTTTAGAAACCAGAAAAAAATGTGTTTGGTGCAACATACTAAAGTCTGTGGATAGGGAGAATGTGCACCACAGTCATGTTCTTACTGGACAAAAATTGTTGAATCTGGAAGGCAGCACATGCTGGTGCATTGTCATGTTGAAGAAACCATGTTTCATTCCCACTTTTGTCTGGCCACTGTCTTCTCTCACATTCTCTCGTAGACATCTGAAGACCTTGTTGCGTTGCATCTCACTTCAGTGTTTCTCTAGGTCGACCTCTTTTTCTTTTGCCCTATTTCCCATTTGAGATTCCCTTGTTGTCTTGTCTCATCACATGATCAATATGTCAACCTTCAGCTTTTCATTATAGATGATATTGTTGTATGCATTGTAATTTCTTTTACACATTTACCAGTCACGAATTAATTCCATGGGATATGAGGTAGTTCAGTATTCTATTGATCTATTTATCTATTTATTGACCTTTCGAGCCGTAGCCGGCCCATAGGGCGTAGACCAAGATACTTCCTCTCTTATCTGAATTTTTGTTTTAGCAGTTTTCAATTCTTTTAAAGATATTTGATCAAATCTCGCCATTTGTCTCTGTTCTGTGCAAGCAGCTCTATCTCATTGAGGGTGCTGATTCCTCCTGCTCTTGCCTCTCTCATCAATGTTCTTCTCAGTGTCTCAGTGATAAAGTGATTGATCTCTTCCACTGGTTTGTTTTCCATGTATATTTTGTCGTCTGTTGGAATTAAGCTTTTCATGACTTTAGTCTTTTCATGATTGATCAATTTCGCTGGGTATTGATGATAGTTCATTTGTGTTTTCCTGCATCGTTTTTATCTGACTGCTGATGAGAACTATGTCATCAGCAAAGTCGAGGTTCTCCAAATGGTCTCCTTGTATCCATTCGATGCCTTTATTACCAGTGCAGCATTTCTTCATTATGAAGTCCATAACAATTCCAAATAACAAGGGCGATAAAATACATCCTTGTTTAACCCCAGTTTCTATTGAGAAACATTCACTCAGTCCTTCCTCTGTTCGAACTGCACATGTGTAACCATCATACATGTCTTTAATAATATTTATGATTTTTTATGGTAAGCCATATTGCTTTAGAATTTTCCACAAAGAATCTTGATGAATACTGTCAGATGCTTTTTTGAAGTTGATGAAGTTAAGTACAAAAGGTTTTTGCTTTTCAGTGTGTTCCTGCAATATAAGCCGTAGAGTAAAATGTGGTCAAGGTTCAGTATTCTACTGCCCCTTAAACTGAGAAAGCCACTCAGATATCTTTAAACAGTCATAACCTGATTCCCAAAACTGTCTTCAACTGTCCATAACATTCGGAATAATTATTTCCTAACTTAGAACAGAATCTGATGGAAATTCATTACCTTCAGAAATTGGCCATGACTCAAATGGCAGAGACCTTCTAAACATATTTTAAAAAGTGTGTGTCACTTCCATTACCCACAGAATGCTCATTTTCCTCACACTGCACACACAGATATTAGGGGTCATGATGCTGATGGCCTGTGTCAGAGTACTCTCCATTTGAGCATGAGAGATTCAATCCTGGTATTTTTTGGTATTGCCTTTGTATATGTAGAAATATAAAATGTTTCAACTGATATGTAATTTGTACTGGGAGCAAACAGCAATAATAAAATATAACAAGGAGAACTCTACACCCATGGATATAAAAAGAGGAGTAAGACAAGGATGCATCCTATCACCAAGCTTGTTCAATCTATACACTGAGCAAATCTTTAAAAACATCACTGAGATGCAGGGCCTAATCATTAATGGGAAGATAATCAATAACCTAAGATATGCTGATGATACAGTACTACTAGCGGCAAATCCTAAAGATCTACAACAATTGCTTAATGTGATAAACATGACAAGCAAGAAATATGGATTAGATATAAATATCAAAAAGACTAAAACTATGATCATAAACAAAGGAAATTCTCAAGACCTACAATTAAATATCAAAGTTGAAGGAATACATCTAGAGACAGTTCAGAACTACAACTACCTGGGACATACTATAACCAGTGATGGAAAATGTACAACTGAAATAAATTAAAGAATAGGTATGGCAAAAAGTAATTTCAATGTCATGAAAAATATACTAACATCAAAACAAATAACAACAGGGCTAAAACTAAGAATAGCAAAATGTTACATCTTCTCAATATTCCTGTATGGTGCAGAAACATGGACATTAAACCAGAAAACAGAACAGAAAATTGAGGCCTTTGAAATGTGGATTTACAGAAGAATAGGTAGAATTGGATGGAAAGAAAAGAAAACAAACGAGGAAGTTTTAGGACGACTAAGGGTGAAAAAAGAACTACTAAACACAATTAGAGCAAGACAAATGACATTTTTTGGTCATGTTAAAAGACAAAACAGTCTAATAAAAGTAATATTAGAGGGGAAAATACAAGGTAAAAGAGGCAGAGGCAGACCAAGACTAACATGGACGAGTAACATCAAAAGATGGACAAGTCAGCCTATGACAATCTGCACCATCAAAGCAAGAGACAGAGTGGAATGGTGCTCCATGGTAGCCAACCTTCGATGCTGAGAAGGCACCCAATGATGATGATGATAAAATGTTTCATAAAGAAACCTCTACAGACAGCATGCTGCAGCTATCTCAGTTGGTGTAAGGAAATAAAAACAGAAATTGCTGTTCAGAGTATGGACTACCTGTACTAGGTGTAATGTATGGTGTACATACAGTCATGTGAATTGAATTATGATATGTTTTTCACTATATTTTCTTGTGAGTTTTCTCTCTTTGTTATTGAAGGCAACTCATGTCGATGTCACTGATTATTTCATGTCTGTTGTAAATGAAAAGCACATTATTATTTTGTGGTTATCAATTTGCTCCCTGTTTACTCCCAGGTCACCAGTTTACTGGCAAGTCATCTGTAGAAATGTACAACCAAGTGCTGTTGAGTGGCTGTCGTTGTGTGGAGCTGGATTGTTGGGATGGGAAAGACTCTGACACAGAACCAATAATAACCCACGGCTATACCATGTGTACATATGTCCTATTCAAGGTATTTTTTCCCCCTCAAAACATTAGTTGCATTAACAAACAGAATAACAAAAATAAGGCATTAGCATAACATTATTTTCTTCACACAAAAATTCTACTAATATCATCTCAGAAGTAATAATTTGTGATAACAATATTATTCAGCTTTCATGGAGAAAAAAAATGTATCATTTATGATTTGGATCAGACACTTATTGAAAGTTGTTGGAATCATAGTTTATGTACAGGGTACCTTTCATCATGCCGGTTGGTGTAGGCGATCCTTCCACAATTCTCTATCCGTAGTACATTGTTTTAATTCTGTTGTTGACTGTTTTCCTTGCCACAACACCAAGCTATCAAGTATCTTATCTCTTTGTCACCCGCAATCTCTCTTTGCCTAGATTCTGCCAGTTGTAACCAAGTATTCCAACTTTCCTTGTCTCATGTGCCCAGAAAAATGTTGATTGTTCTATCGCTTTCTTAGGAGCTCCATTTTTGTGTTGGCCTCTTTTGAGAATGTCCTCATTGGTCTTTTTAGCTGTCCAGGGAACTTTCAACATGCTTCTGAGAAATCCCATCTCTGTGGCCTCTAATTGTACTTTTATTTGTTTGTCTACTGTCTTGGATACACTTCCATAGGTAAGAATTGGCTCTATATATGCACCGCTGAACTCTCTTTCTCACTTCTATTGACATAGACTTGTTGCACAAGACGTTTTTCATTTTCTGAAATGCTATTTTGCCCTGAACTATTCTACTTTTTATTTCTGTGGTACATCTTCTGCCTGATGTTGTTATTGTGCCCAAGTATATACGTGTTGCATTTGTTTCAGATTTATCCCGTTTATTTGTATGTTGTGCGGTGGTGATAATTGTTTCTTCGATATGACTGTTTCCTCTATTTTCCTACTATTCAGATTGAGACCTTTCTTCCTGCTTTCTTTCACTATTAAGTCTATCATTTCTCGTAATTCATTCGCTTTCTCTGATATTAAGACTGTGTCGTCTGCATAATGCAGATTGTTTATATTGTGACCATTGACCTGATTTCTATTTTTGTTTACTATTGATATTTCTTTTCGCTGCCTTTCTTTTATCATTTAAAATCACAATGCATTGTATTTCTCTTCATTGATCACAGGTATCCAACACATTTTTCTTTGTTCCATATCCAGATCTAGATCACTCAAATCACTGGTGCCATTTTTGATATCACTACTTAGATACTATCGTTATTCAAAACATAAAAAAAAAAAAATTCACTGGCTTCTTCAGCCATCATCACTTGAATTCTAGCATTAAAATCTTCACTATTCACTGACTTTTCGATCAGCTGGTATTTGTCGGTGATAAGGACTGCTAATTCAGATTTCAAAAACACATTATGTGACACCGATTTCTTGTAAATACCACGTGTGGAAAAAAGAAGTAACTCTTCAGCCAAGAATGTTTACTGAAAACTATATAATATATATATATAGAAATGGGATGGTAACAGCTTTATGTAGGTGAGTAACAAAACAAAAATCGATGTTTCGGCCAAGTAGGCCTTCAGCTGGAACAACAACACAGAGATATATATATAAGGATATATACACAAATCTGACTACATGGCGATAATATGTTAAATATACAGGAAAGAAAAAAAGAAAGAAAAAAAAAAGTCACTTCCCTGCAGTCCAAAGCTTGGCCAGACACTGACTGATCTCAATAATATAATATAGTTATTATTTTCACTATATTTAGTCATTATTCTCACTAATAGAATTAAATGGAGAGAAGTAAACATCATATGTTGACAAGATGAAGTTCGAAGAATTAAGTGGTTTTGTGCTTGTGGAAGGAACATACAATTGAAGAGTGTGTGTCATGTGTTTATGCAAGCTGATTACTATATGTGATTTTTACAAAATTCTTAAAATAGCTCAAATTGTACTACTGATGACACTTAATATTCATTTTCTGACATTTGCTGTTTAGGATGTGATTGAAGCAATAGCTCAAAGTGCTTTCAAAACATCGGATTACCCTGTCATTTTATCATTTGAGAACCACTGCAGGTAGGGATACAATTTAGTGTGTCATGTCTGTTTATATGAGAACCACTGTAGGCAGGGATACAATTTAGTGTGTCACATCTATTTATATGAGAACCACTGTAGGTAGGGATACAGTTTAGTGTGTCACGGGAGACAAATAATAATAAATGAATATTATTATAGAGGGAAACTTCAGAGGCGATAATTCAGGGAATCATAGGAGGAAGAGGTATGTACTACAGCACTCAGAAAAAAATGACAAATAAACAACAGAAAAAAAACAAAGAACAATATATGGTCCGAAGCAGGATCGAACCCGTACTCTATGGCACCGCGCCTTGCCATGAGAAGCAGAACGCTTAGGAACACTGCCATCCGAGTGACATTGTATTTAATAGTTTCAAGTTGAACAATCCCACTCAGACAAGCTGCAAAAATAAAAAAGGGTACCTAATTTGTTATAGCATGAATGAAAAGCACTGACCTCCTCTCTCTGCTGTTATATTAAAATATTTCACACCCTCTACAATAGGATGTGCTATGGAACTACCTTATTCTTTGAAAGTGCTTTAACTCTGGCTTCTAGGAAGCAGTTGTCAGTAAATGCCTATCTTCCCATCTCCATTGTTCTAGTTGGTGTGAATGCTACAAGAGTGTTGGTGATAAAGTAGCTGATTTGTTGCCCAGTGTTACAAATATTCATCATACTTAACTATCAACTTGATGTGAACATAAAAATACAGACCATTTCACTTGGTCTGAATGTGCTATTCCATGCTAAGGAGCACTCTGCATATTTTACAATGGTTCAGGAACATCATATAACCCATCATTAGTCATTATAAATAT
The DNA here is from genome assembly GCA_032433765.1 of Megaustenia siamemsis. Lineage (NCBI taxonomy): Eukaryota > Metazoa > Mollusca > Gastropoda > Stylommatophora > Ariophantidae > Megaustenia > Megaustenia siamemsis. Next base: position 25,230,426 of record JAVIAB010000050.1, read on the forward strand.
ATAATGGGGACTGGTTGGTCTCGAGGCAAGACGCCGGCCTCGAGACAGAGAGCTTGTGGGTTCAAATCTCAGTTGGTTGGGATTTTTATTTATGATTTCTCTCTGTGGCAACCACCCCTGGTCTCAGCAGCGAGGCCTGACTTGAAACGTCAATTACTCATCGACGGAAAAAATATGAGTACCTCCGAAGTCGGAGTTATCTGCCTGTGTGGCGAGGGACCCCTGTGCACATGGCTGCCAGGGAAAAATGGATTAACACACAAAATTCAGTTCCTAGTCTCTAGGGACTTCGTTAGAGGTCAAAGCTGGTGAACAAAAAAGAAAGAAAAAAAATATAACCTTCTAAGCTCTAGTTTTCAGTGTGTGACATGACCTTCACTTCAAGTTAATAAAATGTGTTACATAATACATTTCTGGAGAGGGAAGTAATTAACAACGGAGATAATTAGGCAGGGAAAACCAGAGGTGAAAAGATGTCTAAGCACAGCATTTGTCACAGATGAAGGGACACAAGTTTAGTTTCTATTTTGTGGAAGCAGCTGTCACTAATGATGCAGCTATTAAATATATAACAGCCCCACACTTTCTTTAAACAGCTATCTACCTGATGATAATTGCTGCAATATAAGTTATCTAGTCAGCAAATATGAACAACTGTTCCTTTTTTACATGTTCTCTTCCTCTCATCCTCTCTCACCTTCCATCTTTGAAGATAGTGAAGGGAGAAAGTATCCAACTATTAATAATAAGAATTGAAATGATAAGATATTGCTGGTGCATAAACTAATAATGGACATTATAACTTGGTTTACAATATACTGTGAGAATTATGTTGTTGACTTCTTCTTTCTTCATTTACCTTTTAGCATCGAGGGGAGAAATAGTTTGTGATCTTTTGCTGTCCTATTGGTCTCTCCTACTGTTATGTTTCTTAGTGTTTCTAATATTCCATTAATCCATTTTCATCATGGTTGACCCTTGAGTCTGGTGTTCTCACAATGTTTATTGAAGGCTTGTTGTGTTGCTTTTTTCTCAGGTCTTCATTTTTGATCTTATCTCACAGACTGTTTCCTGTCATGTATCTAACACATTTAATTTCAGTAGTGATTATTTTTCTTATTGTTCTTGAGTCTAGCATCCAATTGTAACACCAGTAGCTGTTCTGACATGTAGGAAATAATTATCTACTTTGGATCTTATCAGTGCCTGAGAGTATCCTGTTAGAAATATATATAAACTGTCTCAAAGGGAGTCTGACCAGCAGAAGTTTTACATTTGTGGGGAGACACTTAATGGTTCTTCTTCTTCTTCTATCCTTCCTCCAATGCCATTAGCGTCGAGGGGAGATCTGCGATTCTTTGCTCTTCTGTTGGCCTCTTCTGGTGTTATCCCTCCTAGTGACTCTAGTATTCCCCTAATCCATCTCTTTCTCAGTCTTCCTTTACTCTGGTGTTTTCGTAGCCTTTGTTTATGGCTCTTTGAGTCATTGTTAGTTTTTTTTGTCTTGTATTTTGTGACTGAATCATTTTATCTGTTGTTCCTTTATGTATTCGATGACTGGTTCAATTTCGAGTTTCTTCCTCAGGTCAGTGTTTCTTACTCTGTCCCTTAAGCTGTTTCCTGTCATTCTTCTGACACATTTCATTTCAGTGGCCAACTTGATGGTTGAGTGTGAGAAATTCATATTTCATTCAGTGCCACTACCTAGTTCAAGCTGTGTAGTATACAATCTGAATGAAGTAGAAGCATGAGTGTTGAAATGTGTTCTGTTGCCACCTTGATTGTTAATCTGAACTTTATTGACAGTCCCAAACAGCAAGCAAAGATGGCTAGCTACTGCCGTACAATATTTGGAGATATGCTGCTTGTCAACCCACTAGACTCTCACCCTGTAAGTGAACACATTATTAGAAACGAGTCAAAAGAAGGTGGTGTCTTTATTGAGTTTATTTGTTCATAAAATGTCCTACTGTTTGAGCATTTGAGGTTTACTAGTGTATAACAGCGATTGAACTGCTCGCCCAGAACAAGAATGGGAGGTGAGATACAATATGTGTCCTGTGCAAGGTCTGACACTTGATAACAAAGATCACTGGACATAGACAGTCTAGAATTTCTGTCTTATGTCTGCCGTCTTCAGCTTGAAAGGACAATAGACAGACAGTCTAGAATTGCTGTCTTATGTCTGCCGTCTTCAGCTTGAAAGGACAATAGATAGACAGACCGGTAGATAGTGTATAAAAGCTGCATTAATGTGTTATTCCTTGTGCTTGGTGCCATAACAAAAGACAGGAAAGGTAGAAGAATATTCCATTTATAATAACTTAATCAGCTCTAGCGGCCCAGAAAGACTTTCTCAATGATATTCTATGGGAAGGAAAGGCAGCGAGGAAGGAAAAAAAAATTGGTCTGTCAATCCCACCTCATGGAGTTGAAGCTTAGTACAGTGAAGTCACCAACACTTCCCTACCCCAAAGCACTTGCTATGGGACTACATTTACCCATATATAATAACTGATTTGAAAAAATAATAAAATAAATGTGCATTAAAAAAGTGTAGATATTTCTATAATGCTCGTATTTATTTGAGTTTAGAAAATAGTTTTCTATCTTTTTATATATTGTTAAAAATGGGTACTGCTTTATTTGTTAAAGACATGATTTTTCTTATCCTTCTTCTTAGAGTGCCATGCCTGCTGATGTAGGAGATCATGTCTCTCCACAGCTTTCTGCCTAATTGTTTATTGTTTCTGTTGAATGTTGAACAGAATTCAAGCAAGACAGATACGATATTTTGGACTTTTAAGGAGAAAAGTTAACATACAAAAGGTCGTCTATGAGAATAAAATATAAAGTCAAAGAGGCAAGCCATAGGTAGGCAGAAACTGACATAAACTCATGACATCAAGAGTAAGATATGGGGAGGCAGAAACAGACAAACTGATGACATCAAAAGAGAAGCATGGAGAAGCAGAAACAGACAAACTGATGACATCAAGAGAGAAGCATAGAGAAGTAGAAAGTGACATAAACTGATGACATCAAGAGAGAGATATCAGGGAAACAGAAACAGACAAACTGATGACATCAAGAGTGAGATATGGAGAAGCAGAAACAGACAAACTGATGACATCAAGAGAGAGATATCAGGGAAACAGAAACAGACAAACTGATGACTTCAAGAGAGAGATATCAGGGAAACAGAAACAGACAAACTGATGACATCAAGAGAGAGATATCAGGGAAACAGAAACAGACAAACTGATGACATCAAGAGAGAGAGATATCAGGGAAACAGAAACGATGACATCAAGAGAGAGATATCAGGGAAACAGAAACAGACAAACTGATGACATCAAGAGAGAGATATCAGGGAAACAGAAACAGACAAACTCATGACATCAAGAAAGAGATATCAGGGAAACAGAAACAGATGAACTGATAACATCAAGAGAGAGATATCAGGGAAGCAGAAACAGACAAACTGATGACTTCAAGAGAGAGATATCAGGGAAACAGAAACAGACAAACTGATGACTTCAAGAGAGAGATATCAGGAAAACAGAAACAGACAAACTGATGACTTCAAGAGAGAGATATCAGGGAAACAGAAACAGACAAACTGATGACTTCAAGAGAGAGATATCAGGGAAACAGAAACAGACAAACTGATGACTTCAAGAGAGAGATATCAGGGAAACAGAAACAGACAAACTGATGACTTCAAGAGAGAGATATCAGGGAAACAGAAACAGACAAACCGACTTCAAGAGAGAGATATCAGGGAAACAGAAACAGACAAACTGATGACATCAAGAGAGAGATATCAGGGAAACAGAAACAGACAAACTGATAACATCAAGAGAGAGATATCAGGGAAACAGAAACAGACAAACTGATAACATCAAGAGAGAGATATCAGGGAAACAGAAACAGACAAACTTATGACTTCAAGAGAGAGATGTCAGGGAAACAGAAACAGACAAACTGATGACTTCAAGAGAGAGATATCAGGGAAACAGAAACAGACAAACTGATGACTTCAAGAGAGAGATATCAGGGAAACAGAAACAGACAAACTGATGACTTCAAGAGAGAGATATCAGGGAAACAGAAACAGACAAACTGATAACATCAAGAGAGAGAGATATCAGGGAAACAGAAACAGACAAACTGATAACATCAAGAGAGAGAGATATCAGGGAAACAGAAACAGACAAACTGATGACTTCAAGAGAGAGATATCAGGGAAACAGAAACAGACAAACTGATAACATCAAGAGAGAGACAGAAATTGACATGTTATATCAGCCAGATTCATGACATGTTAAACAATTGTACATAAGTGCTCAGATCTCCTCCTGGTACACAAAACTCCATAGTACCAGCACATAATCTTTAAAGTAGAACCTCCAGCTGACTTTAATACACCAATCTATATTAGAGAGCTGAAATTATTAGCCTCTGACACATCCTGTGTCAGTAAATGGAACACACATTCTATTACACCATCTTGGAGACCTATATGAACTGGTGGTTTAAAAGAGAGTAGAAACTGACATGGAACGATGACATCAATAAAGAGGCAGAGACTGATGTAAACTTCAGACAGAAAGTGGCAGAGACTGATGTAAACTTCAGACATAAAGAGGCAGAGACTAATATAAACTTCAGACAGAAAGTGGCAGAGACTGATGTAAACTTCAGACATAAAGTGTCAGAGACTGATGTAAACTTCAGACATAAAGTGGCAGAGACTGATGTAAACTTCAGACATAATGTGGCAGAGACTGATGTAAACTTCAGACAGAAAGTGGCAGAGACTGATGTAAACTTCAGACAGAAAGTGGCAGAGACTGATGTAAACTTCAGACAGAAAGTGGCAGAGACTGATGTAAACTTCAGACAGAAAGTGACAGAGACTGATGTAAACTCCAGACATAAAGAGGCAGAGACTGATGTAAACTTCAGACATAAAGAGGCAGAGACTGATGTAAACTTCAGACATAAAGAGGCAGAGACTGATGTAAACTTCAGACATAAAGAGGCAGAGACTGATATAAACTTCAGACATACAGTGGCAGAGACTGATGTAAACTTCAGACATAAAGTGGCAGAAACTGATGTAAACTTCAGACATAAAGTGGCAGAGACTGATGTAAACTTCAGACATAAAGAGGCAGAGACTGATGTAAACTTCAGACATAAAGAGTGAGGCAGAGACTAATATAAACTTCAGACATAAAAAGGCAGAGACTAATATAAATGTCAGGCATAAAGAGGGAGACACAGACTGACATTGCTTTAGTAACATCTGGTGTGAGGCAGAGACTAGCATGGACTAATGCCGTCAAGAGAGACAGAGACACATGAACTTGTGACACAAAGAAGTGGACAAGGCAATCAATTAAAGTTTACCATAAATACAAGAAATGGAAAAAAATGAATCTTATTAAACAGCCTTTGTTATGTGTACATCAAGACATCATCATCATCAAGCACCGGGCCTACTGGTGTAGGTGATCATGTCTTCTCTCCACAACTTTCGATCTCGGCAGCTATTTATCATTTTTGTTGTTGACCTTCTGCCAAGCCATTCTCTTAAGCTGTCTGTTATTTTTTCTCTTTGCTTCCCTCTATCTCTTCGTCCCTCAATTTTTTTCAGTTTTTACAATATATTCCAGTTGTTCTCTTCTCATTACATGGCCAAAAAATGATGATTGTTTCTTCCTAATTTTGGAAATTAGCTCTCTTTTTGCTTTGACCTCTCTCAGAACATCTTCATTACTCTTCTTAGCTGTCCATAGTACTCTGAATATTCTTATGTAAAACCACATTTCTGCAGACTCCAGTGATTTTCTTGTCTGTTGTCCTATTGTCCATGATTCGCATCCATATGTTAAGACTGGCTCAACATAACATTTAAGAACTCTTTTTCTTGTTTCTATTGTCAAAAATGGATTGCATAGTATCTTCCTCATTTTTTGGGAAGCTGCTTTTGCCTGAGCCATTCTGCATCTCACCTCTTTTGTACATCTTTTGTCTGAGGTTAACAAAGTTCCCAAATATTTAAATTCATTTACCTGTTTTAATATTGTTCCACTTGTCTTTATTTTGCACTGAGGTGATGTCTTTTTCTTTGTTGTTACCATTACCTCTGTCTTTTTGCTATTAAGGCTGAGTACTTTATTTTTGCTTTCCTTCACTACAATGTCCAACATTTCTTGTAACTCATTTTCACTCTTAGCGATTAAGGCTGTATCATCAGCATACCTTAGATTATTTATATTATGACCTCCAATTGTTATGTCAGGCATGTCCCTTATGGATCTTAAAATAATCTCACTATAAATATTAAACAAATCTGGTGACAGCACACAACCTTGTCTAACACCCTGCTTTATTTGTTGAAACATTCCCAATTGGTTCCCAGTACTTATGGCCGCTGTTTGTTGCCAGTACATGTTTTTTATTATTCTTAGATCTTTGCGGTCTACGTTTATGCTTTCTAAAATTGTGATTATTTCTTGGTGCTTTACTTTATGAAATGCCTTGGTGTAATCTATGAAACATAGGTATAAATATGTTTTCACCTCTGTGGCTCTTTCTACTAAAGATCTTATGATATAAATGGCATTACTTGTTCCTTTATCTCTAACAAAACCACACTGTTCATCGCAAATTTCTAGACTGATTTTGTTTCGCACTCTTCGCATGATGATTCTTAGAGACAATCCCACATCAAGACAAGAGACTCAAATAAAATAACTCTCCTTGTTAGTCAAGCTCCTTGGTAGCCAACCTTCGATACAGAGATGGAACTCAATGATGATGATGATGATGTTAGTCAAGCTTTAATATATGTAACCATCAAGGGAATAAAAACCCAAATAATTCTCAACCTTTAATACTGATGTGACACAACGCAATGATGATTAAGGACATGTAAATGACATCTGCTGTTTTCTATTTCTGTATTGTATCAGCTCAAGCAAGATGTTCCTTTACCAAGTCCCAATCAGCTCAAACGTAAAATTATCATCAAGAACAAGAAGAAACATTTCCATAGAGGTATGACTTTTGCATTGACATGAATTGATATCCATATGGAATGTGCCTTTTCTTGTATTTCATGCAACGTTGTTCCTAGTTTAGTAACATATATGACTATTTTAGAGTCTTGTGTCTGTACATTTCTGCTCATAGTTTGCACTAGTTCTATCATTTTGCATGCAGTGTTGAATGTTTGCGGATGTCATTGCAGCTGTTTTGTTCTTCCCCTGACAGGACTCCAGTTACTTAGTGTCTCCTAATTTGATGAAGTTTATGGAAAATGGGTCTCAGTGTTATTTCTGAACAGTTAAACTGTTCTTCAATTTGAATATTCAGAATCTCATGAAACCCAGTAGATGTTAATAAATTGTTGTTTTGACAGCAAAAATAGCAAAAGTATGGTTTTCTCCTTACTGTTTTACATACTCAGTGTTCATGTTTAATTAAGTCATAGTCACTCGTTTAGTGTTTTACATACTCAGTGTTTATTTTTAATTAAGTCATAGTCACTCTATATAAAAAAAAATAAACCATATGTCAATAATTCTTCTTCTGCGATATGGCTCATTCAGACTAGGACTGCAGACTCTCTTATGAAGGCAGCTGTCTGTTTAAGTGATTCGGTTGCCCCGTATAGTTTCTCTTCCATGGAGGTGGGTGTGGACCACATTGTCCTTCTCAAGCCTGTGTACTGGGGGCAATCCTGTAGAACATGTTTTGTTGTCATGTTATCCAGGGTACAGTAGCATTGGCTGGTAGTTCCTATTTTTAGTTTGGTAAAATGTGGTTTCTCATTCTGTTGTAGGCGAAGTTTGATGACTTGATCCCTCCTTGATAGTTGGAGGTATCTGTCCCTCTCATTATACTTTAGGTGTTCTTGTTTCCATTGTTCATGGTACTGGCCTCTGATGATGGATTTGACTTCATCGTAACTGACCAGATGGTTCTCTTGTGGTAATCTCCCTCCCTCTTTAGCTAATCTGTCTGCACGTTCGTTTCCATATATATTACAATGTGATGGTATCTACTATATAATCACTCTCTGTAAATTATTGCACAGTTGGTCTATGATTGTTCTCAAGTCATCTAGCTCACTGTTCCTGGGGGTTTTTAGAGCTGTTAGGACTGACAATGCATCAGACAGATGTGTTGAATAGCCAGTTTTGCAGAGTCTTTGAGGGCTTCAGTTTCTGCTTTATAGTTGTTTGCGAATTTCCCAGTAGCTATTGACTTGGTGATCACTTCCTGGTTGTTCAGCCTCCAGAACACACCATCCCTCCATTTCTGGTGGTGTTTGTAGCAGAGCCATCTTGTGTATATGTGTGACCAGGAGTCGTGTAAGTAGCTGTCATTTATGTGTTTTTCAGCTACGTGCTTTCTCTCTGTGTCTGTTTAGGTGTTTTTTTTCATGATTCCTATTATGTCTTCCTTAAGTTCTGGTATTTTATGTTTCCCATGAGGTGTCATATCAGATGGGCTTATGGGTTTTGGCATTGTTTGGGACAGTACTGGGTCACTAGTTGTCAGTTCTTTGGAGATTGCAGCGAAGTTACTCCTTTTTAGTCTTCCTTTTCCGAAACCAGTTATTCTTTGGTGAATGGGGTGGTTAGGGAGCCTTTTATATTTCTCTGCTAGTTGCATTACTTTAGTTTTCCATCTGTCTTCTAAGGGTTGTAAACCTGTTACTGTTTCTAGAGTCACGATAGGTGTAGATAGCGCCAGTGATGATACGGGCAACCTGGCTTTGTGTTCTGTTAATTTTGCTAAGCTGTGATTAGGAAGCTGTAGCCCAGTCTGTGACTTCATACTCTAGGACTGGTCTTACCCTTCCTATGTATAGTCGTTTCAGGATATTGCTGTCTGCTCCCCAGTCCGTTCCTGTTAATTTCTTCATATCTGTTCGTTTTCTTGTTCTTTCGTTTGCTTTGTCCATCTGATTTATCCATGTCATTCTGTGATTCATGGTGATGCCAAGATATGTTGGATTTTGGTCAGCAGGAAGTGTATGGTATTTTATCTTCAATTTTGTAGGGAGTGTGTTTCTTGATAGGCTGAAAATTGTGTATGTAGTTTGTTTTTCGTTAATTGGTAGTAACCGGGTGTTCGTCCATTTTTCAAGTTTTCCTAGGGCATCTTGTATTCTGGTGCTAGCCACTGATATGGATTCTTCACATGCCCTTATTACCAGGTCATCTGCATACATTGCTGAGTGTATTCTGGGTGGAATGTCCATTACGATGTCATTTATGAAAATTAAAAAGAGTGTTGGGAATAGGACCTTGTGGGACACCTTGTTTGATTCTGACTTTCTTACTTAGTTGTCCATGTACTTGTACTCTGGTCGTTCTGTCTTGTAGGTATTGAGATATCAAATTTAATAAATGGCCTTGAATGCCAAGTCTGAGAAGCTTGTTCTTTAATCCTTCTCTCCATACCCTATCAAAAGCCTTCTCCATGTCGATCCACACTATCAGTGTGTGTTTCTTTTCTTGTAGGGCATCCTCTATTTCCTGTGCGATGTAGGTAATCAGGTCTTCAGTTGATCTGTGCTGACGGAAACCACTTTGTTAAGTTATGGTCTATAATTCAATGTTCTTATGCCTCAGTTAAATTTTGATTAAACTTCAGTTGACTTCTCTCAAACAATTCACTCATTGTTTGTCCACTGTTAGGAAGTCCTGCGAGAACAGTGGTTAGTAGTAGTACTTTGCTGAGAATATAGGAACAAGATCATTTCCATGAGTGACCAGTTTCTAGGTTCACCCAGCTTTAAATGGATGGTGCAGATTTGGAAGGTATCTTCACATAGTTCTGAGCACATTATGGGCCACTGATGAAGAAAAATAAGGCACCATATTCCCTAAGCTGTGTCAGGGCACTTTCTTCCTTCTCCTCCAGCATTCATGCTACTGTGCCTAGATTCAACAGACTACTTGTGCATTTTGTAATGTATAGTATCATGCATTTGTTGACACTTGCTTTCATTGTTGCATTCATTGAATATTGTGCTTTAGTTTGACTGCTGTGAGAGCTAGTAATTACAAGTTTGGCATGTGACAGAAGTCCAAGTAAAAGAAGATATCAGATAATTCATAAAAGACTTAGCTTCAGCATGTTAACATATCTTGATTGCTATTGAGTTATTTGCGGGTCATCATCATTGCACTCCGAACATGTCCATAGGTGCTCAGATCCCCTCCCCAGCAAGTCCCGCAGTGTCCAGCGACTGACGATTCCAGTTCTATGTTGGTTGATAAGTCTTCTTACATGGCCACTAAGTTTCTCATTTCTGGTTGTGCCCATCTTAACTCCCATTGTCATCATCCGAAGAAGTGATGTGGATCTGTGTTTGTCGAAGTCCTGTGCTCTTCCCACATCTCAGAGGGCATTGATGATGTCTGCCCGATCCATTGGTTGCCTGTCCTCAATGACGGCACAGCTAGCCAACCTGTCCGCTCTTTCATTTCCCTATACTCCTGCATGTCCAGGGACATAGACAAAGTTGACCTTACGTATTTTGGACTTCTGCAACGACTCTACCCATTGCACGCGTACAGAGCCTGCCTCCACTTTTTTATCATGCTCATCGAATCACTCAGTATACATGCGTGGGTGTAGTCTTGTGACACAAGACCATTTGAATGCCTTGGTCACTACCATCACCTCCATTGTCATGCTATTCGTGGTCATGACGTATACAACACTATCTACTTTGACTATTTTGCTTGCCGAGCGTGCTGTAAATGTCCATGAACTTCTTTGGTGTCGTCTTACAGATCCGTCTGTATAGATGACTGCATCTTTCTTATCAGTGTTATTGCAGATGAGACCGTTGACCTCAGCATTAACCACGACCGGGTTCTGTTCCCTGTTTTTCCTGTCGAGTGTGACAATACACGAGAAAATCCCCTTGAAAGACGTAGGCACTGGTATCTACTCCTCACCAACGCTGATATTGGTAAGCCAACAGAGTCAATGGATGCTCTTTATCTGTACTAATCTTCAGGTATGCTCGTGCTCTCCAAATCTTGATTCTGTCATCCATGGTTGGATTGCTATTATCAGTCTCTAAATCCATATGTTGTATGTCTTGGCTATCTCACAGCTAGGGAGAATTTGTCATCTGATCTTGATTCATTCCATTCTCAAATATATATCTGCAGCAATTACTACATTTCTTCTAGTTCACATGCTTATTAGAGAATTGTGTTGAACTCCTTTCCTGTCCAGCACATGTCTTCAGGAAGCATTTGTTCTAGACTCATACCCTAACATTTGCTTTTTATTCTTGACCTTGCTAGAAGGTAGCAGTTGCTTGTAGACAAAGTTGTGTCTGCTAGGAGAGTGATCCTACCAGACTAACTTTGAGTCTTTATGATATTTAATAACGAAATTATGAACATACTTCCACCACTTGTTCCAAAACTCTTTATTTGTTCTCTTTTCTTCACAATATCATTTTACCGGATTTCAGTTTTTTTTAGACTCACTTACATTCTGATCAATTTTTGTTCTTTTGCTTTATTCCTCATTTGCTTTTCAGCATCAAGGAATAATATAATTTGTGGTCTTTTATTTGTGGTTGGCTTCTTCTGAAGAGCAAAAGACTACAAACCATCTGTCCCCTCATTCTGTAATCAATTTTCAGTTAAATATTAAAAACTCCTATTTTAACTTCCCTAAAAGTGCCAGAAAAAGTTTCAATATTAAGCAAAATCTGTGTAGATTCATCACATCCTAATAGATTGAAACGTTTGTCACTTCTTGTGTCCTATTCTCATTTTGAAAGCTTCTGGAATAGGTAATTTTGTTTCTTTGACTGATAGAATAGAAAAGAGCCCTGTCGTTGGGGAGAAAATGTGCACATAGACATCAAGTATAAGATCGCTCCCATACTTTGTATCCAGTCTAGCATATTTTGTCTGCTCTACTCTGTCATGATTTGTATTACACTTCCTTGAATCTATGTTTCCACCTCATCCAAATTTGACCAGTGTCCATTTTTTTTATTTATAGATAAATAAATAACTGGATGATTCATTTGAATATGTTAATCATTCTTAATAGAGATGACCTACGTGTTTGTCATCTTCAGAGGTACTTTTGTTTGTTCATAGATAGTATTATCATTTGATAAGAAATAATAATTGCTTGATGTTGTAAGTATATGTCATTTTTATGAAAAAAAATATGTTGATGTCAAGGGCATAAGTAGATTTTCATTTAAAAGTAGGTTTTATGGGGAAAGTTTAAACTGGTACATAATCTGTTTAGGATTATCCCATGAGAAACTCAAATGAATTTATACACTAATATTCTCAATTCATATTTAAAAAAGTCAAAGCTGCCTCCAGCCTTACTAGGTGTATGGGGAATATAGTGTTAATGAGAATATTTTTCTATAACCACGGCACTATTTTGGATGATGTGGTAACATGTCAGGCCGCCAGTGCTGCCCAGTTTTAGAGGCTGGGTGAACCCGAGAGCAAAATCTGCCACTTCTGGAAATTTACCCAGGACCCTTCTGGTCAGGAAGTGAGCACACTAACCACTTGGCCACTATGGCTCTTAAATCACAAGTACACATCCGTTATTTTTTTATATTTGCATGTTCTTTTTTGTCCATAAACTGGTCTTATTCATAAAAATTGCATGTCATAGCTTTTTTATTCCATTTTGGAGATTGTGATGTGTTTGAACTAGTTAAAACTGTTATTATCAACAAACACCCTTGATATATGTTAACAGTATTCCATGCCCTGTGTTGGTTGTGGCATTAGATGTTTAACCTTAATTGGGCTAACTGTTGTTAAAAGCAATGCAAAGCTGTGTACATGCATGCCATTTCAATAATCTAGTTTGGCTGAACTGGTTTTGTTGTAATGGTGAATGTATGTTTTTCGTTTCCCTGATATCAGCAAGCTCAAGTGGTCCTTGCAAAACTAGGTTGTATAATGAAGTGTTGAGGGAGGGGAACATGGAGGAATTATGAAGAATTATAATTATAAAGGGTTGAATGGGTGCTGCATATTCTTGCAGAACTATTAACAGAAAGAGATTTTGTAGGTATCGGTTGTGTGTGCCAATTTGATTTTATTTCTGAAATAAATGATATTTCTTGGTTCACCTGAGAAGGGATTTAATGAGGATGGTATAAGAAAATATACAGATCAGATATAGCAGTTTGTTTGGTTAGTGTAAACAAACTTGGAGAATTGTGCTTCTCTATCATCATTCTGTCTCATATTTTTTCACAGTGATATAATTCCAGTTTTCCACTGTTATGACATGTTGTCATGTGTACTTCTCAACATAGTTTACCACCATTATCTTCTATTAAAACCAGGCTATCCCATTAATAATGTACCTGTTGAAATTTAGCTGTATTGTATAGTTTTTTTTCTATTTCTTACTAGTGATCTTGTTGCTTATTTAAAATGCATTTCCACACTAAGTTTCTAATTATCATCATCTGGTGTTATGCCTTGAGGAGTAGGTGTTCAGGATTCTGCATCTCTCTCTTGCTGTCACCAAATTTGTTTAATATTTATAGTGAGATTATTTTAAGATCCATAAGGGGCATGCCTGGAATAACAATTGGAGGTCATAATATAAATAATCTAAGGTATGCTGATGATACAGTATTAATCTAAATTAAATAAAAATTAAAGAGTGAAAATGAGTTAAAAGAAATGTTGGACATTATAGTGAAAGAAAGCAAAAATAAAGGACTCAGCCTTAATAGCAAAAATACAGAGGTAATGGTAACAACAAAGAAAAAGACATCACCTCAGTGCAAAATAAAGACAAGTGGAACAATATCAAAACATGTAAATGAATTTAAATATTTGGGAACTTTGTTAACCTCAGACGGAAGATGTACAAAAGAGGTGAGATGCAGAATGGCTCAGGCAAAAGCAGCTTTCCAAAAATGAGGAAAATACTATGCAATCCATTTTTGACAATAGAAACAAGAAAAAGAGTTCTTAAATGTTACGTTGAGCCAGTCTTAACATATGTATGTGAGTCATGGACAATAGGACAACAGACAAAAAAATCACTGGAGTCTGTAGAAATGTGGTTTTACAGAAGAATGTTGAGAATACCATGGACAACTAAGAAGAGTAATGAAGAGGTTCTGAGAGAGTGGTCACAACAAAAAGAGAGCTAATTTCCAATGTTAGGAAGAGACAATCATCATTTTTTGGCCATGTAATGAGAAGAGAAAAACTTGAATATATTGTAACAACTGGAAAAATTGAGGGACGAAGAGATAGAGGGAAGCAAAGAGAAAAAATACCAGACAGCTCAAGAGAATGGCTTGGCAGAAGGTCAACAACAGAAATGATAAATAGCTGCCGAGATCGAAAGTTGTGGAGAAACATGATCACCTACGCCAGTAGGCCCGGTACTTGATGATGATGGTGATCTCTCTCTTAGCCATTGCTTCTTATAAATTCCAGTGTTGATTTCTTTCAATGCCCTCTCATTAATTAAACATTTACAAATCTTCTCTTGCTCCCTTTCTTTATCTCCTTTTCCCACAACATTTTCCAGTTTTCCTCTTCTGATCCATCACATGCCCAAAAGAATATGGACTGTTTTTTTTTGGATAGAATTTAAAAGATTTATATGTTCTGTTCTCACAACTTCATCAGTGCCTGTCTATGCTATTTTTAATGTTTTTCTTTAAACCATTTCTGTGGTTTTAAAACTGATCTCAAACCGCTGTTTTATCTGGCAGGCTAGACCTTGGTTAATGATTAAAGATTAATGGAGTAAACACAAACATATCTGTGGTGGGCAAGGGGAAACCACTGTAGCATTTTTTCATGCATAATAATCTCTCAACAGTTTCTTATACTCTATAAATGTATCTTGTTTCAATATCAATTTAGTTTTGTCCTGCATATAAATGACCTTTCTCAATGTTGTATTGTCCTGCATATTCTTTCACTGACACCCTATTTGATTGTTATCTACTTGTTACTCAAGAAATTATGTCTTTTTTCACAATTTGAGATTTCATGTCAATTAATGTGAATCCTTGTGATTTGTCAGAATGTTTTTATTATTTCTTCTTATTTGTCTGTAACTCTAGCTTGTCCAGCCAAAGTTCACAACAGTGGCTCCCAGTTATTCTATTTGGTTGTCTAACACAAACATATGTTTAAAAGAAACAAATATTGATCAATATTTTATAAGTCAAAGCAGACAAATACAATAACACCCTCCCCCTAACTCAGTTGTATTAAAATTAATGAGAAAAATAGATGCTACTTCAGCATTACACTTGAGAATATAGATTTTAAATAATGAGGCAGACTATAAGAGACATGTAAACTGAAAGCTTGGACCCTTTATGCTTACTACACTTGTTTGAATGCTGTTTTTTTTTTTTACTGCCTTTGCTGTTGTTGTTTTCTGTAGTCATTTAGAAATTTTTGTGTTTGTTTTAGAAAAGACATCTCGGAAGAACCGAGGTAAGCATGCTTATATTTTTATATAGCCTGATTTATGCAAGAAATAATTACATATTTTTGTTTATATAAGCACACACATAGTAAAACCATTGATGATAAACATTTAACATTGGTCATTGGTTCAGAAATATTAGAATAGTTCTTTAAACCTGAGTCACATAGATTTGTGAGTGAAGGGTGTTGATGAAATAGATTAGTTACCTATCTCTCTATCCAATCTAATCATTTCTCTTTATGCTACATATTAGTCAGTTTTTCTTGTGAATTTTTCTTCTTGTTCTTTCTTGTGAGTTTCTAGTTATATGATCAACTTATTTTATGCAGCACTTTCCTGTCTCATTCTTTACTTACCATCACCATTGAGTGCCGTTTCCACATCAAAGGTTGGCTACCATGGAGCATCATTTTGCTCTGTTCCCTACTTCAATAGTGCAGGTTGTCATAGTCTGACTTGTCCATCTTTTGATGTTACTCATCAATGTTAGTCTTGGTTTGCCTCTGCCTCCTTTACCTTGTATTTTCCCTTCCAATATTACTTTTAGTAGGCTGCTGTGGTTTACTTACTTTACTCATATGATTTAAAAAAAAATAGTAATTTCTGCAGAAATGTCACTTCTTACAAAAATATATAAACACTTTTATTACCAGAGAGCACAAGTGATATAACTGGCTTCAATTGATAGTTTTTAGATGAACAGAATTTCTGTGTGTGTACCATAGACTATTTGAGTTCTACATGAATGGGTCCTCTGTTGTACTGTCATAGTTTCATTGATAGTTTTTAGATGAACAGAATTTCTGTGTGTGTACCATAGACTATTTGAGTTCTACATGAATGGGTCCTCTGTTGTACTGTCATAGTTTCATTGATAGTTTTTAGATGAACAGAATTTCTGTGTGTGTACCATAGACTATTTGAGTTCTACATGAATGGATCCTCTGTTGTACTGTCATAGTTTCATTGATAGTTTTTAGATGAACAGAATTTCTGTGTGTACCATAGACTATTTGAGTTCTACATGAATGGATCCTCTGTTGTACTGTCATAGTTTCATTGATAGTTTTTAGATGAACAGAATTTCTGTGTGTGTACCATAGACTATTTGAGTTCTACATGAATGGATCCTCTGTTGTACTGTCATAGTTTCATTGATAGTTTTTAGATGAACAGAATTTCTGTGTGTGTACCATAGACTATTTGAGTTCTACATGAATGGGTCCTCTGTTGTACTGTCATAGTTTCATTGATAGTTTTTAGATGAACAGAATTTCTGTGTGTGTACCATAGACTATTTGAGTTCTACATGAATGGGTCCTCTGTTGTACTGTCATAGTTTCATTGATAGTTTTTAGATGAACAGAATTTCTGTGTGTGTACCATAGACTATTTGAGTTCTACATGAATGGGTCCTCTGTTGTACTGTCATAGTTTCATTGATAGTTTTTAGATGAACAGAATTTCTGTGTGTGTACCATAGACTATTTGAGTTCTACATGAATGGGTCCTCTGTTGTACTGTCATAGTTTCATTGATAGTTTTTAGATGAACAGAATTTCTGTGTGTGTACCATAGACTATTTGAGTTCTACATGAATGGGTCCTCTGTTGTACTGTCATAGTTTCATTGATAGTTTTTAGATGAACAGAATTTCTGTGTGTGTACCATAGACTATTTGAGTTCTACATGAATGGGTCCTCTGTTGTACTGTCATAGTTTCATTGATAGTTTTTAGATGAACAGAATTTCTGTGTGTACCATAGACTATTTGAGTTCTACATGAATGGATCCTCTGTTGTACTGTCATAGTTTCATTGATAGTTTTTAGATGAACAGAATTTCTGTGTGTGTACCATAGACTATTTGAGTTCTACATGAATGGATCCTCTGTTGTACTGTCATAGTTTCATTGATAGTTTTTAGATGAACAGAATTTCTGTGTGTGTACCATAGACTATTTGAGTTCTACATGAATGGGTCCTCTGTTGTACTGTCATAGTTTCATTGATAGTTTTTAGATGAACAGAATTTCTGTGTGTGTACCATAGACTATTTGAGTTCTACATGAATGGGTCCTCTGTTGTACTGTCATAGTTTCATTGATAGTTTTTAGATGAACAGAATTTCTGTGTGTGTACCATAGACTATTTGAGTTCTACATGAATGGGTCCTCTGTTGTACTGTCATAGTTTCATTGATAGTTTTTAGATGAACAGAATTTCTGTGTGTGTACCATAGACTATTTGAGTTCTACATGAATGGGTCCTCTGTTGTACTGTCATAGTTTCATTGATAGTTTTTAGATGAACAGAATTTCTGTGTGTGTACCATAGACTATTTGAGTTCTACATGAATGGGTCCTCTGTTGTACTGTCATAGTTTCATTGATAGTTTTTAGATGAACAGAATTTCTGTGTGTGTACCATAGACTATTTGAGTTCTACATGAATGGGTCCTCTGTTGTACTGTCATAGTTTCATTGATAATTTTTAGATGAACAGAATTTCTGTGTGTGTACCATAGACTATTTGAGTTCTACATGAATGGGTCCTCTGTTGTACTGTCATAGTTTCATTGATAGTTTTTAGATGAACAGAATTTCTGTGTGTGTACCATAGACTATTTGAGTTCTACATGAATGGGTCCTCTGTTGTACTGTCATAGTTTCATTGATAGTTTTTAGATGAACAGAATTTCTGTGTGTGTACCATAGACTATTTGAGTTCTACATGAATGGGTCCTCTGTTGTACTGTCATAGTTTCATTGATAGTTTTTAGATGAACAGAATTTCTGTGTGTGTACCATAGACTATTTGAGTTCTACATGAATGGGTCCTCTGTTGTACTGTCATAGTTTCATTGATAGTTTTTAGATGAACAGAATTTCTGTGTGTGTACCATAGACTATTTGAGTTCTACATGAATGGGTCCTCTGTTGTACTGTCATAGTTTCATTGATAGTTTTTAGATGAACAGAATTTCTGTGTGTGTACCATAGACTATTTGAGTTCTACATGAATGGGTCCTCTGTTGTACTGTCATAATTTCATTGATAGTTTTTAGATGAACAGAATTTCTGTGTGTACCATAGACTATTTGAGTTCTACATGAATGGGTCCTCTGTTGTACTGTCATAGTTTCATTGATAGTTTTTAGATGAACAGAATTTCTGTGTGTGTACCATAGACTATTTGAGTTCTACATGAATGGGTCCTCTGTTGTACTGTCATAGTTTCATTGATAGTTTTTAGATGAACAGAATTTCTGTGTGTGTACCATAGACTATTTGAGTTCTACATGAATGGGTCCTCTGTTGTACTGTCATAGTTTCATTGATAGTTTTTAGATGAACAGAATTTCTGTGTGTGTACCATAGACTATTTGAGTTCTACATGAATGGGTCCTCTGTTGTACTGTCATAGTTTCATTGATAGTTTTTAGATGAACAGAATTTCTGTGTGTGTACCATAGACTATTTGAGTTCTACATGAATGGGTCCTCTGTTGTACTGTCATAGTTTCATTGATAGTTTTTAGATGAACAGAATTTCTGTGTGTGTACCATAGACTATTTGAGTTCTACATGAATGGGTCCTCTGTTGTACTGTCATAGTTTCATTGATAGTTTTTAGATGAACAGAATTTCTGTGTGTGTACCATAGACTATTTGAGTTCTACATGAATGGGTCCTCTGTTGTACTGTCATAGTTTCATTGATAGTTTTTAGATGAACAGAATTTCTGTGTGTGTACCATAGACTATTTGAGTTCTACATGAATGGGTCCTCTGTTGTACTGTCATAGTTTCATTGATAGTTTTTAGATGAACAGAATTTCTGTGTGTGTACCATAGACTATTTGAGTTCTACATGAATGGGTCCTCTGTTGTACTGTCATAGTTTCATTGATAGTTTTTAGATGAACAGAATTTCTGTGTGTGTACCATAGACTATTTGAGTTCTACATGAATGGGTCCTCTGTTGTACTGTCATAATTTCATTGATAGTTTTTAGATGAACAGAATTTCTGTGTGTACCATAGACTATTTGAGTTCTACATGAATGGGTCCTCTGTTGTACTGTCATAGTTTCATTGATAGTTTTTAGATGAACAGAATTTCTGTGTGTGTACCATAGACTATTTGAGTTCTACATGAATGGGTCCTCTGTTGTACTGTCATAGTTTCATTGATAGTTTTTAGATGAACAGAATTTCTGTGTGTGTACCATAGACTATTTGAGTTCTACATGAATGGGTCCTCTGTTGTACTGTCATAGTTTCATTGATAATTTTTAGATGAACAGAATTTCTGTGTGTGTACCATAGACTATTTGAGTTCTACATGAATGGGTCCTCTGTTGTACTGTCATAGTTTCATTGATAGTTTTTAGATGAACAGAATTTCTGTGTGTGTACCATAGACTATTTGAGTTCTACATGAATGGGTCCTCTGTTGTACTGTCATAGTTTCATTGATAGTTTTTAGATGAACAGAATTTCTGTGTGTGTACCATAGACTATTTGAGTTCTACATGAATGGGTCCTCTGTTGTACTGTCATAGTTTCATTGATAGTTTTTAGATGAACAGAATTTCTGTGTGTGTACCATAGACTATTTGAGTTCTACATGAATGGGTCCTCTGTTGTACTGTCATAGTTTCATTGATAGTTTTTAGATGAACAGAATTTCTGTGTGTGTACCATAGACTATTTGAGTTCTACATGAATGGGTCCTCTGTTGTACTGTCATAATTTCATTGATAGTTTTTAGATGAACAGAATTTCTGTGTGTACCATAGACTATTTGAGTTCTACATGAATGGGTCCTCTGTTGTACTGTCATAGTTTCATTGATAGTTTTTAGATGAACAGAATTTCTGTGTGTGTACCATAGACTATTTGAGTTCTACATGAATGGGTCCTCTGTTGTACTGTCATAGTTTCATTGATAGTTTTTAGATGAACAGAATTTCTGTGTGTGTACCATAGACTATTTGAGTTCTACATGAATGGGTCCTCTGTTGTACTGTCATAGTTTCATTGATAGTTTTTAGATGAACAGAATTTCTGTGTGTGTACCATAGACTATTTGAGTTCTACATGAATGGGTCCTCTGTTGTACTGTCATAGTTTCATTGATAGTTTTTAGATGAACAGAATTTCTGTGTGTGTACCATAGACTATTTGAGTTCTACATGAATGGGTCCTCTGTTGTACTGTCATAGTTTCATTGATAGTTTTTAGATGAACAGAATTTCTGTGTGTGTACCATAGACTATTTGAGTTCTACATGAATGGGTCCTCTGTTGTACTGTCATAGTTTCATTGATAGTTTTTAGATGAACAGAATTTCTGTGTGTGTACCATAGACTATTTGAGTTCTACATGAATGGGTCCTCTGTTGTACTGTCATAGTTTCATTGATAGTTTTTAGATGAACAGAATTTCTGTGTGTGTACCATAGACTATTTGAGTTCTACATGAATGGGTCCTCTGTTGTACTGTCATAGTTTCATTGATAGTTTTTAGATGAACAGAATTTCTGTGTGTGTACCATAGACTATTTGAGTTCTACATGAATGGGTCCTCTGTTGTACTGTCATAGTTTCATTGATAGTTTTTAGATGAACAGAATTTCTGTGTGTGTACCATAGACTATTTGAGTTCTACATGAATGGGTCCTCTGTTGTACTGTCATAGTTTCATTGATAGTTTTTAGATGAACAGAATTTCTGTGTGTGTACCATAGACTATTTGAGTTCTACATGAATGGGTCCTCTGTTGTACTGTCATAATTTCATTGATAGTTTTTAGATGAACAGAATTTATGTGTGTACCATAGACTATTTGAGTTCTACATGAATGGGTCCTCTGTTGTACTGTCATAGTTTCATTGATAGTTTTTAGATGAACAGAATTTCTGTGTGTGTACCATAGACTATTTGAGTTCTACATGAATGGGTCCTCTGTTGTACTGTCATAGTTTCATTGATAGTTTTTAGATGAACAGAATTTCTGTGTGTGTACCATAGACTATTTGAGTTCTACATGAATGGGTCCTCTGTTGTACTGTCATAGTTTCATTGATTAACTGATAAAGGTTAAAGGTACAAACATTAGCAGTTAACAGTTATTGATGTGGACTTAAGGTTGCACTCAATTTTTGACACTGAACATGCTCCATAACACTTGCTTGAACAAATATATTTTCTAAAGCTTCGCTTGTGTGATGCACTTTCATTATTTATCAGCCTAAACATTGTGTTCATTTATCTGCACATTTTATTCATGCTTTATATATAGCTCATTTTTGTGGACAGTTTCAGAAAATATATAGAATTTCAAGTAACAAAGTTTTCATGGTTTGTCATGTAATGTTCTTTAACAGGGAATTAAGTATTTCTTTGTTATTATATGATGGGAAGGAGTAGTAACATGAAGGATGTCACAGCAGTGATGTAAATTGGATATTGCCTTTTCTTCTTGTCTCCCTTGGCTTGATCAATGATGATCAGTCAATTGTCTACATACCTTGTGACACCTTTTAGTGCAGCAACAAAGTTCCTCCACAACCATTGTTGACAAAGTACCCCAAAGTCTGGCTCAAATTGCTAATCTCTCTTATAGCTGTTCTCCACCAGTTTGCCCTAGGACTAACCTTCCATATATTTTTTAGGCAAAACTGTACACTAGACCAAAAAAACCCATACAAATGGGAAAAAACATAGATGGCAATTTTATGTGTTAATTTCTAATAACAATAAATATTATTAATATAACAATAATAATTATAAAGAAATTTGTTTATATATGCACACATAGAAAGAGAGTAAACCCACTGATGTTGCAATAAACATTTAACATCGGTTATTGGTTCGAAATATTAGAACAGTTCTTTAAACCTAAGTCACATAGATTTATAATAATTCTAATAATAATTAATAATTTCTTTGAGTTCCGACTGGACACGATGATTTCTTTCAAATTTACCAGTTTGAGTTATGTTATGTTTAAATTACTGCTAAA
Organism: Megaustenia siamemsis; assembly: GCA_032433765.1. Taxonomy (NCBI): domain Eukaryota; kingdom Metazoa; phylum Mollusca; class Gastropoda; order Stylommatophora; family Ariophantidae; genus Megaustenia; species Megaustenia siamemsis. Next base: position 25,252,984 of record JAVIAB010000050.1, read on the forward strand.
TTAAAAAATCCATTATATATATATATATATATATATATATATATATATATATATATATATATACAGTAATCCCTCAGTTATCGCGGTTAATAGTGACCAGAACCGACCGCGATAAGTGAAAAACCGCGAAATAGTGTCACCCTCTCATTTTTAACATACGTCCATTTTTGTGTATGTATAATATCAATAAGTGTATATGTTATCATTAGAATTTTAAAGAATAGTTTCAAACATGTAAATAAAATATTAATAGTATAAATAACATACATAAAATAATGTTTTTTTTTTATAATAATTCCTCAATTTTGAATTTTTGAACAATCTGCGATGTACTGAGGCCGCGATAAATGAACCTCGAAGTAGCGAGGGATGACTGTATATATTATCCGCTAAATACGGGTCATGGACAACAGTGATCACAGTGCACGGGCGAGCACTGGTAACATAAACAACAGCCCTTTCTGTGCGACAGAACTAGCACAGCGGCAGAGGACAATGTAACATACACACAACAGTGCTCAGAGCCAAAATAATCGAGAAACAATCGTGATCATACAGACATAACGTAAATAAAATTGCAACCATAAATATTTGCGGCATCAGAGACTAAGAAGAACAATTAATCGATGCAAATGATAAAAAGAAGAATCAAAATACTTGGTGTAACAGACACAAGACTGAAGGAGAAACAAACAAGGAAAGCGTACATGAATTATACCATAATAAACTCAGGAGTTAACACCAACGAAGTAGCAAAACACTGAGTAGGATTCATTGTAGACCCAGAAACGTCTGAAAACATCATAGAAATACAAAAACAGCAGAAGAGAGGAAGAAATAAATGAAACACTATTTGCAGATGACCAAGTTCTAATACTTGAAACAACTGAGGACCTGCAAGAACATATCAACAGGCTAAACAATACTTGTAAACAATACAACATAAAGATCAACATAAACAAAACCGAAGTAATGGCAATAACGAGAAAGAAAGAAAAACTAAACATCATAATAGATAATACGACTCTAAAGCAAGTAGATAATTTTAAATATCTGGGTAGCACGTTAACACAAGACAATAACCAAGAGTCAGAGATAGATATAAGGTGTAACAAAGCATGCCAAGTTATAGGCCAAGTATCAACACTATTGAAAAACAAAGCAATAACTACGGAAGCAAAAAGGGCAATATACAAATCAATTTTTCTACCAACTGCTATCAGTGCCAAATTTGGACGCTGGACTCTAGAACAATAAGAAAGATAACAACCACTGAAATGATATGTGTCAGAAGAATGACAGGAAACAGCTTAAGGGACAGAGTAAGAAACACTGACCTGAGGAAGAAACTCGAAATTGAACCAGCCATCGAATACATAAAGAAACAACAGATAAGTTGGTTCGGCCACATAACAAGACAAAAAGAACTAACAACGACTCAAAGAGCCATAAACAAACGCTACGAAAACGCCAGATTAAGAGGAAGACCGAGAAAGAGATGGATAAAGGGAATACTAGAGTCACTAGGAAGGATAACACCAGAAGATGCCAACAGAAGAAAAAATAATCGCAGATTGTATCTCCCTCGACGCCAACGGCAATGGAGGAAGGATAGAAGAAGAAGAAGATCCGCTAAATTAATTAATAAACATTTATTTAAAAAAAAACAGAGTGAGCTAATGACAGAAGCAAGCATTTTGACTAACAATTGATATATCTAAATATGGCTGGCTGTCTAATCTTTATATCTTAGTAAACGTAATAAATAATTGTATCGGGCAGCTCTAATCATAAGGATGCTGAATTAAACAATTCTTTGTTTTTAACTCTGTACAAGTAAATTAATCTAAATAAATATTGAAAAAAAAAGCACACCTACTACCCAGACTGCATTCAGTCAATCCAATAACTTGAATACTCATAAAACTATCACAAATACGACAATGGAGTGGTTATGAGCGTGCCAAAAAGTATATTTTTGTCTTGAAGATTTTGGCTACTTGTTGGAGAGTCACGATTTATTTAGTCTAAGTTGTCTAGGTTATATAAGACCACAATTGTCATCTAATCTTAGACTAAGTCTTCTAGATTATATTAGACCACAATTGTCTTCCAATCTTAGACTAAGTCTTCTAGATTATATTAGACCACAATTGTCTTCCAATCTTAGACTAAGTCTTCTAGATTATATTAGACCACAATTGTCTTCCAATCTTAGACTAAGTCTTCTAGATTATATTAGACCACAATTGTCTTCCAATCTTAGACTAAGTCTTCTAGATTATATTAGACCACAATTGTCATCCAATCTTAGACTACATCTTCTAGATAATATTAGACCACAATTGTCTTCCAACCTTAGACTAAGTCTTCTAAATTATATTAGACCACAATTATCATCTAATCTTAGACTAAGTCTTCTAGATTATATTAGACCACAATTGTCATCCAATCTTAGACTACGTCTTCTAGATTATATTAGACCACAATTGTCATCCAATCTTAGACTAAGTCTTCTAGATTATATTAGACCATAATTGTCATCCAATCTTAGACTACGTCTTGTAGATTATATTAGACCACAATTGTCATCCAATCTTAGACTAAGTCTTCTAGATTATATTAGACCATAATTGTCATCCAATCTTAGACTAAGTCTTCTAGATTATATTAGACCACAATTGTCATCCAATCTTAGACTAAGTCTTCTAGATTATATTAGACCACAATTGTCTTCCAATCTTAGACTAAGTCTTCTAGATTATATTAGACCACAATTGTCATCCAATCTTAAACTACGTCTTCTAGATTATATTAGACCACAATTGTCATCCAGTCTTAGACTAAGTCTTCTAGGTTATATTAGACCACAATTGTCATCCAATCTTAGACTACGTCTTCTAGATTATATTAGACCACAATTGTCATCCAATCTTAGACTACGTCTTCTAGATTATATTAGACCACAATTGTCATCCAATCTTAGACTAAGTCTTCTAGATTATATTAGACCATAATTGTCATCCAATCTTAGACTACGTCTTGTAGATTATATTAGACCACAATTGTCATCCAATCTTAGACTAAGTCTTCTAGATTATATTAGACCACAATTGTCATCCAATCTTAGACTAAGTCTTCTAGATTATATTAGACCACAATTGTCTTCCAATCTTAGACTAAGTCTTCTAGATTATATTAGACCACAATTGTCATCCAATCTTAAACTACGTCTTCTAGATTATATTAGACCACAATTGTCTTCCAATCTTAGACTAAGTTGTCTAGATTATATTAGACCACAATTGTCTTCCAATTTTATACTAAGTCTTCTATGTTATATTAGACCAGAATTGTCTTCCAATATTAAACTAAGTTGTCTAGATTATATTAGACCACAATTGTCTTCCAGTGTATATATAGTATCACCAATCATGTGATTTCTCTAGTTAAATGCATTAAAATGTGTGTCTCTTTGTTCGTTCTCTGTAATTTCTTGACTCATTGGTTTCCTCCGTTTCCAGAAGTAGCTATTATATATAGTTTTTTTAATGTTATGTTTTTAATTAAATTTGATGGAGAAAAAAGCAGTTTCACAAAAATGTTATTAACTGGACGCTAAAAAAATGTACTGAACATGAGTATTATATGGAAGGTATGCTCTTGGGCAGTTCTTGGTTGCTTATTGTGTTTATCCAAAATATTCACAGAATTTTTCTCATACAGATTGAATAAAATGATGGCAATCTTTGTGTTTCCTTATCCAGATTTCATATAAAATACTCTCTCACATATCTCCAAAGTTAAGTTTTATGTTTTACTAAGAGGATACTTTCTCTACTGGACTTAATTTCAAGAACTTATCAATTTTCTTGATATGTTCACAGCTGCTTCATTTATTCCCCAGGTGCCTTTTTAGTTATATTCTTGTCAATAGGTGCAGATGATCTGTGTCTTTAACTTACCTCTTATTCTTAAAATTAATATTTGATTTGAGCAGTTGCTGACAGGAATACAAAATGTGTACTGACTGGTCTTATTTTGTGTGTGAGTGAAGGATATTTAATATCATTAATACCTATGAATAAAGGTTGATAAATTTGACACTCTGTGGCGTAAAATATTTAATTTGTGGCCACAATGATGATTCAGTTTCAGATATAATTAGTCATAAATCTGAATGTATCAGAGAAGTAGTTTATATGTCTGAAAAGAGCAAGTGAATGTATAAATCTATTTTGACTACCACAGGTACTTCTGACAATTTATATAGAGATGTATAAATCTATTCTGACTGCTACAGGTACTTCTGACCATTTATATAGAGATGTATAAATCTATTCTTACTGCTACAGGTACTTCTGACCATTTATATAGAGATGTATAAATCTATTCTGACTGTTACATGTACTTCTGACCATTTATATAGAGATGTATAAATCTATTCTGACTGCTACAGGTACTTCTGACCATTTATATAGAGATGTATAAATCTATTCTTACTGCTACAGGTACTTCTGACCATTTATATAGAGATGTATAAATCTATTCTGACTGTTACATGTACTTCTGACCATTTATATAGAGATGTATAAATCTATTCTGACTGCTACAGGTACTTCTGACCATTTATATAGAGATGTATAAATCTATTCTGGCTGCTACAGGTACTTCTGACCATTTATATAGAGATGTATAAATCTATTCTGACTGTTACATGTACTTCTCACCATTTATATAGAGATGTATAAATCTATTCTGACTGCTACAGGTACTTCTGACCATTTATATAGAGATGTATAAATCTATTCTGGCTGCTACAGGTACTTCTGACCATTTATATAGAGATGTATAAATCTATTCTGGCTGCTACAGGTACTTCCGACCATTTATATAGAGATGTATAAATCTATTCTGACTGTTACATGTACTTCTGACCATTTATATAGAGATGTATAAATCTATTGTTACTGCTACTGGTACTTCTGACCATTTATATAGAGATGTATAAATCTATTCTGGCTGCTACAGGTACTTCTGACCATTTATATAGAGATGTATAAATCTATTCTGGCTGCTACAGGTACTTCTGACCATTTATATAGAGATGTATAAATCTATTCTGACTGCTACAGGTACTTCTGACCATTTATATAGAGATGTATAATCTATTTTGACTGCTACTGGTACTTCTGACCATTTATATAGAGATGTATAAATCAATTTTGACTGCTACTGGTACTTCTGACCATTTATATAGAGATGTATATGTATAAATCTATTTTGACTGCTACAGGTACTTCTGGCCATTTATATAGAGATGTATAAATCTATTGTTACTGCTACTGGTACTTCTGACCATTTATATAGAGATGTATAAATCTATTTTGACTGCTACAGGTACTTCTGACCATTTATATAGAGATGTATAAATCTATTCTTACTTCTACAAGAACAAAATTCATTTGAAAACACCAGTTTTGATTTCAACAGTATCATCACATTAAAATATTAAAATTTATCATTGATTAATAAAACATTATGAAATCATCAATAACTTGCGTGTAGTAGGTAATTACATCTGACTGGCAATGTTATGTATCCTAAGTAAATGTGCTGCTGAAATGTAAAGAACAGGAGAGATGAAATAGTCAATTTTAGGTGAGATTTATTGTTTTCACAATAGACTTGAGAATAGATGAAGGTTGAGTTAGATATTATATAGAGAATCTTATAGTGAACATTTGTTCTTATGTGTATTTGAAGCCCAGAACATGTCCAAAAAACTGCGTCAAAAACAGTCATCAGCAACTGCAGTGACAGCCGATGGCATGAGCAAATCTAAACTCAGTGAAGTAGAGGAAGATGTTGAAATGACTATACCTCTTGTAGCTACAGAACTAATGGAGTCTGTTTCCAGTGGACAGGAACAGGTGTCCAACTCTGCTGCTGATATTGAACCAAGGTCCCCAGCAAGAACTCTGGAGAAGCACCCATCAATCAGCAGGTCACATGTTTATTATATTGATATTATTTATTCTGCCTTCTATCTTTATTTTGTAGCTGTGTACTGAACTGTATACTGAAGTAAACAAACCAATATATACCTGCTTCATAGACTATACCAAAGCTTCTGATAGATTACACCATAAACAACTTATGGAATGCCTAAAAGATATACATGTAGATGACATGGACATACAACTAATATGTAATTTATACTGGGAGCAAACAGCAATAATAAAATATAACAAAGAGATCTCTACACCCATTGATATAAAAAGAGGAGAGATGCCAGGCCTAAACATTAATGGAAAGATAATCAATAACCTAAAATATGCTGATGATACTGTACTATTAGCAGAAAATCCTAGAGATCTACAACAATTACTTAATGACATAAACATGATAAGCAAAAAATATGGATTAGATATGAATATCAAAAAGACTAAAACTATGATCATAAACAAAGAAAATACTCAAAACCCACAAATGGATATCAACATTGAAGCAATAGACCTGGAGACAGTTCAGAACTATAACTTCCCTGGACATACTATAACCAGTGATGGAAAATGTAAAACTGAAATAAATAAAAGAATAGGAATGGCAACAAGTTATTTTAATGCCATGAAAAATATACTACCATCAAAACAAATAACACTAGGGTTAAAACTAAGAATAGCAAAATGTTACATCTTCTCAATATTCCTGTATGGTTTAGAAAGATGGACATTAGGCAGGAAAACAGAACAGAAAATTGAAGCCTTTGAAATGTGGATATATAGAAGAATAGGTACAGTTGGATGGAAGGAAAAGAAAACAAAGGATGAAGTCTTAAAACAACTAAAAATGAAAAGAGAACTACTAAATACAATTAAAACAAGACAAATTAGATTTTTGAGGCATGTTAAAAGACACAACAGCCTACTAAAAGTAATCTTGGAAGGGAAAGTACAGGGTAAAAGAGGCAGAGGCAGACCAAGACTAACATGGACAAGTAACATCAAAAGATGGAGAAGTCAACCTATGACAACCTGCACCATCAAAGCAAGAGACAGCGGAATGGCACTCCATAGTAGCCAACCTTCGATGCAGAGACGGCACTCAATGATGAATTAAATGTACTAAACCCATTTTCTAGATATTTTCTCTTGATTACATTAAAATAATATTCACTTTAAATTTATATCTACACCTGATTAACTAATTCTTCTATATGTACCTGTTTTTTTATTTTTGCTCGAATGCCATCATGGGAAGAGTTTTTCCTAAATACTTTTCTACCGTAAAGTAATCAATATTATATGTGAACTTACGTGGAGATGCACTTTGCTGTATGTGATGTTTGTTCTTGGACAAATTGTGAAAAAATAACAAGTGTGAGGTAGCAAAGTCTAAAAGGTGTGTTTATGAAGTAATTCTACATTCCTTCTAATAGAAGTATGAAGCAGAAATGGTATCAAGTGTAAGATTAATTCAAAATTCTCTCCCAAAGTTTGTGTACAATACATGAATTCTTCAGCATGGCAATACAGTAAATCTGATTCTACCTTTTTGTTGACAGTGAAGGTACTGACACAGCTGATGCTAATAAGGAGGCAGATGATGCTTTTGAAAGTGACTCAGATTCCAGTGAAAGTGATGATGATGTTATTCCAGAAGAGGAGAAAGAGAGGCTCAAAAAGAAACAGAAGAATATGTTGACAGAGGAGGAGAAGAAGAGAAGGCAGAGAGTAAAGAAAGAAAAGGTCATTTTTATCAAGTTTGATATCTACAGTTAGATGTTATTAAAGAATGTACAGTTAGATGTTATTAAAGAATGTACAGTTAGATGTTATTGGTAACTCAGAGATATACTATTAGATGTTATTAAAGAATGTACAGTTAGATGTTATTTAGGGATACACTATTAGATGTTATTGGTAACTCAGAGATATACTATTAGATGTTATTAAAGAATGTACAGTTAGATGTTATTTAGGGATACACTATTAGATGTTATTGGTAACTCAGAGATATACTATTAGATGTTATTAAAGAATGTACAGTTAGATGTTATTAAAGAATGTACAGTTAGATGTTATTAAAGAATGTACAGTTAGATGTTATTTAGGGATACACTATTAGATGTTATTAAAGAATGTACAGTTAGATGTTATTAAAGAATGTACAGTTAGATGTTATTAAAGAATGTACAGTTAGATGTTATTTAGGGATACACTATTAGATGTTATTAAAGAATGCACAGTTAGATGTTATTAAAGAATGTACAGTTAGATGTTATTTAGGGATACACTATTAGATGTTATTAAAGAATGTACAGTTAGATGTTATTAAAGAATGTACAGTTAGATGTTATTTAGGGATACACTATTAGATGTTATTGGTAACTCAGAGATATACTATTAGATGTTATTGGTAACTCAGAGATACACTATTAGATGTTATTGGTAACTCAGAGATACACTATTAGATGTTATTGGTAACTCAGAGATATACTATTAGATGTTATTGGTAACTCAGAGATACACTATTAGATGTTATTGGTAACTCAGAGATACACTATTAGATGTTATTGGTAACTCAGAGATATACTATTAGATGTTATTGGTAACTCAGAGATATACTATTAGATGTTATTGGTAACTCAGAGATATACTATTAGATGTTATTGGTAACTCAGAGATATACTATTAGATGTTATTGGTAACTCAGATATATACTATTAGACCTCAACTCAGATTATTTATCAAACGATTGTTATTCATTATTAAGTGTAACCTTTCCAAATTGTACATTCAACCTGTTAAGGTGTCAGAATAGGTAATTAGTTCACAACTTAAGTATTTAAGACTAGTATTTTGTCATGCTGCAGTTGACTCAGTTGTAACAATGTGCACCTTCTTCTACCTTTTAGTGCCAATGTGCACCTGACTGGCACTAAATGCTGACACTTCTTAACACTTGTAACAAGTAATAATGACGATTTAGCTTTGATGTTGGGAACTTTGGATGTCCATTACATATTATTGACAAGTTTTATATATTTCTCTTGTAACTTGTTATATTCCTTATGTTTCTTAAAAGCTTCTTTGATATATTTAATTCTTTCAGGCCATCTCATTAACACACATTTAAAACCTTCCTGCATTCTCTTGCTCTGATAAGTAACATCTATGGCTTTCATTTTGATAAACTATAAACGCCTGAGGTGTTCTGTAACTTCATAACATATTTATTAATGTTTTTATCTTACAGCATCGTGGACACATTAATACAGTTGCATAATTTATATGATTGGTACATCACTATAGGTCAATACTACCTAACAGTCTGGATGACCAATTGAATCATTCACTCCTCAAAATACTAACACTTTATACTTTCTAGCTATCTTGATAATGTCTACTCTAGTTCTAATAATAATGTTCTCACACCTAGAGTCCTGTTGAGGACCCTAACTAAATGTGCTGCTCTAAATTTTGTATCTATAACTGGTTCATTCTAACATCTTATCAATCAACACTAGTTGTGGACATCTATGCTTTTCTCATACTGCAACCTTCCTAATGAAATCCCCTGCTCTATCTCTCTATCTCTGCTCTATGAGAATGAGCTACTAGTTTTTATATAATGGCCATTCCTAGCCACCCACGTGTTATCAGATCTTATTTCTTTTTCTAGATGCCCACACATTCTGATGGTCACTCCATACTGACCTCATCTTTTGGTCTGTCCACCCACACAACCTAGTCAACTAACCCTCACCCATTTTGCTGTGGAATATTCTCCAAGTTTTAAAAAAAGTCTGGCACTCACATGTAATTTATAATCTGTAATGCTTGTCAGAAATGTTAAAAAGCACACAATATCACATGAAATGAATTACGATCAGATTATCACTTCTAAATTGCATTAAACCTATTACAAAAACCACTTTCCACCTAATCTTGGTGAAAGTCATCAAAATCTGATGACTTTATTTCATCATAGAGCTAAAAAAAAAAAACACAAGACAAAAATCAGCATGATCAAATTTCAACAAGTTAGAATTTTTATTTGTCTCCAGTCTACATCACTGGAAACTACTATTCGTGCTGTTTTGTCCTAAATGTTTGTCTGCAATGCAAGTATTCAGCCTTACCCTATCCGGGAAATACTTGTCTTAATAGGAAAAATACAGATACACAATTTATTCCCGAGCTGTGATTGCAGCCCTATGCTATAGTCATGAGAACACCTGCGTGAAAGACATCGCCATTGGTGGCTAATTTTTTAGTTAGCCGAATTGGCAGTGTTCCCCATCATTTGGCTTTTCGTGGCAAGGCGCTGTGCCAAGGAGTATGGGTTTGATCCTGCTTTGGACCATATATTGTTCTTTGTTTTCTTTCTGTTGTTGATTATTTGTCATTTTTTTCAGAGTGTTGTAAACATACCTCTTTCTCTGAATTGATTCACTACTTTATCTTAGACACTAGCATTACTTTTTTTTTTTTTTTACAAAAAGTTACTAGACTGTCCTACCATCCCATAAAATTCTGATACACCTGGCCTCTCTAGCTCTGGTGTACTTACATTTGTATCATTGTTGTCAACAAGCAAAACATGAACAAGTAAACTGATTACAGTTCTAGTTATCAGTTTTGCTTATAAAATATGTAGTCTTGGGACCATCCTCACAGTTTACAGAAAGTGTTCCAGCTGAAGAAAAATATGTCCAGGGCACGAGCATATCTTTATTTATAAGTCCTGTAACTTCATTCATTTGGTGTGATTCACAGGGTACTGCTGGAAAAGAAGCTTCTGCCGCAATGGAAATGTCTTTGTTGGTCAACTACATTCAACCTGTCCACTTTCATTCCTTTGAAGTTTCAGAAAGTAAGTCCTTCCTGCAATAAAGACAATTGAGAGTTAATTGCATTATCTGATTATTAAGTAGACAGAAAATGAATAATCTGATACAAACTAACAGACATCACTAAAGATTGTGGAATTTATTGTAGGTCAGAGAAGGAAGGGCTCAGCTCCTTTGGTAACAATACCTTCGACAGCTTTGACCAATTATTCCTGGATCAGAGGTCAGCTGGGGTTGAAGTCAAAAACTCCGACCAAATCATCAAGTTTTGACTTCTTTGCAAATCCTAGGAATTGGATGAATCTAGTAATGATAAGTGTTTATACATAAATATATATATATATATATCTTTTTAAAGAAAATATACAAGCACATTACACAATTACAAACGTACTGTAAAATTACAAACGTTCTGTGAAATTACGAACATACTTTGAAATTCTTCCTAGTTTAGATTATTTCACATAAACTTTTTTTAATGTAGATTTAATCATCATATCTACATTTAGAAAGAGAAGGTTTCATTGTGTATTTAGAAAGAGAAGGTTTCATTGTGTATTTAGAAAGAGGTGGTTTCATTGTGTATTTAGAAAGAGGTGGTTTCATTGTATATTTAGAAATAGAAGGTTTCATTGTGTATTTAGAAAGAGAAGGTTTCATTGTGTATTTAGAAAGAGAAGGTTTCATTGTGTATTTAGAAAGAGAAGGTTTCATTGTGCATTTAGAAAGAGAAGGTTTCATTGTGTATTTAGAAAGAGAAGTTTCATTGTGTATTTAGAAAGAGAAGGTTTCATTGTGTATTTAGAAAGAGAAAGTTTCATTGTGTATTTAGAAAGAGAAGGTTTCATTGTGTATTTAGAAAGAGAAAGTTTCATTGTGTATTTAGAAAGAGAAGGTTTCAGTGTGTATTTAGAAAGAGAAGGTTTCATTGTGTATTTAGAAAGAGAAGGTTTCATTGTGTATTTAGAAAGAGAAGGTTTCATTGTGTATTTAGAAAGAGAAGGTTTCATTATGTATTTAGAAAGAGAAGGTTTCATTGTGTATTTAGAAAGAGAAGGTTTCATTGTGTATTTAGAAAGAGAAGGTTTCATTGTGTATTTAGAAAGAGAAGGTTTCATTGTGTATTTAGAAAGAGAAGGTTTCATTGTGTATTTAGAAAGAGAAGGTTTCATTGTGTATTTAGAAAGAGAAAGTTTCATTGTGTATTTAGAAAGAGAAAGTTTCATTGTGTATTTAGAAAGAGAAGGTTTCATTGTGTATTTAGAAAGAGAAGGTTTCATTGTGTATTTAGAAAGAGAAAGTTTCATTGTGTATTTAGAAAGAGAAGATGGAGATATTTTGGGCATGTGTTGTGAAGAGGCATCAAGGGTATCTCAAAACAGGTTCTTACATGGGAAACGTCAGGATGCAGAAAAAGAGAAGACCTAGAGAGATGCTGAAAAGAACACTGGTAAGAGAAGCAAAGTTGGTAAGGGTAAGGTTCATTGGATATGATCAAACATCTTGCCCAGAATAAAGAGTAATTGCGAAAAGTACTACAAGTGCTATGCTACCTCTAATGGCACTGAAAGGATCAAGATAAAGAGAATTTTAAGATTTTATTTTATTTTTTTGTTAAATGATAGCATATTATTATAGAGGGAAACTAACTATAAGAGAGATAATAACCAAATTACATAGCAAGCCCTCATGTGGGAAACAACAGGTAAGAGGAAAAGAGGCTGACCCAGAGAGGCACTGAGAATAACATTGATGAGAGAGGCAAGAGTCAGCAGGAATCGGCTCCCTCAATGAGATAAGAGTTGCATGCACAGAACAGAGACAAGTGGCGAGATTTGATAAAAGATCTTTAGAAGGATTGAAAACTGCTAGAATAAAAATTTAGATACGAGAAAGAGTATCTGGGAATGCCCTATGATCCGGCTAATGCTCGAAAGGTCAATAGATAGATAGAGAGATACCATATTAATAAAAGCTCTTTTCCAGACATTTAGTTTCAAATGTTAGTAGATCCTTATCAATTTGTAATGTCATGTTTTTGTTTTTTCTGCAGTGCGCAAGAGAAGTTTTGAAATTACCTCCTTTGTGGAAACCCAGGGCACATCTTTGCTGAAAGAGTTCCCAGTAGAGTTTGTGAAGTATCCTTGGGTTCTATTTTATGTGCATATATTAGGTACATAAGGTTTTTTTATGAAACATGAAATGTACCATGAGACAGTGTCAACTCTTACTGTACTGGTTCAAAATAAACGTTTTTACAAAGCATTTTTAAGAAGAAAAAAATTAGGGCATGAGTGGGCACTTTATATCATAACAACTTTTTAACCTCAAACATTACTGTGACATATTTAAATCAAAATTTGTCAAATTGAATTAATTTTTATAAAACATATTTACAAATATATTTTTTCAAGAAAATTGCCAAAAGTAACTGAGAAATATAATAAAGGAAAAGACAAAATTGAAAAGCGTAAAAACAAAAACTTAACTTGAAATAATATTTATGGGTTTATGTGTGTCAGTAACACTGTAAATGTTGTTTGTTGTAAAATATATTTTTGATGTATCATACAGAAATATGTGTAGAATTAAATGAATTTCTTATAAAAAACATTTACAACAATAATTTTGCTACAAAAGTCAAAACAAAAAATTACACGATTGACCTGCTATTTCTAGAGCTACAAGGAATGGACAATGCCATCTTACCTCTGGTGCCAAATTATGTTCCAATGATCAATATTATCACTCAACGAAAAACCTGCATCCAAATTTCCATCAATGTGTTGGATAAATACAACCTCTACATTTTTTAATAGTAATCCATGATTGAATTAATTGTGAGGCATGTTTGGCTGTAAATCGTTATTTACATTAAAAGGAAATCTTTCCCTATCAGTGAAATTTCAATCACTTGGAATAACACATGATTGAAATCGATTAAAAACACAATAAAACCTGCTTCTAATAACACAGGAATTGAATGGGTTACAAACATAAACATCCAGACTTTTGAAAAGCTGGATTGGATTAAATATGAAAGGATTTTATTTAAACACTGAAAATAGAAATCAAATTTCATTCAGCTAGTATTAGACAAGCTGAAATTAACAGGTATGCTATTTTCGTTCATTATTATACAACAGCCGAATAGAAAGAGTTAATCTATATATGTGTATGGCCCTTTTCATCTTTTCAGATGGTCTAGTGGAGGCTATTGTGTATTTTTTGTTTTTGAGGTTTTGTTTTTGTCAAACAGCTTCTCTTGTGGGGCTAATTCTACCAATGTTTGACAAATACACATGGCCACAGAATGAACAAGTCAGGCTCACCGATCCACAGGGTTTTTCCATCCTTTTTCATGAGTCTGCTAAGTGTTGCCTTAGCACAGTCTCAAAAGATGTTATACCATTCCTTATATATGCTCTCCATGATGTGAGATCACTTGCCAGATGTTCCCAGTCATTTTCACAGATGGAGAAGTCATTCAGAGATGATTTACATATATCTCTGTATATGTGATCTCACATATATATATATATATATATCTATTGTCCTTTCGAGCCGAAGATGGCACATAGGGCAGAACCACAATCTCAAAAACAGAAACCTTGCATGCCAAAGTGGCACATATTGCAGAGATCACTGCTCTAAAATATATGGCGCTGTTTCCATAACAATACTTTTTACAATGACAGCTTGTCAAGCCATCGATCAACCTCCTTAGTCGCCTCTTACGACATGCCTGGAAGGTCACAGTGTCACTATTCTTTACTTCCCTCATAATGAGGTCCCGGTAACACACAGGAAATATGTATATATATATATATTTTTTATATATATATATATATATATATATTTTTTTATATATATATATATATATATACTCCAGGTAAATCTTTCTGTCAACAACAGTGCACACTTGCAGACATAACAATGACCATTTAAATACAGAAATTCAGCTCTAAGGTGAAATATTTCCTCCAGCAAAATGTTTGATATTTCACAGAATTTGATGTATTCCTTAGCTATAGCTAGTTATAACAAACGCCAGATGAGTCGCATTTACCCACGAGGCACAAGAGTGGACTCCAGTAATTTCATGCCACAGGTGTTCTGGAATGCAGGTTGTCAGCTGGTGGCCCTCAACTTCCAGACACTTGGTAAGTGTTACATTTCTTGTGTGAGCTTAGATTTACATTTCTTGTGTGACCTTAGGTTTACATTTCTTGTGTGAGCTTAGATTTACATTTTTTGTGTGAGCTTAGGGTTACATTTCTTGTGTGAGCTTAGGTTTACATTTCTTGTGTGACCTTAGGTTTACATTTCTTGTGTGAGCTTAGATTTACATTTCATGTGTGAGCTTAGGTTTACATTTCTTGTGTGAGCTTAGGTTTACATTTCTAGTGTGAGCTTAGGTTTACATTTCTTGTGTGAGCTTAGGTTTGTCTCATTGACAACTGCTGGAGCTTATCTATCAACAACAGTTTGTTGAAGTTACTGTGTGATTTTATGTTTCAGACTTCTTATTTGTACACATTCATCATCATCATCATCATCAAGTACCGGGCCTGCTGGCGTAGGTGATCATGTCTCTTCACAACTTATAATCTCGACAGTTATTTATTTTTTCTGTTGTTGACCTTCTGCCAAGCCATTCTCTTAAGCTGTCTGGTATATTTTCTCTTTGCTTCCCTCTATCTCTTCGTCCCTCAATTGTTCCAGTTGTTGCAATATATTCCAGCTGTTCTCTTCTCATTACATGGCCAAAAAATGATGATTGTTTCTTCCTAATATTGGAAATTAGCTCTCTTTTTGCTTTGGCCTCTTTAAGAACATTTTCAGTACTCTTCTTAGCTATCCTTGGTATTCTCAACATTCTTCTGTAAAACCACATTTCTACAGACTCCAGTGATTTTCTTGACTGTAATCCTATTGTCCATGATTCACATCCAAATGTTAAGACTGGTTCTACATAACATTTGAGAACTATTTTTCTTGTTTCTATTGTCAAAAATGGATTGCATAATATCTTCCTCATTTTTGGAAAGCTGCTTTTGTCTGAGTCATTCTGCATCTATCTATCTATCTATCTATTGACCTTTCGAGCCGTAACCGGCCCATAGGGCGTAGACCAAGATACACCTTCTCCTATATGAATTTTTGTTCTAGCAGTTTTCTTTTAAAGATATTTTATCAAATCTCGCCATCTGTCTCTGTTCTGTGCAAGCAGTTCTATCTCATTGAGGGAGCCGATTCCTGCTGCTCTTGCCTCTCTCATCAATGTTCTTCTCAGTGTCTCCCTGGGTCTTCCTCTTTTTCTTTTACCTGTTGTTTCCCATATGAGGGCTTGCTTTGCTATTCGATTATTATCTCTTCTCATCACATGTCCAACGTATCTGTTATACATCTTCAGGTACAACGTGTCAGGTCAGGTAGTTTTTCCTACTACTGTACGCAGTAAACTGTAAACAGTATAACCTGTGGCTGCCCTGCTGCCTTGCAGGTAAGCTCGGGAGAGTAAAAGGCTAAGGGAGGGTACCCCGAAGTAAAACAACCCCACTGCCTTGTGGGTGAGACTTTTTAGTCAAAGGCTAGCGGAGCCAATCATAAACAAACCGACGGAAGGCAACAGAAAACCACCATCATAATTTCTTTGTACCATCATGAATCATTGTACACATTAAACAATTCTAAAACCTCTATTTCTGTTCTGTTTATGGAATCAGTTTCACTGCAGTCAGGAATTCCCCCTATCCGTTCCACTCATGTCACAGCTC
This sequence comes from Megaustenia siamemsis, assembly GCA_032433765.1. NCBI lineage: Eukaryota > Metazoa > Mollusca > Gastropoda > Stylommatophora > Ariophantidae > Megaustenia > Megaustenia siamemsis. Next base: position 25,269,622 of record JAVIAB010000050.1, read on the forward strand.
CTTCCAAAGCACATTGGTGTTGACCTCTTTTTCTTTATATAGTAACTAATTGTGTGATGTCTCATTTGTGTGTGGTTATACTGTCACATTACAGCATTTTGAGTTCTTTTCTTGAGGCAGACAAATGGACATGATAGTCTTTAACATTTTAGGTCTTGTCTGTAGTCTTTAGTTGGGACTGGCATCACTGCATTCAGGACATTCCCATATCCATTCTACCACCTGTTCCAGCAACCATTGAAGTTTTTGTCTACTGATTGTTCCTGTCCTGCATTGATTGGCCATGTTGCATTCTTTTGTGCTGAGGATACTTTTCTTGCATTTGCCCTTTGTGGCACTGTGTTTCACTGTTTCCTTGACATGTGGGTTATCCTCAGCTTCTTTGTCACTATTCTGTGAGAGGTATTTTTTTTTAAAGCCTTTGCAATGTCATACATGTGTCAATGTTATATGTGCATTAATGTCATACATGTGTCAATGTTATATGTGTATTAATGTCATACGTGTGTCAGTGCCATACATGTGTCAATATCATATGTGTGTTAATGCCATACATGTGTCAATATCATATGTGTGTTAATGTCATACATGTGTCAATGTTATATGTGTATTAATGTCATACATGTGTCAGTGCCATACATGTGTCAATATCATATGTGTGTTAATGCCATACATGTGTCAATATCATATGTGTGTTAATGTCATACATGTGTCAATGTTATATGTGTGTTAATGTCATACATGTGTCAATGTTATTTGTGTATTAATGTCATACATGTGTCAATGTCATACGTATCCAGGTCCTAATGATTTTATTGTTTGTTCTTTTTACAAATAAAAATAGAAGTTACAAAAGACTGTTATCAACATTGATGTGTTTATTATTTGTGTTAGGTATTGTGTGCTGCTATTGACAATATCAGTTTTATTTCATACGCTCCAGTTATTAGTTTTAAGACCATTAAACATAACTTTTCTTGACTGTTGTCAGATCTAGCTATGCAGGTTAACTTGGGGATGTTTGAATACAATGGTCGCACAGGATACATTCTGAAGCCAGATTTTATGAGGAGGCCAGATCGACATTTTGACCCTTTTGCAGAATCAACAGTTGATGGCATCATTGCTGGAACACTTTCAGTAAAAGTATGTACTCTTTCTTTTTGAGGAGAAGTTATAGAGTCTAAACACTTGTGAAATAAAGTAAAATTACAGAGGAAAAAGTGCTAACTAAAACCTACTAAATGTACAACATACAGTTTTATAGAAAATTTTCAACAGAACTGAATTCAATGTTTTCAAATATTTACAAGTTTTCTGTGAAATAACAATTCCAAGACTGTATCATCATCATCATCACCATCATCATCGAGTGCTGTCTCCATTTTGAAAGTTGGCTACCATGGAGCGCCATTCCGTTCTGTCCCATGCTTTGATAGTGCAGGTTGTCATAAGCTCACTTGTCCATCCTTTGATGTTACTTGCCCATGTTAGTCTTGGTCTGCCTCTGCGTCTTTTACATTGTATTTTCCCTACCAAGATTATTTTTAGTAGGCTGCTGTGTCTTTTAACATGGCCCAAAAATCTCATTTGTCTTGTTTGAATTGTATTAAATAGTTCTCTTTTCATGTTTAGTTGTTTTAAGACTTTATCGTTTGTTTTCTTTTCTTTCCATGCAATTCTCTCTATTCTATAAATCCACATTTAAAAGGCTTCAATTTTGTATTCTGTTTTACTGGATACAGAGTACAAAATATGGCATGAAATATTAACATAAATGTAATTTAGTATTATGACATACATAATCTAGTAGAAAAAGATTTCCCCATTAGGCGTTCATATGGGAACTATCTGGTGGCAGGAATCAGTGAGGCTCGGTATGAAAAGTGTTCTTTGTTGCAGTTTTCTCATATTCCAAGTCTGGCAAGCTGCTGGAGCTACTGAGTTTAGTGCTCTGTGCACACAGTGAGCTGTGTTTTTCATCTGATTGTGTTTCAATATTCCGATTGCTTACGATGAATGATGATATCGTTTGAAGAAGGACAGTTCAGCTGCATTCACTTTCAGTGCTGCTTGACCTATGTCTTTTGGCGTGAGCTGTAGCTGGTATGATGAGGACTGCAGCTGCCTTTCTTTGTTTGGATCCTTCACTGAGATGAGTTTTAATTTGGATGATTTCATTGGCCACGAGTAGTTGAGCAATTATGGATTTTAATTCATTTGCAGTGATACTTGGGCCTTCGACTAACCACAACCATATGATATTTTTGATTTAGGATGAGTTTTTCAGAACATGACCCCAATCTTGCTCTCACACTTCATATCTAAAGATTTCAAGGACCAGCATTAAAAAATTGTGTAAAATAAAACGGGGCACTTTTGATTTATCTAAAGCTATAATAAAGATAAATTCAACATAATTATGTATGGGATATGCTTAAAGGGAACTTTGAAAATATATTAAGAAAGATGACAAATAAATACATATCATCAGCCAAATAGAAATTGCAATGGAAATGTTAGGAAGTGATAATTTCACTTATGGTTTCTGTAAGAATGAATAACATAAATGTAACTATGTAACATAAATCATAAGCAGGTACAGAGATAAAAAGTTGTGGAGAAACATGATCAAATACACCAGTAGGCACAGTGCTTGATGATGATGATAAACAGAAATAAAGAAAACAAATGATCCAAAAAATACATGAAAGCAAATTAAAACTGAGTGGATAATATAGTCATCATCATCAAGTACCGGGCCTACTGGCATAGGTGTCCATGTCTCTACACAATTTTCGATCTCGGCAGCTATTTATCATTTCTATTGTTGACCTTCTGCCAAGCCATTCTCTTAACCTGTCTTTTATTTTTTTCTCATTGCTTCCCTCTATCTCTTCGTCCCGCAATTTTTACAGTTGTTACAATATATTCCAGTTGTTCTCTTCTCATTACATGGCCAATAAATGATGATTGTTTCTTCCTAATTGGAAATTAGCTCTCTTTTTGCTTTGACCTCTTTCAGAACTTTTTCATTACTCTTCTTAGCTGTCCATGGTTCTCTCAACATTCTTCTGTAAAACCACATTTCTACAGACTCCAGTGATTTTCTTGTCTGTTGTCCTATTGTCCATGATTCGCATCCATATGTTAAGACTGGCTCTATATAACATTTAAGAACTCTTTTTCTTGTTTCTATTGTCAAAAATGGATTGCATAGTATCTTCCTCATTTTTTGGAAAGCTGCTTTTGCCTGAGTCATTCTGCATCTCACCTCTTTTGTACATCTTTTGTCTGAGGTTAACAAAGTTCCCAAATATTTAAATTCATTTACCTGTTTTAATATTGTTCCACTTGTCTTTATTTTGCACTGAGGTGACGTATTTTTCTTTGTTGTTACCATTACCTCTGTCTTTTTGCTATTAAGGCTGAGTCCTTTATTTTTGCTTTCCTTCACTATAATGTCCAACATTTCTTGTAACTCATTTTCACTTTTAGCGATTAAGACTGTATCATCAGCATATCTTAGATTATTTATATTATGACCTCCAATTGTTATTCCAGGCATGTCCCTTATGGATCTTAAAATAATCTCACTATAAATATTAAACAAATCTGGTGACAGCACACAACCTTGTCTAACACCCTGTTTTATTTGTTGAAACGTTCCCAATTGGTTTCCAGTTCTTATGGCCTCTGTTTGTTGCCAGTACATGTTCTTTATTATTCTTAGATCTTTGCTGTCTACGTTTATGCTTTAATATAGTCAACAGAATTAAAATAATGTCTTCACACATATACATGGTTTTAGTAAAATAATCAATATAGAACATGCAGTGTATCAAAACTGAGTGTGATGGTTTTTTTTTAAAAGCAAGCAGAAAGAAATAGAAACTGCTACATTATAAAATATGATCTTCTTTCTTTTTCTTCCCATAACCCTGGTGGTCGCTGGGGCATCACTGACAGTCTACATCAGCCTTCTCCATTCACTCTTGATTCAGTAATATTTTGGGGGTTCTGCAATGTCAAGGCCTGGCTGTTCTTTGGTGTTATATTACCACCTTCTTCTCCTCAGTCTAGCTCTTCTTCTTGCTCTTTCTCAGAGTTCCCTGCATAATGGTCTTTGCTATGCCAGACAAATGAGACATTTGGCCAAATCATTTCATTTTGCACTTCTTCACAATAGTCAAAAGATCATCCTGTACTCTGATTGCTTGTTGCATCTTTTGGCAAAATGCATTTATGATACAATCTTAGTAAGAGATGCCCAAAATCTTATAATAACTATTCATCTTCATAGCTTGTATTTTCTTCTGTAGCTCTGCTGTAGGGGGTCTGTCTGTCAAATAGGCTAAAGTTTCCTGACTGAGCCCAATCCTCTCCAGGATGGCAGTGATAAGACTAGTCAGAGTTCATAGCCGTGATCTCTACAATTGAGAGCCTCTTGCCTGGTATCTCAGAGTGGAGACCATAATTGACACTGCTTGTCTCTGCTTCCACTGGTAACTCAGAGTGGAGACCATAATTGACACTGCTTGTCTCTGCTTCCACTAGTAACTCAGAGTGGAGACCATAATTGACACTGCTTGTCTCTGCCTCCACTAGTAACTCAGAGTGGAGACCATAATTGACACTGCTTGTCTCTGCCTCCACTAGTAACTCAGAGTGGAGACCATAATTGACACTGCTTGTCTCTGCCTCCACTAGTAACTCAGAGTGGAGACCATAATTGACACTGCTTGTCTCTGCCTCCACTAGTAACTCAGAGTGGAGACCATAATTGACACTGCTTGTCTCTGCCTCCACAATCCAGCACCTGCTTCCATGGCTTTATATAACCCTTAAATAGAGAGTTAAACGTTATCCACTGTGTCCATGGGTATCCTGTAGACTAACGGAGGACAGGAGACATCCAATTCCACCCTTGATAAGGGATATCCCTTACCATGATAACCTATAGAATATACTGGTTAACATTTAATTAAATGTTTACATTTCTAAGTTTCATTTGACTATTGCTCCCCAGATAATTTCTGGACAGTTTCTTTCTGACAAGAGGGTGGGCACTTATGTAGAAGTAGATATGTACGGGCTTCCAACAGATACTGTCCGCAAAAAGTTTAGAACCAGAACAGTTCCAAACAATGGCCTCAATCCTGTGTATGATGAAGAACCATTTGTTTTCAAAAAGGTAAGTATCCTTTACATATAGTTGGTCACATTTGAGGCCACTTCACTTTTATTTATGCCATATCAAGACATTCATATATATTGCTGTTGTTAGTTTTTGCATATATTCCTGTGTGTATGAATTTGTTGCAAACGACATGTTACCAAGATAAAGTCAAGTCAAATATTAGTATTTAGTTTTTACAGATGTGCATTAAGACATCAGTGAACACAATAAGTCAACAAATGAGGTACTGGCTAGTCTAGAGCTACAACATCAGCCTCAACAAATGAGGTACTGGCTAGTCTAGAGCTATAACATCAGCCTCAACAAATGAGGTACTGGCTAGTCTAGAGCTACAACCTCAGCCTCAACAAATGAGGTACTGGCTAGTCTAGAGCTACAACATCAGCCTCAACAAATGAGGTACTGGCTAGTCTAGAGCTACAACCTCAGCCTCAACAAATGAGGTACTGGCTAGTCTAGAGCTACAACCTCAGCCTCAACAAATGAGGTACTGGCTAGTCTAGAGCTACAACCTCAGCCTCAACAAATGAGGTACTGGCTAGTCTAGAGCTACAACCTCAGCCTCAACAAATGAGGTACTGGCTAGTCTAGAGCTACAACCTCAGCCTCTTAACAGGAAGAACCCAGGTTCAATGCCCCCAACAGGCTGTGATGCTTTTTTTTTTTTTTTTTAAAAATAAGAAAATTAAATCTGTGGTTTTTCATGGCATTACTGTGAGGGGAGAAGAAAAATAGACACAGTCACCTGGCACGCATGTCATAAGAGCTGCCTGTTGTGCACTGAAGATGACCTGTCAACTAAATTAAACTCTCTTAACAGAATGCATTGAAAAACCAAGATTTATGCTGAAGTAATCAATGAAAGAAATTCTAATAGACATATACAAATTAATGGCTGGCTGTCTAACGTCTGACAAGATTAATGGTCATAGAAGTTAAGAATAACAGTGGGATAGATGGAACAGCATGGAAAGTAAGCTGAGAGAACAAAGTATTTGGAGTGGAATGCAAAGACAGATCTCTTCCAAAGAGTTCAATTGGCCCAGCCACTAAAAATAATATTTAAGTAGAGAATACTAATTCTGCTTTTGTATACAGCAGGGTATGACTCTGGTCATTAAATATTTATATCATTGAAACCATAGTTGTTCAGTGGTTAGTGCACTTGTTCTTATCTGGTTTCAATTCCTAGATATTGCTAATTTATTTTCCAGACCTACCCAGATTCAGAGTTTATCTAGTCTCTGAAAATGGGTACAATAGATTGTTTTCTGTGAAGATAGGGCGGCCTGGGGTGACACCAGATAATCATCTAGAAAATGTGTCACTGGTCATTGAAAATGTGGACAATAGATTTTTCCGTGAAGATAGGGCGGCCTGGGGTGACACCAGATAAATCATCTAGAAAATGTGTCACTGGTCATTGAAAATGTGGACAATAGATTTTTTCCGTGAAGATAGGGCGGCCTGGGGTGACACCAGATAAATCATCTAGAAAATGTGTCACTGGTCATTGAAAATGTGGACAATAGATTTTTTCCGTGAAGATAGGGCGGCCTGGGGTGACACCAGCTAAATCATCTAGAAAATGTATCACTGGTCATTGAAAATGTGGACAATAGATTCTTTCCGTGAAGATAGGGCGGCCTAGGGTGACACCAGCTAAATCATCTAGAAAATGTGTCACTGGTCATTGAAAATGTGGACAATAGATTTTTTCCGTGAAGATAGGGCAGCCTGGGGTGACACCAGCTAAATCATCTAGAAAATGTGTCACTGGTCATTGAAAATGTGGACAATAGATTTTTTCCGTGAAGATAGGGCGGCCTGGGGTGACACCAGCTAAATCATCTAGAAAATGTGTCACTGGTCATTGAAAATGTGGACAATAGATTTTTTCCGTGAAGATAGGGCGGCCTGGGGTGACACCAGCTAAATCATCTAGAAAATGTGTCACTGGTCATTGAAAATGTGGACACTAACATTGTATAACACTTATACCTATAAACATATATATCACATTGTGCATGTGTATTTACTTTTGCCTTGCTAATATATGCTCCTTTCATTGTCTTAGGTTGTATTACCCAACTTAGCCACAGTCCGCATAGCTGTGTATGAAGATCAGAGCAAGTCCCTAATTGGCCATCGTGTATTGCCAGTTGAGGGGCTACGTCCAGGATATCGTCACATTCCACTACGAAATGAATGCAACCAGCCACTCCTCATGCCAACTCTGTTTGTCCACATTGTGGTTAAAGATTATGTCCCTGATGCCCTCACTGGTAAATTGATCTCTTTCTTGATATATTGACATTCTGGCTACATTTAGGGCTACACTTTATGAAAAAAATCCTTCTGTGAGCCAGTATTGACTAACTCTAGTAACAATCTACTGTACTGAATGTATTCATTTCTGTTACTGTGATACATATTCACCTTTGTGTGTGGAGTATGTCTTCAAATTCTATTCAGACATTTATTAACTCTTTCAAGACTATTATCCAATATATCAGATCACTAATGAAACCCTGTCTGACCAATATCTTATATAGTAGATCTGATAGGTTCATCTAATGAATTTTTGTTTCGACATCCGGCGATTAGGGTTTCACGCTATTAACCTATACTTTACTGCTAAACACAGAATATTTCATTAGTACTTTCTTTCCGTACAAGCATGGTCTGTACTTTTGTTATCGATTGGTTTGCATTCTTTGCTCAGTTAATGTCATCATATTTGTGTCATATTAATTCCTCTTTTCTTCTGGTATGTTTATTCTGTTCTAACATTTAAAAAAATTTCTTTGTTATTTTTTCTTTTTTTTTTTTTTTTGGTAGGCCTCTGTATGCTTTTGGGTGGGTGAAAGAGAGAGACACCAAGGTCTTAGAATATCAATAAACAAAGCTTTCCAAATACTGGGAGATTGCATTTACTTTTCCAACATTGTTAATGAGGCATCCATCCTATTATTAGCACATAAGAATCATTCAAAGTTCATTGTATTACCGTAAAAATAATATTAACTCTTTCTGTTAAAGCTTTTTATCGACGCAACGGATGAGATTTCAGAGACAAAATTGTTCATGATTTTAAGAATCAATTTATATATTTATATTTATCTAACATATAACATATTATATATGAATATTTAGGTAGCTGAACAAGGTATTAGATTTCACCAATATCAAGATGATACAAGACATGTAAAATGAATATGGTTTGATGGCGTTCACACTAATCAAGTTGAGAGTGAAGCACTATGTGGCGAAACGTACGCTGCCGAAATTGGCATGGCGCACAGTGTGGCGAAACGTACGGAAAGAGTTAACAAAATAAAACATCCTTGCCAAGATCTAATACAATTTTTGTAAGATCACACAACATATTCTCATAGAATTTTGCTGATGTAGAGAAACAATTTCTGAAACAAATTGTATGGTACTGCCCAAACATTTAACAAAATAATTCCATTCATCAGTGAAGGGTAATCAACTTTTATAAAATTATTGTGGAGATTTTCATCATTGCTGCAGAATGTGTGAACTACTTTTACAATTAATGTGTGATCAAGAAATATCAGGAAACAAATAGACACTATCCTAAAACAGTGATAATTGTGCTATATATAAGAACACACTTATGATGCGTTTCTACTTGATTCACTTCCAAGTCATGTGCTTGCCCTTGCAGAATTTTTCTCACTAACACTTTTACTGACATTGAATATGTAAATGTTTACAGTCATGATTTTGTAGGAAACAAGGTATCAAATCAAAAGAAGAAACATTTAATCTATCACCACAAATAGAATATGTGTATTAGGAATAATGTAAGCTTTAGTAAGGATTAGAAGCTGTGGAGGTTTAAGGATTGCTGTGTTGGCTACTAACTTAAGGAGTCCAGATTCAATGCCAGATGTGACATATTTTTCTGGAGTTTACCGTTTCTGAATGTGGACACCAGAGATTATTTTCTAGGAGAACTGTGTGGTTTAACACAATATTGACATTATCCATAAATTACATCAATGGTCATAGAAAAATATGAGCCTTGAGAAGCATATTTGTCTCACACCTAGAGTGTGGAGGAACCTTTGCTGACCGACATTTCTTGTACAATATTGCAGCTTCAGCCAATTTAAACATTTTAAATTATTATGAGACAAACAATTTCTGGGTATCTATTTTATTTTTTGCAAAATAAAAATGAAGAATAGAGAATGATAAATGCCTACAGCAGCAATATGTTTATAAAGATTAATATCAAGCAGTTGTGTTCCATGTTTGTGTACAAGTTATCATTCATCTGTATGGTTATGGAACGCCCTGGTATCACTGCAAATAAATTTAAATTAAAATCCATAATTGCTCAACTGATGGTGCCAGTGGAACCATCCGAGTTACTATCTCATCTCCCAAACAAAGAAAGGGAGTTGTAGTCCCCAACATAGCAGTCTCAGCACACGCCAAAAGACATAAGGTGAAACTGCACAGAAAGCGAACATAGCCATCTGTTCCCTGTCATATGATATCATCAATTTGTATGTTGTCTATCATCAAACAGAATATGCTGATGCCTTATTCAATCCAATTGCTTACCAGTCTAATCTTGAAAAACACGCTCAGCAGCTGGAGATTCTTACAGAAGACTTTGAAGAGGAGAACACTGTAAGTGTTTCTCTTGTTACTCAATATTCTTCTCTTATTATTGTTGACACAAACATGTTTTGAGTATTTTACACATTTTTGTCTGTTTTTTTTATATCACTTATTATTTTTATCAGTAATTTCAATTGCTATACAATATCTGTATCAAAGTGATCAATTAAATCACACACATTAATTGTTGCACATCTTAAAGTTGCAGATAATTGTGGTGATAAGTGCAGAGAACATCATGTTCTGTTCAAATGAGAATTGATGGCAGTAAATTATCCATTATGGTTTGGCTGTAGAATGATCTGTCTTTCCATCCTAGACAGATACAGTCAGAAAAGATTGGTTTTCTGAGTTGGGAGAGGAGCAAGTGGAAGCACTGGCTCCCACAAGTGCTGTGGAAGTACTTCATTTATTTCCTGCAAGATTAAAAATATGTCAGAGCACTTTATTTTTACTTTTTTATTCATCATCATCCTTACAGTGCTGTTGTGAAACATCACATAGGGCTCACAGTGCCATAAATTCTTGGGCAAACTTCTGTATAGTATATGTAAATAGTGATGGCAGTCAGTTTGGTATTATGAATTGTTAATTTTGCCTTATGTATTTGTCAGCAATTGTCTATCAGTGTTTGTCTAGTTGAATATTTATTTTAAAGTAAACAAGTGTTACTTTGAAGTGTTACATTTGTAAATGCTCTTTGTATACTTGAATTTATATAATAACAATTTCTTTCTTTCAAATGTCAGACTGAGTGTATTATGAGTTTATGAAGACAATAGCTACTTTCAGATCACATTTTTTGGGAGACTGGTTAGTCTCAAGGCAAGATGCCGGCCTCGAGTCAGAGAGGTTGTGGGTTCAAATCTCGGCTACACCGGTTGAGATTTTTATTTATGATTTCTCTCTGTGGCAACCACCCCTGGTCTCAGCAACGAGGCACGGCTTGAAATGTCAATTACTCATCGAATGAAAAAAATATGAGAACCTCCGAAGTCGGAGTTATCTGGCTGTGTGGCAAGGGACCCCTGTGCACACGGCTGCCAGGGAAAAATGGATTAACACGCAAAATTCAGTTCTTAGTCTCTAGGGACTTCGTCGGTAAAAGCTGGCGAAGGAAAAAAAAAAAGATCACATTTCTCAATACTTTATCCAATCCTTCAAAGTTTCCTTGCAAAGTTAGACTTGAAACGTTAAAATGGGATAAAAATTGACATTGTTTTATTAAAACATCAGGACAGTTAGGAAATATGTCAAAGGTGATAATGTCCCATTGAAAATCATATGTATGGTTAGCCTATTTATAAGTCATTATATGTGGCCTCGTTGGTTGGAAAACACCAAAACTATACCTTATAGCTATGAGTGTGACACTTAGTTCTCATGAAGGTTGAATTTCATCATAAACAAATTGTAGCTCAGGACGACTACATTGCCTTGCTCATACCTCAAGTCTCCAACAAGTTGACATAGCAGACAATTGATGATGATAAAGAGGTATGAGTATGTTAACTCTACTATGTCTGCAACATGAGTAATGCAGAGACACTACCTATGTCCTGTAGACTTGTGACAGTTATTTATAAATACTTTCAAGTCTGAGTGAGCAGAAAATCCATAGAAGTACAGTTACAAATTATCAGCATAGATGAAATGTTGAAAGTAATAATTGACTGAAAGAGAAACAGATTGAAAGAACCATTCTGTATGAAATTGAAAGTAGTGAAATAGAACATTAGAATCTTGTGGCTACAGTTCTGTTAATTGTCTTGATATGTTTGTGCAAGTCAGAATTGTTTGCAAGTTTGACACTTATTTTTACCTCCACTTGCATCAGGACAAAGAGGCCTCAGCAGAGGAAATCATTGTAAGTTCAGCATGGTGTTCAAGCTCACTAACTGGTCTTGATTGGTTGCACTCTCTTTCTCCATACTCTTTCTGGCTTCATTTCTTCTTTGATTTTTCTGAAATGATTTGATTGATAATTTGTGTGTGTAAGCTCATGATTTAATAAAAACGCATTGAATGTCAGCATGGGGTTTTGATTAGAAGAAGGCTGGCTTCTCAAAGCCAGTTATCCAGTTTTATGCCAGAGCATCAACACCATATAGAAGTCCCAAGAGAAAATATGTATGTGGCATGCTGAGTGGGCCACATAAACAGGCTTTCATCAATAGTAGCTTTGCCAAAGTAGTCTCAACAGCTATAAATATGTCGGCTTGTCTAAACTAGTCTTTCTATTTAATAAAAAATGCTTTTGCAACTAGCACTGCTTTTTGTTTTTGACTGTGAACTGACAGAGCAGTCAGTGGCTGTTATTTTTAGTAGCATTCTGTAGTCATTTATCTGTAGAAAGGTAAAGGCTACTTGATATGAGTTTTCTTTAGTCACCTGTAAATAAGTACCACATTCCACACAGTTTGGGAAAGCTTAGATAATTATGAAGAGCTCAGAAGACATTTTTTAATGCTGAACATTTGCTGTGACTATTTTAAAACCAAAATATGCCATAGTATTTCTATAATTATTCAGTAATAAACAAAAGTATTTTTTTTAAAGGGATGTTACAGAAACTTAGACAAAAATAAGAAATGTGAAAATGTAAGTCCTTGTTATGTAGCTCTTTATGGAAGAATGGGGTGAACAGAGAATAAAACAAATAATATTCTGAAATTGCTGAAAACGTGGAAAGAGCTATTGAACAAATTTCAAACAAGACATGAGATATTTCGGTCATGTAAAGAGACATAAAAGGTGCTGAAAGTCACCTAGGAGGGGGAAATACCAAGTAAATAAAGAAAGTAGGGACAGACAGAAACTAAAGTGGACTGACAACAGAGATGGACAGGAGAACCTATGACAATAAGCATCATCAAGGCAAGAGACAGGGTGAAGTTTTTACCATATAATGGGCCCCTCCACACACACACACAAACAATGTGCTACGAAGAATAGGAATTTATTTATTTATATTAGTTTATAATTTTGTCTTAAATATGGAAATCAAAATTCCCAAATACAAAAACAAAACATAGGATTTTCACGTTAGTGTATTTTGCACCCTTACCTACGCATATGAGAACTCGAAAACAACAAAAGAAATAATAAATGAATCAGATACATTCAAAATAAATGTCTCAGAAAAATATTCTTTATACCATAGAATGGATTCAAGACTAGTGTAGAATAAAAAGAAATGGTCATGCTTTCAACAATATCATCTGTAAATACGGAAATAAATTGAGCATATGATAAGTAGAGATAACAAGAGAATCATCACAAAGCAAACTCTTACATTGGAAACAGCAGGCAAAAGAAAAAAAAATGTCAACCTAAAGAAACACTAAAAACACACTAATGACAGTGGATATCAGATCCCTTGTTAAGATTGAGAAACTCAACCTGTGCAAAGCCTAATGAATAACATCAAAGACCATTTGTATATGGAGAATTTTAATTTCTGCCCTGTATCTTGTCTTTGACCGGAAAAGGACAATAAATAAATAGATAATTTTGTCTTATTTTTCTTATTGATATGTTTCTTGATTCAATGAATTCTGTAAAAATAGATTTGGCTAAAACACAAGATGGATAAAGTCTCACACAGGCACACACACAGACAGAGCACATAGGGCAGACATTCTAGATTCGCCAGCTTCAATGATTTGTACAATTAAAGCGTAAAACTTTGCACAGGCAAAGTCCTCATTTTATCTCATCACTGTTTTGGGCAAGCTACTCAATTCTGGTAAGGGAGCTGATGCCCTCTGTTGTTGTCTCTCACCTCAGTGTTTTTATCCATTTTTCTCTTTGGCAACCCTGTTTTCTGTCTCCCTCTTGTTTTGTTGGCAGCTGAAATGATATTGATCATCTGAATGGATGTATTACTGTATGAGAACAGTACTCACATATGGATGTCAAAGCTGGAAGTACATCTGTTTTGTGCTGAGAATGGATGTATTACTGTGTGAGAACAGTACTCAGATATGGATGTCAAAGCTGGAAGTACATCTGTTTTGTGCTGAGAATGGATGTATTACTGTGTGAGAACAGTACTCACATACGGATGTCAAAGCTGGAAGTACATCTGTTTTGTGCTGAGAATGGATGTATTACTGTATGAGAACAGTACTCACATATGGATGTCAAAGCTGGAAGTGCATCTGTTTTGTGCTGAGAATGGATGTATTACTGTGTGAGAACAGTACTCACATACGGATGTCAAAGCTGGAAGTACATCTGTTTTGTGCTGAGAATGGATGTATTACTGTATGAGAACAGTACTCACATATGGATGTCAAAGCTGGAAGTACATGTGTTTTGTGCTGAGAATGGATGTATTACTGTGTGAGAACAGTACTCACATATGGATGTCAAAGCTGGAAGTACATGTGTTTTGTGCTGAGAATGGATGTATTACTGTGTGAGAACAGTACTCACATATGGATGTCAAAGCTGGAAGTACATCTGTTTTGTGCTGAGAATGGATGTATTACTGTATGAGAACAGTACTCACATATGGATGTCAAAGCTGGAAGTACATCTGTTTTGTGCTGAGAATGGATGTATTACTGTATGAGAACAGTACTCACATATGGATGTCAAAGCTGGAAGTACATCTGTTTTGTGCTGAAAATGGATGTATTACTGTGTGAGAACAGTACTCACATATGAATGTCAAAGCTGGAAGTACATCTGTTTTGTGCTGAGAATGGATGTATTACTGTGTGAGAACAGTACTCACATATGGATGTCAAAGCTGGAAGTACATCTGTTTTGTGCTGAGAATGGATGTATTACTGTGTGAGAACAGTACTCACATATGGATGTCAAAGCTGGAAGTACATGTGTTTTGTGCTGAGAATGGATGTATTACTGTGTGAGAACAGTACTCACATATGGATGTCAAAGCTGGAAGTACATCTGTTTTGTGCTGAGAATGGATGTATTACTGTGTGAGAACAGTACTCACATATGGATGTCAAAGCTGGAAGTGCATCTGTTTTGTGCTGAGAATGGATGTATTACTGTGTGAGAACAGCACTCACATATGGATGTCAAAGCTGGAAATACATGTGTTTTGTGCTGAGAATGGATGTATTACTGTGTGAGAACAGTACTCACATATGGATGTCAAAGCTGGAAGTGCATCTGTTTTGTGCTGAGAATGGATGTATTACTGTGTGAGAACAGTACTCACATATGGATGTCAAAGCTGGAAGTACATCTGTTTTGTACTGAGAATGGATGTATTACTGTGTGAGAACAGTACTCACATATGGATGACAAAGCTGGAAGTAAATGTGTTTTGTGCTGAGAATGGATGTATTACTGTGTGAGAACAGTACTCACATACGGATGTCAAAGCTGGAAGTACATCTGTTTTGTGCTGAGAATGGATGTATTACTGTATGAGAACAGTACTCACATATGGATGTCAAAGCTGGAAGTACATCTGTTTTGTGCTGAGAATGGATGTATTACTGTGTGAGAACAGTACTCACATATGGATGTCAAAGCTGGAAGTACATCTGTTTTGTGCTGAGAATGGATGTATTACTGTATGAGAACAGTACTCACATATGGATGTCAAAGCTGGAAGTACATCTGTTTTGTGCTGAGAATGGATGTATTACTGTGTGAGAACAGTACTCCCATAAAGGATGTCAAAGCTGGAAGTACATGTGTTTTGTGCTGAGAATGGATGTATTACTGTATGAGAACAGTACTCACATATGGATGTCAAAGCTGGAAGTACATCTGTTTTGTGCTGAGAATGGATGTATTACTGTGTGAGAACAGTACTCACATATGGATGTCAAAGCTGGAAGTACATGTGTTTTGTGCTGAGAATGGATGTATTACTGTGTGAGAACAGTACTCACATATGGATGTCAAAGCTGGAAGTACATCTGTTTTGTGCTGAGAATGGATGTATTACTGTGTGAGAACAGTACTCACATATGGATGTCAAAGCTGGAAGTACATGTGTTTTGTGCTGAAAATGGATGTATTACTGTGTGAGAACAGTACTCACATATGGATGTCAAAGCTGGAAATACATGTGTTTTGTGCTGAGAATGGATGTATTACTAAGTGAGAACAGTACTCACATATGAATGTCAAAGCTGGAAGTACATGTGTTTTGTTCTGAGAATGGATGTATTACTGTGTGAGAACAGTACTCACATATGGATGTCAAAGCTGGAAGTACATCTGTTTTGTGCTGAGAATGGATGTATTACTGTGTGAGAACAGTACTCACATATGGATGTCAAAGCTGGAAGTACATCTGTTTTGTGCTGAGAATGGATGTATTACTGTGTGAGAACAGTACTCACATATGGATGTCAAAGCTGGAAGTACATGTGTTTTGTGCTGAGAATGGATGTATTACTGTGTGAGAACAGTACTCACATATGGATGTCAAAGCTGGAAGTACATCTGTTTTGTGCTGAGAATGGATATATTACTGTGTGAGAACAGTACTCACATATGGATGTCAAAGCTGGAAGTGCATCTGTTTTGTGCTGAGAATGGATGTATTACTGTGTGAGAACAGTACTCACATATGGATGTCAAAGCTGGAAATACATGTGTTTTGTGCTGAGAATGGATGTATTACTGTGTGAGAACAGTACTCACATATGGATGTCAAAGCTGGAAGTGCATCTGTTTTGTGCTGAGAATGGATGTATTACTGTGTGAGAACAGTACTCACATATGGATGTCAAAGCTGGAAGTACATCTGTTTTGTACTGAGAATGGATGTATTACTGTGTGAGAACAGTACTCACATATGGATGACAAAGCTGGAAGTAAATGTGTTTTGTGCTGAGAATGGATGTATTACTGTGTGAGAACAGTACTCACATACGGATGTCAAAGCTGGAAGTACATCTGTTTTGTGCTGAGAATGGATGTATTACTGTATGAGAACAGTACTCACATATGGATGTCAAAGCTGGAAGTACATCTGTTTTGTGCTGAGAATGGATGTATTACTGTGTGAGAACAGTACTCACATATGGATGTCAAAGCTGGAAGTACATCTGTTTTGTGCTGAGAATGGATGTATTACTGTATGAGAACAGTACTCACATATGGATGTCAAAGCTGGAAGTACATCTGTTTTGTGCTGAGAATGGATGTATTACTGTGTGAGAACAGTACTCCCATATGGATGTCAAAGCTGGAAGTACATCTGTTTTGTGCTGAGAATGGATGTATTACTGTATGAGAACAGTACTCACATATGGATGTCAAAGCTGGAAGTACATCTGTTTTGTGCTGAGAATGGATGTATTACTGTGTGAGAACAGTACTCACATATGGATGTCAAAGCTGGAAGTACATCTGTTTTGTGCTGAGAATGGATGTATTACTGTGTGAGAACAGTACTCACATATGGATGTCAAAGCTGGAAGTACATCTGTTTTGTGCTGAGAATGGATGTATTACTGTGTGAGAACAGTACTCACATATGGATGTCAAAGCTGGAAGTACATGTGTTTTGTGCTGAGAATGGATGTATTACTGTGTGAGAACAGTACTCACATATGGATGTCAAAGCTGAAACATCTGTTTTGTGCTGAGAATGGATGTATTACTAAGTGAGAACAGTACTCACATATGAATGTCAAAGCTGGAAGTACATGTGTTTTGTTCTGAGAATGGATGTATTACTGTGTGAGAACAGTACTCACATATGGATGTCAAAGCTGGAAGTACATCTGTTTTGTGCTGAGAATGGATGTATTACTGTGTGAGAACAGTACTCACATATGGATGTCAAAGCTGGAAGTACATCTGTTTTGTACTGAGAATGGATGTATTACTGTGTGAGAACAGTACTCACATATGGATGTCAAAGCTGGAAGTACATCTGTTTTGTGCTGAGAATGGATGTATTACTGTGTGAGAACAGTACTCACATATGGATGTCAAAGCTGGACGTACATCTGTTTTGTGCTGAAAATGTATGTATTACTGTGTGAGAACAGTACTCACATATGGATGTTAAAGCTGGAAGTACATCTGTTTTGTACTGAGAATGGATGTATTACTGTGTGAGAACAGTACTCACATATGGATGTCAAAGCTGGAAGTACATCTGTTTTGTGCTGAAAATGGATGTATTACTGTGTGAGAACAGTACTCACATATGAATGTCAAAGCTGGAAGTACATGTGTTTTGTGCTGAGAATGGATGTATTACTGTGTGAGAACAGTACTCACATATGGATGTCAAAGCTGGAAGTACATGTGTTTTGTGCTGAGAATGGATGTATTACTGTGTGAGAATAGTACTCACATATGGATGTCAAAGCTGGAAGTACATCTGTTTTGTGCTGAGAATGGATGTATTACTGTGTGAGAACAGTACTCACATATGGATGTCAAAGCTGGAAGTACATGTGTTTTGTGCTGAGAATGGATGTATTACTGTGTGAGAACAGTACTCACATATGGATGTCAAAGCTGGAAGTACATCTGTTTTGTGCTGAGAATGGATGAAGACAGATTTCCCTATCAGTCATTCACGTGGAAACCACCTGGTAAAAGGAAATAAGGCAGAGCAAGAGAATTGCTACACAAAACAATTATTCGTGAAGTCTCAGCCATGGGAGTAAGAAACAACCGAGACCTACAAGAACTAGCAGCAAATCATCAATCATAGAGAACTATGACTTCTGCTCTAATTTCCTACTACGGCCTAAGAGGAACATAAATGAAATTATTTGAATTGGTTAAGTTGTACACAACTATGGCCACTAAGAGCATTATTGTTTCATGAAAAAACTAGATTTGTGGTACATTTCTGTATTATTATTGCTGTTATTTAAAGTTTGAATGTAATCACTGTCACCTCAAAATTATTTTATAATTAGCATGTGCATTTTTTATTTGTTCCTTTCTCTTCAAATTTGAAGATCTTTGCTGAAGAACTTTAATGAAATATTTGATAATCTTTAAGTTGTATGTCTTAAGCAAAGTGTTGCATTTCTGTGGAAACATAATTTTTTAATATAAAATTTGCAGCGAAAAAAAAGTTTGATGGCTGAGCTTAAGAAGTCTGTTGAAGCCATGATTTGCTCTTATATTGCTTCCCAGCACAGTTACGATGAAAGCTTTAACAGAAATGATTCCATTCTTTGTCAGGCAATTACCAAACTCATCAGGGAGCATGATTTCTTATTTGCTTGCTTATCTGATCATCAATATTGACAGCTGTGTTAGTCATATTTAGTACAACAAATAATGTCAACCTATATAAATGAATATTTCTCAACAAATCTTGACATAAGTACAAGACAGATGGCAAGTCCATCTAAAAGTTTACAATTGACTTTCTCAGAGTTTAAATGTGATTTTCTGGTCAGGTGTTTTTTTTTTTAATTGTTCTGCACCAGACATCACATTATTTGGGAATTACAATGAAAATGGTTTACAATTTTGTCATATAATTGTTCTCTACTACTCTAAGTGAAGGAGGTAACAAACATTGTGTGCTTCTTCAATTAATACAAATATCAATATAGGAAAGTTACCAGTGCAGGGAGTGTCTATGGAAAGATTTGGGGCTTGTTCTACGTGTCAGAGATGCCTGCTGTTGCAGATCCAGCTTTGATATTTCTCTTGAACAAATGATGAATGAAACTCTCAAAGACCACGCTCACAAATCTCAGTTTTAAAGACAAAACAGATGGATTAACAGATTTCGAAGAAGAACGTGCTTATACTAATGAACAAATTATATACAGCCTCATAGAAATATGGTCTGGAGATCAATATGGTAAAGAGAAAAGTCATTTATATCTGTAGCAGCTATGTGAAAACACAATTCTGACTTCATATTTTTAGAAAACTGTACAAAAATTCAAATATGTAGGATCCACCATCACCTTGTATGGACTTCTAAAGCAAAATCAGCTGTAAAATAGTATAAATGACCACTGCATTAATAAGGATGACAAAAAAATTTTCAAAACTGAAACATATAACAAGATTAGACTGTTCATTCACTAGCAACATCAACATTCCTGTAATAGCTCACAAAACGTTGACCCTAGATCAAAATTCCTCTACTAGTGTATCCTTTGCTGAATGTTGCTTTCATCACAACACATCTAAAGGGATCTCTGTCTCTAGCCAGATCTCCTACTTCTTCTCTTGTCAAGTTTAGGGTATAATTGATGTCATAAAAACACCTTCTTCTAGGTCAACCTCCGCCTCATCTTCTTGAAACTATGCCTTCCAATATTGTTCTTTCCAGACATTTATGATGTAGATGTTGTACATTAGCCAGTTCTCTCTAGACATTGCTAAATGTAGAACTAGAAAGGAAAATAACTGTAATGAGATCTTATAATAAGATTCTATTTCTCTTCCAGGGCCAGCATTACCATCCAGAGTTAGCAAAACCATGACCTTAGATCCATATGGACAATCTCATAAAACAGTCTTGTAAAATAAGTTATGTTTGACTTTAGAACAGAATGGCTGCAAGCTGGGCTTTCCATATCTGCTCAGCCCCCATTTCAACAACCAACAAGTGCTTATGCTGATCTCTCACATTGTTCCAGTGAATGTGTCACATTCTGAAAAAAGGTGCAAATCATATAAAGTACACTTCTGGGCCACAGTAACAGTTATTGTGAACAGCACGACCATCATTCCAAATCTGTGTAGCCTTCATGACCAGCCTTAATAATCGCTGTCCCAACAAATGAAGTGAAGCACCCACTTCAGTTAAAAACTTGATTTGACAGCAAATTGGTGACAAATTTCCACTCTAACACAGATCATATTCCCCTTCCCAGAGCAAAGTCAGAGCCTGACACCACTCCAACCCAATCAACGGCCAGTCGCCCACTGCATGAATCTCTGTTCTGGCAGCACAACCATGTTGACTCTGCGGTCAAGTGAATGCGACCGAACCACTGCTGTCTCTGCAAATCAAAATTCAGACCAGAAATAAATATTTGAAAATACACTGCACACTGCAGTAAAAACACCACCAGACCCCATCCAGGTTTGACTAGGTGACCATCTTGTTCGCCGCACAAAACTGAAAGTAAAAAAATAAGTTATGTTGTAATAGGCAAATCTTGTTACACAAATTAGCAACCTGGATAAAGTAAAGGTCATACACAAAATCAGTGAAATGGAAATAAATGGGAAGATGGAGGATTGCTGTTTTCAAGGACTGGACAAAGAGCTCATTTGAACAAACCCAGACAGTGATGCACAACAAGGTAGTATAAAGAAAGACCATGAACAGCTTGAGTTTATCATGTTGACTCCCAAGGGAGCTAGGGGATGGGACAGATCAAGTCTATTTATTGTTTGCATGCTGTAGCCTCAAACATAACCTGCTGAATTTAAATCAATGTCATCAAGTTGATTCATTTGTAGTCCTTTGTTGATCTGCTACCATCAGAATGTTAACAAAAATAACCTTGCTGAACTTAACACCAAATTTAATCATTGGATATCATTTGTTGATCCAGCAAAATAAGCAGAAATAATTTTGCTAAACTTAAAACATTGCTTATTCATTAGAAATACTTTGTTGAAAAGCTACCAAATGCATTGAAACTGCTGTATTCTAATAAAGCTTGATATTTCTTTTTCTCTGAAAGAAACCAATGAAAACACATTTGTGATGGTCTAGATTGAAAATATTTTCACAGATGAAAGTAATGATTGTATGCATGTTTTTGTAACACTTAAATAGCTTGCTGTTTAAAGGCAGTATCAACTTAGCTGCTTACTCTTATATCCATCTATAATTTTTTGCATGCAATTTGCACATTTTTTATTTGTTCTGATCATATGGCAATCATTTTGGTTGAAAGAAGAATTTTGTTTCACGGTAACCTTTCTTTGACATTAAGTTGAGTTGTTTTTTTTTTATTTACAGACCAAAGAGGCAGTTGTGAACACATTGAAGTCAGCCAATCAGAAGCAGCCTATTTCAGCCACAGGTAGATCAGGAAGCTTTGCACTGCCTACAGAACTAAATGGAAATGGATTCAAGCATCCAGTTTCGGCTGGAAGTCAAAACAGCAGCGTGAATCCCCAGCCTAACGTAGAAGGAGCAGTTGGAGCCAAGTATACTTACACACGCACAACTTCCCAATCTCACATTCCTGTGTCCAGGCAGGACAGTTCCCAGTCTGTCCACTCTCCAAGCAGCAATGTTTATGGTAAGTCTGGTAACATCATTTAGCTATCTAAATAAATATGTGTGTATATATATATATATATATAAAGATCTTTGGCATCTTGACAGCAGTCTTTTGGTAGCAAGCAATCATGATAAGTCAGTAGTTTGGTATAATATTAGTGTCTTGGGCTGGATGCTGTATTAACTGAACAGCTTACAGCTTCTCATGTGGCTGAATATGCCAATATTGGATAGACAGATTCAACAGCAGAATGAACAAGATGTATTCGTTGTGCCTGGCCTCATCTTATTTCTCCTGTGCCTTTTGTCTTCTGAATTTGATATCAACACTGCCTCGAGTGTTTCTGTGCCGTTTTTTACTTTTGTTCTCCATGTGCTATGATCTGTAGCCAGAACCTCCCAGTTTGTTTCACTGATAGAGAATTCACCCAAGGAAGACCTGCAAGCATCCTTATATCTCAGCACTGAAATCTCAAGATAGAGCACAGGATAACTGGAAACTTTTCTTGTCTTGATCTATAATGAAGCTGTGGTGGCTTCAGGGTAGTCTACTTACTACAGACATGAAGGATGATGGTTTGGTTCTCAGATGTGCCAATGATTTACCAATGGGTAATAAAGATTGTTTATATCAACAAGAGGGCTATAAATGGATACTAGAGATTAAATGCTGACGATACTGTACTACTAGCAGAAAATCCTAAAGATCTACAACAATTCTTCTTCTTCTTCTACCTTTTTAGCTCCCAGTGGAGCATAGGTCTTCAACAAACACTTTCCAAGTCGTTCTGTTTTTTGCAAGATCATTCCATGTCTTCCCCATCATCTTCATCTCTGTTTCTATCTGTCTTCTCCAAGAATTCCTTGGTCTTCCTCTTTATCTTTTCCCCTGGGGATTCCAAAAAAGGGCTTATAGTGTAATACTCTCAGTTGGCTTCTGTAGTGTGCGTCCTATCCAGCGCCATCGTCATCGCTGTATCTCTTTATCCACTGGTGTTTGATTGGTACATTTCCATAATTCTATGTTAGTGATTTTGTCCTGCCATTTCCATCCTTTTATTCTGCGTAAGCATCCATTAATGAAAGTCTGTATCTTCGTGATTGTCAATTTTGTTGTTCTCCATGTTTCACAGCCATATAATAGGACCGCAACATTTGAGTTGAAAATTTTTATTTTTGGATTTCCATATGTTTCCTAGTGCAATAAAAACTCCTCTTGCTTTTGATATCCTTATTTTGGTATCATTTTCTGTTCCTCCCTCTTTATCTATATTACTGCCCAGATATATGTAAGAGTGTACATCTAATAGAGGTATTTCTCTTGGTTTTATTTGGTTATTGCCAAATGTATTAATTCTCATAATGTTGGTCTTATCTCTATTAATCTTCAGTCCTAGCTGTTGTGATCTCTCATCAAGTATGCTCATTTTATCCTGCATCTGTCGATGGCTGTGTGATAGGAGAGCTATGTCATCAACAAAGTCTGAATCATCAAGTTGTTTGGTCAGTGACCACTGGATTCCATTTCTGTTGTTTTGAGTTATTTTCATAATTCAATCTATGGCCAGTAGAAAGAGAAATGGAGACAGAAGGCATCCCTGCCTTACTCCTGTTCTTATTTCAAATGCTTCTGTAAGCTGTCCTTCATGCACCACACTACATTTCGTTCCTTCATACATTGTTTTTATCAGGTTAATAAAATTTATGGGGATTCCGTAATGATTCAGCAACTTCCAAAGCATTCGTCTGTCTAACTATCAAATGCCTTTTCGTAATCTATGAATCCAATATAAAGTGGGGATTTTAGTTCTAAACTTTGTTCAACTATTATACATAGAGTAGTCATTTGATCAGCACATGATCTGTTCTTCCATAAAACCTGCTTGTTCATCTCTCAAGTGTTTCTCTATGCCTCTTTTAGTCTCTCCAGAATGATTCTGCCTAAATATTTTTCCTATCTACAACAATTACTTAATGTAATAAACATGACAAGCAAAAAATATGGACTAGATATGAATATGAAAAAGACTAAAACTATGATCATAAACAAAGAAAATACTCAAAACCCACAAGTGGATATCAAAATTGAAGGAATAGACCTGGATACAGTTCAGCGCTACAACTACCTTGGACATACTATAACCAGTGTTGGAAAATGTAAAACTGAAATAAACAAAAGAATAGGAATGGCAAAAAGTAATTTTAATGTCATGAAGAACATACTAACATCAAAACAAATAACACCAGGGCTAAAACTAAGAATAGCAAATGTTATGTCTTCTCAACATTCCTATATGGTGCAGAAACATGGACATTAGACAAGAAAACAGAACAGAGAATTGAAGCCTTTGAAATGTGGATTTATAGAAGAATAGGTAGAATTGGATGGAAGGAAAAGAAAACAAACAATGAAGTCTTAAAACAACTAAAAATGAAAAGAGAACTACTAAACACAATTCAGACAATGTGGCTTCTCAAATTTTCCTAATGCAATTTATTTATAAGCAATTTGCCAGCTGAGTAATAGGGGAGTTTTTTAAAATTGCCTTTTTCAGGATTCTCCTATTAGCCAGTGTTTGTTATAAGTTGATTCTACTATATTGATATACATATAAATCATATTTGATGTTGTTGTTTGAATATTTGTCATTATGCTCTGTGCATAAAGTGTGAGGATAATTTATATGTCAAAGGTGTGAATTTATATGTATTTCTTCTCCCCCCCCCCCCCATTTACATGCATGCTTCCACACATCCCAGAGAGAGAGAGAGAGAGAGAGAGAGCAGTAAATGTATATGAGAAAAATATTATTACCATCTCTATAACTAATGGTTTCAATATGATGACATGTCATTATAGTTTTTTTTAAATTTTGTCTCAGTATCTGCTCCTCCTATGGTCCGAATGCAGTCCGGCATGTTTGGACAGGAGAACGGCTCCTTGGTTACATCTATAATTCAATCCCCTAAGCTTCTTGGTAATTTATATTTTTATGTTTTGTCATAATTCTTACTTATTGTCTTTAGGAATGTGTTTACTATGAATATTAATTGATATGACTAGTTATCAAGTTCTGTTTTAATAAAAAAAATTGAGTTCAAGATAGATTTTCAGTGCATAGATGGGCCAGTGCAATCGCTCTCTAACAAAAAGAGCCTAAACCCAGACCATGGTTGTTTGTTTTTTAGATGGTGCGATCTATGTTGGAAAATCTTGCAGTAATTGGAGGACATGTTAAAGTAAAGTACTTACTTGGAGGACATGTTAAAGTAAAGTACTTACTTGGAGGACATGTTAAAGTAAAGTACTTACTTGGAGGACATGTTAAAGTAAAGTACTTACTTGGAGGACATGTTAAAGTAAAGTACTTACTTGGAGGACATGTTAAAGTAAAGCACTTACTTGGAGGACATGTTAAAGTAAAGCACTTACTTGGAGGACATGTTAAAGTAAAGTACTTGGAGGACATGTTGCTCTATTGTTGTGATGGCCATCTAGGATAAGGATGTATGTTTTTGGTAATTAGTTTTCAAGGAGATTTGTTTGATATTCTTTACTTGTATTGCTGTCAAACCAAACATTGACTGTTTCTGTTGGTGGGCTAATCTTAACAAGTAGATCAATCCTCATTGATGTTATGACTCAAATCTAATGGCGCATTACTGTCACTGTTGTATTTGTCCAGCCTGTAAATTTGCTAAAATGACATTACATGATTAACCTAGTATTACATATTTTAACCACATAGAATTCACATTAACTCTACCCATGGATATTACTTAATACACAGCAGTTTTTTTACTGATACTATAGTTGATTAACTAAGAATAGTGACACTGTGACCTTCTGGGCATGTCGTAAGAGGCGACTAAGGAGGTTGATCGACTTTTTAACATTGAAAAAAGTATTGTTATGGAAACAGAGCTGTAGATTTTAAAAGCAGTGATCTCTGCAATATGTGTCATTTTGGCACGCAAGGTTTCTGTTTTTGAGATTGTGGTTCTGCCCTATGTGCCGTCTTCGGCTCGAAAGGACAATAGATAGATGGATAGTTGATTTGCTCATTTTTGTCTTTCCAGAAATATAAAATGCACAGGTATCCTCTATTCTTGTTGATTAGAAGAGACTTTATCTTAAAATACAAAATGGTTGCTATAAAAAATATAATATTGCACCCCTGAAACTTTCAAATTTGCTAATCAGTGATCTTTTAGCTAACAAGGATGACTCTACAAACATATAATTCATAATGAAATATTTACTTTAACTAGAAATGTTATGTATTATGTCACAAATTGTAAGTATGAGTGGAATGTACCTGACTCTGGACATTATACGTCCAAAAGTGCTGCAACATTTCCAAGATTATAACTAAAATATCATTTTCATATTAAAACAAACAGCTGTGAATGAAAGGTCATCAAATATGTGACGATACGTCCTCCCCACGACTATTGACATGCACCAACTCGTTATCTAAGGGACGGAATGATAACTTACCACCACTATGTGTCTATATGTTTGGAATTGGAGTCATCAACGATGGCCTAACATCATCAAGTGCTACGACGATCATTATTTTCGGGAGGACGCGAACTTCCATGGTATATGAACCATGGAAGTTCGGAACCATTGAAGGCTATGTCTGAAAAGTGTTCCTTCTTGCAGTTTCCTCATATTCCAAGTCCGGCTTGTTGCAGGAGCTACTGAGTTAAGTGCTCTGTGCACACCGTGAGCTGTGTGTCTCATCCGTTTTGATCCTGTTTCGATATCCCGCTTGTTTACGATGAATGATGATATCGTATGACAGGGAACAGTTGGCTGTGTTCACTTTCTGCGCGTTTTCGCCTTATGTCGTTTGGCGTGTGCTGAGACTGCTACGATGGGGACTACAGTTACCTTTCTTTGTTTGGGAGATGTGTTAGTAATTCGGATGATTCCACTGGCACGGGCGGTTGAGCAATTATGGATTTTAATTTGTTTGCAGTGATACCAAGGCCTTCCATAACCAATAACAATAACAATAGCTGTGAATACTTGACAGACACCACATGCATAACTTGCTGATTTCTGTTTTACAATTTGACTGCTGTAAGGAACTCTGTGAAGGTACATTGTGACATCGTACAAAAACTGCAGTCCGATCAGAAGTTTCCAAACTTTTGGCATGCTGCTCCCTTTTGAGAGAAAAAAAAAACTGCTCAGCGCACATCTGGAAATCTACCTTTTTTAAGCAAAGAGTAAAATGTAGTGACAAATTTGTGATTCTATCATGTATCTATATTTGTACCTAAGCTCTACATAATATATAATAAAGAAAGACGCTGCTGTGAAAAAAGACACATTGAAGCTTGATTTATTAAAATGAACCACAATAATAACATTCACTCTGTGCACAAAGAGTTAAGATAATGAAAGATAATATTACATTTTTATTTTAAACATGAATTTAAAAAAAACCTTAGTGAGAGGGATGAACATGGTGTGGTGCTATCATCTTTTGAATGTTCAGCTCTAGTTTAGTCAGCTGCAATCTTAAATCACCATTACTTTCTATTTGCAGTTATTTTGTCTTTTTAATTAACAAATTTGTGACCACACTGAATCCACTTTCCAATAAATATGTTGAAGCAAATGCAATCAACAACTTTTGAGCTACAGTCCATAATCCAGGATCAAGTTTTGGATCTGCTTTTGTATCCAGAACTTTTGATAGCTGTCTTTGAATTTAAATTTCCAGTTTGTTGTTTATTTTAAACTGTTCCTCTTGCAATTTTAGAGGTACTTCTGTGTTTCTACTTGAAAAAGGGTCAAAAAACCTAATCATGCTTATTCATTGTAATATTAAAATCATTGGTTGAAATCAGAATGGAAAGTGCTGAATATTTGTAAGAATGTCTTCATCATGTTTTTTAACTGTTGATACATTTGGAAAATGCTGAAATCTTCTCACCCTAAATCACATTTGTACAGAAGAAGTTTTGGCACAAACATGAAAATAACAGTTTTTGTTTTTTATTTAATTTAGCTCATCGCCCTGGGGCATTCTATTTATCTATCTATTGACCTTTCGAACTGTAGACGGCCCATAGGGCGTAGACCCAGATACTCCTTCTCTTATCTAAATTTTTATTCTAGCAGTTTTCAATCCTTGTAAAGATCTTTTATCAAATGAAACATAGGCCCTAGGGCATTAGATTTGTTTATTTAAATTTATGAAACATGTTTGTCAAATAGCTGTCATTTTTGAATCAATCAAGTAGGCTCAAAAGCAACATCTTCATTTTCTATTAACTCCAGCACTTAGTCAAAGAGGCTATAAAATCAATCCAAAGAGGCACCTCTTGAGAGCCAGTGAACTTTCGTATGAAGCATCAAGTGATTGAATTCTTCATCATTTTATAACAAAAAGTTGGCTTTCTTTTAATGATCTGCTTTTGATTTTAATTTTGTTCATAGCTTTAGTGACATAATATAATGACCTATGTTCACTCACATTTTTGGTAACTAAATATTGACATTGAGGTGCACAGCGAGTACTTTTAGAACTGCTTTTTTTAGATATACCAGAAAATCTCTGCAGTGCCCTACCATTGCTGGTGCACCATTAGTAATAATGGACAATATGTCTGCCCATGGAATATCTTTTTATTTGGAAAAACTCTTCCAAAACACAAAATATCAATTCTCCTTTAGAATCAATTAGCAAATTTTGAGAAAAAAAAATTTTGACAAATTTGTTCTTCCTTTACGAATAGCACAAATGCTAAAAGTAAGGCTTCATGTCCTGGAAAAGTAGACTCATCAAGCTGTACAGACAACTGAGATGTTTTAAAATACTCACATTCAGAATCTTGAAATCTGTTGGCATTTCATCAATTTGTGCACTGTATTATTGTTTTGGGAAAGTTTCTTGCTAATATCAGATGCTGTCTATGTGTATTTGATATTCAGTTGTCAAATATCAAACTAAGCTTATCAAGAATTAATTAATTTTTAAAATAATACACAATTAAGAATTACTCGTGTTTTACTTTATTTCCTGATATTGTTGTTATGTCCTTTATGGATCTGAATATGATTTTACTACCCAAATCAAATAAATGCTAAGTATCTTTGTTAATATGATCTATACACATAGAAAAATGTTGACATCCCAAAATAACTTCTATAACAGCAATGGGTCAATTTCAACTGGATGTAATTTATACATTATATATATCATATATATTAGATCAATTAAAATCACTAAAGTAGTTGCTAAAATTTTACACAATTTTAATTTGAGGTTTAGTATCTCTGAGCCCATGGTTAGTGCACAGGTCAAGGCTCATTTGCTAGACATGATAGACCAACATGGCTTTGGGGTTGTCCCAGCCTCTGAGATTTTTACTAGATAGTAGAGTAGCCTAGTGTGATAACACACCATCTAAAAGTGTGCTGCTGGTCATTGACACTTGTAGGAGCACTGACACTGTATTGACACTTGTATGAGCACTGACACTGTATTGACACTTGTATGAGCACTGACACTGTATTGACACTTATATGAGCACTGACACTGTATTTTCCTCCTACCGCCACATTAATCTATTGTGAGTAGTACATTTTTTGTTCACAAAATGCAACATTTTGCTTCCATCAGATGCATCCATCCTGGAGCCTACACCTATATCTGTGTTGAAGACTTTGAAACCATTCCTGAAAATTGTCTCCAAGTGTGATAGAGAAATGGAGATCATTCGACGTAAACACGACAAGGTTTCCCACTCTTTATCCTTCACTTCTTGGTTATGCATATAGAAGTAGTGCTTTGATTCTCTCTTGGTACAAAAGTTAAAGACTTAGTCCATGAAAATGTTACTTTACCAAATAATTATAACCCTGTGTGGGTCAGCTAAGATAAGAAGAAGAGAGAAGTGAAAACACATATGAAGATTATCACAACATTAGAATAATGCTACCATACTTTTGCTATATTTGAATGCCACATTATGTGAATAGGAAGTTTGTACAACTTGGTGGTACAGAGAGGAGAGAAAAAAAAATAGGGAAATATACCAGGGTATAGTAAAGAGAGAGCCGCGATAGCTCAGTGGTTAGTGAACTGGACTACCACGGACAAGGGGTAGGGTTCGATCCCACCGACGGCTTCTGGGTTCACCCAGCCTTAAATGGGTACCGGATTTTTTTCTGGGAAAGTAAAGCGGCACGGGCGTAATACTGACCACATTACCCCAAAAATCATGTGCTGAAGGTCTGTAAAATATAGGGTCACTAACACCATATTTCCCTATACGCCACTTGGCGTGACGGGGGGTACTTTACTTTTTTTTTTTATAGTAAAGAGAGCTTGTAGGTCACTCAAGCATTGGGGACAGGGACCATTCAATTGAACACTGGTAGACAACAATATAGGTAAGCAACTGTGGTTCAATGGCTGTCTACACCAGTCAATATAAGATGTTATAATAATGATATAGGTGTGCTTTGTTTACATATTTTATTTCTTTTAGTAGGTATATATATATTTATGTTTATTTTATTTTTTATTTGTTAAATGCTTCATCAACGGTGTTATTAACCTCATTATTTATTTTCTTTACAAAGATGTATCATTTTAAAGTTGCCAGATTAGGGATAAATGTTAAAATCTGTCATAATTTATCACCTGTCATTATTTACAGACACGAGAACTAATAGAGGAGCAGCACCAATTTGTACTAGGAAAACTGATTTCTGGCCAGACCAAGGCCAGAATCTCCATGGAGAAACACCATTCCAAAATACTCAAGAAAATGGCCAGTGAAAGCAGGGACATTGAGCAGAAGCAAAATGAACTCAAGGGAGAGCTGCAGGAACTGCTGGCTGTTCAAGATGCCAAAGTAATGTTTTCTTGTTCTATCATAACAATAGCTTCTTGAACCTTTTCGCTGCTAAGACTTCTTTGACAACCTTGACCCACAGTGCTAAGTATTTTTGCTGGGACACCAACACAGTGCTAAATACTTTACTGTCAGCACATCAAAAGTTCAGACATTCACAGTGTTGACTGTTTATATTACCTACAAATATATACATTACAATACATGTTGCAATGCATGATTTATCCTACATTACCATGCACATACCAATATTTATATGGTTAATAATATTTATTTACAAATATATGGCCCTTTTCGTCTTGTCACATGGTTTAGTGGTGACTTTTGTGTAATTTTTTTTTACCAGGTTTTGGTTTTGTCGAACAGCTTCTCTTGTGGCTGATTCTACAAATGTTTGACAAATACATTTGGCCACAGAATGAACAAGTCAGGTCCACTGATCCACAGGTTTTTCCATCTTTTTTCATCAGTCTTTTCTCTTCCATTTTTTGCCTTAGTACAGCCTCAAATGATGTTATGCCATTTTTTTCATTATAGGCTCTCTATGACGTGTAATCTCTTGCTAGATGTTCCCAGTCATTTTCACAGATGGAGAAGTCATTCAGAGATGATTTACAAATATCTTTATATCATAGTTTAGGTCTGCTGATTTGTCTTTTTCCGTGTATTAGTTCACCGTATAGTATTTGCTTAGGAATGCGGTTTTCTTCCATTCACTGGATGTGCCCCAGCAATCTTAACCTTCGGTTTCTAAGCACTGACATGAAAGTCAGGGTCTTAGCACGTTGCAGGACTGTTAAGTTGGTTAGTTTGTCCTGCCATTTGATGTGCAAAAAATCTTCCTTTTCAGGACCACAGTCTGAGAGTCTTGTTTCCTGGAATGCTGTAATATCCACCTGCATCCTATTTAGTTCTATATCTATGAGGGCTGTTGTTCTAATTTGCCTTTTTTTTTCAGTGTCCAGGCACATAATCCTTACGTTCTGTATGCCAAGTTTACACATTGGTGCTTTCGTCCTCATTTCACTGTGCCAACTTTGCCTTGGCACAGAATATGGAGATAGTGCTTTTCCCAGTCTCACTGTCCCCCTTTCCGATGGAGGGACAAGGTCCATACATTCGAAATTAAAAGAAGGTACAGGGGATGCCAGAAAGATGGTTAGTGCCATCTTCACAAATATATTGCAAACAACCAAATGTAAAGAAAG
Organism: Megaustenia siamemsis; assembly: GCA_032433765.1. NCBI lineage: Eukaryota > Metazoa > Mollusca > Gastropoda > Stylommatophora > Ariophantidae > Megaustenia > Megaustenia siamemsis. Next base: position 25,301,771 of record JAVIAB010000050.1, read on the forward strand.
TAAATTTTTTTTTTTCAGTATTGTGTGTGAAATATTTCAAAATAAGGAGTAACATTGGAAGACATTGAAACTTGGTTCAGTTTTCTGCCATATTTGTTGTATGTCGCCATCACTGTTCAATTCTGATGATGACAATGGACACTCAAATAACAATCTCCTACCTACACCTGTCTTTACAGTCAATCTTGATTGTTGGGTAGACTCCCTCAAATAACATTTTCCTACCTACACCTGTCTTTACAGTCAATCTTGATTGTTGTGTGGACTCCCTCAAATAACATTTTCCTACCTACACCTGTCTTTACAGTCAATCTTGATGGTTGGGTAGACTCCCTCAAATAACATTTTCCTACCTACACCTGTCTTTATAGTCAATCTTGATGGTTGGGTAGACTCCCTCAAATAACATTTTCCTACCTACATCTGTCTTTAAAGTCAATCTTGATGGTTGGGTAGACTCCCTCAAATAACATTTTCCTACCTACACCTGTCTTTATAGTCAATCTTGATGGTTGGGTAGACTCCCTCAAATAACATTTTCCTACCTACACCTGCCTTTATAGTCAATCTTGATGGTTGGGTAGACTCCCTCAAATAACATTTTCCTACCTACACCTGTCTTTATGGTCAATCTTTATGGTTGGGTAGACTCCCTCAAATAACATTTTCCTACCTACACCTGTCTTTATGGTCAATCTTTATGGTTGGGTAGACTCCCTCAAATAACATTTTCCTACCTACACCTGTCTCTATAGTCAATCTTGATGGTTGGGTAGACTCCCTCAAATAACATTTTCCTACCTACATCTGTCTTTACAGTCAATCTTGATGGTTGGGTAGATAAAGGTAAAGGTAAAGTACGAGACTTGAACCGCCGTCTTAGCATGCAAGTTTACAGGAAATTGAAGATGCGTTTCAAGAAAAGAAACTGGTACTAGCAGCATGGATAGACCTAAAGAAAGCATTTGATAAGGTATGGAAGGAAGGGCTTTTGAAGAAACTGAGAAATTATGGAGTAAATGGCAGGATGTACAAATGGGTCAAAGCATACCTGCATAACAGGAGAGCCAGAGTGCAACTGGATGGTCTTAAGAGTAAGAAGGTCTTATTGCGCCAGGGCGTTCCACAAGGAGGGGTACTATCTCCAACACTTTTTCTGATCTACATCAATGACCTAGTTACTGAACTACCACATGGCATCAAAGTGGCAATGTATGCAGATGACTTGGTAATGTGGTGCACAGAGGAGTATGCAACAGTGGCCTCCAAATTGCTACAAAGAGCTATGAATGCACTGAATTCATGGACAAATAGATGGTGTATCAGCATCAATACAGACAAATGCAGTACTACACTTTTCACACTCTCCCCAAAACAAAAAGCAGGAGCCATCTACATAAACAATGAGCCTGTGAAAGAAGACATACAAGCTACATATCTCGGAGTTACATTTGATAACAAACTATCTTGGAAACAGCAGATAAATAAGGCAACCCAAAAAGCAAGGAGAAAATTGGCTATTCTAAGAAAGTTGTGTGGAACCACATGGGGTGCGAGTGGGAAAATACTCAGTAAAGTTTACCAACAGAGTATACGCCCACATTTAGAATATGGATCATCCGCATGGTGCTCAGCATCAAACACCACATTGCAAGAACTGGATAAAGTACAAAACCAGGCACTTAGGGTCATCACAGGAGCAATGAAATCAACACCAATATTGGAGATGGAGAAATTGTGGAGGATACCAGCACTGAGAGAACGGAGAGACACAAAGGTGCTGATACAGGCAGAAAAATTTGTATGCATGCCGAGACATCCAATGAAGGACAGATTCCAAAATCTTGCATTGGGACGACTTAAGAGAAGCAGCTTTATCCACCAAGCCAAGCGTATTAGTAGACAAACACCAGACATGCCAAGAGTTGTTAAACCCCTTCTGCCCATACCAGAACAGACTCCCTGGACAGATGAATCAGGATTATCAGTTCAAATACGGACAGAAGTGAAAGGAATAGTTGACAAAGAGGAACAAAATAGTCTACAGCGAAAAAGAATAGCTCTCAGTTTCCTGGATGAAGAATACCCACAAGACCTATGGATTCGTGTGTACACAGATGGATCAGCACAGAATGCAGTAAAGAATGGGGGAGCAGGTGCATATATAGAGTACCCAAATAACACTAGGGATATGGATAAAATAGCAACAGGGAAATATTGTCACAATTATGATGCAGAAATACAAGCAATAAAGTTGGCAATAGAAAAACTGCTGAACAGTAATCTTAGCCCACAGCCTGTAGTGTTTTTGACAGATGCAAGATCAGTACTCCAGGCACTACAATCCAGAAAATTACCACATCTGCAGACCTTATTGACTGAACTCTGCAAGCACCACAGGGTTGCCCTGCAGTGGATCCCGTCTCACTGTGGAATACCAGGAAATGAGAAAGCAGATCAGTTGGCAAAGGAAGGTTCAACAGGCACACAACTAGATACACCAGTTACATACCATCATAAGAAACAGATAATCAAATCAATCAGAGGACCACAAGCCCCAAATCAGGATGCCTTTCATAATATGAATAGATATGAACAAGTTATCATTATACGCCTAAGAACAGGACACAATCGACTCCATAGTCACATGTATACAAAATTCAAGATCGGCACATCAACTACTTGTACATGTGGACAGGCACCCCAGACTGCTGAACACATACTTCAAGACTGCACTGAATATAGTAGACTGAGGAAAATCCATTGGCCCATAGATACAACACTACAGACAAAACTATATGGGCCACTGCAAGAATTACAAAAGACAGTAAAATTTATACAGGAAACGACATTGCAGATATAGACAATACTTCAGGCGAACGAAAGATAGATAGATAGATACACCCATACGTGCTCGGCCGCCTATCCAGAAATGTTCGGAGATTTCTGTATAGTGTCACCTCAAGCATCGAAACTCAGATGCGAAGCAACATTCCTCACCTTCCCAGGGTAATACCCTGATACCCATTTCTGCCAATGGCTGGGTCGACCGTGGGGGTATTTTTTTTTTCCCCAACCACGAGTACAATTCACACTGCCCCCAGCAGGAATTGAACACGGGTTGTCCGGACGTCGGTAGTCCAGTCCGGTTGGGTAGACTCCTCCCTCAAATAACATTTTTCTACCTACACCTGTCTTTATAGTCAATCTTGATGGTTGGGTAGACTCAAATCACCTCATTCACTTGCAAAACTACAGGATGTCTCACACCCTACAGAACTATCATTTCCTCAATAATTCTGTGGCTGATGAAGATATTGCAATAAAATTTAAACAGGAGTATGTTCATTGTGTAGCTGCGATAGCTCAGTGGTTAGTGAACTGGACTACAAAGGACAAGGGGTAGGGTTCGATCCCAACCGACGGCTTCCGGGTTCACCCAGCCTTTAATGGGTACCAGATTTTTTTTCTGGGATAGTGAAGTGGAACGGGCGTAATACTGACCACATTACCCTAAAAATCATGTGCCGAAGGTCTGTAAAATTTATGGTCACTAACACCATATTCCCTATACGCCACTTGACGTGATGGGGGTACTTTACTTTTTTTTTTTTATGTTCATTGTGTGAGAAAAGAATTGTGTGACGCCTGATTGTTGCAGCACCTTTGATTGACACACCTCTCTCCTGATCTTTGTCATTTAGCAAAGGATGCCTACACAATATGATTGTTGTTTATAAGTGTTAGTATACAGTACTTATGAGTTCACACAGTACTTGTGAGCTCACACAGAATAGCTCACTGGGTGTCTGACAAATGCTATCCAGTGTGATCTCGCAAGTACTGTACACTAGCACTCACAAACAGCAACGCTCAGAGACGTGTTAGGCATATTGCAACGGTTAGGCACCTCATTTCTCACATAGTGAATGTGCTTAAGTTCAAATTTTGACGCAATATATTTACGGACTTAAAATTATTGAGGAAACGATGTAGTGCATAAAACACCCTGTATATATTTCAAGTTCATCTTCACTATGGCTTTTTGAAATAACTACATCATTACAATTCACTAGCCATGGTAGAAAAACAATTTTATTTACACACCAAATACAAAACATGCACAGTGGTTAAAATGTGGGTGTGCACCATGGCCACAGCGAACACACTATACAAATTTTCTTTATGTTTTCAATTTGCAAAGTTTACAACAAATTTTCAAAGGGCTAAGTCAATCCTTAATGTGTGAAGAAGAGTGTAACACATCTAAAAATAGCTACAACTTTCCCACCATGCTGGGCAGAAACAAAAATCCAAGTGAAACTATTCAACATATTGATAGCATACCCAGCATTCAGGGTAAAAAACATGTAGACTCTTTGTTAGCAGCAAAAGGGTTAAATGCAACATTTGAATAGTATGATCATGTTTCTGAGAGCATATGTTTTATAGAATTTCATGATTTGTTATTATCAGAAGTTACTGTAGGAGGAAGCAAAAAAAAAAAAACATTTCAATGATTTCAAGGAAATGTACAAGCATTGCAACTTGAGAATTAGATACTTTGATAAACAGAAGTTATGATCGAAGCAAGAAAATAATAGGAAGTATAGATCTTCATCTAGAAGATACAGTTAAAGCAAATGACAGACTTTAAGTACTTTGGAAGTGTCATATCATTCATTTAGAAAATACATACAGAGATTGATAACAGATATTGCAAAGCAAACTAAGTGATTGGACTGTTGGCCCCTGTATTACAAAACAAACATACATCAATTACAAAGAGAGCTCTATATGACATTCCACTATTACAAAACAAACATACATCAATTACAAAGAGAGCTCTATATGACACTCCACTATTACAAAACAAACATACATCAATTACAAAGAGAGCTCTATATGACACTCCACTATTACAAAACAAACATACGTCAATTACTAAGAGAGCTCTATATGACACTCCACTATTACAAAACAAACATACGTCAATTACTAAGAGAGCTCTATATAACACTCCATCATTCTGCTACCAGTACCTGAGTTGGTTATAAATAGTCAAAAGCAAAGAAAAGGAGAATAATATTAAATGTAGCAAGATAAGACAGAATCAGAAATGGGGAGATAAAGGAAAAGTGTTGGGATTACACCTGTGCTGGATCGTACTAAGAAAGAACAGAATAAATGGTTAGAACACAGAGGGTATTAACACTCAGAAACAATTGGAAATGGGTGGAAGTAGATCAAGAGGAGAATAGCTTAATGAAATAGCAGACATCATAAGGAACACCATACACTAGACACACTACAGAGCATTGATCCACACACTCCATTCTCCTCTCAATACCAAATGTCTCAAAATATTTGTAATTTTATTATATGCTTTGTATGTTATACTAAATTATTTTTCTTTATTTATATATAATGTTTTTCGAAGTGTAGTTAATTTAATTCTCAATTGTGCTAACATGGGATGTACTTTTTTCCCCTTCTCACAATGTAGCATCAAGATGTAAAGACAACACATGTTTGTAATGTAATAGAAACAAGCAAGGAACACTACCAAACAGAGCTTGAATATAAGTGTCGACATCATGAACAGATCTATGATGTTCTACATAAACTGATGGAAGCCAACCACTCTGGTCATGCAAGAACCCTCGATGACATTCATGATAAGGATGTCACTGAGCTGAAAAAGAACATGGACAGTCAGAGCAGAGAATACATGAAGATGCTTAGCAAGAAGCACAAGGACAAACAAGAGTTGTCCCGGTGAGAATGAAGAATTGCATATTTCCTAACTTATAGTACTGTTGTCATTGAGTTACAATTTTTCAAATATCTGCTGTATCTGTCTGTAACCAATGAGTTAAAATTGTTCAAATATCTGCTGTATCTGTCTGTAACCAATGAGTTACAATTTTTCAAATATCTGCTGTATCTGTCTGTAACCAATGAGTTAAAATTGTTCAGATATCTGCTGTATCTGTCTGTAACCAATGAGTTAAAATTGTTCAAATACCTGCTGTATCTGTCTGTAACCAATGAGTTAAAATTGTTCAAATATCTGCTGTATCTGTCTGTAACCAATGAGTTAAAATTGTTCAAATACCTGCTGTATCTGTAACCAATCTCTGAAAGATATCTCTTATTGCCTATATCTGGTCTGTTTCTAGTCTTTCCCTAGAGGTGAAGAATGAAAGTTAAATACATGTTTTCCAATGCTGTTAGTACAGAGCTAGCATGAATAAATCATGAAATTATAATATTTCTGCTTGGCTGCCTCACTTAACAGATGTGAGATCTGGCTGATACTATCAGGAATGTCAACTCAAATATAACATTTCATGCTGTGCATGCCCAAAATACACAACCAAGTAAGGGAGAAAACCCTATACAAATCCATGCTGCCTACAGACAGTTTATGTTAGAGAGACTGCTACACTAGGAGAGAGAACACTACACTACCTACAGACAGTTCATGTAAGAGAGTCTGTTACACCAGGAGAGAGAACACTACACGACCTACATACAGTTCATGTAAGAGAGTCTGTTACACCAGGAGAGAGAACACTACACTACCTACATACAGTTCATGTAAGAGAGTCTGTTACACCAGGAGAGAGTACACTACCTACATACAGTTCATGTAAGAGAGTCTGCTACACTAGGAGAGAGAACACTACACTACCTACAGACAGTTCATGTAAGAGAGTCTGTTACACCAGGAGAGAGAACACTACACTACCTACATACAGTTCATGTAAGAGAGTCTGTTACACCAGGAGAGAGAACACTACACTACCTACATACAGTTCATGTAAGAGAGTCTGCTACACTAGGAGAGAGAACACTACACTACCTACAGACAGTTCATGTAAGAGAGTCTGTTACACCAGGAGAGAGAACACTACACTACCTACATACAGTTCATGTAAGAGAGTCTGCTACACTAGGAGAGAGAACACTACACTACCTACAGACAGTTCATGTAAGAGAGTCTGTTACACCAGGAGAGAGAACACTACACTACCTACAGACAGTTCATGTAAGAGAGTCTGCTACACTAGGAGAGAGAACACTACACTACCTACATACAGTTTATGTTAGAGAGACTGCTACACTAGAAGAGAGAACACTACACTACCTACAGACAGTTCATGTAAGAGAGTCTGTTACACCAGGAGAGAGAACACTACACTACCTACATACAGTTCATGTAAGAGAGTCTGCTACACTAGGAGAGAGAACACTACACTACCTACAGACAGTTTATGTTAGAGAGACCTACACTACCTACAGACAGTTCATGTAAGAGAGACTGCTACACTAGGAGAGAGAACACAACACTACCTACATACAGTTCATGTAAGAGAGACTGCTACACTAGGAGAGAGAACACTACACTACCTACAGACAGTTTATGTTAGAGAGACTGCTACACCAGGAGAGAGAACACTACACTACCTACAGACAGTTTATGTTAGAGAGACTGCTACACTACCTACAGACAGTTTATGTTAGAGAGACTGCTACACCAGGAGAGAGAACACTACACTACCTACAGACAGTTCATGTAAGAGAGACTGCTACACTAGGAGAGAGAACACTACACTACCTACATACAGTTCATGTAAGAGAGACTGCTACACTAGGAGAGAGAACACTACACTACCTACACTAGGAGAGAGAACACTACACTACCTACAGACCTAGAGAGACTGCTACACCAGAGAGACTGACACTACACTACCTACAGACAGTCATGGAGAGAGAACACTACACTACCTACCACAGACAGTTAAGAGAACACTAGAGAGAACACTACACTACCTACAGACAGCATGTTACCAGGAGAGAGAACACTACACTACCTACAGACAGTTTATGTTAGAGAGAGACTGAACACTACACTACCTACAGACAGTTCATGTAGAGAGACATACAGTTCATGTAAGAGACTACACTAGGAGAGAGAACACTACACTACTACTACAGACAGTTCATGTAAGAGAGTACAGAGGAGAGAGAACACTACACTACCTACATACAGTTCATGTAAGAGAGTCTGTTACACCAGGAGAGAGGAGAGAGTACACTACCTACATACAGTTCATGTAAGAGAGTCTGCTACACTAGGAGAGAGAACACTACACTACCTACAGACAGTTCATGTAAGAGAGTCTGTTACACCAGGAGAGAGAACACTACACTACCTACATACAGTTCATGTAAGAGAGTCTGTTACACCAGGAGAGAGAACACTACACTACCTACATACAGTTCATGTAAGAGAGTCTGCTACACTAGGAGAGAGAACACTACACTACCTACAGACAGTTCATGTAAGAGAGTCTGTTACACCAGGAGAGAGAACACTACACTACCTACAGACAGTTTATGTTAGAGAGACTGCTACACTAGGAGAGAGAACACTACACTACCTACAGACAGTTCATGTAAGAGAGACTGCTACACTAGGAGAGAGAACACTACACTACCTACATACAGTTCATGTAAGAGAGTCTGCTACACTAGGAGAGAGAACACTACACTACCTACATACAGTTTATGTTAGAGAGACTGCTACACTAGAAGAGAGAACACTACACTACCTACAGACAGTTCATGTAAGAGAGTCTGTTACACCAGGAGAGAGAACACTACACTACCTACATACAGTTCATGTAAGAGAGTCTGCTACACTAGGAGAGAGAACACTACACTACCTACAGACAGTTTATGTTAGAGAGACCTACACTACCTACAGACAGTTCATGTAAGAGAGACTGCTACACTAGGAGAGAGAACACAACACTACCTACATACAGTTCATGTAAGAGAGACTGCTACACTAGGAGAGAGAACACTACACTACCTACAGACAGTTTATGTTAGAGAGACTGCTACACCAGGAGAGAGAACACTACACTACCTACAGACAGTTTATGTTAGAGAGACTGCTACACTACCTACAGACAGTTTATGTTAGAGAGACTGCTACACCAGGAGAGAGAACACTACACTACCTACAGACAGTTCATGTAAGAGAGACTGCTACACTAGGAGAGAGAACACTACACTACCTACATACAGTTCATGTAAGAGAGACTGCTACACTAGGAGAGAGAACACTACACTACCTACAGACAGTTTATGTTAGAGAGACTGCTACACCAGGAGAGAGAACACTACACTACCTACAGACAGTTTATGTTAGAGAGACTGCTACACTACCTACAGACAGTTTATGTTAGAGAGACTGCTACACCAGGAGAGAGAACACTACACTACCTACAGACAGTTCATGTAAGAGAGACTGCTACACTAGGAGAGAGAACACTACACTACCTACAGACAGATTATGTTAGAGAGACTGCTACACTAGGAGAGAGAACACTACACTACCTACATACAGTTCATGTAAGAGAGACTGCTACACTAGAAGAGAGAACACTACACTACCTACAGACAGTTTATGTTAGAGAGACTGCTACACCAGGAGAGAGAACACTACACTACCTACAGACAGTTTATGTTAGAGAGTCTGCTACACTAGGAGAGAGAACACTACACTACCTACAGACAGTTCATGTAAGAGAGACTGTTACACCAGGAGAGATAACACTGCCTACAGACAGTTCATGTAAGAGATACTGCTATACTAGGAGAAATAACACTGCCCACAGACAGTTCATGTAAGAGATACTTCTATACTAGGAGAAATAACACTGCCTACAGACAGTTCATGTAAGAGAGACTGCTATACTAGTTGAAATAACTCTGCCTACAGACAGTTCATGCAAGAGAGACTGCTATACTAGTTGAAATAACTCTGCCTACAGACAGTTGTCTTGCAGGAGGGTGAGAGGCTCTAGGGTTTATCCGTCTTTAAAAATGGGTATCAGAGATCACATTCCTCATACACTTAACATGGGATGGAGGGAAACTTTACTCTTATATGAAGATGTCATTAATTGCTTGGGATGGAGGGAAACTTTACTCTTATATGAAGATGTCATTAATTGCTTGGGATGGAGGGAAACTTTACTCTTACATGAAGATGTCATTAATTGCTTGGGATGGAGGGAAACTTTACTCTTACATGAAGATGTCATTAATCACTTGGGATGGAGGGAAACTTTACTCTTACATGAAGATGACATTAATTACTATATTGTATGCATATTTTATATATATATATATATATATACACACACACTCACACGCACACACACATGCTTGGTGAAACTGGAATATTTAGATTTATGAAGGTAGGATAAGTAATGAAGTAAAAATTATGAAAATATTTCACTGTTCAGCTGCTAATACACTGTGTTACACTGTTTCCATACTTGTCTTCTTGTGATGAATTTTAGGCACAGTTTAAAATTTCACCATCAGTTGCTAGGAACTCTTAAACATGAAAGTACTCTAAATTTGCAGATTTCTTTTCCTATTTCAAGGCATGAAATGCTGATTCTATTGTTTTGACATTCTTTTTAAAAATGTCTACATTTTATTGTGCAGATTTACTTTTATTCTGTTGTCTATCCTCATGATGAAATGGGGTCATCGGATTTTGATGATTTTTCAGAAAGATTCTTTTGAAAGTAATTTAGCAATAGGTTTTATTCATTTAGAAGTGATAGTAATAAGATATCTTTTTACTAACTGTACACTTAACGCTTAAAGTCTTGGTTGTTATGAGACTTTATGCAATTCTCATTTTAAATAATTTTTAATATTGTGTTCAAGCGTTATTTTTTCATCACTTTTTAAAGTTGGTATTTTGCATTTCTGCTGCCTTGCAGGTAAGCTCAGGAGAGTAAAAGGCTAAGGGAGGGTACCCCGAAGTAAAACAACCCCACTGCCTTGTGGGTGAGACTTTTTAGTCAAAGGCTAGCGGAGCCAACCGCAAACAAACCGACGGAAGGCAACAGAAAACCACCGTCGTAACTTCTTTGTACAATCATAAATCGCCACAACAATAGAAATAACAACAAGAACGTTAAGGATGATTCCAATGGAAAACCCTCGTTCGGTAGGGGACATCATGTGCTACAGGTGATACCCGATCGTCATCAAGCACGTAATCAAATTGATTACATAATTATAAGCAATAGATTTAGAAACAGTCTGGTGTGTGTGAAAACTAGACCAGGGGCAGATTGCAATAGTGATCATGTACCAGTTGTGGGAAAGTTTAGAGTAAAATTAAAAATAACAAAATGAGCCTCAATTAACATCAAGTTAAATTTAGATTTACTCAAATCAGACAAGAAGCTGCAAGACAAATATAAAATCACAATTCAGAACCGGTACAATGCAATAGAGAAGATACAAAGCATTGATGAACAGTGGGAAAATGCTAAAAGAATCAATGCAACAAACATCAAAAGAGTTCATACCACCAGTGAGGACAAATTCAAGAAAGAAATGGATGACAGATAACATCTTGCAGCTAATGGATACAAGAAGAAGAAATAAAGAAAATAAAGATGAGTATAAGAGATTAAATAAAGAAATTGTAATAAAATGCAATGAAGCAAAAGAAGCATGGCTAAAAGAGAGTTGCAAAGAGATTGAAATGCAACAAAAAGGAGATGCTAAAGCTATATACAAATAAATTGAAGAATTAATCGGAAGAAAAACGCAATAAAAAACTGGAAGTTTAAGATCAAAGGAAGGAGAACTGTTGATTGAACAAGAAAGTATAAGGGAACAATGGACAGAATACATTAAAGATCTTTATAATGATGAACGAACAGAAGTAAATATTAAGGATAATGGAGAAGGACCAGAAATACTCAGAGAAGAAGTGGAAGACGCATTGCGCAATATGAAAGCAGGCAAAGCACCTGGACCAGATAATATAACTAAAGAAGAGATTGAAGCCGTGGGTGATTTTGGAATAGTAATAATAACAAAAATATTGAATGATATCTACAACGGTGGATATATACCAGACGACCTGCTCAAATCAATATTCATAGCCCTACCAAAGAAATTGGGTGCGATTGAATGCGATGATCATCGCACAATAAGCCTTATGAGTCACATGACTAAGATATTACTAAGAATCATCATGCGAAGAGTGCGAAACAAAATCAGTCAGAAATTAGCGATGAACAGTGTTTTTTTGTTGGAGGTAAAGGAACGAGCAATGCCATATATATCATAAGATCTTTAGTAGAAAGAGCCATAGAGGTGAAAATAGATTTATACCTATGTTTCATAGATTATACCAAAGCATTTGACAAAGTAAAGCACCAAGAAATAATCAAAATTTTAGGAAGCATAAATGTAGACAGCAAAGATCTAAGAATAATAAAGAACATGTACTGGCAACAAACAACGGCCATAAGAACTGGAAACCAATTGGGAATGTTTCAAGAAATAAAACTGTGTTAGACAAGGTTGTGTGCTGTCACCAGATTTGTTTAATATTTATAGTGAGATTATTTTAAGATCCATAAGGGGCTTGCCTGGAATAACAATTGGAGGTCATAATATAAATAATCTAAGGTATGCTGATGATACAGTCTTAATCGCTAAGAGTGAAAATGAGTTACAAGAAATGTTGGACATTATAGTGAAAGAAAGCAAAAATAAAGGACTCAGCTTTAATAGCAAAAAGGCAGAAGTAATGGTAACAACAAAGAAAAAGACATCACCTCAGTGCAGAATAAAGACAAGTGGAACAATATTAAAGGAAAAATTAAAAAATAAAAAAATGGTATGTAAGAAGCTTTACGTGATAAGTGATAAGACTTTTTTAGAAAAATATTAAAACAGGTAAATGAATTTAAATATTTGGGAACTTTGTTAACCTCAGACGGAAGATGTTCAAAAGAGGTGAGGTGCAGAATGACTCAGGCAAAAGCAGCTTTCTAGAAAATGAGGAAGATACTATGCAATCCATTTTTGACAATAGAAACAAGAAAAAGAGTTCTTAAATGTTACGTAGAGCCAGTCTTAACATATGGATGTGAATCATGGGCAATAGGACAACAGACAAGAAAATCACTGGAGTCTGTAGAAATGTTGTTTTACAGAAGAATGTTGAGAATATCATGGACAGCTAAGAAGAGTAATGAAAATGTTCTGAAAGAGTTCGAAGCAAAAAGAGAGCTAATTTCCAATATTAGGAAGAAACAATGCTCACATGTGAAATTGTATTGAAAGTTTACCTTTTTTTTTTATTTATTTTTTTTTTTTTTGGTAGTAGATTGCTCACATGTGATATTGGAAGTTTACCATTATTTTTTTTTAGTAGATTGCTCACATGTGATATTAGAAGTTTACCATTTTTTTTGGGTAGTATAATGCTCACATGTGATATTGGACGTTTACCTTTTTTTTTTTATTTTATTTTTTGGTAGTAGATTGCTCACATGTGATATTGGAAGTTTACCATTTTTTATTTTTAGTAGATTGCTCACATGTGATATTAGAAGTTTACCATTTTTTTTTTTTTTTGGTAGTAGATGGCTCACATGTGATATTAGAAGTTTACCATTTTTTTTTTTTTAGTAGTTTGCTCACATGTGATATTGGAAGTTTACCATTTTTTTTTTGGTAGTATAATGCTCACATGTGATATTGGAAGTTTACCTTTTTTTTAATTTTTTTTTTGGTAGTCGATTGCTCACATGTGATATTGGAAGTTTACCATTTTTTTTTTTTTAGTAGATTGCTCACATGTGATATTAGAAGTTTACCATTTTTTTTTTAGTAGATTGCTCACATGTGATATTAGAAGTTTACCATTTTTTTTTTTAGTAGATTGCTCACATGTGTGGAAGTTTACCTTTTTTTTTTTTAAGTAGTAGATTGCTCACATGTGATATTGAAAGTTTACAATTTTATTTTTGGTAGTATAATGCTCATATGTGATATTGGAAGTTTACCTTTTTCTTTTTTTGTAGTATATTGCTCACATGTGATATTGGAAGTTTACCATTTATTTGCAGAGTTAAAAGAGAAGCTCAGCTGAAACATGTGCAGACAGCTGTCACAGAGAGACAGAAGGTAACCCTGTAGTTGTTTATTTACACAACCTCTGATACTGTTGTAGCGACTGTGTTTATCATTTAGCATTAGACCTTACTGCTGATGAAGCAACTGTGGTGGAGGGCTCAGATACTGATCACGAGGCTCTGGTTATAATTCTCAAAATTGACTAGTTTTTTTTGTGGACCAACACAGCTTTGAGATTCACATCTTCTGAAAATGGGTACCAGAGATTTTCTCAAGGAAAGTAGGTCAGCCTGGCGTGATTACCAATTCATAATCTATAAATGTGTTGGTGGGTGCTAGCATCCATATTACCCATAATGTATAACAGCAGGAAGGGGAACCCTTAGTGCAAGTTTGTACAAAAGTCTTGTCAGCAAAAATCTTTATGATGACATTAACAATGTGAAGTGTGAAACTATTACCTGTAAACTACAGTATTTTTACCAAAGATATGACAAATATCTCACAGGTGGCAGCACAGTGCAAGACAAGCGATGCACTGCTATTTGAGACTTGACTAAACAGGAGCATATTCTATTTTCCATTTGTGTATTAGTAAAAGAAGTGGAGCTATTGCAGATCATTGATGAATGATGACTATTTAATTGATATGGGCTTTTGTGATTTTGCCATCACTACATCTTTAATTGCTGCCAAAAAAATGGTGTTACTGTTCAGTGTATTTGACCTAACCAAGAAGCATGTGCAACAGAAGTCACACATTACCAGCGCTACTCATTGCTTTGTTGCAGTGACAGACACACATCACCATATGGTCATTCATTGATGAATCCAGCAGGAAGCTCAAAGTGCAGTTTTATGGTGTCCCACTTCAGCATCATTTAATTTATCTAACTTTTGACCAATTACCAAAAGTAGTTCTTTCAATAATTCATGTTCTCTGCTTCATCTACTAAGTTTACTTTGTATTTTGGAGTTAATTTATCTTTGTCTTTTGTTTCTGACATTGATGTCTATTATGAATGCTCTTATCTACCTGACGCCAAATTTCAGTGACATGTGAATACATGTAACTGGACAGCTATTGAGCAATATTAGAGCTTTGTATGAGAAAAGTGAAAGTGCTATTAGAACAACTGTAGACATAACAAACTGATTCCCAGTAACAACAATGGTAAGACAAGGGCGTGTACTGTCACCACTACTTTTTATCATTATATGGACAAGATCACCAAAACTGCTAACCCAGAACCACAAGGCTTAAATGGGTTACCTTTCATCACAGTCGACCAAATCTTGTGTTATTCCAACAAGGATGGACTCTACCACTGAACTGTCTCCTGTTTGATTTACCAAGAGTAAAATATGAAGATAAACTATGAAAAGACAGAAATAATGACAATCAATTGTAATCCATCCAAAAATATTTGTATAATAATGGCAATATTGACATCCAAAAATATTTGTATAATAATGACAATATTAAGTGACATAGTGCAACTATCTATCTATCTATCTATCTATTGTCCTTTCGAGCCAAAGACGGCACATAGGGCAGAACCACAATATCAAAAACAGAAACCTTGTGTGCCAAAGTAGCACATATTGCAGAGATCACTGCTCTAAAATATATGGCGCTGTTTCCATAACAATACTTTTTACAATGACAGCTTGTCAAGGCATCGATCAACCTCCTTAGTCGCCTCTTATGACATGACTGGAAGGTCACAGTGTCACTATTCTTTACTTCCCTCATAAAGAGGCCCCGGTAACACACAGGAACATAGTACAACTACTTGAGCAATATTATTATGGTGGAAAGTTATTTTGTGAAATAGAAGCCATAATCCAGAAAGCAAATAATGTAAGTTCTCAAATAGCACTGATGTTGAGCCCAACAAGAAGGGATAGATGGAATCAAAGTAACATTAAGTAAATCCAGCTGGCCAAGAACTTCTGGTGAAGGCCAAAATATTACACATTCCTTCTCTCAGTGATACTGCAATGCACAAGCAGTAGGATGAAAATAGATTGTATCTCTTTATCATGTGTCCTACAAATGTTATTTCTGTAGTTCACTCATGTTAGATTGTTATTTTTTTATTTTCAACTTCCTCTTCGTTATATTTGCTTCTGTGTTGATCAAATTATTTCCATGCTAATTCTGTTAACACTAGATTACGACACCTATCTGTGAGTCACGTTTTTACAATACATTCGTCAAAATGAGGAATACTAATTGTTACATTTGGAGTTTGGAAAATAATATTTTCTTTTAACTTTTGCTACAATAGCTGTGTGTTTACACAAAAATAAACATGGGAATCAGATGCGGTAGTCATTTCCTGGTTTAGGTTCTATTTATGGCCTGAAATTTGATCACATAGTGCCGTGGCTGCCGGAGGTTATGTTGTCTATTGACACATCAATCATCAGTCCATCATTCCAGCCATATGTTTGACTTCCTCTTAGAATCATTCGCTGCCTATCCCATGTTACAAAGGTTTGTTTGATGATATCTCACAGACAGCTGAAGAGATTTCCCCCATCATAAGAAAACTAATTTATCCAAATTAGGCCAAATTTACCACACAAAAAAGCCTAATTTTTACAACAGCTTTGTACTTGTTACGAAGCACTCATTGGTAAAATATCCAACATCAAAGGAAACAAATCCAACACTCAGGGGTCACTCAAGCATTAATTAGGAAGATATACGGAGGGGGGAAATGTTTATCTGTGGTAAACTGTTGAATTCCAAGAATTTGTATTTTGAGTTCATAATTTGTAAACAGGTGTTGTAATCTCAAGATCATCCATATTTATCTGTTTCTGTGACTGTGATTTGTAGCTAATCCATCAAATGAACATTGTGATAGTTGAATGCAAATATTTCATCTGTTCATTTCTTTGGAATTTAGTTAAAGGAAATATTGGAAAAACGACAGAAGGAACTGCAAATCAAGTTAAATGATGTCAAGAAACAGTTGGCTAAAGAGAAAGAGGATGTAAGTAATACTTGTCACATGATTTCTAGAAAGATTTCATATCTCAAGGAGAGTTGATTATTTTTTTTATACCAAAGTGCACATAAAGACCAAGATACTCAGAGTGATATGTTATGATATAACTCAGGAAAAGCAGCTACAATTTTAGACACCTGAATTGAAAGATTTGGCAAAAATGTGCATACAGACTTGTATTAAGAAAAATACCTAACTTGAAAAATAAGAGTTATAGTCCGTTTCATAAGTCGTGCCCAACTTTAAAAATCTATATCTTTTTAACCGCTTTTTGTAAGTAGTTCAAAATTGGCATGTAAAGTTATAATGATTAGAACCCAACAGGGAATTAATTTCATTAAAAAAAAACATTTGGTTATTATTGTTGCTTATTTGAGCTATATAAATTTATAACGACCCATTGATGTAGTCAAAACTTAATGTTTACAGTATTTTAAGTTAAAAATAGCGATAAAAATCCATACACGGTCAAATTGACGTGTTTGCACGCCTTCAACGTGGGTTTTCTGACACAATTAGACACTTGTAAAAAACGCGAGACATTGTGTGTTCCATTTTCGTTCATTCAGCGGCGGAGACGTGGAACATTAACATTTATCATGAGTCTTAAAATGAAATTCTGCAGTTTACAAAACATCGCAATAAAAATGTATGACTATTTCTGCATAGAGGCTAAACGAGGAAGATTATTTCATTCTTTAGAAAACCCTGAGAATAGGACAAGACACATTTTGGATTTATCTAAACGGTCATTTAATCGCTTGATTCAAGCACGTGACCGTCAATGTTCAAAATATACAAAATCACAAGGAAGCAAAAATGTTGGATAATTTCGACAGTGAACTTATTAGAAGTGAAATTCACAAAATGTTGGGTATGAATGAAACTGTTACAATAAGAAAATTAAAAGTATCGCTGAAAAAGAACAACAGTATTGAAATATCAAAGTCTACATTATGGAGGAATGTGAGAGCTGCAGGCTTTACATTCAGAAAGTATTCCAATGGACGAAACATCATCTGTGAGAAGCCACATATAGTAGTCATGAGAAGCAAGTACTTACGTGAAGTAAAAGAGGTGCACAAGCAAGGTTATGATATTGTGTACTTGGATGAAACATGGATCAATGCTCACCACACTAACCAAAGGGAATGGCAGTCATCAGATGGAAAGATTAAGAGATTAATACCTAGCAGCAAAGGACAGCGCTTGATAATTGCGCATGCAGGTAGTCGACAACATGGACTAATACATAATGCAGAGCTCATTTTTCTTTCAAAATCCATAGACAATCGGGATTATCACTCTGAGATGAATGGTCACATATTTAGACATTGGATTGAAAATTCTGCTCTCCCATCACTAGGTCGACCATCTTGCCCAATAATGGACAATGCAGCGTACCACAACATTGTTGCACTTGAAGATAAAGTCCCGACATCATCCAGTACAAAAGATGCTATTAAGATATGGCTCACAAAGGAGCACATACAATTTAATAACATGTACTTAAAACCTGAATTACTATCTCTAGTAAAGCAAAAACAAAGGACAAAGATTTTTTAAATAGATAAGATTATCCAAGAGCACGGTCATATAAGTTTGAGGCTGCCACCTTACCATGCTCATTTAAATTCAATAGAACTAATCTGGGCAAAATTAAAAGGACAAGTGGCAGATAAAAATACAACATTCAAAATATGCGATGTAAAGACTCTTGCTAATCTCGCTTTATTAAATATAGACAAAGATTATTGGGCTAAATGTGAAGACCGCGTCTTAAAACAGGAAGAGGAATATTGGAAAAATGATGGCTTGTGGAATGTTCAACCCCAAACAGTTATTAATCTTTTAGACTCGTCTGATTCAGAATGAAAGTATATAGCCCCCACAATGTTGGCCCCTATATTACCTTAAATTAGTTCAACAAACGGTCCTTTTCAGGACCACACAACTATGAAAATTGGACATACAGGTATACCTTGATATTATCGTCCGTCCTCGAACTGAGAAGACAATAATTCTCCTGGTGTTTTGTCTTATCCAGTTATTTCCCCATTACGGCCACGCCTTTACCTAGTGAAAATTAATCATAGACCAGCAACTACGGTAATTTCTATTCTTTAGGGTTCACAATTTACAATTTTGACAAACATCAAAGAAATTCGCCGCTTTAAGAAAACTGCAGCTGCAAGATATTTGTTAAATATACATTTAAAGGGTCTTTTGCATTCTAATAACATTTGGAAAATTTCAACAGTTTTTAACAAATGGTTACTGAGTAATAGCGCTTTGAAGTTGGGCACATGATTTGAAACGAGCTATAGTAGGTAATTGTGAGTTTGTTTAAGTGATATTTGCTGATCTTCATGCCTAAACAAAATGTCTCTTGCTAATGAGATAGAAGTTTTTGAATTGTACTTTTGACTTAGTCTTTGTTTGAGGATAATATAGTGTTTGTTGTGTAAAGATTTACTGAGCTGTCTAAAGTCAGAAACAAATAATGTCTATTGTGTGTCAAGATTTACTGAGCTGTCTAAAGTCAGAAATAAATGTCTGTGGTGTGTCAAGATTTACTGAGCTGTCTAAAGTCAGAAATAAATGTCTGTTGTGTGTCAAGATTTACTGAGCTGTCTAAAGTCATAAACAAATAATGTCTATTGTGTGTCAAGATTTACTGAGCTGTCTAAAGTCAGAAATAAATGTCTGTTGTGTGTCAAGATTTACTGAACTGTCTAAAGTCAGAAATAAATGTCTGTTGTGTGTCAAGATTTACTGAGCTGTCTAAAGTCATAAACAAATAATGTCTATTGTGTGTCAAGATTTACTGAACTGTCTAGAGTCAGAAATAAATAGTGTCTGTTGTGTGTCAAGATTTACTGAACTGTCTAAAGTCAGAAATAAATAATGTCTATTGTGTGTCAAGATTTACTGAACTGTCTAAAGTCAGAAATAAATGTCTATTGTGTGTCAAGATTTACTGAACAGTCTAAAGTCAGAAATAAATAATGTCTATTGTGTGTCAAGATTTACTGAGCTGTCTAAAGTCAGAAATAAATAATGTCTATTGTGTGTCAAGATTTACTGAACTGTCTAAAGTCAGAAATAAATGTCTATTGTGTGTCAAGATTTACTGAGCTGTCTAAAGTCAGAAATAAATGTCTGTTGTGTGTCAAGATTTACTGAACTGTCTAAAGTCAGAAATAAACAGTGTCTATTGTGTGTCAAGATTTACTGAACTGTCTAAAGTCAGAAATAAATAATGTCTATTGTGTGTCAAGATTTACTGAACTGTCTAAAGTCAGAAATAAATAGTGTCTGTTGTGTGTCAAGATTTACTGAGCTGTCTAAAGTCAGAAATAAATAATGTCTATTGTGTGTCAAGATTTACTGAACTGTCTAAAGTCAGAAATAAATGTCTATTGTGTGTCAAGATTTACTGAACTGTCTTAAGTCAGAAATAAATAATGTCTATTGTGTGTCAAGATTTACTGAACTGTCTAAAGTCAGAAATAAATGTCTATTGTGTGTCAAGATTTACTGAACTGTCTAAAGTCAGAAATAAATAATGTCTATTGTGTGTCAAGATTTACTGAGCTGTCTAAAGTCAGAAATAAATAATGTCTATTGTGTGTCAAGATTTACTGAACTGTCTAAAGTCAGAAATAAATGTCTATTGTGTGTCAAGATTTATTGAGGTCTCTAAAGTCAGAAATAAATAGTGTCTGTTGTGTGTCAAGATTTACTGGGCTGTCTAAAGACAGAAATAAATGTCTGTTGTGTGTCAAGATTTACTGAGCTGTCTAAAGTCAGAAATAAATGTCTGTTGTGTGTCAAGATTTACTGAGCTGTCTAAAGTCATAAATAAATAGTGTCTGTTTTGTGTCAAGATATACTGAACTGTCTAAAGTCAGAAATAAATAGTGTCTGTTTTGTGTCAAGATATACTGAGCTGTCTAAAGTGAGAAATAAATAGTGTCTGTTGTGTGTCAAGATTTATTGAGCTGTCTAAAGTCAGAAATAAACAGTGTCTATTGTGTGTCAAGATTTACTGAACTGTCTAAAGTCAGAAATAAATAATGTCTATTGTGTGTCAAGATTTACTGAACTGTCTAAAATCAGAAATAAATGTCTGTTCTGTGTCAAGATTTACTGAGCTGTCTAAAGTCAGAAATAAATAATGTATATTGTGTGTCAAGATTTACTGAGCTGTCTAAAGTCAGAAATAAATAATGTCTATTGTGTGTCAAGATTTACTGAGCTGTCTAAAGTCAGAAGTAAATAATGTCTATTGTGTCTACAAATTTAGTTAACTTTCTAGTCAGAATTAATTTCTGGAATCTTGGTGAAATGAATCAAGTTTAAGTGATACATTGTGACTGTCTTTGTTTAAAGAGTTAACATGATTTGCTTCAATCATTCCATCTGATTTCATTGTTAGGTTCTGAGGGCTATCAAAACAGAATATGCTACAAAAATCCGCAAGTTGGAAGAAGAACTGAGCAGCCAGATGGGTGATGATGACTTAATGGAAGAGGAAACTGTAATGGCAGATGAAGATTGTCACGTTAGCAGCAGCTCGTCACGTAAATCAAACGGAGAGAATGAGAGAGGTCAGTACAAGTCAGCAATAATTGTCCAGAGACCTAACAAAACTAATGGATCAACAGTTCATAAAAGTCAACTGCAGGAGAAGGTAAACACAAAAGAAGAAGTTAATTCAAAGTGATTCCATGAGTTGATTACTTTTTTTGTTAGTAATGTTAACAAATAGTCTTGTTTCTTGTTCTGTCTTAGTTGATACTTCCACAGACCTACATTTATTAAATATTATACATATATAGTGGATTGAGAATAAGATCAGCCAGCATGGGTTTGGACATATATTTTATCTTAATTTGCAATTAATGAATCGTAAAATCGTACATGATACACGAATTGTTGCTGATTTTCATATAAGAATAAATTATATTGTAATTTTTTGTAGTGCATTTAATTTAATGAAAGTCTTAGTAATGAATATAACATTTACATGTTTCTATTATATCCTTTTGTCTATTCTGTGTAAGTAGAGCACTTGACAAGGAGCAGGCATTTCAATCACATAAAAAACCCTTTCCTGTCAGGGTTCAGTTAACACATTTGCTACCAAGGGGTTTAACATGGTGTGGCTGCGCCAGTTTTGTAGATTTTTAAAAATAATTTGAAATAACAGCAATAAAATAAATGAAAATTGATCTAAAGCACGCGTTTTGATGGAACAATTTATTCACAAAGTCGGAAAAGCAGGTAATTAAAGAATTACAAGGTTTTAACGGAAATAATTGTGATAACATTGACAAATTTAAAAGCAGCAAATCTTGTGCTTGGCGCACCATCTTGCCAAGCCAAGCAGCCTCTTGCTGCTTGTGGTACAGAATGTGTTAAAAACTCTGCCCAAAACACATGATTGTGACTGCACTGGGCAGGCCTTTATTCTTCGATGCTAAAGAAAATCACAGGCACATTCCAGAAATGGGAAAAGTTGTAACAGCACTTAATAAACAAGGCTCATAGATAAATCCTTGATGCTGAAAGGCAAATGAGAAAGGTCAGAAGTAATGAAGATAAACTTGTGAAATGTGAGCTTATGCTTACTTCTGTTATAGGCAGAAGTTTCCTTAATAAAGTCAAGTACCCCAACCACACCAAGTGGTGTACAGGGAATATGGTGTTAGTGACCATACATTTTACACACCTTCAGCACATGATTTTTGGGGTAATGTGGTCGGTATTACGCCGTGCCACTTTACTTTCCCAGAAACAAATCCGGTACCCATTAAAGGCTGGGTTTCCTTAATAAACTAGGATTTAATGAAGGTCTTGATAACAAGTGTAACCATTACATCTTTCTGTTATTGCTCCTCATTTGTTTATGCTTAGTAAGAAAAGTGCAAGACAAGGAGCAGTCACAATAAACAAGGCTCAAAGAGATAATAATGTGAAATGAGCTGATGCTAACTTCTAATACAAGTGAAATGATGGCAGGCAGTAACTAGTGGCTAATTTCTGTGTTTTCTGTTCTACTAACCATTGTAGGGCACAATCATGTTTGGACAAAATGAGGAATCGAAGCACTAAAGAGTGTTGTTGCCACTTGCCTTTGTGTTCTTAGTGTTTCTCTAAGAAAGCCTCTTTGTTCTTGTTGTTAATTTGATGATAAATAAGCAATGGCAGCAATGACTTTCTTCTCAACAACAACACTTAAGATTTTCAAATCAAATGTTTTATCCACTCATACTTCCGTATGTACATATTGAAAAGCAAAAACCTTTTGTACTTAACTTCATCGACTTCAAAAAAGCATTTGATAGTATTCATAGAGATTCTTTGTGGAAAATTCTGAAGCAATATGGTTTACCATCAAAAATCATAAATATTATCAAAGACATGTATGATGGTTACACATGTGCAGTTCGAACAGAGGAAGGACTGAGCGAATGTTTCCCAATAGAAACTGGGGTTAAACAAGGATGTATTTTATCGCCCTTGTTATTTGGAATTGTTATGGACTTCATAATGAAGAAATGCTGCACTGGTAATAAAGGCATCGAATGGATACAAGGAGACCATTTGGAGGACCTCGACTTTGCTGATGACATAGTTCTCATCAGCAGTCAGATAAAAACGATGCAGGAAAACACAAATGAACTATCATCAATAGCCAGCAAAATTGGGCTTGAGGTCAATCATGAAAAGACTAAAGTCATGAAAAGTTTAATTCCAACAAGTGACAAAATATACATGGAAAACAAACCAGTAGAAGAGATCGATCACTTTATCTATCTTGGAAGTCACATTGATCGAGAAGGGGATACGAGCAAAGAAATTAGAATCAGACTGGCTAAAGCAGCAATGTCTTTCAGAAGCCTTGAAAAGTTGTGGAAATCAAAACTCATTAGCACAAACACAAAACTTAGGCTATTCAAATCAAATGTACTATCAACCCTTACGTATGCGTGTGAAAGCTGGAAAACAACAAGAGATATAGAAACAAAGTTGAACGCATTCGAAAATAAATGTCTAAGGAAAATACTTGGTATAGAATGGAACGAATTCAAAACAAACGAGGAAATTAGAGAAATCGCCAATCAACCACTAATATCTTCAGTAATAAAGAAAAGACGATGGTCATACGTTGGACATGTGATGAGAAGAGATAATAATCGAATAGCAAAGCAAGCCCTCATATGGGAAACAACAGGTAAAAGAAAAAGAGGAAGACCCAGGGAGACACTGAGAAGAACATTGATGAGAGAGGCAAGAGCAGCAGGAATCGGCTCCCTCAATGAGATAGAACTGCTTGCACAGAACAGAGACAGATGGCGAGATTTAATAAAATATCTTTAAAAGAAAACTGCTAGAACAAAAATTCATATAGGAGAAGGTGTATCTTGGTCTACGCCCTATGGGCCGGTTACGGCTCGAAAGGTCAATAGATAGATAGACTTCCGTATGTAAAAGCTGGAAAGCAGCTAAAGAAATAAAAAGTAAATTCAAGACAAGGACATAAGTAAAAGAAACGGCCATACATCTAACAATATTATCTATAATCAATTGAAGAATGTGGGAATATGTCAACCACGCAATGAAAAGAGATGGCAAAAGAATCGCAAAACAAGCTCTCAAATGGAAATCAGCAGGCAAAAGAAAAAGAGGCTGATCTAGAGAAAGACTAAGGCAAGAGATAATTTTAATGAGCATCAGCTCTCTTTTCTGAGAGGCTTGTCCAGAACAAGGATGTGCGCTTGAGAAACACAGCAGGTCCAAATACCAATGTCACTTTATAGTAAAGACAGTCGAACTTGGAGAATCGAGGAATTCTGTCCAATATATTTTTTGGGATCAAAAGGACAATAGATAGATTTGATGATAATGACAATATTAAATAAGGTTGATAAATCATTTCAGTATATTTCAACCATTTTTTTATACCTCAGTGAGTAAAAGCAGCAAGGAACACAGAAAATGAACAAGAAAAATAAATAAATGAACATAAAGAACAGAGATAACAATTAAGGGAAGCATAGTTTGCAGTCTTTTGCTCTCTTTTGTTAGCCTCTTCTGCTATTGTTTTCTAGTGTTTCTAATATTTTATTCTTGATCTTAATTCTTCCCGTGCCGCTAGACATCACATAGGACTTGTGTTTTTTGCCATCTATCTCTGCCATCTATCTCTCAGTGACATGTTCAATCTTATCTAATAAGTATATGCCTGCCAACTGTGATTCTCTTATAAGTGTTTTTTTCAGTGTCTCTCTTGGTCTTCCTGCTTTTCTTCATCCTGATGTTTCCCATAGAAGAGCCTGTTTTGAAATTCTTTTGTTGTCTCTTCTGTGCACACGCTTGACATATGTCCATATTTTCTTCTTAATCGAAGATGAGATCATCAGTTGTATGGCCGTTTCTCTTATTACAATATTAGTTTTGAATTCATTCCATTGTACACAGGGTATTATTCTAAGGCATTTGTCTTCAAAAGCATTTAGTTTTCTCTCAATCTCATTTGTTTTCCAACTTTGACATGTGTAGGTAAGTGTTGATAATATGTTAGAGTTGAATAGTCTAAGTTTGGTTTTCTTGCTTAGTGTTTTTTATTTCCATTAATATTTCATTAGTTCATCTTTTTTGTGGTTAACCCATGGGTCTGGTGTTCTTGTAGTGTTTGTTGAAGGCTCATTGTAACATATTTTGATCTTTCTGTCATATCACTTTTACAAACCATTTTATCTGTTGTTTCTTTATGCATTCATTATCATCTAGCTTTTCTCTGTCTTAGCTGCCATGATAACTTCTCATAAGTCCTCTATGAGATTGACAGCTTCAGCAGTAGACACTCCCCAGCACACAAGGCTTATCTGTGATATCTTGCACCACCTTCTTCTGACTCTACTGTTGTGCTCATCATGAGTTTTGAGGCAATGTGAGGAGGTAGTTTGCCATTCCCTACCTTCTTGGCTGTGACTATACAAGTCTGCGATCGTAGTTATTCTCTCTACACTTGAGATCATCTGACTGCCATTTTAAAGTGGGGACCAGCAGTAATTTCTGGCTGCTCCATTGGCTTCATAGATTCTTAATCAGGGGGCTACCTTTCCCAAGAGTGTCCTCTAGACTAGGGAAGGAGGTGTCATACTTCCCCTTTTGATAATGGGGTACCTCTTTATTTATTCATTGGTGGGAAGTATTCATGGCTTTTTTCTTAGTTCTTCATGTCTGATCTTATCTCTTAGGCCTGTTTCTTGTCATGTGTCTTAACACATTTCATTTTGGTTGCTTTTTTTAAAAAAAATTGTAATTGTTCCTTGAGTCTAGCATCCATTGTAGCTGCATTAAGTAGATAACATTTAAAGTACAAGCATGATGTGCTGTTCAAGATAGTTCTCTTCTTTTGTTTGCCAATAAAAGTATGAAAACAACAATAGCCTATTACTAGAAAGTTGGTGAGCTTTTACAATATTCATAGTTATTGAGTTTGCTTTAATCTACTAGAGAGAATCTACCATTATTATTTTGAGAGATGAGCTGAACTCTAATGTTATATCAGCCTCACAGAAATAGAACCTGTCACAATAAAACATGTCACATCTGTGAGGTTTAGTCTCACAAACCAGATACTTCACCACTTTCAATTATTGACAGCTTGTTTTCTTTCAACTTTGACCAATTCAAATCAAAACTGAAATAAACTAATGAGAATGTTCAAGACTTTGGCCATATATCTTCAACAATTGGAAATTATGCAACATTGGTACTCTAATGTTTTAGGTTTATATGTTGTTTCTTGTCACTTTTTAAAAATATCCTTGTTGTTGTCATATCTGCAACAGTTGTTGAAGATTTGCTTCCATTTTTAATGAATTTTTAAGATGAACAACAATTGTAGCAGAATGATTTGTTCAATTAATGTATTTTGTATGCTTCAGAATTTGTAATATAGTATGGTTTTTTTTATCTGTGTGGATGGATAACAAGAGTTGTCCCTAACTTATGGTGTATTCACAGTTGATTGAATTGTTCTGATCATTCCAAAGATTTCAACTGAATGTTCACTTTACCTAGAGAACAAAAGTGTAAACGAAACAAATATTGTTATTTATTAAAACATAGACTTGATTGGTGAGTTCATGACAGTTGACATTGAACCTTCATGTGTCATAAGGTTTTGTTTTCTTTTAATGTCAGCACAGAATAACTTATCAGTTTTTGTTGATTTTCTCATGCTATCTAAGAAGATTCTACCATTAAGTATTTCTCCAAGCCATGTGTGGATTATCTTTAATGTCATTGTCAGTTCTAATGTATATACATGAATTCTTTCACCTGTATCGTTACTGTGTGCCACAGAATGCCAGTTGATCATTTGAGACAATTTATTTAGCCCTTGTAATGATTTATCAAACTAACATAGAATTATGGAAATGTACCAGTCAAACACCAGTGGATAAAGAGATACAGCGAAGACGATGGCGCTGGATATGACACACACTACGGAAGCCAACTGAGAGTATTACACAACAGGCCCTTTTTTGGAATCCCCAGGGGAAAAGACAAAGAGGAAGACCAAGGAATTCTTGGAGAAGACAGATAGAAGCAGAGATGAAGATGATGGGGAAGACATGGAATGATCTTAAAAGAATGGCAAAAAAACAGAACGACTTGGAAAGTATTTGTTGAAACCTATGCTCCACTGGGAGCTAAAAAGGTAGAAGAAGAAGAAGAATGATTTGTCAAATACTTTTAAAGATTCCAAAACTGTTGTTGCTTGGGCATCCCTGTTCTTTTACAGATGGCCATTACATGTTTTGAGCTTTCTGAAATTTATGATGATGATGATGATGATGATGAAGGAATACCACAAGGTCAATGCAAGCCATTAGCTGTTATACCCTGGAAATGTAGTGGGCTATAGTGGCTTTCTTGGTTTTCTGTGTTCTGTTAAAGAAATTGTATCTTCATTATCCTAGAAGCACTGCTATACTAGGTCTTCTGTAAGAGTAGACACCAGCACTGTGGCTACTCACCTCATTAGCTAGCCTGTTTCATGCAGACATTTACCTGTAAGGCCAACTGGTAAAGATGAGGTCTCACCTGTGGAGTGCTGATGCTGCCATGGCAGCCAAACGTCTCCTAGTTTGTCTGTCCATTTTTCCATCTGAAATTAAGAAAAAATTCATGTGTTATAGCCACTGCACATTTGGAGCTATATGAAATTGAGAAAAGATTAGAAATGATCATAGTACATTTTGATCTGTCTGAAGATGAGAAAAGATTACAAATAAAATGCACATTTTGAGGCCATCTAAACTAAGAAATGATTACAAATGGTCATTGCACGTTTTGAGCCATCTGAAACAAAAAAATAAGATGATTGCTTAAGCAACATGCATGGTTATGTTAACTGTAGTGCAAGTGTATTCATGTATTTGAGCATCACTAAAATCTCATAATTGCTGAGATAGGAATGGGCTTATCCCATTTGAAGAAGTGTTGAATGTTACGATAATCATTCATTGACACAATTTATTGTGAGAAGTCTTCCATCAAAGAGCTTCCACACTCAGGCACTGACACATGAAAGTCTGGAACATCGCTAAAGCAAAAATGGAATTTGAGCATAACTATAAATGACAGACCGTTTCCGGTTGTTTCCAAAATGGAGGAATTATTTTTCTCCGGCTTGGTATTGAACCGTTGATCAGAGGTTTAACAAGCCGCTATCGTAAAAACGATGTTGTTAATGAAACGTAGACCTGATACAGAATGTGTAAATTAGCAGTAGATAGTAGTGATAGTTTTTTCGGCCCCAAAACAAAAACCTTTTGTACTTAACTTCATCGACTTCAAAAAAGCATTTGATAGTATTCATAGAGATTCTTTGTGGAAAATTCTGAAGCAATATGGTTTACCATCAAAAATCATAAACATTATCAAAGACATGTATGATGGTTACACATGTGCAGTTCGAACAGAGGAAGGACTGAGCGAATGTTTCCCAATAGAAACTGGGGTTAAACAAGGATGTATTTTATCGCCCTTGTTATTTGGAATTGTTATGGACTTCATAATGAAGAAATGCTGCACTGGTAATAAAGGCATCGAATGGATACAAGGAGACCATTTGGAGGACCTCGACTTTGCTGATGACATAGTTCTCATCAGCAGTCAGATAAAAACGATGCAGGAAAACACAAATGAACTATCATCAATAGCCAGCAAAATTGGGCTTGAGGTCAATCATGAAAAGACTAAAGTCATGAAAAGTTTAATTCCAACAAGTGACAAAATATACATGGAAAACAAACCAGTAGAAGAGATCGATCACTTTATCTATCTTGGAAGTCACATTGATCGAGAAGGGGATACGAGCAAAGAAATTAGAATCAGACTGGCTAAAGCAGCAATGTCTTTCAGAAGCCTTGAAAAGTTGTGGAAATCAAAACTCATTAGCACAAACACAAAACTTAGGCTATTCAAATCAAATGTACTATCAACCCTTACGTATGCGTGTGAAAGCTGGAAAACAACAAGAGATATAGAAACAAAGTTGAACGCATTCGAAAATAAATGTCTAAGGAAAATACTTGGTATAGAATGGAACGAATTCAAAACAAACGAGGAAATTAGAGAAATCGCCAATCAACCACTAATATCTTCAGTAATAAAGAAAAGACGATGGTCATACGTTGGACATGTGATGAGAAGAGATAATAATCGAATAGCAAAGCAAGCCCTCATATGGGAAACAACAGGTAAAAGAAAAAGAGGAAGACCCAGGGAGACACTGAGAAGAACATTGATGAGAGAGGCAAGAGCAGCAGGAATCGGCTCCCTCAATGAGATAGAACTGCTTGCACAGAACAGAGACAGATGGCGAGATTTGATAAAATATCTTTAAAAGAAAACTGCTAGAACAAAAATTCATATAGGAGAAGGTGTATCTTGGTCTACGCCCTATGGGCCGGTTACGGCTCGAAAGGTCAATAGAGAGAGATAAATGACAGACAATCAAAACAGGTGGAGGAATTCAAACACCTAGTGACAAACATACAAAAAACAAAAATAAACTCAAAATAAGACTTAAGTTTGCCAACTTATGGGACAGATGTCACCACTGCTGTCCAACAAGGAAATAACTCTAGAAGCAAGATATACACTCTACAACACAATCTTCATTCCAATGTTGTGCTACCAACACTAGCCTGGCACCCTATACTCAAAAGCAATAAGAAAAATAACCACTACTGAGATGAAATGTTTTCGATAAGTGATGGGAAACAGCCCGAAAGATAAAATCAGAAATGAAGAACTGAGAAAGCAGCTAGAAATAATTCCTGTTATAGAATACATAATCAGCAGCCACAATGGTTTGACCATGTGATAAGACAAACAGATAAAAAAAAGACTCAACAAGTCATCAACAAACACTATGAGAATGCCAGATCCAAGGGCTAACCACAGAAAAATAATGAATTTATGAAAAATATGAAATACTAGAAAACAATAGCTGGAGAGGCCAACAGAAGAACAAAAGACTGCATACTATATCTCCTTTCAACACTGAAAGACAAACGAAGGAGGAAAGAAGTAGTCTACCAGCATTGATGTAAGAAATGGCCTCCATGGAAGATAACCTTTGTGATAGCAATACTTGAGTGTAAATAGAGTAACTGAACTTGAAACATCATTTAGTTTTAACAGATGCTACTTGTAAATACAGATAAATGTATCTCTTTAATACAACAATATTCATAATGGTACTTAAAACGACGTCCATTGATAACAATAACCCGTAGGGGACAGCAATTTGTGTCATTACTCATCTGTACTGTAATTACTTTGTTACCTCCCTTCATATAAAAAAAAAACCAATATTAAGCTGCTTAACAATATTAAGTTTAATTCAGTATGCAAAGGGTAAATAGCATTCCTAGAGCAACAACAAATGTGTCTTCCATTCATGAGAACAGTTTTGTTTGAGCATCTTGAGTCAATCAAACGAGCTTAGTTTTTTTTTTTTTTTACCAAGTCTTTCACAACTATAACTGTTATGAATATATCACACCTGCAGAACTTCACATCATAAACCTGTATCTGATATCAAATGTATGCAATTGTGTTATTTCAGCATGAATGTAAAACAACCACACACAAAAACTGCTGCTTCAGTTTGCTATACATTTTTTCTAATGAATGTTGCTGTGACAATGATGTATGTAGATGATTGTATAATATATGAAAAGTAATGGCATCATTCCTGAGAATTGTCAGTGTGTGTAGAGTCATGAAGCCAGCAGCAATTGTGTGATAGGTACAAATTGTAGTGATGTTTCTGACTGGTGTGTTCACAACTATCCTGCTATATTCACACTCTTAACAAGGCACTTATTAACCCTTCATTACGCTACATATCTGTGACTGATGTGTTTACGATACCATAGTAAAAATTACTACCACTTAAATGTAACATTAGGTGCTCTAAAAATAGTATTTTCTCTGAGCTTTTAACACACACCTGTGTGTTTACACTTGGCAAGAAACATTGGGGGGCTGTTTACTGAGTGTGTGTGTATGTAAGGAAAGCAGGTGAGAGTGAGAAAACAAGGAAGAAGGAATATGTACAGAGTGTAAGAGGCTGAAGTTAAAAGCATTATCAAGCATATGAAAAACAAACTCCTTCAGAGGTTGACAAAATGAACAAAGAATCAGTGCTAAAGGGAGTCATCAATGAGCTTCATGTGAATACTCTCAAGATTGATTCCCATCTCTCAAATGTTACATCAAACTTGACTGCTTATTTGTGTGTCTCCATGACAAGTACAGCTAGACTGACCAGAAACATGTACACATATGAAATGTTGAAGCTTCTCTGTCTCCATGACAAGTACAGCTAGACTGAGCAGAAACATGTACACATATGAAATGTTGAAGCTTCTATGGCAAGTACAGCTAGACTTACCAGAAACATGTACACATATGAAATGTTGAAGCTTCTATGGCAAGTACAGCTAGACTTACCAGAAACATGTACACATATGAAATGCTGAAGCTTCTATGGCAAGTACAGCTAGACTGACCAGAAACATGTACACATATGAAATGTTGAAGCTTCTATGGCAAGTACAGCTAGACTGACCAGAAACATGTACCCATATGAAATGTTGAAGCTTCTATGGCAAGTACAGCTAGACTGACCAGAAACATGTACACATATGAAATGTTGAAGCTTCTCTGTCTCTATGGCAAGTACAGCTAAACTGACCAGAAACATGTACACATATGAAATGTTGAAGCTTCTCTGTCTATATGGCAAGTACAGCTAGACTGACCAGAAACATGTACACATATGAAATGTTGAAGCTTCTCTGTCTATATGGCAAGTACAGCTAGACTGACCAGAAACATGTACACATATGAAATGTTGAAGCTTCTCTGTCTATATGGCTAGTACAGCAAGACTGACCAGAAACATGTACACATATGAAATGTTGAAGCTTCTCTGTCTATATGGCAAGTACAGCTAGACTGACCAGAAACATGTACACATATGAAATGTTGAAGCTTCTCTGTCTATATGGCAAGTACAGCTAGACTGACCAGAAACATGTACACATATGAAATGTTGAAGCTTCTCTGTCTCTATGGCTAGTACAGCTAGACTGACCAGAAACATGTACACATATGAAATGTTGAAGCTTCTCTGTCTATATGGCAAGTACAGCTAAACTGACCAGAAACATGTACACATATGAAATGTTGAAGCTTCTCTGTCTATATGGCAAGTACAGCTAGACTGACCAGAAACATGTACACATATGAAATGTTGAAGCTTCTCTGTCTCCATGACAAGTACAGCTAGACTGAGCAGAAACATGTACACATATGAAATGTTGAAGCTTCTATGGCAAGTACAGCTAGACTTACCAGAAACATGTACACATATGAAATGTTGAAGCTTCTATGGCAAGTACAGCTAGACTTACCAGAAACATGTACACATATGAAATGTTGAAGCTTCTCTGTCTCCATGACAAGTACAGCTAGACTGAGCAGAAACATGTACACATATGAAATGTTGAAGCTTCTATGGCAAGTACAGCTAGACTTACCAGAAACATGTACACATATGAAATGTTGAAGCTTCTATGGCAAGTACAGCTAGACTTACCAGAAACATGTACACATATGAAATGCTGAAGCTTCTATGGCAAGTACAGCTAGACTGACCAGAAACATGTACACATATGAAATGTTGAAGCTTCTATGGCAAGTACAGCTAGACTGACCAGAAACATGTACCCATATGAAATGTTGAAGCTTCTATGGCAAGTACAGCTAGACTGACCAGAAACATGTACACATATGAAATGTTGAAGCTTCTCTGTCTATATGGCAAGTACAGCTAAACTGACCAGAAACATGTACACATGAAATGTTGAAGCTTCTCTGTCTCTATGGCTAGTACAGCTAGACTGACCAGAAACATGTACACATATGAAATGTTGAAGCTTCTCTGTCTATATGGCAAGTACAGCTAGACTGACCAGAAACATGTACACATATGAAATGTTGAAGCTTCTCTGTCTATATGGCAAGTACAGCTAGACTGACCAGAAACATGTACACATATGAAATGTTGAAGCTTCTCTGTCTATATGGCTAGTACAGCAAGACTGACCAGAAACATGTACACATATGAAATGTTGAAGCTTCTCTGTCTATATGGCAAGTACAGCTAGACTGACCAGAAACATGTACACATATGAAATGTTGAAGCTTCTCTGTCTATATGGCAAGTACAGCTAGACTGACCAGAAACATGTACACATATGAAATGTTGAAGCTTCTCTGTCTCTATGGCTAGTACAGCTAGACTGACCAGAAACATGTACACATATGAAATGTTGAAGCTTCTCTGTCTATATGGCAAGTACAGCTAAACTGACCAGAAACATGTACACATATGAAATGTTGAAGCTTCTCTGTCTATATGGCAAGTACAGCTAGACTGACCAGAAACATGTACACATATGAAATGTTGAAGCTTCTCTGTCTATATGGCAAGTACAGCAAGACTGACCAGAAACATGTACACATATGAAATGTTGAAGCTTCTCTGTCCATATGGCAAGTACAGCTAGACTGACCAGAAACATGTACCCATATGAAATGTTGAAGCTTCTCTGTCTATATGGCAAGTTACTTTGAGTGTTCAGAGACACCCAATTTTATTAATCATGAAATGAGAGTCTGTCTCCTTCCAAGAGCAAGCCCAGTTTCTGTGGTTCTCACTGGAAGATGACCACACTGTTACTATCATGCTCATTCCTGTTGTATTTGTATACATTTTTCAGGTCTTTGCTGAAATCATCTGAGTTTATCATGTTAGTTTTGTCAGTGCTCTCTTTTGTGACTGTTCAAACCCTTTCCAGTGTGTGGCTATTCACAGCTCATTAGGAGCAGTCAGTCTTCAATAGTAAGTGTCTGATGCTGTAGAGCAGTTTCATTCTTGGCTGATTTGACCAATATTGGAATGGCAGTTTCATTTTTAGGCATGTCACCTCTTTTCTCTTGCTTATTTATTTCTTCTAGCTTTGACTCGCAATTGGGTATTTTCATCAAAATAAGTTGAAGACAGTAGGACATTTTTTTTTTTATTAAGAAAATGCTGAAACTCAGCCTTGATTGCTGACCCCAAAATGAGGTAAATTTGAGCCAGACCTTGTGCATGCTAATGTTCATATGTTAGCTTCATCACACTTACAATCTAGCTGATAGTTTTAATAGATTGTAGTGATATTTTTTGGCCAGATTTGACCTGTTTCAATATTCAAGATTAACATGCTGTATTATCATGTTGGTTTGTAGTGCCACCTATTTGTCTTTTACCTTTGTTGAACGTTTTCTGCAAAGTTTTATTAATATTGTCATCTATATTGTTTCATATTTTTCATTACTGCAATCTTTTTCTTTTTTTTCAAATCTGTTTTATTGAGTTGTTGCCCCCAGTTGTGTACATAACCCACATGAGTAACCAGAGTCTTCCACTGCAAGTGCTAATAAATGTGTGTCTGTTGTGCTCCATCAGCTGCTTACTTTTAACACATTTGGCCATGTATTGCTATATCAATATTTATTTAAACACATTTATCATATTTTCTACTTCTCTTTAAAATCTGTCATCAACTTTAATCGTTCGTTCGTTCGCTTTCGTCAGCTTTGACCTCTGACGAAGTCCCACCCACTCAATTTTGTGGGACTGAATTTTGCGTGTAAAGTCTGTTTTATCCCATTACAGGATGCCCCTCGCCATGTAGGCAGATTTACTCCGACTTCAGAGGTACTAATTTTTAGGGAATTAGTAAAACCCAGGTGTCCTCGCCAGGGTACGAACCCCGGCTGTTGCCGTGGTAAGCCAACCGCCTATCGATTGCGCTAACCGGACACCTTTAATCTATGACCACTAGATACTAACAGCTTTCTCGAGCTTTATATTTATGCTTTTATTGTATTTGTTAGATTCCATAGTTTCCTGTCATTGTTATATTTTTTGCCACCAAATTCCAAGAGGTCTTGAACTTGCTCACTTGAAGGAAATGTTCACTAATTTCTGTTTAGATGTCCAGTGAGCTAGGGAACAATCTACATTCCTCTCCCTTATTTTGACCTGAACAATTGAGACTCTTTGTTCTCTTTATTGTTGCATATTAACAATTAGTCTGGTGTCTGCAACCGATTCTATTTACTGTCACAAGTTCTCATTTAAACTTTGTTTCATATGTTTTTATATTCATTATTTGTTCATTTTATTGAACCATTTTCCACCCTTGATAATGACCTTCAGGTCAAAATGTCAACTCATTCTGTGTTTTTTGTATAAATTGTAATACTTAATTTGCTTTTTCATTTAAGACTGTGTTCAGTTTTACAGCCAGTCCCTCTATTTTATGATTTTTTGTACTTGGTAATATGCCACACACCAATTTCATTGTCCTTGATTTCATTTTCTCTCTAAATGACTTGTATGTAAAGCTATAAATATTTATGTTTTCAACTCACAATGGTTGTGATCATCCTGTGCTACAAATATCTTCATTTTTTATCTCAGCTAAAATAATATACAGTTTCTATCATTTCTATTTGCAAGTTATCAAAGTCTGTTTGCCTTTTTTCATTCATTTTTATTTATTTACTTTTGGATGTGCTCTTGCTGTTAATTTCTCTATCTTACAGGATATAGCAAAGAAATATTTCTAGATAATCCTTAACAATTATTGTAGATATAACCATTTTCTTTCTAGATCATCTTCAACAATTGTTCTAGTTATAACCATTTTGTTTCTAGATCATCTTCAACAATTGTTTTGATTATAACCATTTTGTTTCTAGATCATCTTCAACAATTGTTCTGATTATAACTATTTTCTGTTTAGATCATCTTCAACAATTGTTCTAGTTATGACCATTTTTTTTTCTAGATCATCTTCAACAGTTGCCTTATTGACATTTTCTTTCTTCATCTTCATCAATTATTGTATGTATGACCATTTTCTTTCGACATCCACAATTATTCTAGTTGTGACCATTTAACTCTCAGCAGTAAAAGCTGCAAGTGATGAGGATAACAGACTTGTGTAGTTGCATTTCTTGTGTGTACATGGCATAGACTGTAGAGTCCATGACATTCCCAGCACCAAGTCACATCATTATGATGAGGATAACAGACTTGTGTAGTTGCATTTCTTGTGTGTACATGGCATAGACTGTAGAGTCCATGACATTCCCAGCACCAAGTCACATCATTATGATGAGGATAACAGACTTGTGTAGTTGCATTTCTTGTGTGTACATGGCATAGACTGTAGAGTCCATGACATTCCCAGCACCAAGTCACGTCATTATGATGAGGATAACAGACTTGTGTACATTCCCAGCACCAAGTCACATCATTATGATGAGGATAACAGACTTGTGTAGTTGCATTTCTTGTGTGTACATGGCATAGACTGTAGAGTCCATGACATTCCCAGCACCAAGTCAGATCATTATGATGAGGATAACAGACTTGTGTAGTTGCATTTCTTGTGTGTACATGGCATAGACTGTAGAGTCCATGACATTCCCAGCACCAAGTCAGATCATTATGACGAGGATAACAGACTTGTGTAGTTGCATTTCTTGTGTGTACATGGCATAGACTGTAGAGTCCATGACATTCCCAGCACCAAGTCACATCATTATGGTCAGAATGGCTTTTGATTGCGCTAATGTTTTTTTGCAACAAAAGATATTGAAGGATACAGTTGATGACCAGGGCTTACTGAGAGTCTTGTTGTACATAATGCAGCAAACCAAGAAGATATCTTTAACCATTGTGCAAACTGGTAGTTTTCTTCTGCAGAGACAGCGCTATAGCACATTAGTATGAGTTTCAACAGCTGCTCACATCAACTGTTGAGGTATTCTGCTAAACTGGATCCCCTAACTTTTTACAATCAAGTAATATCATCAACTGTTGAGGTGTTCTGTTAAACTGGAGCCCCTAACTTTTTACAATCAAGTACGATCATCAACTGTTGAGGTATTCTGTTAAACTGGAGCCCCTAACTTTTTACAATCAAGTACGATCATCAACTGTTGAGGTATTCTGTTAAACTGGAGCCCCTAACTTTTTACAATCAAGTACGATCATCAACTGTTGAGGTATTCTGCTAAACTGGATCCCCTAACTTTTTACAATCAAGTAATATCATCAACTGTTGAGGTATTCTGCTAAACTGGAGCCCCTAACTTTTTACAATCAAGTAATATCATCAACTGTTGAGGTATTCTGCTAAACTGGAGCCCCTAACTTTTTACAATCAAGTAATATCATCAACTGTTGAGGTATTCTGTTAAACTAGAGCCCCTAACTTTTTACAATCAAGTAATATCATCAACTGTTGAGGTATTCTGCTAAACTGGATCCCCTAACTTTTTACAATCAAGTAATATCATCAACTGTTGAGGTATTCTGCTAAACTGGAGCCCCTAACTTTTTACAATCAAGTACGATCATCAACTGTTGAGGTATTCTGCTAAACTGGAACCCCTAACTTTTTACAATAAAATATGATCATAAACTGTTGAGCTATTCTGCTAAACTGGAGCCCCTAACTTTTTACAATCAAGTACGATCATAAACTGTTGAGGTATTCTGCTAAACTAGAGCCCCTAACTTTTTACAATCAAGTACGATCATCAACTGTTGAGGTATTCTGCTAAACTGGAACCCCTAACTTTTTACAATGAAGTATGATCAAATTAGGAGCTACAGTTTTAGCATAAATGGAGCTGTTTATTTTTAAAAAATAAAATCCAAGGAAGTTTAGCATGTAGTATACATTTTCTGTAAATAATGAAAGTATTTACTCTGCTGCTTAACAGAACCTTTTCTTGTGATTCATTCTTATCATAGTTATTATTGTTTTATTAAAAGTGCTCTCAGATCTGTTTGCTTCTTGTTTGTGCTTTAACAAACATGTATTTTTAATGAAACATTCTCCAAAGCAATAATCCAAATGTCTAGAAATAATAGTTTCCTTATTTTATTGAGAATGTCACTTCCTGTGTTTTTAAGGCAATCACTGGATAGAGCCAGTTCACAAACTGTGACATTTTTATATTCTCTAATGAAGTCTAGCATTTTGTTTATGTCAGAGGCAACAAAACAAATGTCCAAGCCATTTTGTTTATGTCAGAGGCAACAAAACAAATGTCCAAGCCATTTTGTTTATGTCAGAGGCAACAAAACAAATGTCCAAGCCATTTTGTTTATGTCAGAGGCAACAAAACAAATGTCCAAGCCATTTTGTTTATGTCAGAGGCAACAAAACAAATGTCCAAGCCATTTTGTCATGAATGGAGATGATGTATATGTTAATTGTTACCTTACAGTTGTACAGAACTCAAAATATCATTTATTCTCATACTTGACTCCTGAATGAAGTGATAGTGGACTTTTCCATTAGTCTGTACCAGATCAAATCATTGTTTTGGGTTCCATAGACTTACCAGTATGCTACTGGTGGGTCTGGCTACATCTTTGATTGGCCAGTTAAACAACATGAGATATCTTGTTTGAGAATATACACTTCTTCTTGGCATCAATGCAGACATTATATCACTAGACTTGAGCACTACATTTCTACAATACTTCTCTCTGCTTCTTGACATCAATGCAGACATTATATCACTAGACTTGAGCACTACATTTCTACAACACTTCTTGACATCAATGCAGACATTATATCACTAGACTTGAGCACTACATTTCTACAATACTTCTCTCTGATCCAGTGCTAGGTGAAAGTCATATTTTTCACATCTGCATTTGTATCACTATTGCTATATAAATGTGTATGTATGTCTCAGTCTGTGCATGAGAGAAAGATAGAGGTATCTGTAAGAGTGATCAGAATGTATCTTTAAAGAGTCTCATAATTTGCAATCTCAGATATAATGTGCTCTCCAATATTATATCTTTACATCATTTCTACGGAACTCATGTCCTAGCAACAATGTGATCTTATTGCATAATTTTGTTTTATCTTGAAACTCCTTTAACTTATATAACAATTGTATTTATAATTGCATTGATTGGACTACAAATATATCATATTTAATAAGATTGGAGAAATATCTTTAACAAGTACTATACGTCTTGTCATCAATAATGAAATTGTATTCCCGAATATAAACAGAATGCAGATGTCTCATTTTGTTTTGTATATAGTGTTTATGATATGAATATGATTATCTCTTGATTTTGTAAGCTCTTTAGAAATGTAACATTGCGTTAACACTTTTTAAAAAAAGTAATTTATAGTTGAAATAATGTAGTGAAACTTTTGTTAGCAGTAAGAATAAAATGTTTATATTTGGTAAAATGAAGATATGTTTTGTGATGTCATAACACTTTTGTGCAACCTTAAAAATATATTTCTGATTACACGTCTTGTTTTATGTTTTGTGTGTGAGTTATTGAGTTATTGAGTTATTGAGTTATATGCGGGTCATCATCATTGCACTCCGAACATGTCCATAGGTGCTCAGATCCCCTCCTCAGCAATTCCCTCAGTGTCCAGCGACTGACGACTCCAGTTCTATGTTGGTTGATAAGTCTTCTTACACGGCCACCAAGTTTCTCATTTCTGGCTGTGCCCATCTTAACTCCCATTTCCATCATCCGAAGAAGCGACGTTGATCTGTGTTTGTCGAAGTCCCGTGCTCTTCCCACATCTCGGAGTGCATTGATGATGTCCGCCCGATCCATCGGTTGCCCGTCCTCAACGACAGCGCAGCTAGCCAACCTGTCCGCTCTCTCATTTCCCCGCACTCCCGCATGTCCAGGGACATAGACAAAGGTGACCTTACGTATTTTGGATTTCTGCAACGACTCTACCCATTGCATGCGTACAAAGCCCGCCTCCACTTTTTTTATCATGCTCATCGAATCACTCAGTATACATGCGTGGATGTAGTCTTGTGACTCTAACCATTTGAATGCCTTGGTCACTGCCATCACCTCCATTGTCATGCTACTCGTGGTCATGGCGTATGCACCACTGTCTTCCTTGGCCATTCTGCCTGCCGAACGTGCTGTAAAGGCCCATGCACTTCTTTCGTGTCGTCTTACAGATCCGTCTGTATAGATGACTGCATCTTTCTCATCGGTGTTATCGCAGATGAGACCGTTGACCTCAGCATTAACCACGACCGGGTTCTGTTCCCTACTTTTCCTGTCGAGTGTGACAATACATGAGAAAGTCCCCTTGAATGTCGTAGGCACCGGTATCCACTCCTCACCAACGCTG
Organism: Megaustenia siamemsis; assembly: GCA_032433765.1. Taxonomy (NCBI): domain Eukaryota; kingdom Metazoa; phylum Mollusca; class Gastropoda; order Stylommatophora; family Ariophantidae; genus Megaustenia; species Megaustenia siamemsis. Next base: position 25,342,677 of record JAVIAB010000050.1, read on the forward strand.
AGATTGGTAAGCCCACAGACCTGTTTGATGACATCTTCTGCTCGGCCCACCCATGATTTGCCTCTTTTTAGCCTGGTGCCTTTCACTGTGTTGAGCACGTGGTGCAATGGATGCTCTGTATCTGTACTAATCTTCAGGTATGCTCGTGCTCTCCAGATCTTGATTCTGTCATCCATGGTTGGAAAGTCAAGAAGATACCTCATTGCCACACAGGGAGTGTCCCTCGTACATCCCAGGATAATGCGCATGGCTTCATTTTGTATTTTCTCCAGCCTATCAATTTGAGTCGTACTAACAGTAAGAATGGCCAGGGCATACTCGATTGGTGCGAGGACTAATCCCTGGAACAGAAGAGTAAGTAGCCTCTGCTCGATGTTGGCAGCTGCCATGACCTTCAAGGCGGCTAATCCTTTGCGGGATTTTGTTATCACATGGTCGACGTGGTCCCGAAAACACAGGCTGCGATCAAACTTAACTCCGAGGTATGTCATCAACTTGTCCCTGGTCACCTCATCAGCTCCCATTCGTACTACCGGTGTGGTCGTATTAACGATATGATTGTTAAGGGAGAACCATGAAACTGATGCTTTATTAGGATTAACCAAGGCACCTGAAACCCCACACCAGGAAGAAATGCGATCGAGTTCGTCTTGCATTGTGGAGGCGATTCCCCGTCTGTCTCTTCCCTGTCGATATACCAGAATATCATCAGCAAAAGTCATAGTTCTTCCCCTCCCATCCAGCTGTTGGGACGTGATCGTTATTGTGTACACATTAAATAGAACTGGTGACAATGGTGAGCCTTGTGGCAGCCCAGGACAAATGGATGTTGGCTCGGAAGACCAACTTCCACATCTGAGTATCACCTTCCTCTGAAACAGTGCCGCGGCGATCCATCTTATGAGGAAGGGGTTCACCGCCAGTTTGAGAAGCATATGCATGAGATATTCAAATGGTACCCTGTTGTATGCATCCTCCAGATCTATAGCAGCAGCACATGTCTCCTCTCGTCTGTGGAAGCCTTCGAAGACGTCATATGCAAATACTGCCGCATTGAGCCATGTCTCTTTGTTATATCTATAACCTCCGAGTGTGGATGGGAATACGCGTTTCTGTTCAAGGCGACACGTGAGGACACGGGCAAATATTTTCTCCAGCAGCTTGCCCACAGTGTTCTGCATTGTGATGATTCTGTAGGCACTGATCTGAGAATGGTCCTTGTTTGGCTTCGGTAGCGGTAGTAAGTAGCTGTGTAGCCACTCCTCCTTAATCTGGCCACTCCGAATACTGGCATTAAACTCATTGGCCAGTGTTGACAAGTCGTCATCAGCTAAATCGCCTATGTCATCATACCGAACACCATCTGGACCAGGAGCAGTGTTGTGTGACCTTTTAAGTGTCGCGCGAATGGTATCGGTTGTGATTGTGAGATCTTCTTCCAGCCCTACATCCTTACACAAATTTGACAAAGATTCCCGTATCCTCATTCTTACAGCCTCATTTCTTTGGTCCGTCTGCTCAATGTAGCGGGCAAGCAGGGCCTTCCCTTTGCTCTCATCAGATTACTTAAGATTTGTGTGTGAGTGCTCAGTATGTGTCCAGATGAGGCTGACTTCTGGTGTCCATGTTCACCAGGTCTTTAGAAAGTGCAATCATCAACACAGTGCTTTGGCTGTTTAACCGATTCTAATGTGGGCTTTCTCTTGTTTAGTGTGCTGCAGTAGTGAGATGATCATCTCTTGTCAGTTATGTTGTGTGAAATTGTTGTTTATGCAGCTGTAAATGGCTTGCTGGAGTTTGGTCTTGTTAAGAGCTAGAGTGACAGTGGCGGCCCCAGATACCAGCGAGTTATGCAGAAGTTGGTTTCATTATTTCAACTCATTTTGTTTGCTTTGTTTTCAATGTTTTCCTGAAGGAACTGGAGTGGGGATGTGACTACAAATGCTCTCTTTTCAATGGAAATCGTCTGGAATTATTATCATCATCATCTATGCAGCCAAAAAAGGAGATTCTACAACATGAATTGAAGCAGATATGGGTAATTCCCAACTGCTGTGAAACTGATTCCATGGATAGGATAGAATAGATGAAGATGATTATATATTATTATATAATAATGTAATTCCAGTCGACCTGTGTTTGTTGTTTACTAATTTTTTAGTAAAAGTGCTAAACACTTTGGCTGACCCTTCTCATTTGTAATCCTTTGAGGTTTATGTAGAGTAGGTTTCAATAGGAGGGAGGGCTTTGAGATTTATGTAGGGTAGGTTTCAATAGGAGCGAGGGCCTTCAGATTTATGTAGAGTAGGTTTCAATAGGAGGGAGGGCTTTGAGATTTATGTAGGGTAGGTTTCAATAGTAGGGAAGGCTTTGAGATTTATGTAGGGTAGGTTTCAATAGGAGGGAGGGCTTTGAGATTTATGTAGAGTAGGTTTCAATAGTAGGGAAGGCTTTGAGATTTATGTAGGGTAGGTTTCAATAGGAGCGAGGGCCTTCAGATTTATGTAGAGTAGGTTTCAATAGGAGGGAGGGCTTTGAGATTTATGTAGGGTAGGTTTCAATAGGAGGGAGGGCTTTGAGATTTATGTAGGGTAGGTTTCAATAGGAGGGAGGGCTTTGAGATTTATGTAGAGTAGGTTTCAATAGGAGGGAGGGCTTTAAGATTTATGTAGAGTAGGTTTCAATAGGAGGGAGGGCTTTGAGATTTATGTAGAGTAGGTTTCAATAGGAGGGAGGGCTTTGAGATTTATGTAGGGTAGGTTTCAATAGGAGGGAGGGCTTTGAGATATATGTAGGGTAGGTTTCAATAGGAGGGAGGGCTTTGAGATTTATGTAGAGTAGGTTTCAATAGGAGGGAGGGCTTTGAGATTTATGTAGGGTAGGTTTCAATAGGAGGGAAGGCTTTGAGATTTATGTAGAGTAGGTTTCAATAGGAGGGAAGGCTTTGAGATTTATGTAGGGTAGGTTTCAATAGGAGGGAAGGCTTTGAGATTTATGTAGAGTAGGTTTCAATAGGAGGGAAGGCTTTGAGATTTATGTAGAGTAGGTTTCAATAGGAGGGAAGGCTTTGAGATTTATGTAGAGTAGGTTTCAATAGGAGGGAGGGCTTTGAGATATATGTAGAGTAGGTTTCAATAGGAGGGAGGGCTTTGAGATATATGTAGAGTAGGTTTCAATAGGAGGGAAGGCTTTGAGATTTATGTAGAGTAGGTTTCAATAGGAGGGAAGGCTTTGAGATTTATGTAGAGTAGGTTTCAATAGGAGGGAGGGCTTTGAGATATATGTAGAGTAGGTTTCAATAGGAGGGAGGGCTTTGAGATATATGTAGAGTAGGTTTCAATAGGAGGGAAGGCTTTGAGATTTATGTAGAGTAGGTTTCAATAGGAGGGAAGGCTTTGAGATTTATGTAGGGTAGGTTTCAATAGGAGGGAAGGCTTTGAGATTTATGTAGGGTAGGTTTCAATAGGAGGGAAGGCTTTGAGATTTATGTAGGGTAGGTTTCAATAGGAGGGAAGGCTTTGAGATTTATGTAGGGTAGGTTTCAATAGGAGGGAAGGCTTTGAGATTTATGTAGGGTAGGTTTCAATAGGAGGGAGGGCTTTGAGATTTATGTAGAGTAGGTTTCAATAGGAGGGAGGGCTTTAAGATTTATGTAGAGTAGGTTTCAATAGGAGGGAGGGCTTTGAGATTTATGTAGAGTAGGTTTCAATAGGAGGGAGGGCTTTGAGATTTATGTAGGGTAGGTTTCAATAGGAGGGAGGGCTTTGAGATATATGTAGGGTAGGTTTCAATAGGAGGGAGGGCTTTGAGATTTATGTAGAGTAGGTTTCAATAGGAGGGAGGGCTTTGAGATTTATGTAGGGTAGGTTTCAATAGGAGGGAAGGCTTTGAGATTTATGTAGAGTAGGTTTCAATAGGAGGGAAGGCTTTGAGATTTATGTAGGGTAGGTTTCAATAGGAGGGAAGGCTTTGAGATTTATGTAGAGTAGGTTTCAATAGGAGGGAAGGCTTTGAGATTTATGTAGAGTAGGTTTCAATAGGAGGGAAGGCTTTGAGATTTATGTAGAGTAGGTTTCAATAGGAGGGAGGGCTTTGAGATATATGTAGAGTAGGTTTCAATAGGAGGGAGGGCTTTGAGATATATGTAGAGTAGGTTTCAATAGGAGGGAAGGCTTTGAGATTTATGTAGAGTAGGTTTCAATAGGAGGGAAGGCTTTGAGATTTATGTAGAGTAGGTTTCAATAGGAGGGAGGGCTTTGAGATATATGTAGAGTAGGTTTCAATAGGAGGGAGGGCTTTGAGATATATGTAGAGTAGGTTTCAATAGGAGGGAAGGCTTTGAGATTTATGTAGAGTAGGTTTCAATAGGAGGGAAGGCTTTGAGATTTATGTAGGGTAGGTTTCAATAGGAGGGAAGGCTTTGAGATTTATGTAGGGTAGGTTTCAATAGGAGGGAAGGCTTTGAGATTTATGTAGGGTAGGTTTCAATAGGAGGGAAGGCTTTGAGATTTATGTAGAGTAGGTTTCAATAGGAGGGAAGGCTTTGAGATTTATGTAGGGTAGGTTTCAATAGGAGGGAAGGCTTTGAGATTTATGTAGGGTAGGTTTCAATAGGAGGGAGGGCTTTGAGATTTATGTAGAGTAGGTTTCAATAGGAGGGAGGGCTTTTAACAAACTTGCTCAATTCACTAAACAGGAAAATTCAGTCAATGAGTTCAAATTGCTGCTCCATACAAGAACATGACAATCTTCTTTTTAAGTTACAACAAAAATTAAAAAAAAAAAAAAGAATAGTACTTCTCTTGGTGATAGCCAAGAAATTTTCTAGCGTAGCAAAAGTTGGTGCCCAGTCAACATATGTTAATGTGTACAGTGGGCAACACTATAAGTGCAGTAATTCCCATCTTTGTGTATGATTCATGGTTTAGCTACTGACCATCTAATTTCTGTGTTGGTTTACTAGTCTCCTCTTCTCTCCCTGCATTGTGCTCTACCTGACATCACCTTGCTGTTCTTGCATTCTGTTCAAGGTTATAGGTTCACATTCACTGCCTTGATCATTTACTTGTACTGCCTTTCTAAGAGCATTTAGAATATTATCCTTCTTCACTCCCCACACCAGCCATGTCAGCAAGTCTGTCTACTTGTCCACACATCCCCACCAGCCATGTCAGCAAGTCTGTCTACTTGTCCACACACCCCCACCAGCCATGTTAGCAAGTCTGTCTACTTGTCCACACACCCCCACCAGCCATGTCAGCAAGTCTGTCTACTTGTCCACACACCCCCACCAGCCATGTTAGCAAGTCTGTCTACTTGTCCACCCCACCCTCCATACCAGCCATGTCAGCAAGTCTGTCTACTTGTCCACACACCCCCACCGACCATGTCAGCAAGTCTGTCTACTTGTCCACACACCCACACCAGCCATGTTAGCAAGTCTGTCTACTTGTCCACACACCCCCCACCAGCCATGTCAGCAAGTCTGTCTACTTGTCCACACACCCCCACCAGCCATGTCAGCAAGTTTGTCTACTTGTCCACACACCCCCACCAGCCATGTTAGCAAGTCTGTCTACTTGTCCACCCCACCCTCCATACCAGCCATGTCAGCAAGTCTGTCTACTTGTCCACACACCCCACCAGCCATGTCAGCAGGTCTGTGTTGCTTGTCCAACACCCCCACCAGCCATGTCAGTAAGTCTGTCTACTTGTCCACCCCACCTTCCACACCAGCCATGTCAGCAAGTCTGTCTACTTGTCCACACACCCCCCACCAGCCATGTTAGCAAGTCTGTCTACTTGTCCACCCCACCCTCCACACCAGCCATGTCAGCAAGTCTGCGTGCTTGTCCACCACCAACCAGCCATGTCAGCAAGTCTGTCTACTTGTCCACACCCCCCCCCCCCTTCAACAGCAATGCCAGCAAGTCTGACTACTTGTCCACCCCACCCTCCACACCAGCCATGTCGGCAAGTCTGTTTTGCCCGCCAGTCATGTCAGCAAGTCTGTGCTGCTTGTCCAACACCTCCCACCCCCCCACACACACACACCAGCAAGTCTGTCTTCTTGTCCACTCAATCCCACCAGCCATGTCAGCAAGTTCGTCTGCTTGTCAAACACATCCCTCTTCACACCAGCCATTCAACAAGTCTGTCTGCTTGTCAAACACACCAGCCATGTCAATAAGTCTGTCTGCTTGTCCATCCCATCCCCTTCACACCAGCCATGTCAGCAAGTCTGTCTGCTTATCCACCCCACCCCCTTCACACCAGCAATTCAGCAAGTATGTCTGCTTGTCCACCCCAGCCCCCTTCACACCAGTCATGTCAGCAAGTCTGTCTGCTTGTCCACCCCTCACTAGCCATTTCAGCAAGTCTGTCTGCTTGTCCACCCCCATCAGCCATTTCAGCAAGTCTGTCTGCTTGTCCATCCCTCTCACACCAGCCATGTCAGCAAGTCTGTCTCCTTGTCCACCCCCACTAGTCATGTCAGCAAGTCTCTCTGCTTGCCCACACCTCTCACACTAGCCATATCAGCAAGTCTGTCTGCTTGTCCACCCCTCACTAGCCATGTCAGCACGTCTGTCTGCCTACCCACCCCTCACTAACCCTTTCAGCAAGTCTGTCTGCTTGCCCACCGCTCACTAGCCATGTCAACAAGTCTGTCTTCTTGTCCACCTCCCACTAGCCATGTCAGCAAGTCTTTCTTCTTGCCCACACATCACTAGCCATGTCAGCAAGTCTCTCTGCTTGCCCACCCCTCACTAGTCATGTCAGAAAATCTGTCTGCTTGCCCACCCCTCTCACACCAGCCATATCAGCAAGTCTGTCTGATTGCCCACCCCTCTCACACCAGCGTTGTCAGCAAGTCTGTCTTCTTGCCCACCCCTCACAAGCCCTGTCAGAAAGTCTGTCTTCTTGCCCACCCCGCACTAGCCATGTCAGCAAGTCTGTCTACTTGTCCACTCCTCACTAGCCATGTCAGCAAGTCTGCCTACTTGACCACGCCTCACTAGCCATGTCAGCAAGTCTGACTTCTTGCCCACGCCTCACTAGCCATGTCAGCAAGTCTGTCTTCTTGCCCACCCCTCACTAGCATGTCAACAAGTCTGCCTACTTGACCACGCCTCACTAGCCATGTCAGCAAGTCTGACTTCTTGCCCACGCCTCACTAGCCATGTCAGCAAGTCTGACTTCTTGCCCACGCCTCACTAGCCATGTCAGCAAGTCTGTCTTCTTGCCCACCCCTCACTAGCCATGTCAGCAAGTCTGTCTGCTTGTCCAGCCCTCACTAGCCATGTCAGCACGTCTGTCTGCCTACTCACCCCTCACTAACCCTTTCAGCAAGTATGTCTTCTTGCCCACCCCTCACTAGCCATGTCAGCAAGTCTGTCTTCTTGTCCACCTCCCACTAGCCATGTCAGCAAGTCTTTCTTCTTGCCCACCCATCACTAGCCATGTCAGCAAGTCTCTCTGCTTGCCCACCCCTCACTAGTCATGTCAGAAAGTCTGGCTGCTTGCCCACCCCTCACTAGCCATGTCAGCAAGTCTGTCTTCTTGCCCACCCCCCACTAGTCATGTCAGGAAGTCTGGCTGCTTGACCACCCCTCACTAGCTATGTCAGCAAGTCTGTCTGCTTGTCCACCTCCCACTAACCATGTCAGCAAGTCTGTCTGCTTGCCCACCCCTCACTAGCCATTTCAGCAAGTCTGTCTTCTTGCCCACCCCTCACTAGCCATTTCAGCAAGTCTGTCTGCTTGACCACCCCTCACTAGACATGTCAGCAAGTCTGTCTGCTTGCCCACCCTTCTCATACCAGCCATGTCAGCAAGTCTGACTTCTTGCCCACGCCTCACTAGCCATGTCAGCAAGTCTGACTTCTTGCCCACGCCTCACTAGCCATGTCAGCAAGTCTGTCTTCTTGCCCACCCCTCACTAGCCATGTCAGCAAGTCTGTCTGCTTGTCCAGCCCTCACTAGCCATGTCAGCACGTCTGTCTGCCTACTCACCCCTCACTAACCCTTTCAGCAAGTATGTCTTCTTGCCCACCCCTCACTAGCCATGTCAGCAAGTCTGTCTTCTTGTCCACCTCCCACTAGCCATGTCAGCAAGTCTTTCTTCTTGCCCACCCATCACTAGCCATGTCAGCAAGTCTCTCTGCTTGCCCACCCCTCACTAGTCATGTCAGAAAGTCTGGCTGCTTGCCCACCCCTCACTAGCCATGTCAGCAAGTCTGTCTGCTTGTCCACCTCCCACTAACCATGTCAGCAAGTCTGTCTGCTTGCCCACCCCTCACTAGCCATTTCAGCAAGTCTGTCTTCTTGCCCACCCCTCACTAGCCATTTCAGCAAGTCTGTCTGCTTGACCACCCCTCACTAGACATGTCAGCAAGTCTGTCTGCTTGCCCACCCTTCTCATACCAGCCATGTCAGCAAGTCTGTCTTCTTGCCCACCCCTCACTAGCCATGTCAGCAAGTCTCTCTGCTTGCCCACCCCTCACTAGCCATGTCAGCAAGTCTGTCTTCTTGCCCACCCCTCACTAGCCATTTCAACAAGTCTGTCTGCTTGCTCACCCCTCTCACACCAGCCATGTCAGCAAGTCTGTCTGCTCGCCCACCCCTCTCACACCAGCCTTGTCAGCAAGTCTGTCTGCTTGCTCACCCCTCTCACACCAGCCATGTCAGCAAGTCTGTCTTCTTGCCCACCCCTCACTTGCCATGTCAGCAAGTCTGTCTGCTTGTCCACCCCTCATTAGCCATTTCAGCAAGTCTGTCTTCTTGCCCATCCCTCACTAGCCATGTCAGCAAGTCTTTCTGCTTGTCCACCCCTCACTAGCCATGTCAGCACGTCTGTCTGCCTACCCACCCCTTACTAACCCGTTCAGCTAGTATGTCTGCTTGCCCACCGCTCACTAGCCATGTCAGCAAGTCTGTCTTCTTGCCCACCCCTCACTAGCCATGTCAGCAAGTCTCTCTGCTTGCCTACCCCTCACTAGCCATGTCAGCAAGTCTCTCTGCTTGCCTACCCCTCACTAGCCATGTCAGCAAGTCACTCTGCTTGCCCACCCTCCACTAACCATTTCAGCAAGTCTGTCTTCTTGCCCACCCCTCACTAGCCATTTCAGCAAGTCTGTCTGCTTGCCCACCCCTCACTAGCCATTTCAGCAAGTCTGTCTGCTTGTCCACCCTCACTAGCCATGTGAGCAAGTCTGTCTTCTTGCCCACTTCTCACAAGCCATGTCAGCAAGTCTGTCTACTTGACCACCCCTCACAAGCCATGTCAGCAAGTCTCTCTGCTTGACCACCTCTCACTAGCCATGTCAGCAAGTCTGTCTACTTGACCACCCCTCACTAGCCATGTCAGCAAGTCTGTCTACTTGACCACCCCTCACTAGCCATGTCAGCAAGTCTCTCTGCTTGACCACCTCTCACTAGCCATGTCAGCAAGTCTGTCTACTTGACCACCCCTCACTAGCCATGTCAGCAAGTTTGTCTACTTGACCACCCCTCACTAGCCATGTCAGCAAGTCTGTCTTCTTGACCACCTCTCACTAGCCATGTCAGCAAGTCTCTCTGCTTGACCACCTCTCACTAGCCATGTCAGCAAGTCTGTCTACTTGACCACTCCTCACTAGCCATGTCAGCAAGTCTCTCTGCTTGACCACCTCCCACTAGCCATGTCAGCAAGTCTGTCTACTTGACCACCCCTCACTAGCCATGTCAGCAAGTCTCTCTACTTGACCACCTACCACTAGCCATGTCAGCAAGTCTCTCTGCTTGACCACCTCTCACTAGCCATGTCAGCAAGTCTCTCTGCTTGACCACCACTCACTAGCCATGTCAGCAAGTCTCTCTGCTTGACCACCACTCACTAGCCATGTCAGCAAGTCTCTCTGCTTGACCACCTCTCACTAGCCATGTCAGCAAGTCTGTCTACTTGACCACCACTCACTAGCCATGTCAGCAGGTCTCTCTGCTTGACCACCTCTCACTAGCCATGTCAGCAAGTCTGTCTACTTGACCACCACTCACTAGCCATGTCAGCAAGTCTCTCTACTTGACCACCTCTCACTAGCCATGTCAGCAAGTCTCTCTGCTTGACCACCACTCACTAGCCATGTCAGCAAGTCTGTCTACTTGACCACCCCTCACTAGCCATGTCAGCACGTCTCTCTGCTTGCCCACCTCTCACTAGCCATGTCAGCAAGTCTCTCTGCTTGACCACCACTCACTAGCAATGTCAGCAAGTCTGTCTACTTGACCACCCTTCACTAGCCATGTCAGCAAGTCTGTCTACTTGATCACCCTTCACTAGCCATGTCAGCAAGTCTGTCTACTTGACCATCCCTCACTAGCCATGTCAGCAAGTCTCTCTGCTTGACCACCCCTCACTAGCCATGTCAGCAAGTCTCTCTGCTTGCCCACCCCTCACTAGCCATGTCAGCAAGTCTGTCTACTTGACCATCCCTCACTAGCCATGTCAGCAAGTCTCTCTGCTTGCCCACCCCTCACTAGCCATGTCAGCAAGTCTGTCTACTTGACCATCCCTCACTAGCCATGTCAGCAAGTCTCTCTGCTTGACCACCCCTCACTAGCCATGTCAGCACGTCTGTCTGCTTGCCCACCCCTCTCACACCAGCCATGTCAGCAAAAAAATATATATATATATATCATCAGAAACAGAACTTAAAGGTGTTTACACCTCCAATACAATAGATAAACACTTATATCCAGAGCTAGATGTAGACACACTAAACTTAGGCAACGTATGTTTCAGAAAATATGACTTGAAGATACTGATCTTTGTCAATCTTCATCTCAGGTCAAGTCTTCTGTGATTGCTATGAGCAAGAAGATCTTTGTTTCTGTAATGGAGTTCTGGACATGTGTTAAGTATATTGATAAAAATGGCACCGATGCTTGAAATCCTAACAGGAATGAATTAGGAACAAGAAACTAAAGAAAATCTCAGCAGTTCTTGTGTATTTTTGTTATATCTTAAGCACATGGCCTATCAAGCTACATCTTCTGCCTATTATCACAATGTGTACATGGTTTGCACTATATGGGCAGTTCTTGATACAATCTTCATCCCAACGTTGTGTTACCAATGCCAGACCTGGACCCTAGATGCAAGAACAACAAGAAAAATAACCTCTACAGAGATGAAATGTGTTAGACGAATGACAACAAACAGTCTGAGAGTTAAGATAAGAAATGAAGAACTGAGAAAAAAGCTAGAAATAATTCCCGCCATATAATATATAAAGAAACAACATATAAAATGGTTTGGCCATGTGACAATGCAGAGTGATCAAAACACAACACGAGCCTTCAACAAACGTTGCGAGAACACCTGACCCAAGGCTAGACCACGAAAAAGATGGATCGATGAAATATTAGGAGCACTGGGAAACATAGAAGCAGCAGAGGCAAACAGAAGAGGAAAAGATCGTAAATTATATTTCCCCTCGACGCTGAACGGCAAATGAGGAAGGAAAGAAGAAGAGCAGTTCTTAGATACTGAGTTGTGTAGAAATGTCCTCAGGCAGATTGTGATGACAGTCTCTGTACTTTCCTTTCTGTAGCTCTCTCTCGTTCACATCCGTGTAGAAGTACTGAAAGTATACAACTTTATTACATCATTTGTTTGTTTGTTCGTGTTTTTTTCTGCTGACATGATCTACGGATTTTTGTAGTTTTCAGATAAGCTATGGGGTGACTTAAGATGATCTCCCGCTAACAAATTCTGAGAGGCAACTTCTTTCTGTGTGGTCTGGTGAACATAGAAAACTGTACGCTGATGAATGAGAAGAAAACATGCTGGCTTTGTTGGACAACATACAGTAAAACTACTTTGCCGTTGTTTATTATTGTGTTGATATGTTTGCTGGCTTCCACATGCAGGTACACGACACCAGTCACAACTTTCACTCGGCAGCTCCTTATTCCAAGTTAGACACAATGTCTGAAACCCGAAGTGCTAGCAAGACTGCACAATGTCACTCTTGTGGATACCCTAGTCATCTTTTCAATAAATATTGTGCTCTACCCTTTTCGTTTCTATGTTGCCTTTTCCTATTTGGGATGTTACAAACATATGCAGAGTTTGTTTATGAAATTAACGTCCCTTTTCCCCAGCTCCTCCAGCGAGTAGATCTTTGTGTACATCTCACTTAAGTTGACCGGAATCTCAGTCGCTCTCGTTGTCTACTATAGCTAGGCTATGAGAGTCTGCACTTTTATATACTCCCCTTATTATTTGTGTATTTGTTCATATATTGGCCATGTAATGAGAAGAAAACAACTGGAATATATTGTAACAACTGGGAAAATTGAGGGACGAAGAGATAGAGGAAAGCAAATAGAAAAAAATACCAGACAACTTAAGAGAATGGCTTGGCAGAAAGTCAACAACAGAAATGATAAATAGCTGCCGAGACCGAAAGTTGTGGAGAGACATGATCACCTACGCCAGCAGGCACGGTACTTGATGATGATGATTTGTTTATATAACTGGTAGTTATCTACTATTAGTAGTTATTTATGCAGTCATCTGTACAGATGGATCTGTCACACGACACCAAAGGAGTGCTTGGGCATTTACAGCACGCTCGGCAGGCAGAATAGTCTAAGAAGACAGTGGTGCATACGTCATGACCACGAGTAGCATGACGATGGAGGTGATGGCAGTGACCAGGTCATTCATCCGGTTAGAGTCACAAGACTACACTCACGCCTGTATGTGATTCGATGAGCATGATACAAAAAAAAGTGGAGGCAGGCTCTGTACGCAGGGAATGAGTAGATTCATTGAGGAAGTAAAAAAAAATACGTACGGTCACCTTTGTTTACGTCCCTGGACATACGGGAGTACGGGGAAATGAAAGAGTAGACATGCAGGCAACAGGACTTCGACAACCATGAGCCCACGTCACTCCTTCGGATGAATGAGATGGTAGTTAAGATGGGCACAGCTAGAAATGAGAAACTTAGTGGGCGTGTAAGAAGACTAATTAACGAACACATAACTGGAGTCGTCAGTCGCTGGACACTGAGGGACTTGCTGAAGTGGGAATCTGAGCCCTATGGACATGTTCGGAGTGCAATGTTGATGACCCGCAAATAACTCAATAATAACAACTATATTTTTTTTTAAAAATAGTACCATCTATGCGTTCTTGCACTTGTTCATAATTTTCTGATTCAGTGAATCAATGTCTACTTAGTGTATTTCATTGTGTTAACTTTTAATTTAATTGTATGGTTTCATATCCACTTGACTTACTCACTTCTCGACGTATCTTCATGCCCTCCAGTCTATAACAGTTACAACTATACGCAGGTCTACTTGCATTCCTGATCTTATGTTTAAAAGTACATGTCTACGTGTTCTTAGTAAGTACTTGCAAATTTGATCTTAGTAAACACAATTTAATTTGAAAATCAGGTCCCGTCTATCTAACCAGTCCGTGTTGTTTGTGTCCCACTTCGTACAAGTCCCCATAAACTGCTGACGGCAGCAAAACATACAAATCGAAATTGGAGAACAGAACTTGTACGTGCCGTTGCATTCCTAATTCGCATTATTATACTTATCCTAATTCATAAAAACCTACTACTGGGTTGTAGTGACGCAAAGGTCAAAGTTGATAGAAGATACTATATATATACTTCAGGTTTTTTTTGTCAAGGATAATCTAATAACGCAATTCACGAGAGCTATAAACCGCAGGGTTGTCTTTGCCTGGCCTGGTGCTATGTAAAGGTGACAATTGGGCAAAAACATCTTCTTGTAAGTAAATTGTTATTGCATTCTTTTCCCCGGCTAAAAGCAATACATTGTATATAAAATTATTTGTTTAGATAACCATTTATTGTATCAATGGTTATGGTTATGGAAGGCCCCAGTATCACTGTAAACGAATTCAAATTATTATACCAATATATAATATTACATATATAATGTATAGAAAGGATGCGTGCGTCTGTATCATATAACTAGGTGATGAGTGCGCCTGTATCATATAAGCAGGTGATGAGTGCGTCTGTATCATATAACCAGGTGATGAGTGCGCCTGTATCGTATAAGCAGGAGATGAGTTCGTCTGTATCATATAAGCAGGTGATGAGTGCGTCTGTATCATATAACTAGGTGATAAGTGCGTCTGTATAATATAACCAGGTGATAAGTGCGTCTGTATCATATAACCAGGTGATAAGTGCCTCTGTGTCATATAAGCAGAGATGAGTGCGTCTGTATCATATAACTAGGTAATGAGTGCGTCTGTATCATATAACCAGGTGATGAGTGCGTCTGTGTCATATAACCAGGAGATGAGTGCGTCTGTATCATATAACCAGGTAATGAGTGCGTCTGTATCATATAACCAGGTGATGAGTGCGTCTGTATCATATAACCAGGTGATGAGTGCGTCTGTATCATATAACCAGGAGATGAGTGCGTCTGTATCATATAAGCAGGAGATGAGTGCGTATGTATCATATAACCAGGAGATGAGTTCGTCTGTTTCATATAACCAGGAGATGAGTGCGTCTGTGTCATATAAGCAGGTGATGAGTGCGTCTGTATCATATAACCAGGAGATGAGTTCGTCTGTATCATATAACCAGGAGATGAGTGCGTCTGTATCATATAACCAGGAGATGAGTGCGTCTGTATCATATAACCAGGAGATGAGTTCGTCTGATTCATATAACCAGGAGATGAGTGCGGCTGTGTCATATAACCAGGTGATGAGTGCGTCTGTATCATATAACCAGGAGATGAGTGCGTCTGTATCATATAAGCAGGTGATGAATGCGTCAGTATCATATAACCAGGTAATGAGTGCGTCTGTATCATATAACCAGGTAATGAGTGCGTCTGTATCCTTTAAGCAGGGTTTTAATGGTGTCCCGCTGCAGAAAAAAGAATTGAATTGATGGCCCACCAATATCTCCCGCTGTATTGTGTGACCATCTTAAGTTTTCAATTTATTTACAAAAGATTGCTCTCAATAGAAGACACAGAACTATAAAGGGGTAGAAGAATTCTAGATTCAAATAATTGGCCAATAAACTGGAAAAAAAACGATATTCTGAATGCGAAATAAGACATTTGTACATTGTCAACAAGACTTCGACGGAGTGAAAAAGAAGCCATTATAGATTTCAGGGAACATATGAAATACAGAGAAAAGATGCTCAAGGAATTGTCTCGCATTCGGTGTTTTCTTTGTACTGCGTCCATTTCTTGCAGAGAACGTGAGGGGGGATTTCCCCAGATAGATCAGTTCATGGCTTACTTTAGCTGGCTATGATCGTGGCTTACTTTAGGTGCATCTGATCGTGGCTTACTTTAGCTGCCTGTGATCGTGGCTTACTTTAGCTGCATCTGATCGTGGCTTACTTTAGCTGCCTGTGATCGTGGCTTACTTTAGCAGGCTATGATCGTGGCTTACTTTAGCTGCCTGTGATCGTGGCTTACTTTAGCTGTCTGTGATCGTGGCTTACTTTAGCTGTCTGTGATCGTGGCTTACTTTAGCAGGCTATGATCGTGGCTTACTTTAGCTGTCTGTGATCGTGACTTACTTTAGCTGCCTGTGATCGTGGTTTACTTTAGCTGTCTGTGATCGTGACTTACTTTAGCTGCCTGTGATCGTGGCTTACTTTAGCTGTCTGTGATCGTGACTTACTTTAGTTGCCTGTGATCGTGGCTTACTTTAGTTGCCTGTGATCGTGGCTTACTTTAGCTGCCTGTGATCGTGGCTTACTTTAGTTGCCTGTGGTCGTGGCTTACTTTAGTTGCCTGTTGTCGTGGCTTACTTTAGCTGCCTGTGATCGTGGCTTACTTTAGTTGCCTGTGGTCGTGGCTTACTTTAGCTGCCTGTGGTCGTGGCTTACTTTAGCTGCCTGTGATCGTGGCTTACTTTAGCTGCCTGTGATCGTGACTTACTTTAGCTGCCTGTGATCGTGGCTTACTTTAGCTGTCTGTGATCGTGACTTACTTTAGTTGCCTGTGATCGTGGCTTACTTTAGTTGCCTGTGATCGTGGCTTACTTTAGCTGCCTGTGATCGTGGCTTACTTTAGTTGCCTGTGGTCTTGGCTTACTTTAGTTGCCTGCGGTCGTGGCTTACTTTAGCTGCCTGTGATCGTGGCTTACTTTAGTTGCCTGTGATCGTGGCTTACTTTAGCTGCCTGTGGTCGTGGCTTACTTTAGCTGCCTGTGATCGTGGCTTACTTTAGCTGCCTGTGATCGTGGCTTACTTTAGTTGCCTGTGATCGTGGCTTACTTTAGGTGCCTGTGATCGTGGCTTACTTTAGTTGCCATTGGTCGTGGCTTACTTTAGCTGTCTGTGATCGTGACTTACTTTAGTTGCCTGTGATCGTGACTTACTTTAGTTGCCTGTGATCGCGGCTTACTTTATGTGCCTGTGGTCGTGGCTTACTTTAGCTGCCTGTGATCGTGGCTTACTTTAGTTGCCTGTGATCGTGGCTTACTTTAGCTGCCTGTGATCGTGGCTTACTTTAGTTGCCTGTGATCGTGGCTCACTTTAGCTGCCTGTGATCGTGGCTTACTTTAGTTGCATGTGATCGTGGCTTACTTTAGTTGCCTGTGATCGTGGCTTACTTTAGTTGCCTGTGATCGTGGCTTACTTTAGGTGCCTGTGATCGTGGCTTACTTTAGTTGCCTGTGATCGTGGCTTACTTTAGTTGCCTGTGATCGTGGCTTACTTTAGTTGCCTGTGATCGTGGCTTACTTTAGTTGCCTGTGATCGTGGCTTACTTTAGTTGCCTGTGATCGTGGCTTACTTTAGGTGCCTGTGATCGTGGCTTACTTTAGCTGCCTGTGATCGTGGCTTACTTTAGCTGCCTGTGATCGTGGCTTACTTTAGCTGCCTGTGATCGTGGCTTACTTTAGCTGCCTGTGATCGTGGCTTACTTTAGTTGCCTGTGATCGTGGCTTACTTTAGTTGCCTGTGATCGTGGCTTACTTTAGCTGTCTGTGATCGTGACTTACTTTAGCTGCCTGTGATCGTGGTTTACTTTAGCTGTCTGTGATCGTGACTTACTTTAGCTGCCTGTGATCGTGGCTTACTTTAGCTGTCTGTGATCGTGACTTACTTTAGCTGTCTGTGATCGTGACTTACTTTAGCTGCCTGTGGTCGTGGCTTACTTTAGGTGCCTGTGGTCGTGGCTTACTTTAGCTGTCTGTGATCGTGACTTACTTTAGCTGCCTGTGGTCGTGGCTTACTTTAGGTGCCTGTGGTCGTGGCTTACTTTAGGTGCCTGTGGTTGTGGCTTACTTTAGGTGCCTGTGGTCGTGGCTTACTTTAGCTGCCTGTGATCGTGGCTTACTTTAGCTGTCTGTGATCGTGGCCGGATACATGGTTAGTATATGGTCATCATTCAGTGCTAGACAACAAACTGCTAAAACATGGTTGGTATGTGGTCATCATTCAGTGCTAGACAACAAACTGTCAAAACATGGTTGGTATATGGTCATCATTCAGTGCTAGACAACAAACTGTCAAAACAGGGTTGGTATATGGTCATCATTCAGTGCTAGACAACAAACTGTCAAAACAGGGTTAGTATATGGTCATCATTCAGTGCTAGACAACAAACTGCTAAAACATGGTTGGTATGTGGTCATCATTCAGTGCTAAACAACAAACTATCAAAACAGGGTTGGTATATGGTCATCATTCAGTGCTAGACAACAAACTGTCAAAACAGGGTTAGTATATGGTCATCATTCAGTGCTAGACAACAAACTGTCAAAACAGGGTTGGTATGTGGTCATCATTCAGCGCTAGACAACAAACTGTTAAAACAGGGTTGGTATATGGTCATCATTCAGTGCTAAACAACAAACTGTCAAAACAGGGTTGGTATATGGTCATCATTCAGCGCTAGACAACAAAAACAAGATCCAACGAAAAAGACAGGAAGTTGATTAGAAGTCTAAAGTTTGGAAATTGCTTTTAAGTTGTTGCTATTTAGATCACTGCACACTGGAAGAATCCATAGATGCTCCAAAATCTTCTTCGAGAAACTTTGAGGAGAATCTTAGCCCATTGTACGAACTCCGTAGCACGGATTTGGATCCACAGTGTGGGTCAATTACTGCTGACAGTTGTACCCGAGCAGCGGCCATATTTATGGTCTTTTCTTTTCGATTTTAACTACCAAGATTTATTTAACGTGCGCGAGTGCACATGGGGCTTCCTGTTTATCAGAAATGTGTAGGCGTCAAACCTCACAGCGCTGACTGGAACAGAAAGTTTGAAAAATTGAATCTGGGTCTTTTCTGTCGTGAGGCCGACGTCGGCAATCTAGACTATCCACCCCCCCCCCCTTTTCCCCCACCCTTTAAAGTATATGCAAGTAGACGGTAATACTGTATACTGTATAATGATATTGTTATAAAGCCTTCTCTATATTTGTTCTTTCCCCTCATTTTCATCTTAGCGGGCTAGAGAGTGTGAGAATCTAAAGGGTCGAAACATTTGATTGGAGTCTACTTCTGATGATCATATTGCCTCTTCCTTGCAAAACTAGTACACCTTCAGAGGGCACCAAACAGTTATCCAATACCAATTTTTTTTATATAAACCTCGCCCTGACGACGCCATTGCCCACCACAATAAGCAGGTCCAAACTGCCATCAAGGAACTTATCCAGGACAATCTCCTTCCTCCTAGTGCGTCCCGCCTCATTATCCCTAATAGTGGTCTTGACAAGCCATCCTTCTACACGCTCCCTAAAATTCACAAACTCAGCAACCCAGGACGTCATGTTGTGGCTGGATGTGCTTGCCCGACAGACCACGTGTCCGACTATCCGGACAGTGTCTTCCAACTCAATATGGCCTGCCTTCCCTCCTATTTTTAGATACGAACCATGCTTTGAAAATCTTCTCTTCCATCTCTCTCTCCTGTGATCGCTCACACCGACTTTTCGTCCTCGACGTTTGTTCTGTCTACACCTCTATCCCTCACTTCGACGACCTCCGGGCTCTACGGTTCTGTCTTGACCAAAAGCAACACCCCTCTGTTGATACTGCCACTCTTCTCCGTCTCACTGAGCTTGTCCTCAACCTAAACACCTTTGAGTTCAATTGTGACTTCTATGACCAAGTCAGCAGTGTAGCCATGGACACCCAAGATGGGTCATAGCTATGTCTCCCTATTCATGGGTTACCATGAACACTGAATATTCAATTCGCGTCAAGGTCCCCTACCCATCGAATACCTTCGGTACATTGATGATTGCTTCAGACTAACCGATCTACCAGAGGACGACATGTTTATCGACAACATCGGCAGCAGCCATCAAGATTACGTATATCCACTTCCTCTGTTATCTTTTTGGGCCTAACTGTTTCCTTAGGCACTTCTGGCCTCCACACCTCGGTTTCCTATAAACCCACAGACGACCACTGCTACCTTCTCCATGCTTCATCACATTCGCCTTCATGCCGTGATTCTAAACGATTTTCTTACTGATTGCGTCTTCATCGTATCTCACAGGATGACCAGAATTTCCTCCAACTGACTCCCCGTATGTCAGATTTCTTTGGCTGCCGGCTTTATCCAGATTCGATCCTTCAATATGTCTTCAAACGGTTCCTCCTTATCTCTCGTTCCGAGGCACTCACTCTTTCCAAACGCTTCCACCTCCCCCCCCCCTTCTGAGAGAGCAATACTCACACTCACCTACTATCCTCACAACTTAATTGCTGTGAGAATACTCAACCGTTACCGTTCCAGCCTCTACTCTGATCCTTCTACTCGCCTAGTTTTCAATGATCTCCCAATGGTCGCTTTCAAACGCGACAAGAATTTGAGAGATATCCTGGTTAGTTGTCGTCTCCCTCGCTCCGATCATAAAGACTTGGGTACGATCCCCTGTGGATGTAACTATATTTCCTGTACTTATGTACTCTGCACTGACTCTGTCTTATTCCCCAATATACGGTTAAAGATCAAGGATGGCTTTACAATAACTTTACATGTGTGTCCCGCAATATCATTTATGCCAGCATATGCCATCGATGTCACATGACTTCTACTGGCGAGTTGGGACGACGTTTAGTGGACAGATTTTGTGAACACTTTCGGGATGTTCAACAGAATACTGGCGCTCCAGCGAGGTCCCATTTCAATTCATCAGACAACAAAGGTAACAACGACATCCGTATCACAGGTACTGTCCATCTCTTTCCAACCTTTTGCCTGTCATGATGAGTTCGTGGTGGAATAGTTACTATTTTTCTGTACGTTCGTCGAGACTAACCAGTCCCCCATGGACTTGAAATATGAGGAAACTGCAGCAAGGAACACTTTTCATGTATAGCCTGCAATGGTTCCTGCCGCCTATCCACCATATACCGGAAGTCCAGCTTATTTATAATATATATATCACCTATATTTGTTTAATGTAATAAATTTTCATTTTGCGCTATTTCGCTATACTTAATGTTTCTACTACTATCGGTTTGCCTGATTTCCCAATTTTCTTTTATTTAAGAGTAACACTTTAAAACTTTCACTTTTATTATTTCGCGATCATTTACAATTTCCTATCTACCTGAACGATAACAACAACCCGGCCGATCGCGAGAGGTCACCGAGATAACAACCCGCCCGAGAGGTCTCGGTCGACCGACCGACCGACCGACCGACCGACGGACCGACCGACCGACCGACCGACCGACCGACCGACCGACCGACCGACCGACCACCGATTGCACGGCCGTCCATAAAAACATGTACGGCTACATCTTTTTGCATGGCCGTGCATTCGTGCATGGCCATACATTATGGTGTTGCATATGGTTGATGTAAACCGGCACCCTCACTACTTACGTTACACGGTACCTTACCTTTTACATATATTAGTGAACCCCACTCTAAGACACTTCACTCTTTCCTCCTTTCGGGTACCTTGTATTCTTCTGGTATATTCTTTGTGCTTTTTGTATGCACACGGACCTAGGTGTGTACACTTCTATGTATCTATACTGTATGTGCACTTTTTCACTTTCATGTGTACGCACACGTATGTGTGTAGCCTTGTATTTATATACTGTATATATATATATATATATATATATATATATATATATATGTATATTTATATACATATGTATATGGAAATATATATATATATGTGTATGTATGTATGTATGTATGTATGTATTGATTTCTGTGTATTCTCTCACGGTTGTATGTACGTAGATACGTATAGGCATTGCCGGTGGAGTTATAGTTGAGGTAACCTGTACACTGTAACTGTAATGTTGGACATTATAGTGAAAGAAAGAAAAAAATAAAGGACTCAGCCTTAATAGCAAAAAGACAGAGGTAATGTTAACAAAAAAAAGAAAAAAGACATCACCTCAGTGCAAAATAAAGACAAGTGGAACAATATTAAAACAGGTAAATGAATTTAAATATTTTGGAACTTTGTTAACCTCAGACGGAAGATGTACAAAAGAGGTGAGATGCAGAATGGCTCAGGCAAAAGTAGCTTTCCAAAAAATGAGGAAGATACTATGCAATCCATTTTTGACAATAGAAACAAGAAAAAGAGTTCTTAAATGTTACGTAGAGCCAGTCTTAACATATGGATGCGAATCATGGACAATAGGACAACAGAAAATCACCGGAGTCTGTAGAAATGTGGTTTTACAGAAGAATGTTGAGATTACCATGGACAGCTAAGAAGAGTAATGAAGATGTTCTGAGAGAGGTCAAAGCAAAAAGAGAGCTAACTTCCAATATTAGGAAGAAACAATCATCATTTTTTGGCCATGTAATGAGAAGAGAACAACTTGAATATATTGTAACAACTGGAAAAATTGAGGGATGAAGAGATAGAGGGAAGCAAAGAGAAAAAATACCAGACAGCTTAAGAGAATGGCTTGGCAGAAGGTCAACAACAGAAATGATAAATAGCTGCAGAGATCGAAAGTTGTGGAGAGACATGATCACCTACGCCAGCAGACCCGGTACTTGATGCTGATGATGAACCTGTACACTATCCCACACTACATATTTTTAGAACCCTTCTGCCTGTGTTTTACCCCTCTCATTAACTGGTCAACTTCACCGGGTATCCTGCGCGCACTAGTCAGCATTCATTTTCCTCCTGGCCTCAGCGCATTACGCAGGAAAGACATATTTATTTTTATTTCTTATTCCAGTTTAAGATTATTTTGTTTTAGATCCTCCATTATTAGTTTGCTATGTAGGGCTAATTTTATTTACTTACACTATCTGTGTGTGTGTTGTTTGTTGTTCTTGCTGAAGGCCTATTGAGCTGAAACGTCGTTCAAATATGTGTCGTCTGTTAATTACGTAAAGCTTTACTTAATACCATTTTTTTTTCATTTTTCCTCTCTTATATCGTCCCATAATACATTTATATAATATTAACCTTTACCTACGCACGTGAAAGCTGGGGAAAAAAGAGATTGAGAGAAAACTAAACGCTTATGAAGACAAATGCCTAATAAGAATACTATGTGTACAATGGAATGAATTCAAGACTAATATAGAGATAAGAGAAATGGTCATGCAACCAACCATCTCATCCACAATTAGGAAGAGAAGAATTAGCACATGCTGACAAGAAACAATAAGAGAGTTCAGAACAGGCTCGTCTATGGAAAACATCAGAATAGAGTAAAAGAGGAAAACCTAAAGAGATACTGAAAAGAACGGTTATAAAAGAAGCAAATTTGGCAGGCATAGACTCATTACATGTGATCGAACATCTCGCCAAGAACAGAGATTGATGGCGAGAAACGCTACAAGCCATATTGACTTACTACTAGCGACGTCTAACGGAGCTGGGAGGATCGAGACATGTTCACCCTAACTGGTGTTACTGACTTACTACTAGCGACGTCTATAGGAGCTGGAAGGATCGAGACACGTTCACCCTAAATGGTGTTACTGACTTACTACTAGCGACGTCTATAGGAGCTGGGAGGATCGAGACATGTTCACCCTAACTGGTGTTACTGACTTACTACTAGCGACGTCTATAGGAGCTGGGAGGATCGAGACATGTTCACCCTAACTGGCGCTATTGACTTACTACTAGCGACGTCTATAGGAGCTGGGAGGATCGAGACATGTTCACCCCAACTGTTGCTATTGACTTACTACTAGCGACGTCTATAGGAGCTGGGAGGATCGAGACATGTTCACCCTAACTGGCGCTATTGACTTACTACTAGCGACGTCTATAGGAGCTGGGAGGATCGAGACATGTTCACCCTAACTGGCGCTATTGACTTACTACTAGCGACGTCTATAGGAGCTGGGAGGATCGAGACATGTTCACCCTAACTGGTGTTACTGACTTACTACTAGCGACGTCTATAGGAGCTGGGAGGATCGAGACATGTTCACCCTAACTGGTGTTACTGACTTACTACTAGCGACGTCTATAGGAGCTGGGAGGATCGAGACATGTTCACCCTAACTGGTGCTATTGACTTACTACTAGCGACGTCTAGCGGAGCTGGGAGGATCGAGACATGTTCACCCTAACTGGTGCTATTGACTTACTACTAGCGACGTCTAGCGGAGCTGGGAGGATCGAGACATGTTCACCCTAACTGGTGTTATTGACTTACTACTAGCGACGTCTAGCGGAGCTGGGAGGATCGAGACATGTTCACCCTAACTGGTGCTATTGACTTACTACTAGCGACGTCTATAGGAGCTGGGAGGATCGAGACATGTTCACCCTAACTGGTGCTATTGACTTACTACTAGCGACGTCTAGCGGAGCTGGGAGGATCGAGACATGTTCACCCTAACTGGTGTTATTGACTTACTACTAGCGACGTCTAGCGGAGCTGGGAGGATCGAGACATGTTCACCCTAACTGGTGTTATTGACTTACTACTAGCGACGTCTAGCGGAGCTGGGAGGATCGAGACATGTTCACCCTAACTGGTGCTATTGACTTACTACTAGCGACGTCTAGCGGAGCTGGGAGGATCGAGACATGTTCACCCTAACTGGTGCTATTGACTTACTACTAGCGACGTCTAGCGGAGCTGGAAGGATCGAGACATGTTCACCCTAACTGGTGTTATTGACTTACTACTAGCGACGTCTAGCGGAGCTGGGAGGATCGAGACATGTTCACCCTAACTGGTGCTATTGACTTCGATCACTGTGTAGAGAACTTTCTGTGTAAGTAGTCAAGAGATGTTGATGCTCATGGATACAGTGACAACAATTCTGGACACAAGAACAGAATTAGATAACAAGTATTAATTTCATTAACATATTTATGAACAACCAGGAACATAATGGCAGCTACTCTTTTTATTTTATAATTATTTATGTTCAACCAGTTACTTTTAAACAATTAATGCCAGATTTCTGCGAGTGTTTGAGTAAAGATGACCAAACTCTATCTGTGGCAGGTGTCTCAAGTCCACGACAACTAAACTGTCACCAAAATACGATTTCTTCCCGCCATCCAGGAGCTAACGAGCGAGATGAGGAACCTGGAAGATCTCATACGAGACACGTACGGTTCTGGTCGCTCACAAGCTATCGTGGTTAGCTTGGCAACGCTACCTCGGATATCTATGGGATGGAGTATGTTAACGGTAGGTGTGTCCCTTGACAGCTTTAATTATAGAACATACACAACAAGATGTTGATAGCAAGTTAGATAATTTTTGCAAACAAAGAAAATAATAGCATCATATTTTGTGTGTGTTTTTTTTAATGAAATCTAGTCTGAAAGGAAAATATTCAACTGAAATAAACAAAAGAATAGGAATGGCAAAAAGTAATTTTAATGTCATGAAGAACATATTAACATCAAAACAAATAACAAGTCTTTTCTTCTTATGCCTTCTCAACATTTCTTTATGGTGCAGAAACATGGACATTAGACATGATGTCAAAACAGAACAGAGAATTGAAGCCTTTGATATGTGGATACCTAGAAGAATAGGTAGAATTGGATGGAAGGAAAAGAAAACAAACGATGAAGTCTTAAAACAACTGAAAATGAAAATAGAACTACTAAACACAATTCAAACAAGACAAATGTTATTTTTGGGTCATGTTAAAAGAGAAATAGGAATAATTCCTTTATCAGGTCGTGGTAAAGAAAGTCTTGCTGGAGTTCGATCCCAAGGTGGCAGGGGTGGAAGTGGGCGTGTCCGAGCAACGCAACAGTGCTTTCTTGTTTCAGCAAAGGAGTTTTTTTAATGTAGCGGTAAAAATAAATAAAACAAAAAATAACGATCATTTATTGTTAAATATAGTTTGTCTTTCTTGTGACCTTTTTTTAAAGACATAATTAGTAGACGTAAGAATAAAAACATCCAAAAGGTTTTCAATTTTTCCTCATGAAAAAAATATTTTTTTTAGAAACACAAACACTTTCCATTTACTATTACTAAATTATTTAACCACACACACACATAATGTTTACATATTCAAATTCCTCATACATGTTACTTTAACAAACTTGTATAAATTAAGTATGTCGGTGCAGGAGCTCCAGACATATGCCTCTCTAAAGGATACATGTTATTGCTTTCATATTTTTCTCTGGTACAGGGTGGTACTTTTTTTATATAAAGTCTGGTAGGTAAGGGGTTAAAATAACTTTAACAAACGGCTGTGATGTCTCCTTTATTTAGTGACTTATCTACTTCTTGATCTAACTATTTTTTCTCTATGTCCGTAACTTGAGCGTTTATATTTTCTGGAGGATGTTCTCTGATGGTGTTACGTGCTCAAACAGTCTGTCGCTTCTTCATATAATCAAGCACTGACGTAACCTCAACTCTTTTCCTGCTTCGTCATTTCTGACTGTCTTTTCTTCTCACATTCAGTGTTCACTTCCGTCACTCCATTCGCCTCTGATCAAGTCTCTCATTGGATCGTTGGGACACTGAAGCCCTCCAATCGCTGCAGGAAAGACCTTGTGTAGAGAGCCACCTTATATTACAACTTGAAGATATGTACCGCCAGCCTGTGTCACTGACATCTCGCAAATACGATATGAGAACAATATCTGTAAGATGTTATCATCAGCTAGAATTGATGACAAGAATGTGATGCCCATCTCCCTCGGAAGGAAACGTTTAGTGCGAGTTAAACCCTGAAACAGACTTCAGACGTAAATAATCTTAGTTTCAATGAATGAAGGTGGCAGTAGAAGAACATTCCGGAATACCTGTAACACGTGGTGTACAACAAAACGTCTATTTAATGTTATTATTGTCATGTTATTGGTTACATTGAAACGTTAGCTGACTTTATGACGTCATTGACGCTTTCTGTCAGATCAGATGTCGTTTGGTAACTTTGTCCCCAAGTGGTGCTGTCTGCCGGACAACCTGACTGCTGTCTCTGAAGAACTGTACTGCCATGGGAACAATAGCCTCCATGACACACCAGCGTTCGCCAAGAAGTGTTGGGTGAACACAACCGCCTGTAACAATCGCATTTTTGAATCGAATGTACTTACCATTGTTAATGAGGTAAGTCTGGTGTACTTACCATTGTTAATGAGGTAAGTCTGGTATACTTACCATTGTTAATGAGGTAGGTTGGGTGTACTTACCATTATTAATGAGGTAAGTTTGGTGTAATTACCATTCTTAATGAGGTAAGTCTGGTGTACTTACCATTGTTAATGAGGTAAGTCTGGTGTACTTACCATTGTTAATGAGGTAAGTCTGGTGTACTTACCATTGTTAATGAGGTAAGTCTGGTGTACTTACCATTGCTAATGAGGTAAGTCTGGTGTACTTACCATTGTTAATGAGGTAAGTCTGGTGTACTTAACATTGTTAATGAGGTAAGTTTGGTGTACTTACCATTGTTAATGAGGTAAGTCTGGTGTACTTAACATTGTTAATGAGGTAAGTCTGGTGTACTTACAATTGTTAATGAGGTAAGTCTGGTGTACTTACCATTGTTAATGAGGTAAGTCTGGTGTACTTAACATTGTTAATGAGGTAAGTTTGGTGTACTTACCATTGTTAATGAGGTAAGTCTGGTGTACTTACCATTGTTAATGAGGTAAGTCTGGTGTACTTACCATTGTTAATGAGGTAAGTCTGGTGTACTTACCATTGTTAATGAGGTAAGTCTGGTGTACTTACCATTGTTAATGAGGTAAGTCTGGTGTACTTAACATTGTTAATGAGGTAAGTTTGGTGTACTTACCATTGTTAATGAGGTAAGTCTGGTGTACTTAACATTGTTAATGAGGTAAGTTTGGTGTACTTACCATTGTTAATGAGGTAAGTTTGGTGTACTTACCACTGTTAATGAGGTAAGTTTGGTGTACTTACCATTGTTAATGAGGTAAGTCTGGTGTACTTACCATTGTTAATGAGGTAAGTTTGGTGTACTTACCACTGTTAATGAGGTAAGTTTGGTGTACTTACCATTGTTAATGAGGTAAGTCTGGTGTACTTACCATTGCTATTGAAGTAAGTCTGGTGTACTTACCATTGTTAATTAGATAAGTCTGGTGTACTTAACATTGTTAATGAGGTAAGGCTGGTATACTTAACATTGTTAATGAGGTAAATCTGGTGTACTTACCATTGTTAATGAGATAAGTCTGGTGTACTTAACATTGTTAATGAGGTAAGGCTGGTATACTTAACATTGTTAATGAGGTAAATCTGGTGTACTTACCATTGTTAATGAGATAAGTCTGGTGTACTTAACATTGTTAATGAGGTAAGGCTGGTATACTTATACATTGTTAATGAGGTAAGGCTGGTATACTTACCACTGTTATTTAGGTAAGTGTTGTTTACTAACGAATGTTAATGAGGTAAGCTTGGTATGCTTGTTATTGTTAATGAGGTAAACCAGGTGAACATATGATTATTAATTAGTTAAGTTTACTGACCACACTCCTTCCAAGCGGTGATCGAGCAGATTTATATTTTCTCTACGGAATCAGCTTTACTGTTGTCTAGAATTCCCCATACCCGCTGCACTTCATGCCACAGGAAACCTCAAAGCGCGTAAGCACCGTTGGCAAATTATGTTTACAAGGTATTACCACCGTGGATGCCTCCATCAACTGCACAGGCGACGATTGCAAACGATATACACCGAGATGTAGGTGCACATCAATTTTCTCTCTATCCAGGTTCCGCTAAAAAGAGGGAGGGGAGACATACATGGAAAACAAACACATGGGAAAAAAATACAGTAAAAAACACATGGGGAAAATACACGCGGAGAAAAAATACACGGGAAAAAATACAGCGGGGTAAAGATACATGGAAAAAAAAATCAACCGAATTTTAAGACGATTACGCCAGCCGATGCAAAAACAGGAGCACCTCTTCACTTAGGAGCACCATCATCACTAGACTTTGACAACACACTTCAATACCCTTAGTCGCCCTCCATTATCAAGGTGACAAAGTCTGTAGCCCTCGCTTTCACCTCGTCGCCCCTTCCCAAATAATTTCCGAAAACGGGTTAACTATTGTCAGACTAGTTAATTATTGACAGACTAGTTAATAATTGACAGACTAGTTAATTATTGTCAGACTGGTTAATTATTGTCAGACTAGTTAATTATTGACAGACTAGTTAATTATTGACAGACTAGTTAATTATTGACAGACTAGTTAATTATTGACAGACTAGTTAATTATTGTCAGACTGGTTAATTATTGTCAGACTAGTTAATTATTGACAGACTAGTTAATTATTGTCAGACTGGTTAATTATTGTCAGACTAGTTAATTATTGACAGACTAGTTAATTATTGTCAGACTGGTTAATTATTGTCAGACTAGTTAATTATTGACAGACTAGTTAATTATTGTCAGACTGGTTAATTATTGTCAGACTAGTTAATTATTGACAGACTAGTTAATTATTGTCAGACTGGTTAATTATTGTCAGACTAGTTAATTATTGTCAGACTAGTTAATTATTGTCAGACTGGTTAATTATTGTCAGACTGGTTAATTATTGTCAGACTAGTTAATTATTGTCAGACTGGTTAATTATTGTTAGACTGGTTAATTATTGTCACACTAGTTAATTATTGTCAGACTAGTTAATTATTAAATACAGGAGAGATGATTTTATCATCAGGACACCAGGAATCTGGAGCACAACATAGTGAAGGGGTAGCTATAATGCTATCAAGGAATGCGCAGAAGACACTAATAGAATGGGTAGCAGTAGGACCAAGACTAATGAGAGCAACATTTAAAACAACCAAAAACAAAATAAAATTACACATTATCCAATGCTATGCACCAACCAACGATAAGGATGATTTAGTTAAAGATGATTTCTATAAACAGCTACAATGTCAGATGGATGAAAGATGAACCAAGGATATTATAATCTTGATGGGAGACCTAAATGCTAAAGTAGGATCAGACAACAGAGGCTTTGAAGAGATTATGGGAAAACAGACTTGGAGATATAAATGACAATGGAGAGATATTTGTGAATTTTTGCGCCCTTAATAAAGTGAGCATAGCAGGAACAATATTCCAACATAAAAGAATACACAAAGCTACATGGGTGTCACCAGATCATAGAACGGAAAATCAAATTGATCACATATGTATTAATAATAAGTTTAAGTCATCCTTGCATGATGTAAAAGTATATAGAGGGGCAGACGTAGCTTCTGATCATTATCTTCTGATAGCCAAACTTAAACTTAAACTAAAAAGGTATACTACAACGAATAAGGGTAGAAAGTATTTCAATGTAGGGTTTCTTAAAGAACAAGGAATTAAAGATAAATTCACAGTCACAATATCAAACAAATACCAAGTCCTCCAACAACAAGAAAATACAATAAATATAGAAGATCATTGGAAACAGGTAAAAGATATTTGGAAAGAGACATGCGAAGAAACACTGGGGAAAAGAAAACGCCAGAATAAGGTATGAATGACAGCAGAGACCCTGGATAAAATTAAATAAAGAAAGAACAAGAAAGCAGACATAAATAAAAGCAAAACGAGAAGTAATAAAGCCAAGACATAGGAAGCTTACACAGAGGTGAACAAAGAAGTGAGAAGATGCATTAAAAGGGATAAGAGGAAATATATAGATGAACTAGCTAAACAGGCAGAAGAAACTGCAAATAAAGTGAATATGAAAGAACTGTACAAAAGCACAAAGAAATTAATTGGAAAATACAAACAGATCAATGCCTTTATTAAAGATAAGAAAGGAAATCTGCTGAGTAATATAATGAAACAAATGGAGAGATGGAAAGAGCATTTTGAAGAACTTTTGAACAGAGCTCAAATAATCCTCCAGATATACTAAGCAGATAATTGTAACAGCCATCAAACTAAAGCCACAGGACCAGATGCTTAGCCATAGATATTAACATCTAGATGCTACATAATCTATTAGATTTGGAGAGGAAAAGAAATACATAAAGACTGGAAAGAAGGTTATATGATCAAACTACTAAAGAAAGGAAGTTTACAGGAGTGCACAAATTATAGGGCAATTATGCTATCAGTGCCAGGAAAAATATTAAGCAGAATCATTCTGGAGAGACTTAAAGAGGCTATAGAGAAATATTTGAGAGATGAACAAGCAGGTTTTAGGAAGAACAGATCATGTGCTGATCAAATAACTACTCTACGTATACTAGTTGAACAAAGTTTAGAACTAAAATCCCCACTTTATATTGGATTCATAGATTACGAAAAGGCATTTGATAGTTTAGACAGAAGAATGCTTTTGAAGTTGCTGAGTCATTACCGAATCCCCATAAAGTTTATTAACCTGATAAAAACAATGTATGAAGGAATGAAATGTAGTGTGGTGCACGAAGGACAGCTTACAGAAGCATTTGAAATAAGAACAGGAGTAAGGCAGTGATGCCTTCTGTCCCCATTTCTCTTTCTACTGGCCATAGATTGGATTATGAAAATAACTCAAAACAACAGAAATGGGATCCAGTGGTCACTGACCAAACAACTTGATGATTTAGACTTTGCTGATGACATAGCTCTACTATCACACAACCATCAACAGATACAGGATAAAACGAGCATACTTGATGAGAGATCACAACAGATAGGACTGAAGATTAATAGAGATAAGACCAAGATTATGATAATTAATACAGTTGGCAATAACCAAATAAAACTATAGCTCGTTTCAAAACCTATGCCCAACTTCAAAACACTATTACTCTCTAACCGTTTGTTAAATACTTTTGAAATTTTCCAAATGTTATTAGAATGCAAAAGACCCTTTAAATGTATATTTAACAAATATCTTGCAGCTGCAGTTTTCTTAAAGCGGCGATATTTCTTTGATGTTTGTCAAAATTGTAAATTGTGAAGCCCTAAAGAATAGAAATTACCGTAGTTGCTGGTCTACGATTAATTTTCACTAGGTAAAGGCGTGGCCGTAATGAGGAAATAACTGGATAAAACAAAACACCAGGAAAATTATTGTCTGCTCAGTTCGAGGACGGACGATAATATCAAGCTGTATGTCCAATTTTCATAGTTGTGTGGTTCTGAAAAGGACCGTTTGTTGAAATAATTTAAGGTAATATAGGGGTCAACATTGTGGGGGCTATATACTTTCATTCTGAATCAGACGAGTCTAAAAGATTAATAACTGTTTGGGGTTGAACACTCCACAAACCATCATTTTTCCAATATTCCTCTTCCTGTTTTAAGACGTGGTCTTCACATTTAGCCCAATAATCTTTGTCTATATTTAATAAAGCGAGATTAGCAAGAGTCTTTACATCGCATATTTTGAATGTTGTATTTTCATCTGCCACTTGTCCTTTTAATTTTGCCCAGATTAGTTCTATTGGATTTAAATGAGCATGGTAAGGTGGCAGCCTCAAACTTATATGACCGTGCTCTTGGATAATCTTATCTATTTGAAAAATCTTTGTCCTCTGTTTTTGCTTTACTAGAGAAAGTAATTCAGTTTTTAAGTACATGTTATTAAATTGTATGTGCTCCTTTGTGAGCCATATCTTAATAGCATCTTTTGTACTGGATGACGTCGGGACTTTATCTTCAAGTGCAACAATGTTGTGGTACGCTGCATTGTCCATTATTAGGCAAAATGGTCGATCTAGTGATGGGAGAGCAGAATTTTCAATCCAATGTCTAAATATGTGACCATTCATCTCAGAGTGATAATCCCGATTGTCTATGGATTTTGAAAGAAAAATGAGCTCTGCATTCTGTATTAGTCCATGTTGTCGACTACCTGCATGAGCAATTATCAAGCGCTGTCCTTTGCTGCTAGGTATTAATCTCTTAATCTTTCCATCTGATGACTGCCATTCCCTTTGGTTAGTGTGGTGAGCAATGATCCATGTTTCATCCAAGTACACAATATCATAACCTTGCTTGCGCACCTCTTTTACTTCACGTAAGTACTTGCTTCTCATGACTACTATATGTGGCTTCTCACAGATGATGTTTCGTCCATTGGAATACTTTCTGAATGTAAAGCCTGCAGCTCTCACATTCCTCCATAATGTAGACTTTGATATTTCAATACTGTTGTTCTTTTTCAGCGATACTTTTAATTTTTTTATTGTAACAGTTTCATTCATACCCAACATTTTGTGAATTTCACTTCTAATAAGTTCACTGTCGAAATTATCCAACATTTTTGCTCTTCCTTGTGATTTTGTATATTTGGAACATTGACGGTCACGTGCTTGAATCCAGCGATTAAATGACCGTTTAGATAAATCCAAAATGTGTCTTGTCCTATTCTCAGGGTTTTCTAAAGAATGAAATAATCTTCCTCGTTTAGCCTCTTTGCAAAAATAGTCATACATTTTTATTGCGATGTTTTGTAAACTGCAGAATTTCATTTTAAGACTCATGATAAATGTTAGCGTTCCACGTCCCCACCTATGAATGAACGGAAATGGAACACACAAGGCCTCGTGTTTTCTAAAAGTGTCTAATTGTGTCAGATAGCTCACGTTTAAAGCGTGCAAAATCGTAAATTTGACCGTGTATAGATTTGTAATCGCTATTTTTAACTTAAATACTGTAAACACTAAGTTTTGACTACATCAATGGGTCGTTATAAATTTATATAAATCAAATAAGCAATAATAATAACCAAATGTTTGTTTTTAATGAAATTAATTCCCTGTTGGGTTCTAATCATTATAACTTTACATGCAAATTTTGAAAAAAATTACAAAAAGCGGTTTAAAAGATATTGATTTTAAAAGTTGGGCACGACTTATGAAACAAGCTATAGGAGAAATACCTCTACTAGACGTACAATCTTACATATATCTGGGCAGTAATATAGATAAAGAGGGAGGAACAGAAAATGATACCAAAATAAGGATATCAAAAGCAAGAGGAGCTTTCATTGCACTTGGAAACATGGAAATCCAAAGAAATTAGGTTAAATACAAAAATAAAAATTGTCAACTCCAATGTTAAGTCGGTCCTATTATATGGCTGTGAAACATGGAGAACAACAAAATTGACAATCTCAAAGATACAGACTTTCATTAATGGATGCTTACGCAGAATAAAAGGATGGAAATGGCAGGACAAAATCACTAACATAGAATTATGGAAATGTACCAGTCAAATACTAGTGGATAAAGAGATACAGCGAAGACAATGGCGCTGGGTAGGACACACACACTACGGAAGCCAACTGAGAGTATTACACAACAGGCCCTTTTTTGGAATCCCCAGGGGAAAAGACAAAGAGGAAGACCACGGAATTCTTGGAGAAGACAGATAGAAGCAGAGATGAAGATGATGTGGACGACATGGAATGATCCTAAAAGAATGGCAAAAAAACAGAATGACCTGGAAAATGTTTGTTGAAGACCTATGCCCCACTGGGGGCTAAAAAGGCGAAAGAAGAAGTTAATTATTGTCAGACTAGTTAATTATTGTCAGACTAGTTGATTATTGTCAGACTAGTTGATTATTGTTAGACTAGTTGATTATTGTCAAGCTGATAATATTGGACTTTATTTTTAAACGTGTCCTATACATCTGCAGACTGCCTATTAGTTTCGACTTTCGCATGTCAAGGGATCTATCGCATGATCGTTTTGAACATTGAACCCCCCCAATAATCGTCTGTATCCGGCAGGATTAGGTACTCGACCTCAACGACCTTGAGATAGCGGTCTCTGGAAAGGGGGTAAAAGAGGAGTGGAGGGTCCGATTTCTTCATGTCTGATCTGAAACACATCCAACCATAGATTTACTGTGTCAAATAAACTGTTGTAGAATTCTATATATTTATTGTTGTTGAGCATCTATTATTTATTTATCTTGTTATTCGTACTTTCATTCGATATATGGACACACATTAATCGTCGTTGTTTTGAACAAAATATAACATTCTTTATTATGAATATCCACCTGGTTTGGCAACATGTTTATGGTACAATCAACAATGTTCTAAAGTTATATTATTAATCTTAACGTTACTTCGTAGAGCCTATCGGCGGTGTTTATAACAAATAACTTCCGTGATCGTAATAAAGTTCTTGGCAATCTATAGTGGTTAGTTTGAAATCATATTGTTTCAATTATATAATCTCTTCACTTCTGTGATTTGTACGTGCGTTGTAGAATCTCCAAGAAATCTCTTGTGATGATGATTAACTCATTATAGTAACTCTATCCAGCAATCCCGAGGAACTTCTACTCTTGCACTGAATGCCATTTTATCCTTCCTGGATCAGTTGCCCTGTAACAAAACATTTCGAAGCTGAAAGGCAAATGAGGAAGGAAAGAAGAAGAATACACATTAAATTTTATTGGAGAACCGACTCATATCCCATTTTGGCAGTCTCCATCCCAGAGGTTTAAACTCTTTTCACTCTTTCCTTGAAGGCAAAGGTGCATCACAGAAGCAGAACTGAAAGTTGTCAGCGACCCACAGCTGATGGCTTGGGTCAGGATCGATGAACCAGAACCGTCCAGATCCTGCTCCACCTCTCCGTGGTGCCTCAAGAAACAGACTAAACAGTGTAGTCTGGCGAAGTGACTAGGGATCGAGCAGGGAAGGCAACCTTGTATTCAGAAATGTTGTGCTGAGTTGGACCAAAAGGCGCAACTATTACAGTTTTACTGCAAACGGCAACACGACGCAGACGAGTCCGTTTAACATCCTTTTAAGAACGGATGACGAGGAGGTGTGATCCTTTAGTCATCGGGTGAACACAGACGACTTTTTCCTTTAGTCATCGGGTGAACACAGACGATCGAACTCTTTCCTTTAGTCATCGGGTGAACACAGACGATCGAACTCTTTCCTTTAGTCATCGGGTGAACACAGACGATCGAACTCTTTCCTTTAGTCATCGGGTGAACACAGACGCCTCATTCCTTTAGTCATCGGGTGAACACAGACGATCGAACTCTTTCCTTTAGTCATCGGGTGAACACAGACGATCGAACTCTTTCCTTTAGTCATCGGGTGAACACAGACGCCTCATTCCTTTAGTCATCGGGTGAACACAGACGACCGAACTCTTTCCTTTAGTCATCAGGTGAACACAGACGACCGAACTCTTTCCTTTAGTCATCGGGTGAACACAGACGATCGAACTCTTTCCTTTAGTCATCGGGTGAACACAAACGATCGAACTCTTTCCTTTAGTCATCGGGTGAACACAAACGATCGAACTCTTTCCTTTAGTCATCAGGTGAACACAGACGATCGAACTCTTTCCTTTAGTCATCGGGTGAACACAAACGATCGAACTCTTTCCTTTAGTCATCAGGTGAACACAGACGACCGAACTCTTTCCTTTAGTCATCGGGTGAACACAGACGATCGAACTCTTTCCTTTAGTCATAAGGTTAAAAAAAATTCCTCTTCTATTTCTACCACAAGTGTGCCTCTACTTCATAGTTCATTAATTTTCACTTCACTCGTCGATGTTACAGCCTTCCTCTTAGGTTTCATTGACTCCACACTCTTTTTAAAATGTTATAGAAATATAGGACATGTATAACAGAACTGACTCAGCCTTAATAGCAAAAAGACAGAGGTAATGATAACGACAAAGAAAAAGACATCACCTCAGTGCAAAATAAAGACAAGTGGAACAATATTAAAGCAGGTAAATAAATTTAAATATTTGTGAACTTTGTTAACCTCTGACGGAAGATGTACAAAAGAGGTGAGAAGTAGAATGGCTCAGGCAAAAGAAGCTTTCCGAAAAATGAGGAAGATACTATGCAATCCATTTTTGTCAATAGAAACAAGAAAAAGAGTTCTTAAATGTTATGTAGAGTCAGTCTTAACATATGGATGTGAATCATGGACAATAGGACAGCAGACAAGAAAATCATTGGAGTCCGTAGAAATGTGGTTTTACAGAAGCATGTTGAGAATACCATGAGCAGCTAAGAAGAGTAAAGAAAACGTTTTGAAAGAGGTCGAAACAAAAAGAGAGCTAATTTCCAATATTAGGAAGAAACAATCATAATTTTTTGTCCATGTAATGAGAAGAGAACAACTGGAATATATTGTAACAACTGGGAAAATTGGGGGACGAAGAGATAGAGAAAAGCAAAGAGAAAAAATACCAGACAGCATAAGAGAATGGATTGGCAGAAGGTCAACAACAGAAATGATAAATAATTGTCGAGATCGAAAATTGTGGAGAGACATGATCACCTACGCCAGCAGGCCCGGTACTTGATGATGATGACCGAACTGATCAAAAATAAAGCAAGAAGATGACTCTGGCACAAAACAGAATCATCAAAGACATTTACAGAAGACATTTTTCACCGTGCCCGCGCACGCGCAGCTCAAACATTCATGAATCGTCGTTTAAACTCCAGCTCAAAACCTTTCGAATTTAGCGTTGCAAGTTTGGATCTCGCTATAAATACAAGACTTCCATTATATTTACATATGGCAGCTTGAACCATTGAGGTTCAGCCTGAAAAGAGTTCCTTGTTGCAGTTTCCTCACATACCATGTCTGGCTTGGAACTGGAGCTACTGAGTTTAGTGTTCTGTACACACCGTGAGCTGTGTTTTTCCTTCGGATCATGTTTCGATATTGCGATTGCTTACAATGAATAATAATATCGTATGACGAAGGACAGTAAAGCAGCGCTCACTTTCGGTGCCGCTTGGCCTTATCTAATTTGGCGTGTGCTGTAGTTGTTATGATAGGGACTGCAGTTGCCTTTCTTTGTTTGGATCCTTCAATGAGATGAGTTCTAATTCGAATGATCCTACTGGCACGGGCGGTTGAGCAATTATGAATTTTAATTCGTTTGCAGTGATACCGGGACCTTCGACTAACCCTAACCTTGACCTTATAATTAGCATTTATGTAATATGAAACTGTCTTAAACCAACAGTGGGATTTGGTGTGCGAGAAGAAGTGGATGGTCCCTTTATCTACATCTATTCAAATGTTCGGGGTTCTGGTCGGTGCAATGATATCAGGTCAGATGGCTGATCTTGTGGGCAGGAAGAAGACCATTTACCTGAATACAGCCTTGTGTATTGTCTTTAACTTCATCGCCGGCTTCTCTACAGCCTGGGAGATGTTTGCCGTGTTGAGGTAGGAAAACAAATGTTGCTTTTTTGACGTATGTGTGTGTGTGTGTGCGCGCGCGCACCGGTGCGTGCGTGTAGTCAAACTACCATACAGTAAAACAGAGGTCGAGGCTAATAAATAGATAAATGGGCAAACAGAACTATGCGGATAATATACAGAGAGATGACAGATTGATGGACAGACAGGTAGGTAGGTAGGTAGGTAGGTAGGACAGACAGACAAACAGACAGACAGACAGACATAAACAGATAAATCATGTATGCATGCAGGCCTTGCTACTATAGATGGTTTTGTGATATATGCTAATTAACAAATGGGACAAAATAGGAGAAAGATGGGGGCAGTCTTAAATACTAGTTCTGTATTTTTCTAAAACATAACAATTGTATAATATGGTAAGCAAAAACCCAACACTTTTAGAAATGAATATAGTTCTCACTTGGCCTGGGACAGGATGTATGAACTAGCTGTTTTCGACCACAAATTTGTCAGCATCTGGACTGCGGTCGGATCGAATGCCTCACCGAAGTGGAGGCCTGCCTTCATTTGTTGGGACAGCGAGTATTGTTGTGGCATGCTCATTGATCTTAGGTCCGCGGATTTGATTCGGGCGCGTGGAGATTAACTACCCATGACGGCCGTTAGTGCTACCCGGAAGTGTCCATTATGAGCTGTGCGCCATTCGTTTAGCGTGCAGCGCGTTCAATAGAAAAGTGTGAACGTAAAAGCGCACCATTTTCATAGAACGCAACGCGTTCAATAGAACAGTGTGAATGATCTGGATGGACACTTTGTTGGTTGCTGGAATGGGGACTGAGCAGATATGGGGATGCCCCGCCTTCAGTGAAGCTATTCCGTTCTGAAGTGTCAAGTCTAAACAATACATATTTTAATGTAACCCACTTATGTCTTTTTCAATAATTTCGTTATGACGTAGGTTACATATCATC
Organism: Megaustenia siamemsis; assembly: GCA_032433765.1. Classification (NCBI taxonomy): domain Eukaryota; kingdom Metazoa; phylum Mollusca; class Gastropoda; order Stylommatophora; family Ariophantidae; genus Megaustenia; species Megaustenia siamemsis. The sequence continues at coordinate 25,381,249 of JAVIAB010000050.1, forward strand.
AGACTAAAACTCAGCGGAGATGAAATATATATACTTGTTTCCCTTCTCTCCATCGTCTCCATCATTCTCTACTGTGAATTTATTTTTTTACATTATTTTTAATAATTAAAAACAATTATTATTTATAATTTATAATACCATAAGAACGCTTGTTATGTGATTTTACAACTATTAAACATAGTCTTATCATTATCCCATACATTCACCATTAAGACATTTTGTGGGAGTAATTATTCAAATTTGAATTCTTGATAAAAAAGAAATGCCTGCTGTACCATTGCTGCTAATAAAGATTATCATCAACATCTCTATAGAAGCACCAGGAAACATAACAGCAGCAGAGGCGAACAAAAGGGCAAAAGACCGCAAGTTATATCTCTCCTCGACGCTGAAAGGCAGATGAGGAAGGAAAGAAGAGGAAGAAGATCCACAAGGCGTGACAAGGTTTACTTTTTTTTTATTAAAAAAAAAATAATATTCGCTACTTTGTGCTGGCTGATGATGTCACATGGAACAGTTCAGATTCTAATAATTAAATGTCAGCTCTTTTATGTTTCACTCAGTCAGTCTATGTATTGTAAATATATTTTCAGGTTTTTTATTGGAATGACAATAGGTGGCTACCTGGCCGCTTGTGTTCCATACATCACAGAGTTTGTTATACCTTCAAAACGTGCAATCGTTTCCCTGATACCAACCTTCCATTTTGGCTCATGTCTGATGGTGCTGGTCGCCTGGAGAACACAAGATTGGAAGATGGTGCATTGGATGTGTGCAGCGATGACGCTCCCTTTTTTACTGGGCTACTTGTAAGTGTAAAAAAAAAAAAAAAAAGTAAAGTACACCCGTCACGCCAAGTGGCGTATAGGGAATATGGTGTTAGTGACCATAAATTGTACAGACCTTCAGCACATGATTTTTTGGGGTAATGTGGTCGGTATTACGCCCGTGCCGCTTCACTTTCCCAGAAAAAAATCCGATACCCATTAAAGGCTGGGTGAACTCGGAAGCCGTCGGTTGGGATCGAACCCTACCTCTTGTCCTTTGTAGTCCAGTTCACTAACCATTGAGCTATCACGGTTCACTTGTAAGTTTGGAGGGACGATAATCTCTTTTTACTGGGCTACTTGTAAGTGTGGAGGGATGATAATCTCTTTTTACTGGGCTACTTGTAAGTGTGGAGGGATGATAATCTCTTTTTGCTGGGCTACTTGTAAGTGTGGAGGGACGATAATCTCTTTTTACTGGGCTACTTGTAAGTGTGGAGGGATGATAATCTCTTTTTACTGGGCTACTTGTAAGTGTGGAGGGATGATAATCTCTTTTTACTGGGCTACTTGTAAGTGTGGAGGGATGATGATCTCTTTTTGCTGAGCTACTTGTAAGTGTGGAGGGATGATAATCTCTTTTTGCTGGGCTACTTGTAAGTGTGGAGGGACGATAATCTCTTTTTAATGGGCTACTTGTAAGTGTGGAGGGATGATAATCTCTTTTTGCTGGGCTACTTGTAAGTGTGGAGGGATGATAATCTCTTTTTGCTGGGCTACTTGTAAGTGTGGAGGGATGATAATCTCTTTTTACTGGGCTACTTGTAAGTGTGGAGGGATGATAATCTCTTTTTACTGGGCTACTTGTAAGTGTGGAGGGATGATAATCTCTTTTTACTGGGCTACTTGTAAGTGTGGAGGGATGATAATCTCTTTTTGCTGGGCTACTTGTAAGTGTGGAGGGATGATAATCTCTTTTTGCTGGGCTACTTGTAAGTGTGGAGGGATGATAATCTCTTTTTACTGGGCTACTTGTAAGTGTGGAGGGATGATAATCTCTTTTTAATGGGCTACTTGTAAGTGTGGAGGGATGATAATCTCTTTTTACTGGGCTACTTGTAAGTGTGGAGGGATGATAATCTCTTTTTACTGGGCTACTTGTAAGTGTGGAGGGATGATAATATCTTTTTACTGGGCTACTTGTAAGTGTGGAGGGATGATGATATCTTTTTACTGAGACACGTATGTGGGAGGAATGCTGCTCCATTTCCTTCTCCTTACCTAGTTTGGGTGATCTGGTGTCATGGGGGCTACTTGTTGATCGTTTTTATGATTCGGCGATTGCTGATAAATTTAAATGATTTACACGACAGCCTAGTCGTGCGATAATGTGCTGCTATTCCCCGTTATGTTGTATGTTTACTTCGGATGAGTGGATGGACTGTGAGCTTTAGCGATATTTCGCGGTTCGACAGTCAAACATATAGTTCGACAACAATGGCGCCGACCTGGTATGTCCAAACCGAATGTAAAAAGTCTGTGACGGTGGATGGGGTGGAAGAATCAGAAATGATCAACGGCCCAGAAAGCGAAAACAGCAAAGTGTGTGGTACTGAGGCATATTCAGGACACGAAAGACGAAAATGGCTGACCACCGTGAATGAAATTAGAGCCTAGATGACGTAGCTATACGCCTAATATGTAATTAATACTGGTAGCAAACAGCAATAATAAAATATAACAAAGAGAACTCTACACTCATTGATATAAAAAGAGGAGTAAGGCAGGGATGCATTCTATCACCAAGCTTGTTCAATCTATACACTGAGCAAATCTTTAAAAACATCATAGAGGTGCCAGGCCTAAACATATGGAAAGATAATCAATAGCCTAAGATATGCTGATGATACTGTACTACTAGCAGAAAATCAAAAAGATCTACAACAATTACTTAATGAAATAAACATGATAAGCAAAAAATATGGATTAGATATGAAAATCAAAAAGACTAAAACTATGATCATAAACAAAGATAATACTCAAAATCTACAAGTGGATATCAAAGTTGAAGGAATACACATGGAGACAGTTCAAAGCTACAACTACCTTAGACGTACTGTAACCAGTGATGGAAAATGTAAAACTGAAATAGACAAAAGAATAGGAATGGCAAAAAGTAATTTTAACGTCATGAAAAGTATGCTAACATCAAAACAAATAACACCAGATCTAAAACTAAGAATAGCAAAATGTTACATCTTCTCATTAAAAAAATTTTCAGTCCACCAGTGAGGACAAATTCAAGAAAGAAATGGATGACAGATGACATTTTGCAGCTAATGGATACAAGAAGAAGAAATAAAGAAAATAAAGATGAGTATAAAAGGTTAAATAAAGAAATTGTAGCAAAATTCAATGAAACAAGAATCATGGCTAAAAAAGAGATGCAAAGAGAATGAAATCAACAAAAAGGAGATGCTAAAGCTATATACAATCAAATTTGATGAATTAACAGGAAGAAAAAAAAACAATAAAAACTGGATGTCTAAGATCAAAGGCAGGAAAACTGTTGATTGAACAAGAAAGCATAAGGGAACGATGGACATATAACATTAAAGATCTTTATAATGATGAACGAACAGAAGCAAATATTAAGGATAATGGAGAAGGACCAGAAATACTCAGAGAAGAAGTGGAAGACGCCTTGCGCAATATGAAAGCAGGCAAAGCTCCTGGACCAGATAATATAACTAAAGAAGAGATTGAAGCCATGGGTGATTTTGGAATAGAAATAATAACAAAAATATTGAATGATATCTACAACAGCAGATATATACCAGACGACCTGTTCAAATCAATATTCATAGCCCTACCAAAGAAATCAGTTGCGATTGAATGTGATGATCATCGTACAATAAGCCTTATGAGTCATATGACTAAGATAATACTAAGAATCATCATGCGAAGAGTGCAAAACAAAATCCGTCTAGAAATTAGTAATGAAAAGTGTAGTTTTGTTAGAGGTAAAGGAACGAGCAATGCCATTTATATCATAAGATCTTTAGTAGAAAGAGCCATAGAGGTGAAAACAGATCTATACCTATGTTTCATAGATTACACCAAGGCATTTGACAAAGTAAAGCACCAAGAAATAATCAACATTTTAGAAAGCATAAACGTATACAGCAAAGATCTAAGAATAATAAAGAACATGTACTGGCAATAAACAGCGGCCATAAGAACTAGAAATCAATTGGGAATGTTTCAACAAATAAAACAGGTTGTTAGACAAGGTTGTGTGCTGTCACCAGATTTGTTTAATATTTATAGTGAGATTATTTTAAGATCCATAAGGGGCATGCCTGGAATAACAATTGCAGGTCATAATATAAATAATCTAAGGCATGCTGATGATACAGTCTTAATCACTAAGAGTGAAAATGAGTTACAAGAAATGTTGGACATTATAGTGAAAGAAAGCAAGAATAAAGGACTCAGCCTTAATAGCAAAAATACAGAAGTAATGGTAACAACAAAGAAAAAGACATTACCTCAGTGCAAAATAAAGACAAGTGGAACAATATTACAACAGGTAAATGAATTTAAATATTTGGGAACTTTGTTAACCTCAGACGGAAGATGTACAAAAGAGGTGAGATGCAGAATGGCTCAGGCAAAAGCTGTATTCCAAAAAAATGAGGAAGATACTATGCAATCCATTTTTGACAATAGAAACAAGAAAAAGAGTTCTTAAATGTTATGTAGAGCCAGTCTTAACATATGGATGCGAATCATGGACAATAGGACAACAGACAAGAAAATCACTGGAGTCTGTAGAAGTTTGGTTTTACAGAAGAATGTTAAGAATACCATGGACAGCTAAGAAGAGTAATGAAAATGTTCTTAAAGAGGTAAAAGCAAAAAGAGAGCTAATTTCCAATATTAGGAAGAAACAATCCTCATTTTTTGGCCATGTAATGAGAAAAGATCAACTGGAATATATTATAACAACAGGAAAAATTGAGGGACGAAGAGATAGAGAAAAGCAAAGAGAAAAATACCAGACAGCTTAAGAGAATGGCCTGGCAGAAGGTCAACAACAGAAATGATAAATAACTGTCAAGATCAAAAGTTGTGGAGAGACATGATCACCTACTCAAGTAGGCCCGGTACTTGATGATGATGATGACATTTTCTCAAAATTCCTGTGTATTGCAGAAACATGGACATTAAAGAAGAATGCAGAACAGAAAATTGAAGCCTTTTAAAATGTGGATATAAACAAGAATATGTAGAATTGGATGGAAAGAAAAGAAAAAAAAGGATGAGGTTTTAAAATAACTAAGAAGAGAACTACTAACTAAAAACAATTAGAACAAGACAAATGAAATATTTTGGGTCATGTTAAAAGACACAACAGCCTACTATAAGTAATATTGGAAGGGAAAATACAGGGCAATAGAGGCAGAGGCAGACCAAGACTAACATGGACGAGTAACATCAAAAGATGGACAAACCAGCCTATGACAATCTGCACCATCAATGCAAGAGACAAAGTGGAATGGCGCTCCATGGTAGCCAACCTTCGGTGCGGAGACGACACTCAATGAAAAATGACCTACTTGTATTTGTGCGGTTGTAACAAAACTATCAAACTTTACTCATTCTAAAGGAGGTTTTTTTTTAATGACAATTTTCTATTTTACAGGACCACTTGTAAATGAGGAAAATCTGACTTGCACATCGCCACACTTCCGTCTTTGGATGAGATCACTTGGTGGATATTAAACCATCTTTGGAGGCGAAGGCGCGCCTCCCAGCACCAGAGCTGGAAGTTTTCAGCGACCTACAGCTGATGGCCTGCGCCAGGATCGGTGAACCAAAACCATGCAGACCCTGCTCCACCTCTCCGTGGTGTCTCCAGTAACAGACTAACCTGTCTAGTCTGACCAAGCGTGTAGGGATCGAAGAGGGAAGACAACCCGGTACTCAAAAAATGTCGTGATGAAGTCGGATGTGTTGGGCAGAAAGGCGCAAATATAACAGTTATACTGCAAACCACAACACAACGCAGACAAGTCCACTACTACCTTGTAAGGGCGGATGATAAAGAGGAATATTCTAGTCTACCACGATACTCTAGAATACTTTAGTCATCGGGCGAACGCAACCAACTAACCAACCAACCAACCAACCAACCAATCAAACCATCTTTAAGTTCTTCTCCAGATCCGTTAGTGATATGATTACCCCACTGTCGACTGTTAGCTCACCGCACTAGATGATGTTAGTCTCCTCCTGGTCAGATGAGACGTCAGGAATGTGTTGACCGTAAAGGACAAACGAAGTGGACAAAATCTCCTTCATGAAATGAGGCGGTTGATAAACCGTGGATGGTTACAGAAAAGATGCCGGTAAAAAGCATGGCAGAGCGCCAGGAAGAAGGGCACATCTTTACCTGGCAGTGAATGGATAGGGAAGACATTGTTAACAAACTCGGAGATATGGGCAGAATGAAGAACTTTGGTAGAACTTCAGTTTGTTGTTTCCTCTCACCCATTTCCCTACAGATCTAATCTTCAGGGGCTGAAATTTTCTGCTCCGTTTTATTATATAATATCCATGTTTCTGCACCATACAGGCATATTAGGCAGATAGAACATTTTACTATTCGTTGTTCTGATGTTATTTACTTTGATGTGCTACATTTTTCATGTTAAAATTGGTTTTTGTCATGTCTTGTATTTATTATGTCTGACCTTTTTCATGTTAAAATAGGTTTTTGTCATGTCTTGTATTTATTTTGTCTGACATTTTTCATGTTAAAATTGGTTTTTGTCATGTCTTGTATTTATTTTGTCTGACATTTTTCATGTTAAAATTGGTTTTTGTCATGTCTTGTATTTATTTTGTCTGACATTTTTCATGTTAAAATTGGTTTTTGTCATGTCTTGTATTTATTTTGTCTGACATTTGTCATCGTTTGCTGTTACACGTCCCCAGGTAGCTTTATTCGTGAACTCTTTCAACGCAATTCTCTCTTGTTGAAACGTCATGATCTTAAACCAATAAAAAAATAAAACTTGTCCAGATACCGGAAATGAGCACATAAATATTGTATTCCTATTGGTTGAATCATTTCTAGGCTCGCGAAAGGGACGGGATGGGGAACGTTATCGCCCTTGGCGACTCCACATTATAGATTTTTAAAATATCCTGACGTCATAATAGTGAGAATAATTACGTAGCACTTACGATAAGAATGTGGCTAAGTGCATCCGATTTCAACATGTTTAAGTCTCTCTTTGTCTGTCCTCAACCCTTTGACTTGTTCATGGTTGCATTGCTACCGCCAGCATAGATATAGGGACTATCGGACACACGTGTACATCTTCATGGACAAGAAACGTCCGAGGATCAAGTACACAAAAGTGCACAGGTCTTCTTCTGCGATCATGACGTCATTCAGACAAGGATTCCGGACTCTTTTATGAAGGCAGCTTCAGTGATTCGGTTGCCCAGTTGAGTTTCTCTACATGGGAGGCCGGCGTGGGCCAATTTGTCCTCTTCAGGCCTGCGTCCTGGAGACAATCCTGTAGAACGTGTTTTGTTGTCGTATCATCCATGATACAGCGACATTGACTGATAGTTCCTGTTTTGTGTAGACATAAGATCTTACCTTAGAGTAAAACATCAGTTATAATGTTGCCCTGCTCTCCTATCTGACCGATCACGAGAAAGTACGTCAGAGCTGGCTCATGCCAAAATTCGTCGTCATGAAAAGACCATACAACATTGCATGCCTTCTTGATTGTTAATCTTACAAGTTATTTAACTCTCATGAACTCAATAATATTTTACACAATTCTAGTATTGCTCCAGAAAGTCTACGGTGGTTGACAGTTAAAGGCCGAGTGGAAGAAGCCCAAAAGGTAGTTGAGTGGATAGCCCGCTGGAACAAGCAGGAAGTTCCAAAGGACAGCTTAGACATCATTAAGGTCAGATACTTCTAAAAAAAATGTTTTATTATTTTTTTAGAAATCGAAATTTATCAAGAACGAATTTCTCATCATCAACATCATGTTATGCCTCACCACAATGAAGATTGGCTAGCAGGTAGCACCATATCATCCTGTCCTTTGTCCTGATGGTTCACACTTTCATTGAGTACTCCAGTTCATCTATTGATATTGTCAGTCTACTGTAGTCTGTGTCTGTCTCTGATTCGTTTACCCTGTGTTGTCTCACTTCAAGAAGGTTATTTTGTCTCTTATGGTTGTATAATCTGTCATTTATCTTTGTTGAATTCTCATGATATTACACGTAATTGTAACTTTCCATGTCTCTGGGCAGCATGCTCATGACTAAATAGTTCATGTTTCTCAGCGTCAACACTGGCCAGGCAGTCTTGACTGGACCAGCCCTGCTCACGTAGTTTTCATGACCATTTGTATTATTGCAGTTGCTATCTCATAGTCTGTGGTTGAATGGATCGTGCACTGACACTTCCAGTGGGAAGACAACATTTTAAACAAAAGTAATGAACTCAACATTATATTTAGCACGCAAGAGATTTGTTTGTTGATGTTCTGATGACATTTGGGATCTAATATAACACATAAAACATTGTTTGTGGTTGAAAGGGTCGTGCCAAGAGAAGACAAAAGCCCCAAACTACAAGTGACTGGGAATGTTAGTTCCCACAGATTAGATCGTCGATTGTATAAAAGAGCATTGTTCTCTAAACTGTGGATACAAGTTCTATCTAAAGTGGGGTCGGTTTTTTGTTAAACCAGGGGTGAAATATAATCCATAACACCAGGTGGCGACTGCACTGGTCACATTGCCTTCATTCTCAAGCCGCACAGAAACCCTCAGTATACACCAGAAATTGGGCAAATGCCGTATAAATAGTTTGTCTGTTTATGTTGAAGCGGACATTTGCCTTTTGACATACATAAGTCATGTAATAAAAAAAAAAAATTCACTGTTGTCATGTTTCAGAGACCGACTTGTTGCCGGCGATACTGAGATTAGTGCTATGTGCACACCGTGAGCTGTGTGTTTCATCCGGATGGTGTTTCTATATTCAGATTGCATACTATAAATGATGCTATCGTATGACAAAGGACAGTTCAGCTGCGTTCACTGTCGGTGCCAATACGCCTTATGTCTTTAGACGTGTGCTGTGTTTTGCTACGCTAGGGACTGTAGCTGCCTTTCTTTGTTTGGATATTCGATGCGATGTTAATTCGGATGATTCCATTGGCACTGGCGGTTGAGCAATTATGGATTTTAATTCGTTTGCAGTGATACCGGGGCCTTCGAATAACTATATTTCAGAGAGTGACTTTGTTAAATACCAATTAATGATTGACTCAGTATTTCATTCATGGTATTTGGTAAATCATGATTGAATGTTTCAGGCATTGGCTGCAGAGATGCACAGTTCAGGAAAGTCAACAAAGTACACCTACATTGATATCTACAAGGGATGGCATTTGTTCAAGACCTCAGTTATCTTGCAGTTTATGTGGTAATTATGATCGTGTTTTGTGCTAGACGGACCGTACAAACATATATTTCTGTTAAAACATTGCAGTTGGTAGTGTAGATAGCAATATGACGTGTGAACACATAGACACATACATGTGAAAACAGACGTGGAACAGTAGAGCCGGGCTAATCGTGGGAACCAGCGCAGTTGTTAGTGAACTGGGCTACGAAGGACAAGAGGTCGGTTCGATCTTCATGGATGTCTCCCAGGTTCATTCAGCCTTAAAATAGGTCACGATTTTTTTTTCTTGGAAAGTGTGGCGAATTTGCGTGGTACTGACCACCTAACCCATAAATGTACCTTTGCTTATTTCAATATATAAGCACTAATACCATAATCCCCATATGCTTTAAGCCAAGGATGGACATCCCCTCCCCTCCCCCTCCAAATCATAAACAGATTGTTCAAGGTGATCTTTCATTCTTTTTTCCGGTCTGAAAAGGCCTATACGTCACTAATAGGATTATAACGGACTTAATCCGATTTATTATTTGTTTTGGTTTACCTCTTGTTTGTCATTGATGGAGACCTTGAGTAGAAATGTTGATGTACATTGCCTTATCTTTCCCGATCACCTATTTACTATTGTTATGTGACCTGTTATTGTTCATGTTTGCCTTGTACTTGAGTTTTGTTAGCTCGTGTCGAAGCAAATCTGTAATCGGAACAAACTTCGGTGAACAAAACAAGACCGGCTAAAGTGCACTGTCTATCTCAACATTCTTGTTGGTGTTGATGTACAACAAAAGCTGATCTCAACAACAGAAGAGAAATAATGGATTGGATGAAAAAGACAACTTTCTTCACCTCGAAGCCAGACCCTAATTATGTGACCGTTAAATGAAAACACTAACCAATTCCAATCCACCATAATGTAGGTTCCTTATTAATTTATGTTTGCTCTCACTGTTTGAACCTTTATATTCTGCTTATTTTAGGTGCACGACATCACTTACCGGGTATGGATTACAATTTGGTGTCTCCGCTTTTGGTAGCAATGTATACTTGAACATCTTTATATTCGCCCTCACAGTCTTACCAAGCGCTGTGTTAGTGTCTCTGGTCGTCGACAGGTATGTATTGGTTTCCATAACGTCCGATTTAAAAAAAAAAAATTTTTAAATTGCAAATATCAGAAGCCTTGTTGCTGTTACAAAAACAAGCCTCCACACAAAAAAGCTGATTCTTCTCTAATTCTTACCATTTTATCTTAATTATAATGTATCTCATGATAATCATCTGTAGGGAAGGTGCTGTCTCTTGATTATTGTATTTAATTCACCCACGTAGATGTGGGCTAACGGATCTCTCTTCGTGGAGTTTAGGCATAAGATTGTTCTTTGGTTCTTTGGTTATGGAAGGCCCTAGTATCACTGCAAACGAATTAAAATCCATAATTTCTCAAACGCCCGTGCCAGTGGATTCATCCGAATTAATATCTCATCTCCCAAACGAAGAAAGGTAGCTGTAGTCCCCATCCTAGCAGTCTCAGCACACGCCAAAAGACACAAGGCGAAACCGCACAGAAAGTGAACACAGCCAACTGTTCCCTGCCATACGATATTATCATGCATCGTAAACAATTGGAATATCGAAACATGATCAAAACGGATGAAACACACAGCTCACGGTGTGCACAGAACAGTAGCTCATGCAACAAGCCGGACTTGGAATATGAGGAAACTGCAACAAGGAACACTTTCATACATAGCCTTCAATGGTTCCTGCCGCCTATCCACCATATTGACCGGAAGTTCACGTCCTCCTAAAAAGATCATCGTCATATTTTTTAAATGTATAATGCTTGATGATGTTAGGACATCGTTTTTAACTCCAATTCCGAACATATAAAACACAGTCGTCGGATTATCCCCGTCGCACATCAAACAACAGATCGTAAGATTAGCGTATGGCCGGTCTAGGGATATACGATGAGCCATTATGATGACGTAACACACACAACAATGGCTGCGCCCATAGATTCCTGATTACTCTACTGAATGCAGCCTACAACGAACGAAACACGGTGCAAATTCCCTAAAGAAATAAAACTTCGGCTGACTTGACGGATCAATCCACATTAATGAGTTGTAACATGTAAATGACTTGCGTCCAACAATTGTAATATTAAATAAGATTGTTGTGTTAAATAAGTGATTTGGATGTTTGGTTTAGTTTAATCCATAGATCATATTCATTGCACATCAAGCAAGTGGATTGGCGCCACTCTCAAGTATATCCTTTAACGTGCGGTGACGGCACCAGTGTTGTGACGGGTTGCAACATGCCTTCTTTGGTTTTCCCTGTAGCGTTAACGTCTGGTATCTCTGACCTTGACACGGGCGTGGCGCTGCATGTTCATGGTTGCAGGTCCAGAATTATTTGTCTCGATCTTTCGTCTAGCCTGGTCTTTCGTCTAGCCTGGTCTTTCACCTAGCCTGGTCTTTCGTCTAGCCTGGTCTTTCGTCTAGCCTGGACTTTCGTCTAGCCTGGTCTTTCGTCTAGCCTGGTCTTTCGTCTAGCCTGGTCTTTCGTCTAGCCTGGTCTTTCACCTAGTCTGGACTTTCGTCTAGCCTGGTCTTTCGTCTAGCCTGGTCTTTCACCTAGTCTGGACTTTCGTCTAGCCTGGTCTTTCGTCTAGCCTGGTCTTTCGTCTAGCCTGGTCTTTCGTCTAGCCTGGTCTTTCACCTAGTCTGGACTTTCGTCTAGCCTGGTCTTTCGTCTAGCCTGGTCTTTCGTCTAGCCTGGTCTTTCGTCTAGCCTGGTCTTTCGTCTAGCCTGGTCTTTCGTCTAGCCTGGTCTTTCACCTAGTCTGGACTTTCGTCTAGCCTGGTCTTTCGTCTAGCCTGGTCTTTCACCTAGTCTGGACTTTCGTCTAGCCTGGTCTTTCACCTAGTCTGGACTTTCGTCTAGCCTGGTCTTTCGTCTAGCCTGGTCTTTCACCTAGCCTGGTCTTTCGTCTAGCCTGGACTTTCGTCTAGCCTGGTCTTTCGTCTAGCCTGGTCTTTCACCTAGTCTGGACTTTCGTCTAGCCTGGTCTTTCACCTAGTCTGGACTTTCGTCTAGCCTGGTCTTTCGCCTAGCCTGGTCTTTCACCTAGCCTGGTCTTTCGTCTAGCCTAGTCTTTCGTCTAGCGCGCCTGGGGGAATTCAGAATGTCAGCATGATCGATTGCTCTGTCGCACTCAGCCAAACCGGCAGGCCTATCAGCACTCTCATTACTTTTACATCCGGGTACCCTGGCACAAAAAAAGGAAGCAAATTTGTGTCTTGACCTCACCAGGACTCTAATCACTGCCGTCGAGCCCAGGAGTTGCAATTTTCCTGAGCATACGTATTGTGCCATTAAGGAAACACACATGTGCGTAAGGTTGAGTCTGAAGCCATGCCTGTGTTTTAGTGACAGCATAACTTTCGTGGTCAAACTATATGTAAGTCAAGGCAAAGCACCACTGTCATTCTTCACAGTTCTATCTCCAACATGGGTAATGAAAGCTCATGAGCTCCGGAAGTGCCAGATAACAGAAGAATCTGTGGAGATGACTGCGTCACTCTCAGAAGAGTTGCGTCACTCTCAGAAGAGCTGCGTCACTCTCAGAAGAGTTGCGTCACTCTCAGAAGAGCTGCGTCACTCTCAGAAGAGCTGCGTCACTCTCAGAAGAGTTGCGTCACTCTCAGAAGAGTTGCGTCACTCTCAGAAGAGTTGCGTCACTCTCAGAAGAGCTGCGTCACTCTCAGAAGAGTTGCGTCACTCTCAGAAGAGTTGCGTCACTCTCAGAAGAGTTGCGTCACTCTCAGAAGAGCTGCGTCACTCTCAGAAGAGCTGCGTCACTCTCAGAAGAGTTGCGTCACTCTCAGAAGAGCTGCGTCACTCTCAGAAGAGTTGCGTCACTCTCAGAAGAGCTGCGTCACTCCCAGAAGAGCTGCGTCACTCTCAGAAGAGTTGCGTCACTCTCAGAAGAGTTGCGTCACTCTCAGAAGAGTTGCGTCACTCTCAGAAGAGTTGCGTCACTCTCAGAAGAGTTGCGTCACTCTCAGAAGAGTTCTCGAAAATCAAAGCCGCTAGCATTTCTGCCTCAACGACCAAGGGCTTTTGTTGTCTGCATGCCCAGGGTGAAGGCTACAGGAAATGACATACTGCACTCTACGGTACTTCCACCAGTATCTATGTACTTGATTGAAACCACCTTTATTTAGTCTCTTCTTTACTTTAATTGCTTCTCTAATTACATTGTTCTAACTTGAGGCGCTCTTCTTCCCTTCTTTTGTCCTTAGTTTTGCCCCACATACTTTTGTTGCGATGTTGGTTATTGTTTCATTAAACCGCTTCCACTCTCCTTCTACTGCGTTTACTTCATTATGGAGTTTCATAAATTCCTTTCTTTGTTTTCTTAGAGTTGTTTCCTTGATTTTGTTTATATTTTTTAACTGTTTTATTTTGAATGAATGTTATTTTTGCTTCATTTGTTTATTTGTGTATCTTCTTGTTTCTGGCTGTCTGAGTGTGACTCGTTTTATGATCTGTCGTCCGTGATATTAGAGGCAGCTCTGCTGTCGACTACTGTATTTATCATGTTCTCTATTCTTGTTCTGTTTTCTTGATAGTAAGAAATCTATTTAGCTTCTACAGGCCGTCATTCCACTTGTACCAGGTGTATATTTGCAACTCTCTGTGTGTGAAGAATGTGTCGGTGATAAACTAATCGTTTCGTTTGCACGATTATAGCTATGTATTTGTCTGGACCGAGCCGCGGTAGCTCACTGGTTAGTGAACTGGACTACAAATGACAAGAGGTAGGGTTCGATCCCAATCGACCGCTTCCAGATTCACCCAGCCTTTAATAGGTACCTGATTTTTTTCTGGGAAAGTAAAACGGCACGGGCGTAATACCGACCACATTACCCCGAAAAATCATGTGCCGAAGGTCTGTAAATGTATGGTCACTAACACCATATTCCCTATACGCCACTTGGCGTGACGGGTCACTAACACCATATTCCCTATACGCCACTTGGCGTGACAGGGGTACTTTACTTTTTTTTTACTATATGTCTGGACCACTAAAATCACAGGCTTGTACTCAAGCAGAAATCTCACTGGACAAGTTATCAATTTTCTGAAATGATTGATATCCTATATCAATGATAGCCAAGGTTATCTACACCATGAGGTCTTCATTTATCTGGACACGTTCGTAGTGTCAGGATTTACCAACCGGGAGGAATTTTCATCAAAAACTGGATTTTGTAAATGGACCTGTAGGTTTTTTTTTTTAATTGCCAGACCTTTAAACAACGGAGGCTACGAGAGCGTTCATTCTTCTCAATTCACAGGACGCTATGTTTCTTTGTCTTATTGATGTTCTTATTCATTGTCTTGATTTACTTCACTTCAGACTTCATTAAGACTTTTTTTTTTCTGACAAACATAACCTCACTTCCAGCTTCGTGTACTACCAGCCCTTACATGTCGGTTTACAAACAGGTTCTTGTTTGTCCTATTTTAGTATCGTTTAACGTCGTTTCTTAATATAAGCTTGTTTAAATAGAAGCTTTTTTTTTTTAGCGATCTTTAATTTAAGTAAATATGGTACTGAGTTAATATAACGGTAGCAATAGTAATGTTCTACCTTGGTAGATTTAACTTTGTGTAATCTTACACTCTGATAGAGTGAAATGTCACAAGTGTAAGTGCTCTACTGGCCTTTCATAGCACATAACAACAGCTATATGTTATTCAGAAGATAAAAGAGATAATTAAAATAGTTTGACCGAGAACATCCCAAAGTGATGCAGAGATCAGACAAATATTGACAGGTCCTTGCATCTGTTGCTCTCTTTTTGAAAATACATGAGATCTTTTTGTTGTAATAATTTAATGCAACGAACGGCTGATGAACACTCAAACATAAAACATTTCTCACGTGTTGTTATTTCATTGCAGGATTGGACGAAAGAAAACAGCATTTTTGTTTTTTACCTTATCCAGCTTGTGTGGATTTGCATCATTAGCGGTGAATCTAACTTGTAAGTCTTACTTAGGGTTGCTCCATTCTACTTCTGTTATATTTGATCTTATCTTCTACAGATGTGTTATTGATCATTATCTAAACGTTGTCTATTCTAGACCACGGGCTGACGGAACTGCGAGTACTATTGCTGTGAAGAATTGACGAGCTATGTACCTTGCAGGTATTCAGAATACCATCAGGAGGGTTCTGCGATACAACGATTTCACGGCGAGCTGTTGATTCGGTCAATGAATTTACAACCATTCACTAACTGCAGGAACATCAGGTCAAAGTTGGAGATGCCAGAAGGGAGCGCTGCGCGGGGAAACACGGACGTTTAACAAATAAACATAGAACTGGAGTCAGCATCTCCACACACTGAGAGGGACATGCTGGAGTCAGCATCTCCACACACTGAGAGGGACATGCTGGAGTCAGCATCTCCACACACTGAGAGGGACATGCTGGAGTCAGCATCTCCACACACTGAGAGGGACATGCTGGAGTCAGCATCTCCACACACTGAGAGGGACATGCTGGGGAGGAAATCTGAGCTGAGGATGAACCGTCGACTAAACTTCTTTGAACTAAACTAAACTAAACTAAACTAAACTAAACTAAACTAAACTGAACTGAACTGAACTGAACTGAACTAAACTAAACTAAACTAAACTAAACTAAACTAAACTAAACTAAACTAAACTAATCTAATCTAAACTAAATTAAACTAAACTAAACTAAACTGAACTGAAGTAAACTAAACTAAACTAAACTAAACTAACCTAAACTAAAAAAAAACTAAACTAAACTAAACTAAATTAAACTAAACTAAACTAAACTAAACTAAACTAAACTGAAGTAAACTAAACTAAACTAAACTAAACTAAAAAAACTAAACTAAACTAAACTAAATTAAACTAAACTAAACTAAACTAAAACTAAAACTAAAACTAAAACTAAAACTAAAACTAAACTAAACCTAACTAAACTAAACTAAACTAAACTAAACCTAACTAAACTAAACTAAACTAAACTAAACTAAACCTAACTAAACTAAACTAAACTAAACTAAACCATTGATTGTATATCTACAACGATGACCAGACTGAAAGAGTAGCAAGTCAGAAGGGGACAACCTTAAGAGAGCACTGTGCGAGGGCGGAGCCAGAAATGATTAGTAAACCAACAGAGATGATGTCACCAATCACACACGCTGAGGGGTACAATGAAGGGATCTGACACTTATGGGTGTGTCTGAAATGCAACGAGTATGATCTGATGACCAAACCAACATTCAGGCTAGAAACACTGCAGCCATATCGCCGACTATTGTAGACATTATATAAGTTAATTCAACGCCATCGTGACTCGTAGCTGTGTTAGCGCCACACAATCGTTGTTTTAGCGTCACAAAGTCGCTGTGTTAGTGTCACACACATCACGATGTTCCATATAAGCTGAGGAGAGTGCACGACCGCACAGTCGCTGTATTAGCGCCACACAATTGTGGTGTTAGCGCCACACAGTCGCTCTGTTAGCGCTACACAGTCGCTCTGTTAGCGCTACACAGTCGCTGTGTTAGTGTCACACACATCACGATGTTCCATATAAGCTGAGGAGAGTGCACGACCACACAGTCGCTGTATTAGCGCCACACAATTGTGGTGTAAGCGCCACACAGTCGCTCTGTTAGCGCTACACAGTCGCTGTGTTAGTGTCACACACATCACGATGTTCCATATAAGCTGAGGAGAGTGCACGACCACGCAGTTGCTGTATTAACGTCACACAGTCGCTGTATTAACGTCACACAGTCGCTGTATTAACGTCACACAGTCGCTGTATTAGCGCCACAGAGTCGCCGTACCCCACAATGTTGCTACTCATTTTCTCTCTCTTCCACGTTCACCCGTTAACTACTTCTCTTCCACGTTCACCCGTTAACTACTTCTCTTCCACGTTCACCCGTTAACTACTTCTCTTCCACGTTCACCCGTTAACTACTTCTCTTCCACGTTCACCCGTTAACTACTTCTCTTCCACGTTCACCCGTTAACTACTTCTCTTCCACGTTCACCCGTTAACTACTTCTCTTCCTCGTTCACCCGTTAACTACTTCTCTTCCTCGTTCACCCGTTAACTACTTCTCTTCCTCGTTCACCTGTTAACTACTTCTCTTCCTCGTTCACCCGTTAACTACTTCTCTTCCTCGTTCACCCGTTAACTACTTCTCTTCCTCGTTCACCCGTTAACTACTTCTCTTCCTCGTTCACCCGTTAACTACTTCTCTTCCTCGTTCACCCGTTAACTACTTCTCTTCCTCGTTCACCCGTTAACTACTTCTCTTCCTCGTTCACCTGTTAACTACTTCTCTTCCACGTTCACCCGTTAACTACTTCTCTTCCACGTTCACCCGTTAACTACTTCTCTTCCATGTTCACCCGTTAACTACTTCTCTTCCATGTTCACCCGTTAACTACTTCTCTTCCATGTTCACCTGTTAACTACTTCTCTTCCACGTTCACCCGTTAACTACTTCTCTTCCACGTTCACCCGTTAACTACTTCTCTTCCACGTTCACCCGTTAACTACTTCTCTTCCATGTTCACCCGTTAACTACTTCTCTTCCATGTTCACCCGTTAACTACTTCTCTTCCATGTTCACCTGTTAACTACTTCTCTTCCACGTTCACCCGTTAACTACTTCTCTTCCACGTTCACCCGTTAACTACTTCTCTTCCACGTTCACCCGTTAACTACTTCTCTTCCATGTTCACCCGTTAACTACTTCTCTTCCTCGTTCACCTGTTAACTACTTCTCTTCCTCGTTCACCCGTTAACTACTTCTCTTCCTCGTTCACCTGTTAACTACTTCTCTTCCACGTTCACCCGTTAACTACTTCTCTTCCACGTTCACCCGTTAACTACTTCTCTTCCACGTTCACCCGTTAACTACTTCTCTTCCACGTTCACCCGTTAACTACTTCGCTTCCTCGTCTGCTCTAACAAGGATATTAAATGGCGTAGATGCGCTGTGTCGCTGATTTACGTCAACTGACCTACGCCTTACAGTTCACCATATCTATTGTCAGCATGTCATTCATTTTAACTTACAAAATACTCTTGCCTTTGCCAATACACACTTCTGACAAATACTGCTCCAAACATTTCAAGTTTGCTCAGTTACTGAGGGGAGGGGGACATGGAAATTGTGTTTCTGTCATTTGATTTGGTCCACTTTGTCAGTCACGTGACTTCCGTTATCTGTTAAAATTCTTCCCTAGAGTCTCTCTCTCTTACACCTGCTGAAGCCTGGTGCCATTGACATGAATGTTAAGTGTGCCCTAGATATGCTTGCAGCTCTCGACATCTGCTTACTGCTTCCTGGTTTCATTTCCCGATGCACTCATTTATTTTCATATTGTCTCATCATCATGTGCCATACCGGTTGGCGTAGGCGATCATGTCCATCCACAATCTTCTATCTACAGTGCATCGTATCAGTTCTATTGTTGACTATTTTCCATGCCATGACACCAAGCTATCCAGTATTTTCTCTCTTTGTCGTCCACGATTTCTCTTTCCTTTTATTTTGCCAGTTGTAACCAAGTATTCCAACTTTCCTCTTCTCATGATGTGCCCGAAAAAATGTTGATTGTTTCTTTCTGATGTTTTTTTAAGAGCTCCCTTTTTTGTGTTGGCCTCTTTGAGAACTTTCTCATTGGTCTTTTTAGCTGTCCAAGGAACTTTCGACATTCTTCTGAGGAATCCCATCCATGTTCGCCTCTATTCGTCTTTTCATTTGTTTGTCTACTGTCCATGATTCGCTTCCATAGATCAGAATTGGTTCTATATATCACCGATGAACTCTCTTTCTCATTTCTGTTGACATAGATTTGTCATCTTGTCTCTTTAAAATTAAAACAACTAAGGAAACTAAAGGAAAACAAATTTGATTGATTTGAAAACAAATTTCTCTGGAAAATACTTTTCATACCATGGGTTGAATTCAAGTAAAGTAAAGTGCCTCGTCAAGCCAGGTGGACTTCCAGTCATCAAATCACTTATTCCAGTCCATAAATATTCGCTTACAGTCCTTAAAACATTTATTCCAGTTCTCAAATCACTTATTCCAGTCCTCAAATCATTTATTCCAGTCCTCAAATCACTTATTCCAGTCCTCAAATCATTTATTCCAGTCCTCAAATCATTTATTCCAGTCCTCAAATCACTTATTCCAGTCCTCAAATCACTTATTCCAGTCCTCAAATCACTTATTCCAGTCCACAAATCATTTATTCCAGTCCTCAAATAACTTATTCCAGTCCTCAAATCATTTATTCCAGTCCTCAAATAACTTATTCCAATCCTCAAATCACTTATTCCAATCCTCAAATCACTTATTCCAATCCTCAAATCACTTATTCCAATTCTCAAATCACTTATTCCAATCCTCAAATCACTTATTCCAATTCTCAAATCACTTATTCCAATCCTCAAATCACTTATTCCAATTCTCAAATCACTTATTCCAATCCTCAAATCACTTATTCCAATTCTCAAATCACTTATTCCAATCCTCAAATCACTCATTCCAATCCTCAAATCACTTATTCCAATCCTCAAATCACTTATTCCAATCCTCAAACCACTTATTCCAGTCCTCAAATCACAAATTAATTGAAGAATAAAAGGTTGCATGATAGATTTTAAAAATGTCCAAGGAAACAAGTGTGAGTTGTGTGTAGCCACAAGCTACTGGAGCCATCTAAATGCATACATTTTGTCATAGTTTATAAGCTGCTTGACATCACTAGAGCTGATTAGAGTGCACTGCCCCTGGTCCTATTAACTAATAAAAATTGTATGAAATGCTCAATAAAAATATATAATTTAAAAGCGATATGTTCTGACATCTTCCAAGAAACTAATGAGATAATTATTCTTTGATGCAGTAACAACATGGGACAAACGAGTCCTCTTTGGATTAATTATAAACCTGACCATCAGAACTTTCCAGAGCAGCGCTTGGTCCACAACAAGCATCCTAACTAATGAGATCTATCCCACAGTTATCAGGTTAGTCAGTTTGTCTTTCGTTATCCTATTTTTTTTTAAAAATCGTTTACAACCTACCTAGCCTGTTAATCGACTGTGATGCATTTTGTGTAATTTACTTAGCCAAGGAAAACTGTTAACGGTGTGTACTTATCTTGTCATTGTATAAATTGTGTGGCCACGCGGGTTAGACATGACTAGTTAGATCTGGGAATCATTGGAGGAAAGTGTATATGTATTACAGCACTTTTCTGTTGTTTATTTGTCATTTTTTTTCTGAATGCTGTAAAACATATCTCTTCCTCCTATGATTCCCTGAATTATCGTCTCGGAAGTTTCCCTCTTTAATAATATTCATTTATTATTATTTGTCTCCTACTTAGATCTGCTTGCACACAGCAGTGCTTGAGCTAGTCTGGTTTGGGGAACCAAAGTACACAGCACAAGTAAATGATGCTGTTGGAGAAACACTTGTTTTTTTTTATTGTATAGACTAGTGACTAATAGGCTTTCATCATAACGGCCGAGTATTGGCGCACATGCTTGTTGAAATCTATTCACAAGTCATTATATTTGTTATCACTTAATCACGTTGATACTCCCAGTACTTGCAAGAAACGCAAGTGCTTACCACTGGAAACGAAAGAGTGGTGCTGATAGAGAAAGTAGACAAAAGATTAAAATTAAAAGCAGAAAAATACAGGGAACATGATATTCCCTCAAACACACCACACACAATCCTGAAGGACAGAAACAACATGGCGTTTACGAGCGGTGGTTTTAGGCCAAGAAGAAAGAAAATAGGAAGTCGGTTTACGAAGAATGCCCATTACATGGTTCCAGCAAGCTAGGATCAAGAATAGTATGATTTCTGGAATTGTGTACAATTGCTCAGCTCATCAACATTTAACATACTTTAGAGATATTCCTTTGTTTACAGTAGTACATTCCCCTATTATTAAACATAAATTGGATATAACGAGATGTGGTTATAACGACAGTATTAAAGGTGGTCCCGAGGATCTCGTTATAACCGGATTATATTGTATAATTGACTCACATTTTAGTTATATTAGTTAAATAAGGTCTCTGTTTGGATGTTTGTTGGAGCTAAAGGAACGAACAATGTCATATGCATCATAAGATCTTTAGTAGAAAGAGCAATAGAAGTGAAAACAGATCTATACCTATGTTTCATAGATTACACTAAAGTATTTGACAAAGTAAAGCACCAAGAATTAATCAAAATTTTAGAAAGCATAAATGTAGCCAGCAAAGGCCTAAGAATAATAAAGAATGTGTACTGCAAAAAACAGCGGCCTTAAGAACTGGAAATCAATTGGAAATGTTTCCAATAAAAAAGTGTTAGGCAAGGTTGTGTGCAGTCACCAGATTTATTTAATATGTACAGTGAGATTACATTTAAGAGGGATGCACACAAAAATAAAGAGAATGACTTATAAAAACAAAAAAGCTAAAGGAAGCGGATGTATTGCAAACAAAGAAGGAAGAACGTTAACAGACAGCAAAGTTATAATTGATAGATGGCAGGAATATATAACAGAATGATTTCATGACGAAAGAGACAAAAAACCATTGATAAAATGTACGTCCAGCTATAAAATCTTAAAATCTGAAGTGGAAAAAGCTATAAAAACAATGAAAAAGGGTAAAGTAACAGGACCTGTCAATATACATATAGAGATGATACACGCACTAGAAGATTTTGGCATTGAAGTTATGACAGACATATGCAACGACATATACCATGCAGGATACATACCAAATGAACTAAAAACATCAACTTTCATTACATTGCCTAAAAAGAATGATGCAGTTGAATGCAGTGATTTTAGAACAAAAAGCCTAATTAAGGAATCAGGTAAAAATATTTTACTAAAAGTTATAAAGGAAAGGATTCAGAATAAAATTAATACTGAATTAGAGGAGCAGCAATTTGGATTCAGAAAAAACAGTGGGACAAAAGAAGCCATATTCAGCAAGAGGACATTGATTGACAAATACATAGAAGTAAACAAACCAATAAATGCCTACTTCATAGACTACACCAAAGCTTTCGATAGAATACATCATAATCAACGTATAGACTGCCTAAAAGATATAATTCTAGACGACACAGACATACGACTAATATGTAATTTATACTGGGAGCAAACAGCAATAATAAAATATAACAAAGAGAACTCTACACCCATTGATATAAAAAAAAGGAGTAAGACAAGGATGCATCCTATCACCAAGCTTGTTCAATCTATACACTGAGCAAATCTTTAAAAACATCATAGAGATGCCAGGCTTAAACATTAATGGAAAGATAATCAATAACCTAAGATATGCTGATGATACTGTACTACTAGCAGAAAATCCTAGAGATCTACAACAATTACTTAATGAAATAAACATGACAAGCAAAAAATATGGATTAGATATGAATATCAAAAAGACTAAAACTATTATTGCAAACAAAAATAATACTCAAAACCCACAAGTGGATATCACAATTGACGGAATAGACCTGGAGACAGTTCAGAGCTACAGCTACCTTGGACATACTATAACCAGTGATGGAATATGTAAAACTGAAATAAACAAAAGAATAGGAATGGCAAAAAGTTATGCCGTGAAAAGTATACTAACATCAAAACAAATAACACCAAGAATATCAAAATGTTACATCTTCTAAATATTCTTGTATGGTACAGAAACATGGACATTAGACAGGAAAACAGAACAGAAAATTGAACTACTAAACACCATTAGAACAAGAGACAAATGAAATTTTTGGGGCATGTAAAAAAGATACAACAGCCTAATAAAAGTAATATTGGAAGGGAAAATACAGGGTAATAGAGGCAGACCAAAACTAAAATGGACGAGAAACATCAAAACATGGACAAATCAGCCTATGACAATCTGCACAATCAAAGCAAGAGACAGAGTGCAATGACGCTCCATGGTAGCCAATCTTCGATGCGGAGACGGCACAATGAATGAATGAAAGCGAGATTATTTTAAGATCCATAAGGGGCATGCTTGGAATAACAAACGGAGGTCATAATATAAATAATCTAAGGTATGCTGATATACAAGAGTGAAAATATGTTACACGAAATGTTAGACTTTATAGTGAAGGAAAGCAACAATAAAGGATTCAGCCTTGATAATAAAAAGACAGAAGTGATGGCAGGAACAAAGAAAACAAACTTCACCACAGTGCGCAATAAAGAGAAGTGGAACAATATTAAAACAGGTAAAGAAATTTAAATATCTGGGAACGATTTTAACCTCAGTATGGAAGATGTACATCAGAGATGAGATGCAGAATGGCTTAGGCAAAAGCAGCTTTCCAAAAAAATGAGGAAGATACTATGCAATCCATTTTTAACAATCATCATCATCAAGTACCATGCCTGCTGGCGTAGGTGATCATATCTCACCATAATTTGATGTCGACACTTATTTATTATTTCCGTTGGCGACCTTCTGTCAAGCCTTTCTCTTAAGCTGTCTGGAATCTTTTCTCTTTGCTTCCCTCTTTCTCTTCGCCCCTCGATTTTTTCAGGTGCTACAATATATTCCAGCTGTTCCCTTCTCATTTCATGCCCAAAAAAAATATGATTGTTTCTTCCTAATAATGGAAATTAGCTCTCTTTTATTTTGACAATAGAAACAAGAAAAATAGTTATTAAATGTTATGTAGAGCCAGTCTTAACAATTGGATGTGAATAATGGACAATAGGACAACACACAAGGAAATCACTGGAGTCTGTAGAAATGTGGTTTTACAGAAGGATGTAGAGAATACCATGGACAGCTAAGAAGAGTAATGAAAATTTTCTGAAAGAGGTCAAGGCAAAAGGAGAGCTAATATTCAATATTAAAAAGAAACAATCAACATGTTTTGGCCATGCAATGAGAATGACATTTCTGGAATAGTTTGTGACAACTGGGAAAATTGAGGGACGTAGAGACAGAGGGAAGCAAAGAGAAAAGATACCAGACAGCTTAAGAGAATGGCTTGGCAGAAGGTCAACAACAGAAATGGTAATTAACTGTGGAGATAGAAAGTTGTGGAGAGACATGATCACCTACGCCAGCAGGCATGATACTTGATGTTGATGATGTGTAGATTTTAAGTAAAATTAGACTCCCTAAATCTGCTAGTAATTAGTGAAGGCAACTAGAGACAATTATGACGGGGCCCATATACTCAACTTATCAAACAACCCGCCTTCAGGAATCAGATGCACTAAACAGGAAAGCTCAGCAATGATTATATCAATTGTACCACATTACGCTTTCCTTTGCTATTTAATTTATTAATATTCACTCTCATTTCTTATATATTACTTATATGACAGTTATCTGTAAAGTAAAGTAAAGTAAAGTACCCCCGTCACGCCAAGTGGCGTATAGGGAAATATGGTGTTATAGACCCTATATTTTACAGACCTTCAGCACATGATTTTTGGGGTAATGTGGTCGGTATTACGCCCGTGCTGCTTTACTTTCCCAGAAAAAAATCCGGTACCCATTTAAGGCTGGGTGAACCCGGAAGCCGTCGGTTGGGATCGAACCCTACCCCTTGTCCTTTGTAGTCCAGTTCACTAACCACTGAACTATCGCGGCTTCCATTTTCCATCTGTGCTATATATATATATATATTAGTTATATAACTGACTCACCTCTCACCTGTACTATATTAGTCACATAACTGAAACACATACCATCCTTCCTATATTAGTTATATTACAGATTCAGCTCTTATCCGTGCCACATTATTTATATACATGAATCTCATCTCATCTGTGCTACATTATTTACATAACTGAATCGCTTCTCATTCGTGCTACATTATTTACATAACTGAATCACATCTCACCAGTGCTACATTATTTACATAACTGAATCTCATCTCATCCGTGCTACATTATTTACATAACTGAATCGCTTCTCATCCGTGCTACATTATTTACATAACTGAATCACATCTCACCCGTGCTACATTATTTACATAACTGAATCTCATCTCATCCGTGCTACATTATTTATTGGTTACTGGTTATGGAAGGCCTCGGTATCACAGCAAACGAATTAAAATCCATAATTGCTCAACCGCCCGTGCCAGTGGAATCATCCGAATTACTAACTCATCTCCCAAACAAAGAAAGGTAACTGTAGTCCCCATCGTAGCAGTCTCAGCACACGCCAAAAGACATAAGCCGAAACCGCGCAGAAGTGAACACAGCCAACTGTTCCCTGTCATACGATATCATCATTCATCGTAAACAAGCGGGATATCGAAGCAGGATCAAAACGGATGAGACACACAGCTCACGGTGTGCACATAGCACTTAACTCAGTAGCTACTGCAACAAGCCGGTCTTGGAATATGAGGAAATTGCAAGAAGGAACACTTTTCAGACATAGCCTTCAATGGTCCTGCCGCCTATCCACCATATACCATGGCAGTTCACGTCCTCCGGAAAATGATGATCGTCATAGCACTTGATGATGTTAGGCCATCATTGATGACTCCAATTCCAAACATATAGACACACAGTGGTGGTAAGTTATCATTTCCAATCCAACAGAAGTCACATGACCTGTAGTTAGTAAACCACAGAGAGAATATGATTTTGTGACCTTCACTGATTCACTCTTAGATGTGAATGTGTAGTTTACACAAGAGAAGTTTTCAACTACCGTGATCCCATTTAAGGCAATTCTGGGATAGCAAGGCAAGTCTCCTTTATAGCAGCAGAACTTGATGTTCTCCGCTCCCTTCTTGTAGCTGCCGCCACACGATTCTGATGTCTCATTAACTTGGACATCATTCAAGAACAATGTCAGATTAACATTCCATAGATAATGTAGCATGGATAGCTACATTATTTACATAACTAAATCGCTTCTCATTCGTGCTACATTATTAACATAACTGTATCACATCTCACCAGTGCTACATTATCTACATAACTGAATCACATCTCATCCGTGCTACATTATTTAGATAACTGAATCACATCTCACCAGTGCTACATTATTTACATAACTGAATCACATCTCATCCGTGCTACATTATCTACATAACTGAATCACATCTCATCCGTGCTACATTATTTACATAACTGAATCACATCTCATCCGTGCTACATTATCTACATAACTGAATCACATCTCATCCGTGCTACATTATTTACATAACTGAATCACATCTCATCCGTTCTATATTATTTACATAACTGAATCACATCTCATCCGTGCTACATCATTTACATAACTGAATCACAACTTATCCGTGCTACATTATTTACATAACTGAATCACATCTCATCCGTGCTACATTATTTACATAACTGAATCACATCTCATCCGTACTACATTATTTACATAACTGAATCACATCTCACCAGTGCTACATTATTTACATAACTGAATCACATCTCATCCGTGCTACATTATCTACATAACTGAATCACATCTCATCCGTGCTACATTATTTACATAACTGAATCACATCTCATCCGTGCTATATTATTTACATAACTGAATTACATCTCATCCGTGCTACATTATTTACATAACTGAATCACATCTCATGATATAATTGTTCCACAGGGGTCTAGGATATGGTGCCTGTAATGTCATGTCAAGAATAGGAGGCATTTTAGCGCCATTTGCTCTTAATTTTGTAAGTTCCCATTTTAGCGCCATTTACTCTTAATTTTGTAAGTTCCCATTTTAGCGCCATTTGCTTGCTCTTAATTTTGTAAGTTCCCATTTTAGCGCCATTTGCTCTTAATTGTGTAAGTTCCCACTTTAGCGCCATTTGCTCTTACGTAAGTTCCCATTTTAGCGCCATTAGATCTTACCTACATTCCTGTTTTAGCGCCATTTGATCATAATTTTTTTAAGTTCCCATTTTAGCGCCATCTGCTCTTAATTTTTTAAGTTCCCATTTTAGCGCCATTTGCTCTTAGTTTTGTACGTTCCCATTTTAGCTCCATTTGCTTTTACGTAAGTTCCTTTTTTAGCGCAATTTGCTCTTAATTTTGTAAGTTCCCATTTTAGCGTCATTTGCTTGCTCTTAATTTTGTAAGTTCCCATTTTAGCGCCATTTGCTTTTACGTAAGTTCTCATTTTAGCGTCATATGCTTGCTCTTAATTTTGTAAGTTCCTATTTTAGCGCAATTTGCTCTTAATTTTGTAAGTTCCCATTTTAGCGTCATTTGCTTGCTCTTAATTTTGTAAGTTCCTATTTTAGCGCAATTTGCTCTTAATTTTGTAAGTTCCCATTTTAGCGTCATTTGCTTGCTCTTAATTTTGTAAGTTCCCATTTTAGCGCCATTTGCTCTTAATTTTGTAAGTTCCCATTTTAGCGCCATCTGCTCTTAATTTTTGTAAGTTCCCATTTTAGCGCCATTTGCTCTTAATTTGTAAGTTCCCATTTTAGCGCCATTTGCTTGCTCTTAATTTTGTAAGTTTCCACTTTATCGCCATTTGCTCTTACGTAAGTTCCCATTTTAGCGCCATTAGATCTTACCTACGTTCCCATTTTAGCGCCATTTGATCTTAATTTTGTAAGGTCCCATTTCCATGGAATGAAAAAGACCCTATGTAACAAATCATTGTTAGCTAATGTTAAAAAACTTGTCATAAAGTGCTACAACGAATCTGCTATACTATATGCAAATGAGTCATGGACGATAAGTAAGACAACACAAAGGATATTAGAGGCATCTGAGATGTGGTTTCTCAGAAGAATGCTACGAATTCTATGAATAGCAAAAATTATAAAATGAAAAATATTTAAAACGAGCTGTAGAAACCAGGAATATCATCAAAATCATAATGAAGAGACAATCTGCATTTATTTGGCATGTCATGCAATAAAAAAAAAGACATTGAGAATATTATAACAGGCAGGATTAATGGAAAGAAGAATAGAGGAAACCAAGAAAAACAAATCTTGAACAGCTTATCCAACTGCCATAATAAAAGATCACCGACGGAAAGGATGACATGCATGGAGGACCTAGTGATGTGGAGAGAGATGATCGCCTACGCCAACCAGCATGACACCTGATGATGATGATGACATAGATGGTGATGAATAGCAAAGTCTCCTTCTCAGAGAACAATGCTGTGTGTTTTCTAGACATTGTTCACCCTGATACAAAACATTACCTGTATGTATGTGACGTGTGTTACATGTATGTATGTATGTGACGTGTGTTACATGTATGTATGTGACGTGTGTTACCAAAGTCTCTTGTGACGTGTGTTACCAAAGTCTGTTGTGACATGTGTTACATGTATGTATGTGACATGTGTTACCAAAGTCTGTTGTGACTTGTGTTGTCAAAGTCTGTTGTGACGTGTGTTACCAAAGTCTGTTGTGACAAGATCTCAGCTGCAAATTACTATTTCAACTTTCCTGTTGTTGAAGCTGTCATGTCTATAAAAGTTTCCATTCTTGGTGAGAAATCTTACAATTTTCTTTAGAGATATCCCAGATGATGATTTTCACTTCTTAAAAAAAAAAAAAAAGTCTCGAGAAAGAGAGGTTGTGGTTTCAAATCCGGGCTACACCGCTTCGGATTTTTATTTATGATTTCTCTCTGCTGCAACCACCCCTAGTCTCAGCAGCGAGGCCCGGCTTGATACGACAATTACTCATCGACGGAAAAAAATGAGTACCTCCTAAGTCGGAGTTATCTGCCTGTGCTGCGAGGGACCCCTGTGCGCACGACTGCCAGGGAAAAATGGATTGACACGCAAGATTCAGTTCCTAGTCTCTAGGAACTTCGTCAGAGGTAAAAGCTGACGAATGAAAGACACAACAAATGTAGACATGTTGTTATGTCAAC
Source organism: Megaustenia siamemsis (assembly GCA_032433765.1). Lineage (NCBI taxonomy): Eukaryota > Metazoa > Mollusca > Gastropoda > Stylommatophora > Ariophantidae > Megaustenia > Megaustenia siamemsis. The sequence continues at coordinate 25,410,535 of JAVIAB010000050.1, forward strand.
GCAATCGTAAATGGAATTGAAAATGTTAGTTCGTAGCGATATCAAAACTGGGGAGAAATGAAAAAAAAAAAATAATTTTAGCTTTCGCAAAAGAGAATGTCTGGACTACTGGAATCATCTATAAGGACGGACGGTCGGAGGTGCAGGTATACGAGATAAAGGGGGAGGGGAGAGAGAATTGTCACTTGTGTGACAGTTCTTAAATGACCAGGTTTGATTCCTACCTGGAGTGATATGTTTTTGTATTTCATGTGATCCTTGATTTGAAGTTAGACGAGAGTGAGTGCCTAGTCTTATCTGAGATGGATAATAAAAGCAAGGTCATGTGTTCGGATTTAAAAAAAGAAAACACATTAGATAACAACTGTGAGTCTACAGTTGATAATCGTTAGCTGTAAATTGGTACCAGTGCTAAAAGATAAAATAAACAGTGAGATCCCTACCGAAATGTGAATGTTAAAACAATTTTCTGGAATTATTCCAGAGATTTCTAATATCATTTCGCATCCTTTTAGTGTCATCATTGTCACACTGGGCAGTCAATGCAACTTGTCACAATCTTATTTTTTTTTTTGCTGCTTGCTATCTTTGCCTCTCTTGTAATTGTTTCAACATCTTTCAAGATTAGTGTCTTTTTTTCCTTGTATTAAATGTGAGCACACGCAACTGTTGCTGCCTTGTATAATTCACGTGCTATGAGAGAAAAGAGATGGCCATATAATGGACACTGCCAAGAATAATTGTAATGAGTCTATACACAAGAACAATTGAGATGAGTCTATATACAAGAACAATTGAGATGAGTCTATATACACGAACAATTGAGATGAGTCTATATACAAGAACAATTGAGATGAGTCTATATACACGAACAATTGAGATGAGTCTATACACAAGAGCAATTGAGATGAGTCTATACACAAGAACAATTGAGATGAGTCTATACACAAGAACAATTGAGATGAGTCTATATACACGAACAATTGAGATGAGTCTATACACAAGAACAATTGAGATGAGTCTATATACACGAACAATTGAGATGAGTCTATACACAAGAACAATTGAGATGAGTCTATACACAAGAACAATTGAGATGAGTCTATACACAAGAACAATTGAGATGAGTCTATATACACGAACAATTGAGATGAGTCTATACACAAGAACAATTGAGATGAGTCTATATACAAGAACAATTGAGATGAGTCTATATACACGAACAATTGAGATGAGTCTATATACAAGAACAATTGTATTTTATGTTTCCTGTTAACAAGAATAAGCTACACACAAACAGGCTGTGTATAAATTAATTCTTGAATTGTTGTCAATACCGTATGTTCTAGTCACGTGATGATGTATGCCAGTAGGTTCTGTCAGTAATAGCAAATGTCTTTAAGCTGCTTAGATGGCAATGTGCTGAAATGCAGGTCTCTCATGGTAGAGTGCTGTGTCAAGGAGCACGGGTTAAATCCTAGTTCAGGCTGCCTATTGTTGTCTGTGTTTTTTGTTTGTTTATATTTCAGAGCATTGTAAGAATGTCATTGTTTCTGTGTAATTTGTTTACCACTCTGACGTTATACTGACCACCTTATTTTAAGAATCGGATGGCAAAAATAGTAATATTGGCATAACATAAGTTTACTTAAACAATACATGGTAGGATGAGATTCTTTCTTCTTTCATCTCTCTCTCTCTCTCTCTCTCTCTCTTTCTCTCTCTCTCTCAGTCAAATGCTGACTTTCATCTTACTCTTGATTTGTTGATTTACTTTTATCAATCGCCAGTTTGTGACTGTAACTTGTGATCATGTTTCTCGTCAGCTGACACCAGTCAGCAACAACAATTGTTTGTTTAAATATCATATCTCTGTGTTCTGACAGGAGGACCACCCAGTGATGGCTCAAGTTATCATGGGAGTCACATTGCTGATGGCAGCCTTCGGTGTTCTCTTCCTGGACGAGACATCCGGCAAAGCCATGCAGGACACGATGGTTGTTCCAGCCGACAACATCAACAACATTGTGCTGAAGACGTGTCCTGAGAACGGCCCAGAAGATGTGGCAAGTAGCGATGGCGCGAGGAACTACAAAACATTTGCTGGTGATGCTAGAGACAGTGTTGAGAGTAGAGAAGTGCATCATGAAGTTGATGTTGATGGCAGTAAAACTATCAATAATGTCAGCGAGAAAACATCAAGTTATCTTCATGGAATTGATAACACAGCTTTTACACAAAAATAACGACCCTGACATTTGAGATAAGTAAAGAGAGGAAGAAGACACAAACACATAATAAACATGTTAGATGACAGGCTTATCTATACAAGTTATATTTATCATGTGCCATACTTGTTAGCTTGGTTAGCGGGGTAGAGTTCTGCCCTACCAAAGGAGGGGTAAGACGTCTCCTTTCTTCCACTAGTCTTCGGGACACCCTTGGGCAAGGTGGAGCTCACATTTAGCCCCCCTATCAGGGTTATGTGAAGCCATTGGAGCAGGTGGTGGATGGTGTTGTGGGAACAGTCGACAAGTAGTGCCGGTTATGGTCCCCACACCGTGATTGCAGGCAGAGGATCTCATGTATAGAGACAATGGCTGCGATCTCCGACTAGTACAGTCACTGCCAAGAAGGAAAGGAATGGCAAACTACCTTCTTTTATTGCCTAGACTAATCATGACAAAAAAAGGCAGCTCCTAAAAAACATCATAAAGAAACAATCAACATTTTTCGGGCACATCATGAGAAGAGGAAAGTTGGAATACTTGGTTACAACTGGCAAAATAAAAGGAAAGAGAGATTGCGGACGACAAAAATAGAGAAAATACTGGATAGCTTGGTGTCATGGCATGGAAAGCAGTCAACAACAGATCTGATACGATGCACTGTAGATAGAAGATTGTGGAGGGACATGATCGCCAACGCCAACCGGTTTGGTACATGATGATGATGATACTTGTTAGCGCATGCGATCATGTCAATCTACAATTTTCTATACACAGTGCATGTAATCAGTTCTTTTGTTGACTGTTTTCCATGCCCTGACACAAAGCTGTCTAGTACTAGTATCTTTTTTCTTTGTCTTCGCCGATCTCTCTTTCCCTGTATTTTGCCAGTTGTAACCAAGTACTCCAACTTTCCTCTTCTCACTGTGTGCCCGTAAATATCGATTGTTTCTATTAGATGTTTTTTTTTAGGAACTTCCTTTATGTGTTGGCCTTTTTGAGAATGTCCTTCTTCGTTGTGCGTTAGTTGGCCAGGGATCTCTCAACATTCTTCTGAAAAATCCCATCACTGTGACATCTAAACGTGTTTTCATTTGTTTGTCTACTGTCCATGATTCACTTCCATGGGTCAGAATTGGCTCTATATAACACCGATGAACTCCCTTTCTCATTTCTATTGACACAAAATTTGTTGCATAAAATGTTTGTAATTTTCGGAAATGTTATTTTGGCCTGAGCTATTCTGCCTTTTATTTCTGTGCTGCATCTTCCATCTGATGCTATTATTGTGCCAAGTACTTGACGCGTTGCACTTGTTTCAGATTTGGCACATTTATTTGTATGTTGCATGATGGTGATGGTTGTTTCTTCAATACAGTCATTACTTCTGATTTTTTTTTTATTATCCAGACTCAGACCTTTATTGATGCTTTCTTTCACTATTATGTATATCATTGTTATTGTTATAGCTCTCACATTTGTGAAAAGTTGAGTCAAGGCAACGAAATACTCATAAATGCATCAAAATGCGAAGCAAACAGCGAGAATGACTTGGATATAATATACTATAATATAATATAATATAATATAATATAATATAATATAATATAATACGATACGATACGATACGATACGATACGATACGATACGATACGATACGATATGATATGATATGATATGATATGATATGATATGATATAATAATATAATATAATAATATAATATAATAATATAATAATATAGTGTAATGTAATGTATCTATGTATCTGTTATATTAAATATATCATGCATTATAATGTATTAACATCTGTTACGTCGTACTGTGTGCGCACATTTTCACTTTCGTGTACCTTGATGCACCCTGTGCGTACTTCCGTTCCTTCAGAAGAAAGATTCTTCTTAGATCTTACAGGGAACTTTTTATTATTAACATTTTATTCTCCTTTACTTTTCATTTCTCTTTCTAGTTAGATTTTTGAAGTATTCATTAAAAAAATTGTTTAATACATATTTGTACGAGTATTGTATGTTTGTTCCTGTTGAAGGCCTTTGCGCCCGAAACGTCGTTCTGATTTGTGGTGTCCACTTGTTACGTGTAGCTTTAACCACACTATTTTTTTTATCTATATTTGTTTTTTCCATTTCTCCACATTTGTGAAACCTGGACATGACTAAAGACATCTCTAAATGATGACTTTGGATGATTAAATTGGTTTCCATATATTCTCTTAAATACCTTCTTATACTCCTAGTAGAGTTTAGTTTACAGGCCACTCTCATTCATCCTCATTGCACATCGGACAAGTCCATAACTGCTAGGATCTTCTGAATATATCCCTTACTGTGCAGCGACTAACGACACAGGTGCTGTTTTAGTTGACAAGTCTTCTTTTACATACTGCGTAGGGTCCTTGTCTGGCACATCCCACCTTGACTTTACATTTGTGTACTTTGATGATGTGTAGCAGTGAATATGAAAGTGTAATGACAGACGGAGGGTGGGGGATGGTTAAATAGAGTAAGTAAACATAGTACGGGGAACATAGTACCCGGGAACATAGTACGGGGAACATAGTACCCGGGAACATAGTACGGGGAACATAGTACCCGGGAACATAGTACACGGGAACATAGTACGGGGAACATAGTACGGGGAACATAGTACCCGGGAACATAGTACCCGGGAACATAGTACGGGGAACAGTCACGGGGAAATCCTGGTAGAACTGTTTTCACACGGAAGGACATGATTCTCGTGACTGATAATAGTGGTAAACATGGGAGGTGAGTGATTGACGGATGATTAAAGGGAAGTGATTTTGATTGGTTGGTGGGCGAATGATTTAAGCGCAAGGACGATGTTAGAAACAAGCTTTCCATAACAACATTCACATGTAGGTGAGGAGTAGGGCCGGTTACACCGTTAGCGTCAGCCTATAGTGGCAGTGAGATCAAGCTTAGCATAGCTAGTAACAGAGATAGTTAGCAACTAACTAGAAGAGAATCTCACTTGTAATTAAGAAGTTGTGAAACCATAATAGAGATTATCGGAGGCTAGCCGCCAAGTGTAAATGTGGTTAGGAGAACTATTAGTTAAGCTGAGAGAGAGAGAGTGACATCATGAAGTGAGATCGTCAAGTAGAAGTTATGATTTTCCTGATCCATATGTGTGAATAGCCGAGCGGAAATGTATACCCGCTGGCTATGTATATAGTGTGGATACTCTGGAGTTGTTGAAGTTGATTAATAAAATTGATGTGACATTGTAACGAAAGACTTCAGTTGTAGTAATACCTTTATTCCAGCAAGTCGTATCTACATGTCATGATGGTTACATTGAAGTTGGTAGTCGTCGCAGGCACAGCAGGTTGAAGAATCTAGAATGCTGGTCACGGCAACATTTATAACCGGCTCTGTGACCGGTCTGTGTTTATAATAGGATTGGGTGGCCTATTCTTATATGACCGTGTTGTTATCATGTACTTAATGTACACCGGATCGTACTTCGTCTTGTGAATTGGATCGTTCTGCCCTGGATTCTAGATTCTTCAACTTGCTGAGCCTGCAACTTCTAACTTCATTTTAACCAGCATGGCATGTAGATACGACTTGCAGGAATAAAGGGACTATTGCAGACTGAAGTCTTTCGTTAAAATGCGGGTATACATTTCCGCTCGGCTATTCACACATATAGTAGTAAAGTAAAGTACCCCCGTCACGCCAAGTGGCGTATAGGGAAATATGGTGTTAGTGACCCTATATTTTACAGACCTTCAGCACATGATTTTTGGGATAATGTGGTCGGTATTACGCCCGTGCTGCTTTACTTTCCCAGAAAAAAATCCGGTACCCATTTAAGGCTGGGTGAACCGGTGCCGTCGGTTGGGATCGAACCCTACCCCTTTTCCTTTGTAGTCCAGTTCACTAACCACTGAGCTATCGCGGCTCATTCACACATATGGATCAGGAAAGTCATAACTTCTACTTGACGATCTCACATCATGTTGTCACTCTCTCTCTCTCTCTCTCTCTCTCTCTCTCTCTCTCTCAGCTTAATTAATAGTTCTCCTAACCAAATTTACACTTGGCGGCTAGCCTCCTGACAATCTCTATTATGGTTTCACAACTTCTTAATTACAAGCGAGATTCTCTTCTACCTATTTACTAACTATCTCTATTACTAGCTTTGCTGAGCTTGATCTCACTGCCACTATAGGCTGACGCTAACGGCGTAGCCGACCCTACTCCTCACCTACATATGAATGTTGTTATGGAAAGCTTGTTTCTAACACCGTCCCTGCGCTTAAATCATTCGCCCACCAACCAATCAAAATAACTTCCCTTAATCATACGTCAATCACTCACCTCCCATGTTTACCACTATTATCAGTCACGAGAATCCTGTCCTTCCTGAAAACAGTTCTACCCGTATTTCCCCGTGACTGTTCCCCGTACTATGTTTCCTCACTCTCTTCAACCATTCCCCACTCTCCATCTGTCATTACATTTTCATATTCACTGCTACACATTGATGCAGATTTAGTCATTTTAAAATTCAGTCTTTCATCCAGCATCCATGAGGACAATCGAGATGTAAGCAAGGTCCATTGTTCTTTCGCATCTCACATCCGCCAAACTAGCAAGCTTGTCAGTACTTTCATTACTTTTCACACACAAATGCCCTGGGGCAAGAATGAAACAAATTTTTGCCACATGCGACCTTGCCAGTGATTCTGACCACTGTCGTCGAGCCAGGCCAGTTCTGACCAATAGTAGAGCAGATTGTTAAACGTTGAATCGACGTCATGAAGGAATTAACGATGCTTGAGCCACATCCAACATATAGAACGTTGACTGTAGTTATGTCCTCTTGCTTTTATAAAGTTCATACACGATACCACAACTGACATGACGTCATCAACTTTCAACGATTTGACGCACAGATTTGCTTTGTGAATAATTCAATTTAGGAATGAAACAGCACAATGACCTAATTCACAATTTATAAATTATTTGGCCAACCAGGCCTGGCTTTTGACCAGTCATAGCTGGTGGTCCGTCTGTTGTCACTCCACAAAGCCTGTCCCAATTTAAAGACAAATCTTTCAGGGCGAGCTCCAATGTCCTCACCTGTTGTGGTGTCTTTGAGTGGTTGTAACACTAACATGTCCTCACCTGTTGTGGTGTCTTTGAGTGGCTGTAACGCTAACATGCCCTCCGTCTTGTTAAAGAATTTGTCAGACCTTCTTACAAAGATAACTAATGGCCTGACATATCTTGACTCATATCACCTGACTCATCTAAGGTGACGGAGAATGCTACTATTTCTGACGCACATTCTTTAAAGTATTTTTTTTCAACATCTTTCTCCATGTCATCTACGCGTCTTCGGACAGTTGGGTATGATAACTTACTTGGTGATATCATCATCATCATCATCAAGTATCGGGACTACTGGCGTAGGTGATCATGTCTCTCCACAACCTTCGATCTCGGCAGCTATTTATCTTTTCTGTTGTTGACCTTCTGCCAAGCCATTCTCTTAAGCTGTCTATTATTTTTTTCACTTTGCTTCCCTCTATCTCTTCATCCCTCAATGTTTCCAGTTGTTACAATATACTCCAGTTGTTCTCTTCTCATTTTATGGCCAAAAAAGATGATTGTTTCTTCCTAATATTTGAAATTAGCTCTCTTTTTGCTTTGACCTCTCTCAGAACATCTTCATTACTCTTCTTAGCTGTCCCTGGTACTCTCAACATTCTTCTGCAAAACCACATTTCTACAGCCTCCAGTAATTTTCTTATCTGTTGTCATGTTGTCCATGATTCACATCCATATGTTAAGACTGGCTCTACATAAAATTTAAGAACTCTTTTCCTTGTTTCTATTGTCAAAATCGGATATAGCTCTTAATATAGCTCACAAATAATATAGTTCATTCAGACAGTTTTTTTCTGAACATTTAATTTCGATGTAAAACACACTATGTGGACATTCTTCTTTAAACGTGCTGTCCTGCCTTACTTGTACTTCCAGTGAACTGTCATTGTCATGTTTTGATCGGGAGTGACTTCTTATGTTGTATTCTTTCATTACAGATGTTTTCCCCTTATATATTAATCACAGGGGGTCATCACAATACAAAATAAAGAAATAATCCATCTTTCATGAAAAGTACGAAATTCTGTATCTACTTGCCTCCCTTTGCTCGGTAGTGTCATTGTATAACTAAGGGGTGAGAACCGGTTATTAACTTATGCATTGCTATTTAATTAACAATTACATAAGTTTCGTTCACCGCCAAAATGTGTAACCCCTACCAAAACCGATGATAAAGACAAAGATACACAATCTCCTTGATCTGACTCGGGATTGTCATCAAATCAGTCGGCCTATGCCATCCTGACAATCTCCTTGATCTGACTCGGGATTGTCATCAAATCAGTCAGCCTATGCCATCCTGACAATCTCCTTGATCTGACTCGGGATTGTCATCAAATCAGTCAGCCTATGCCATCCTGACAATCTCCTTGATCTGACTCGGGATTGTCATCAAATCAGTCAGCCTATGCCGTCCTGACAATCTCCTTGATCTGACTCGGGATTGTCATCAAATCAGTCAGCCTATGCCATCCTGACAATCTCCTTGATCTGACTCGGGATTGTCATCAAGTCAGTCGGCCTATGCCATCCTGCACTATCAAAGCAAGAAACAGAGCAGAATGGTGCTCCATGGTAGCCAACCTTCGATGCGGAGACGGCACTAAATGATAATGATGACATAGAGATTCATTCTGGAACATACTTAGACAATATGGAATACCACGAATAATTATTAACATCATCAAAGATCTGGAGGATGGCTTCTCATGTGCCGTTCACACAGAAGCGGGGTCGAGTGTATGGTGGGCGTGGTGGGGCTATTGCCATTATTCTTAAATTGAAAGCTTCATTTGTCGGTGGCATTTTTAAGTGGGTAGACATCTGTTTATTGGCTTCAGAGATTGTATTTGATGATTGTTTTCACAGTATCCTTCTTGGTTGTCGCGGCAGCCATTGTAGAGCCTCATTCGACCTCATTGTCCTAATGTTCAATAATTACCGCGATTTGAGAGTTGTATCAATCTTCACGTGCAGTTGCTGGAAGTGAGCGACCTTAGAGTCGTTGCTGACGTCACGTAAAAACTTCCGGTTCAGCGATGAAATTCCATTCGGCCCCACGCGGCCGGTTCTGTTATGATTCCCGCTATAAGTGAGGTCCTGTAAGCCTTGGGTCCAGATACAGACTCGTGGCTGGTAAACTGGCTGACCTTTTCTGTCTCAAAGGTCTGCAATACTAGTCCATAACTGTAAAAGTCATCACGGGGAACACAACAATCCTAGCTAGCCTGTTCTGTCTCGATGTTCTGCAATACTAGTCCATAACTGTAAAAGTCATCACGGGGAACACAACAATCCTAGCTAGCCTGTTCTGTCTCGATGTTCTGCAATACTAGTCCATAACTGTAAAAGTCATCACGGGGAACACAACAATCCTAGCTAGCCTGTTCTGTCTCGATGTTCTGCAATACTAGTCCATAACTGTAAAAGTCATCACGGGGAACACAACAATCCTAGCTAGCCTGTTCTGTCTCGATGTTCTGCAATACTAGTCCATAACTGTAAAAGTCATCACGGGGAACACAACAATCCTAGCTAGCCTGTTCTGTCTCGATGTTCTGCAATACTAGTCCATAACTGTAAAAGTCATCACGGGGAACACAACAATCCTAGCTAGCCTGTTCTGTCTCGATGTTCTGCAATACTAGTCCATAACTGTAAAAGTCATCACGGGGAACACAACAATCCTAGCTAGCCTGTTCTGTCTCGATGTTCTGCAATACTAGTCCATAACTGTAAAAGTCATCACGGGGAACACAACAATCCTAGCTAGCCTGTTCTGTCTCGATGTTCTGCAATACTAGTCCATAACTGTAAAAGTCATCACGGGGAACACAACAATCCTAGCTAGCCTGTTCTGTCTCGATGTTCTGCAATACTAGTCCATAACTGTAAAAGTCATCACGGGGAACACAACAATCCTAGCTAGCCTGTTCTGTCTCGATGTTCTGCAATACTAGTCCATAACTGTAAAAGTCATCACGGGGAACACAACAATCCTAGCTAGCCTGTTCTGTCTCGATGTTCTGCAATACTAGTCCATAACTGTAAAAGTCATCACGGGGAACACAACAATCCTAGCTAGCCTGTTCTGTCTCGATGTTCTGCAATACTAGTCCATAACTGTAAAAGTCATCACGGGGAACACAACAATCCTAGCTAGCCTGTTCTGTCTCGATGTTCTGCAATACTAGTCCATAACTGTAAAAGTCATCACGGGGAACACAACAATCCTAGCTAGCCTGTTCTGTCTCGATGTTCTGCAATACTAGTCCATAACTGTAAAAGTCATCACGGGGAACACAACAATCCTAGCTAGCCTGTTCTGTCTCGATGTTCTGCAATACTAGTCCATAACTGTAAAAGTCATCACGGGGAACACAACAATCCTAGCTAGCCTGTTCTGTCTCGATGTTCTGCAATACTAGTCCATAACTGTAAAAGTCATCACGGGGAACACAACAATCCTAGCTGGCCTATTCTGCCTCAAAGGTCTGCAATACTAGTCCATAACTGTAAAAGTCATCACGGGGAACACAACAATCCTAGCTAGCCTGTTCTGTCTCGAAGTTCTGCAATAATAATAACTGTAAAAGCCACCAAGGGGAAAACACAGCAATCATAGCTGGCCTATTCTGCCTCAAAGGTCTGCAATATTAATTCATAACTGCAAAAGCCACCACGGGGAACACAGCAATCATAGCTGGCCTATTCTGCCTCAAAGGTCTGCAATATTAATCCATAACTGTAAAAGCCACCACGGGGAACACAGCAATCATAGCTGGCCTATTCTGCCTCGAAGTTCTGCAAAATTAACTCCTAACTGTAAAAGCCACCACGGGGAACACAGCAATCCTAGCTGGCCTGTTCTGCCTCGATGTTCTGCAATATTATTCCATAACTGTAAAAGCCACCACGGGGAACACGGCGCTGATAGCCGGCCTGTTTTGACGCAAGTCTTTTACCACGGGAGACCGACGAGTAGGTCGAGCCGAGGTCTTGTCAGCTGTAAGACTGCCAACCTTGCTGTTGCGACGGCAGACGCTAGAGCTGCCTGTGTGTAGGAGTGTGGGTATATATTTATAGGTGTTTGTAAGTTTTGACGTGGGGCTTTAACTGGTTGTCTGTGCGGTGGGTACGGTGTGTATGTGTTTTTGGTTGGGTGTTTGTGCTGTTGTAGTACGTGTGCGTTGTGGTTACGTGGAGTGTAGGTCAAATTAGGGTCTCAACTGTTGCTTTCCAAACTAGTGCGTGTGTGTGTGTGTGTGTGTGTGTGTGTGTGGTGTGTGTGTGTGTGTGTGTGTGTGTGTGTGTGTGTGTGTGTGTGTGTGTGTGTGTGTGTGTGTGTGTGTGTGTGTGTAAGACACAACAAGACTCTTGTGTTAAGATCGTGAACGTCAGAGTAGACAACGGCGTTTCTATGACAAGATTATAGAAATCTCGAATTTCCTATTGTAGCATATACATGATAAAAATGAACATTTGATTTGGAAATCACTGTATCAACATATTTGATAAATAATTATCGAAATGAAAACTGTTTGAAACATAATTGTGAAAAGCTCAGTGCAAATCAAACATTAACTACAAAAACATTGAATACATTTTACAGAAGGAAAATATTCTTGGATGTTCCAGGAATAGTCTCCAGAAGCGAGCAAACCGAGACACAAATGATAGCCTTTGTAGAAGGGGGAGGAGTGGAGTGAGTAGAGGAGTAAACAAAGACGAGAGAACAAGGTCAAGGAGAAAAAAGGAAAAAAGATAGTTAGACGAAGTCACGAGAAACAAATAAGGAGACGATGGGTCGAAATTCACGTGGAAAACGTGAAGGCCATGTCCAGAAGTGAGTGGGCAGACAGACGCGTAGGAAGTCAATTTTGATTGGCTGACGAGAGCCAAATTTAAGAAGTAAACACAAAAGATCTAGAGCACTGGAGACTGAGCACTTGGAGAGACTGATTTGGCAGGGAGTGACCATCTAGAATCATGACACCAAGAAAGTGTAATAGACATTTAGCCGGCAGAAGAAAACGTGATAGTTAGGAGACGCAGAGACTAGTGAAGAATAGTTAACCGATGCAGATTAGTAAGTGGCACTATTAAGAGACAGTTAGTAGCAGTGCCAAGAGACCGCAGGACCGGTAGAAGTTAAATAATATAGGGCCGGACCGTTCAATGGGGAACGGTCCACATGTAGTTAAGATGCGAGTATGAACGCGTTAGAGCCCAGAGATAAATTTGAGGAGATAGACTCAAGAATTGTAAGAGTGCGCTTTAAGTGTTTGACCTGCCATATCCAGTGTGTAACGAGAGTCCGATGTAACAGTAATAAAAGTCGGAACAAATTCTTATAACCAATGCGTTGTTATGTGTTACACAGTTATATTTATCTGCCCAGCGTCAACCTTCGGGGACGAATCATAATAGCAATAAAGTTGTCGCGGAATCACAACGTGAAACAGTTATCTTAACAACAAACCAGAAGTACTATAGTGAGCAGACAAGGTCAGGCAAGGACGAACGCCCAGTGGGCGTGAAGATGTGTTGTCCCGAGCAAATCACGAGCAGTGTATTCCAGCTGAGGTCAATCAGCAAGAGAACTGACAGGTGGGTAAAGGCTGTCTGTAAAGTAACGATTACGCGATATCGCAAGTATAGCGCAATAACATCAATAGCGCTCAGCAATAACAATAATAACAAACAAGAAAGAAACGTCTTTCCCGGGTACACCTTGTCAGACATTACACTCCAGGAAAAAGACCCCAAAGAAACATGAACACGGATGGATCCGCAACTGAAGCATCAAGTGAGCCAGTGGCATCTATTTAACTCTTTCAGTACGGAAAGTTTTTATCAATTTAGCGTTAGAGATTTCAGAGGCACACTTTTTTATGTTTTTAAATATTAATCTACATGTTTATATTTATCTGACACTTAACATATTATATATGAATTTTAAAATAATGAAACAGGGAATTATATTTCACCAATACCAAGATGACACAAGACTATAAAAAATATTGCGGTTTGATGAGCTTACATTAATCAAATTGAGAGTGACGCACTGTGCGGCTAAACGTACATTGACATAATCGGCATGGCGCAAGGTGCGTCGAAACGTTAAGAAAAGAGTTAACCTACCCAAGTGGAGAGACAGAACATATTCTCCTCCAGCCGGAGGAAGGTGCATACATTTCAGAGCAGAGGTTATGGCACTCCACACAGTCACACATTCTCAACGGACAAGAGGTCTTAGGTTCAAACATTGTCATTCTTAGTGATGTAAGGTCATTGTCATACAAATGATGTCATGACCAGTCGTATAAGCGATGTCAAGGTCAGTCATACAAATGATGTCATGACCAGTCAAACAAGTGATGTCAAGGTCAGTCATACAAGTGATGTCAAGGTCAGTCATACAAGTGATGTCAAGGTCAGTCATAAAGCGATGTCAAGGTCAGTCATTGAAGCGATGTCAAAGTCAGTCATACAAGCTATGTCAGGGTCAGTCATACAAGTAATGTCAAGCCCACAACAGTTCAGACTCATCCAGGAAAGAGGGAACAACATAAATACGCTGTCCTGCAGCTGACACCAGAACATTGTCGCATCCGTGTGACCAGCTGTCCGTGATACTCACACCATTCTTCTGTAAAACCACATTTCTACAGCGTCCAGCGATGTTCTTTTCTATTGCCATATTGTCCATGATTCACATCTATATGTTAAGACTGGCTCTACATAACATTTAAGAACTCTTTTTTCTATTGTCAAAAATGGATTGCATAGTATCTTCAGCATTGTTTGGAAAGCTGCTTTTGCCTGCGCCATTCTGCGTATCACCTCTGTTGTACATCTACCATCTCACCTCTGTTGTACAGCTACCATCTCACCTCTGTTGTACATCTACCATCTCACCTCTGTTATACATCTACCATCTGAGGTTAACATTGTTCCCAGATATCTACATTCATTTACCATTTTTAGTATTTTTCCACTTGTTTTATAAAATCTTGTTGATTATACAGTTTGTTCTACAGAGGCATTATATTCCCACGCAACGTTCCATAAACTCATTCTAATTAGACGTTGTTTAATAAAATTACAGTTTGTGCTGCAAACTCACTCTTGATACACAGTTTGTTCTGTTAACTCATTCTAACCACACAACTTGTTCTATTAACTCACTCAGAAAATACATATGCTGTATAAACTCATCCTAATATCATAGTTTGTTTTATAAACATATAATGGCACACGTCATCTCTTTAAAACCAATGTAACCACACTCTCACGATTCCATAAACTCATTTTAACCACACAACGTAACTCATTCTAACCACACAACATATCTCATTCCAAGGGCATTCGTATCATGTCACGATCGGTAAACGGCTATCTGGATAGCGGCTGAAACTTCAAACTGATTCAACGTACAAAAGGAGGACTGCCGACTCTCTTTGTCGTCCTTAGTCAAAATAATTCGGTAAAGACAAATTGACTGCCGACTCTCGTTCTGTTCTGACGTCAAAATAATTATGTAAAGACAAATTGACTGCCAACTCTCGTTCTGTTCTGACGTCAAAATAATTCTGTAGAACGTGGTTGACTGCCAACTCTCGTTCTGTTCTGGCGTCAAAATAATTCTGTAAAGACAAATTGACTGCCAACTCTCGTTCTGTTCTGACGTCAAAATAATTATGTAAAGACAAATTGACTGCCAACTCTCGTTCTGTTCTGGCGTCAAAATAATTCTGTAGAATGTGGTTGACTGCCAACTCTCGTTCTGTTCTGGCGTCAAAATAATTCTGTAAAGACAAATTGACTGCCAACTCTCGTTCTGTTCTGGCGTCAAAATAATTCTGTAAAGACAAATTGACTGCCAACACTCGTTCTGTTCTGGCGTCAAAATAATTCTGTAGAATGTGGTTGACTGCCAACTCTCGTTCTGTTCTGGCGTCAAAATAATTCTGTAAGGACAAATTGACTGCCAACTCTCGTTCTGTTCTGACGTCAAAATAATTCTGTAGAACGTGGTTGACTGCCAACTCTCATGACATGAGATGACAAACGATAGAAAAGATAAATTTCCAGTAATTCCTCATCGGTGTTGTGAACAACTAATGTTGCGCACACCAAACACAAACGTGGAACATATGAAAGATTGACGACCAACACCAGTGAGGGAGAGTTCTGTATAATCAGGACAGATCAGGGTTTCATCATAACACAGTTGCCACTGAATTGCGCCAATGCCTATAACTCCGGGATTGATTTAACCAGAGTTATGTTAATGTTCAGAAGTATTACTAATTCAACTTTAGTGAAATACAAAACGATGCGCTGAACAACTACAGCATAAATCTTCATTTAATTTTGGAAACGGATCTTTCACAAATTCCAAACTTTTACATGACACCTTCTAAATGTTTCATATTTCTGATGCTAGAAAGGAAAAACGGTAAATCTTTACAATATAGAAGTGTTTACATGATTTTAACACTGCAACTTTCGATGTTAAAAGGGCGTTAAACACTCAGCACTAACCGGTCTGAAACACCTCAAGT
Source organism: Megaustenia siamemsis (assembly GCA_032433765.1). Taxonomy (NCBI): domain Eukaryota; kingdom Metazoa; phylum Mollusca; class Gastropoda; order Stylommatophora; family Ariophantidae; genus Megaustenia; species Megaustenia siamemsis. The sequence continues at coordinate 25,426,493 of JAVIAB010000050.1, forward strand.
TTTATGTCGTTTAAAAAAACTGGACACTCCAGGAATTCGTTTGCCGAAACGACCCAGAAAGCGTTCTAATAAACTTTCAAGACTTTAAAGGTCACTGTGTGTTACAACACGCTCACTGCCTGTTGAAGATTTCTAATTGATAAATATAATGTAAATATGAAAATATAATATAGGTTGATAAATGTAGTGTAAATATGAAAATATATTATAGGTTGATAAATGTAATGTAAATATGAAAATATAATATAGATTGATAAATGTAATGTAAATATAAAAATATAATATAGGTTGATAAATGTAATGTAAATATGAAAATATAATATAGGTTGATAAATGTAATGTAAATATTACAATATAATATAGGTTGATAAATGTTGTGTAAATATTAAAATATAATATAGGTTGATAAATGTAATGTAAATGTGAAAATATAATATAGGTTGATAAACGTATTGTAAATATGAAAATATAATATAGGTGGTTGATAAATGTAATGTAAATATAATAATATAATATAGTTAGATCAATGTAATATCCAATCGACTACTGGAAGTTCACAATTCTTCAGTGGCCCTTTTATATTACTATTTTTTGTTTATTTTTTTATGTGATTGATAATATTAGTAGCCGCCGTCAGTACTAGTTGACTATGGATTTATAACAGAGTGCCAGTAAATCTGTTAACAGAAAATAAAAACTGCTTAAATACACTTCACAAAGTTAAATACTTCACAAAGTTAAACACTTCACAAAGTTAAACACTTCATAAAGTTAAACACTTGATAAAGTTACAACACTTCACAAAGTTACAACATTTTTCAAAGTTACAACACTTCATAAAGTTACAACACTTCACAAAGTTACAACATTTCTCAAAGTTACAACATTCCCAAAGTTACAACACTTCACAAAGTTACAACATTTCTCAAAGTTACAACACTTCACAAAGTTACAACATTTCTCAAAGTTACAACACTTCACAAAGTTACAACATTTCTCAAAGTTGCAATACTTCACAAAGTTACAACGCTTCTCAAAGTTACAATACTTCACAAAGTTACAACGCTTCTCAAAGTTACAATACTTCACAAAGTTACAACACTTCACAAAGTTGCAATACTTCTCAAAGTTACAATACTTCACAAAGTTAAAACGTTTCTCAAAGTTACAACACTTCATAAAGTTACAACGCTTCTCAAAGTTGCAATACTTCACAAAGTTACAACGCTGCTCAAAGTTACATTACTTACAAAGTTACAACACTTCACAAATTTGCAATACTTCTCAAAGTTACAACACTGCACAAAGTTACAACACTTCACAAAGTTACAACATTTTTCAATGTTACAACACTTCATAAAGTTACAACACTTCACAAAGTTACAACATTTCTCAAAGTTACAACATTCCCAAAATTACAACACTTCACAAAGTTACAACATTTCTCAAAGTTACAACATTCATAAAGTTATAACACTTCACAAAGTTATAACGCGTCTCAAAGTTGCAATACTTCTCAAAGTTACACTTCACAAAGTTACAACATTTCTCAAAGCTACAACGCTTCTCAAAGTTACAACACTTCACAAAGTTACAAAGCTTCTCAAAGTTACAACACATCACAAAGTTACAACATTTCTCAAAGTTACAACGCTTCACAAAGTTACAACATTTCTCAATGTTACAACGCTTCTCAAAGTTACAACACTTCACAAAGTTACAACATTTCTCAAAGTTACAACGCTTCACAAAGTTACAACATTTCTCAAAGTTACAACGCTTCACAAAGTTACAACACTTCACAAAGTTACAACGCTTCACAAAGTTGCAACACTTCACAAAGTTGCAACATTTCTCAAAGTTACAACACTTCACAAAGTTACAACACTTCACAAAGTTACAACATTTCTCAAAGTTACAACATTTCTCAAAGTTACAACATTTCTCAAAGTTACAACACTTCACAAAGTTACAACACTTCACAAAGTTACAACACTTCACAAAGTTACAACATTTCTCAAAGTTACAACATTTCTCAAAGTTACAACATTTCTCAAAGTTACAACACTTCACAAAGCTACAACACTTAACAATGTTGCAATACTTCTCAAAGTTACAACATTTCTCAAAGTTACAATACTTCACAAAGCTACAACACTTAACAAAGTTGCAATACTTCTCAAAGTTACAACATTTCTCAAAGTTACAATACTTCACAAAGCTACAACACTTAACAAAGTTGCAATACTTCTCAAAGTTACAACTCTTCACAAGGCTTGAAAGAGTTCACACTAACAAAATCATTACCACCATAATCCACGTATTCCCCATCAGAACTTGGCTCCTGTGAAACCAACTCTGAAGTTTTCTCTGTTTGGCGGGAAGTTCCAGCGTCTGCAGTAGTCAGTCCCAACTTGTCTGTGATATCTTGCACATTCGGTCTTCCTTTCTTACGTCTACGTGCTCCATATTCACCTTCATGATCTTCTCTACTCAATAATTTTTTTAAATATCTACACTTTATATTTTAACGAGGTTCAGTAATTCACTTTAGTGCTAGTTAAGAACACTTTACATTGTAACGAGTTTCAATAACTAACTCACTTTCGTGCTAGGTTAGAACACTTTATATTTGAATGAGTTTCAAAAACAAACTTTCGTGCTAGGTTAGAACACTCTATATTTCAATGAGTTTCAATAACTCACATTCGTGCTAGGCTAGAACACTTTATATTTCAACGAGTTTCAATAACTCACGTCCGTGCTAGGTTAGAACACTTTATATTTCAATGAGTAGATATGAAGTCATGGGACGCACCAAAATGGAAGTTTGTTCGCGTCCGTGTCATGGTGTAAACAATGTTGACTTTGAACATCACGCTATATGTTTGTGCACAGTTCGTTAACCACCGCTGTAGATCAAGTCTTTATTCTGCTGGCTTCGTTCGCGACCTTGGAAGTTAATGACCTAATTTGTGCAGCCGGTTGGTATGGGGTGAATTGTACGTTACAATGTCACTGCTATAATAACTCAGTTTGTGACAAAACTACAGAGACATGCCCAAACAATGACAGTTGTCAGCATGAATATTTCGTACCCCAGTGTCAGCACTTGGATCTCGTTTACTAATACGCCCAAAAATCTGAACCTACTTTCCTGTTTGATAACGACACCACATGTAATCCGGACACAGATTCTACATCAGTTGAGGCAACTCTCAATAAATCTTTGCCGTTCTCCTGGTTTAGGATTTATGTGAATGACTTAAATTTATCCGGACAGTTTCACGGTAAAACTAAATGGTTCTGCCTCATGTAACAATGAATCACGGTTTGTAGTTAGTTCGCACGAGACTGATGTCTTTTGCTCTGGGACTGGTCTGATCAACAAGTTACGGATTGAAGGGGCGATAGTTGCAAATATCTGCTCCATCTACATTGGCGAGAGTCGGAATGTGGCTCTCAAACAAACCACAAACCAGACCGACACATTTAATGCTTGTTATACAGGAGACGGATGTGGACTAGAGGCCGCAGTTAATGGCAAAACAAAGACCAATCTCTATGATAATGACTGCACACACACACAATTAAAAAGTGGAACCAATTCTGTTTACTGGTATCTGAACTTTGCCACGCCCCAGAAGACTCACACCATTCGAATTTATCACCGAGCTAGCACTATGATTCGGGTAAAGAATGCCACTCTAAGAGCATTCTCTGACAGTGGCGGTGTAGTGTTCCAGTATAATGATATATCATTCCCAAACATTTCTGTGAACACTATTGCAGTCACCACACAAGCGACAATGGCACACATTAAGATTGAGTTCTCACCGATCATTTCGCAGGCCGACAGTGCACTGACGGTGAGTGAGGTGCAAACATTTACAGACACCTATTGTCTGGACGGGCATTCTTGGTCGTTTTGTGCAGTGTATAGTAGGTGCTGCAAAGGCTACAACGTCATCATCGGTACGTGTCACGGCAACTGTTCACATGGGATCTATGAACACGACTGCTCCGGGTCTTGTCTTAGTGTCTGTCCTTTGTGTGAGGACAAATCCGGAAAATGCCTACAATGTAAACGTCCTGGCTACTCCTGTAGTGACACTTGTCCCGATGGTAATTTTGGGCTACAGTGCAAACAGACATGTTCTGATGGCTGTGACATCATATGTGACCCGGAAAGTACAGACTGAACGTGCAAGGAAACGTACTACGGATCAGACTGCACTCTCAAATGTCCGGACAACTGTTTCAACGACACCTGTGAACTGTCAACCGGGAACTGTACATGCAAAGGGAACGTTCTACGGGTCAGACTGCACTGTCAAATCTACGGACACCTGTTTGAACGAATCCTGTGAACAGTTAATCGGGGCCTGCGTCTCGTATGTCGATGGTTCCCACGTTAAGAAGAGTCTGCCGACTACAACAAACCCAAGCATATGGATACCGTAATGTGTTTCTATGCTGGACATGGTTCATTTCTTGGTGTTTTTCCGTGAAGCCATGGCTCATATTTTGATGTGTTTCTGTGCTAGCCATGGCTCATATCTTGATGTGTTTCTGTGCTAGACATGGTTCATATCTTAGCTTGTGTGTGCGTGTGTGTGTGTGTGTGTGTGTGCTGGCCATGGCTCATATCTTGGTGTGCCCGTGTTAATCACGTCTCATATCTTTATGTGTCTATGTGTTTAGTCATATCTCATATTTTAGTGTGTATTTGTGTTAATCATGTGTCATATCTTTGTGTGTGCATGTTTGGGTTAGTGATATCTCATATATTGTGTGCATGTTTATGTTAGTCATATCTCATATCTTCGTGTGTGCATGTCTGTGTATGTAACATCTCATATTCTTGTGAGTGCATGGCTATGTTAGTCACATTTCATATCTTTGTGTGTGCATGTCTATGTTGGTCATATATCATATCTTTGTGTGCATGTCTATGTTAGGCATGTGTCATATATTTGTGTGTGCATGTCTATGTCAGTCATATCTCATATCTTCATGTGCATGTTTATGTTAGTCATGTATCATATATCTTGATGTGTGTCAGTGTTAGTCATGCCTCGTATCGATGTGTGCATGTCTGTGTTAGTCACATCTCATATCTTTGTGTGTGCATGTCTGTGTTAGTCACCTCTAGTGACTCGGGCAGATGGTGCTTGTAAACCTGGGAGGGCCGACCATCTAAGGACAGAATCCCCCTACAGAAAAGACAATCTGCTGCCTTGCAGGAAGATTGGGGACAATCAAAGGCTAAGGAATGCAAACCTGAATAAAATGCTGGCTGAAATCGGATGCACTGAGCCACTGTCGCAGAACACAGTGCAACGTTTTAACGGGTGTTCAATCAGAGTGGATCTGGCAGACTCTAATTGTGATGTTCTGTCTGTGGGGGCGATCAACACACTTAACCTGACAGATGTGAGAATCTGGAATCCTACTCTGACTGAGTCCTGATCGCAGAGAGAGAGAGAGAGAGAGAGAGAGAGAGAGAGAGAGATTTCAATGAGTTTCAATAACTCACATTCGTGCTAGGTTAGAACACCTTATATTTCAATGAGTTTCAATAACTCACATTCGTGCTAGGTTAGAACACTTTATATTTCAATGAGTTTCAATAACTCACATTCGTGCTAGGTTAGAACACTTTATATTTCAATGAGTTTCAATAACTCACATTCGTGCTAGGTTAGAACACTTTATATTTCAATGAGTTTCAATAACTCACATTCGTGCTAGGTTAGAACACTTTATATTTCAATGAGTTTCAATAACTCACATTCGTGCTAGGTTAGAACACTTTATATTTCAATGAGTTTCAATAACTCACATTCGTGCTAGGTTAGAACACTTTATATTTCAATGAGTTTCAATAACTCACATTCGTGCTAGGTTAGAACACTTTATATTTCAATGAGTTTCAATAACTCACATTCGTGCTAGGTTAGAACACTTTATATTTCAATGAGTTTCAATAACTCACATTCGTGCTAGGTTAGAACACTTTATATTTCAATGAGTTTCAATAACTCACATTCGTGCTAGGTTAGAACACGCCTTTGGACAAGACGTCCACAAGCGATTGCAATGAAAGTGGTCAACGACTCACTACTGACTCTATAGATTGACAAGCAACAAAGCTCTTCCGGATACCCCACCTTCCAGACGTGCTCCTGGGAACAGAATAAAAAATCTGGTCACAAGAGCATGGAAACAAGGGGGAGGAAATCCGGATCCAAAAAGACCATTGAAAGAGCAGATGTGCCGGGCAGAAAGGCGCAAATATGGTGGCTTTATGTAAAATAGTGACACAACGCATATATGGTGGCTTTATGTAAAATAGTGACACAACGCATATATGGTGGCTTTATGTAAAATAGTGACACAACGCATATATGGTGGCTTTATGTAAAATAGTGACACAACGCATATATGGTGGCTTTATGTAAAATAGTGACACAACGCATATATGGTCACTTAACGTCTTTTTAAGGTGGGACTATGAAGAGTAGTCGTCAAGTGAAGTGTCAAGCTGTGACAGCCTCATTTACAAGGAAATCTTCCTTTACTAATTACAGAATTGCGCTGCACTGTGCTCTGAGATTTGAGTACTTCATGCTTACAGTACATCCAAAGTTATCGACTCTATCCATATTGTCTCCATTTATATAATACTATATTTTTAAAAAATATATTATTATATGCTCTGTCGCCAGATTTGTTTACACTTTACAGTAAAAATATTATGAGTTAAAAAGTAGGGAAAAAATGGAATTGAAGTCAACATAAACAATTCGCGATATGCAGATGATTCAGAAATAATAGCAGATACGGAGAATGAACCACAAGAAATGAAAGACATAATAGTAAAAGAAAGCAACAAGAAAGGTCTCAGTCTTAATAGTAAGAAAACAGAAGTAATGGTCATATCGAAGAAACAATCATCACCATCATGCAGCATAAAAATAAACATGACAATTTTGAAACAAGTTCAACGCGTCAAATACTTGGGCACAATAATAACAACAGATGGAAGATGCACCACAGAAATAAAAAGCAGAATAGCTCAGGCCAAAATAGTATTTGAGAAAAACGTCTTATGCAACAAGTCTATGTCAATAGAGGTGAGAAGGAGAGTTATCAGTGCTATATAGAACCATTTCTGACCTATGGAAGCTTATTATGGACAGTAAACAAAGAAGTGAAACAACGATTAGAGGCCACAGAGATGGGATTTCTCAGAAGAATGTTGAAAGTTCCCTGGACAGCTAAAGAGATCAACGAGGAAGTTCTCAAAGAGGCCAACACAAAAAGGGAGCTCTTAAAAAACATCAGTAGAAGCAATCAACATTTTTCGGGCACATCATGAGAAGAGGAAAGCTAGAATACTTGGTTACAACTGGCAAAATAAAAGGAAAGAGAGATCGTGGACGGCAAAGAGAGAAAATACTGGATAGCTTGGTGTCATGACATGGAAAACAGTCAACAACAGAACTGATATGATTCAAGCTGGATGGAAGATTGTGGAAGGACATGATCGCTTACGCCAACAGGTATGGCACATGATGATAATGATGAAATATTATTTTTTTTTGCCTGTACTTGTGTGCATTGTTTATGTTGGCTTCCATAGTCATAGGTCAGGATTGTGCATTATGTATGTTGACTGGGCACGAGCATACCTGAAGATATGTGCAGATAAAGAACATCCATTGCACCTCGAACTCAACACAGGGAAGGGTGTCAGGCTAAAAAGAGGCAAATCATGGGTGGGCCGAGCAGAAGATGTCATCAAACAGGTCTGTGGTCGTATCAATATCAGTGCTGGCGAGGAATGGATACTGATGCCTACACCATTCAGAAGGACATTCTCGTGTATTGTCACACTCGACAGGAAATGTTAGGAACATAACTCATTCGTGCTCAATGCGGAGATCAACGGTTTCATCTGCGATAACACCGATGAGAAAGATGCAGTCATCTATACAGACGGATCTGTAATACGACACCAAAGAAGTGCATGGGCATTTACAGCACGCTCGGCAGGCAGAATAGTCAAAGAAAAAAGTGATGCATACGATATGACCACGAGTAGCATGACGACGGAGGTGATGGCAATGACGAGGGCATTGATTTGGTTAGAGTCACAAGACTACACCCACGCCTGTATACTGAGTGATTCGATGAGTACTATTAAAAAAAAAAGCGGAGACAGGTTCTGTACGCATGCAATGGGTTTAGTCATTGCAGAAGTCAAAAATACGAAAGGTCACATTTGTCTACGTCCTTGGACATGCTGGAGTACGGGGAAATGAAAGAGCGGACAGGTTGGCTAGCTGCGCTATCGTTGGGGACGGTCAACCAATGGATCGGGCGGACATCATCAATGCCCTTCGAGATGTGGGACGAGCACATGACTTCGACAACCATGAGTCCACGTCACTCTTTCGGATGAAAGAGATGGGAGTTAAGATGGGCACAGCCAGAAACGAGAAAATTAGTTGGCGTGTAAGAAAACTTATCAACCAACACAGAACTGGAGTCGTCAGTCGCTGGACACTGCGGGACTTGCTGAGGAGGGGATCTGAGCACCTATGGACATGTTCGCAGTGCAGTGGTGATGACCCGCTAATAACTCAATAACTCAATTTATGTTGACTGCAATAATTTCAACATGTTTTATGTGTCAACATTAGCTCCTGGTCTATGTCATCTATACCGACGAGCTAATGGTTTCCCTGCCATGTTATAGCCGTAGTCCATGATGGAAACAAATAAACACAGTTCACACCGACCGGCTTTATGTTTATCCGTCTTCATTTGCAATGTGTCCTTAGATTTGAATCGGTAACGATCTGTTATTTATTGATTACCTGACAGTAATTTAGTTGTCTGGAGAGACGAAGAAAGATTAATTAAACTTCTAAACCGGGCAAAGATGAAATAATAATCAATTGATACATCTTATTAAGATAGTCGTAATTTAACGTTTCCAGTGCCATCAATTTCAGCCGAGTAATTTAACGTAATTGGTGACACTTATGTTTACAAATTGATTTCGACACGTCCCGTTGTCTGAGAGAAAGTGGCAACAGTTTCCTCAGTTGCAGTAACTCTGGCAGCATTTTGCAACAAAAATGAAACCATCAGGTATAAAATGACTGAAATAAATTGCCCCAGCTTCAATTAGTTTGCCAGCCCAGGAGAGTTGATAGCACGGCCTGCAGCAATCAAGTTAACTGCCATTGATCAACACTTTAGTACCACATCGTGCTGGTTATTCTATTTCTTTCTTACCGATAACATGGACTTTCAGCTTCAATTAAATGTGGCCAACTCTTTTTATTTAAAAAATTGAGAAATAACAAATGAATAATGTGAATATAACAAATTTCAAACTAGTTAGTTGCAAGTATCGATATAGGGTTAATTTGTGGGGCGTCGATGTGTTCATTTCAACATGCCCAGGCAAAAAGTATATTACTTGATATTATTTCAAAATATTTTAAAAACTTAGAGAGCATAGTGGTATCGGTTCTTACTCTTTTGTTCCATCCTCTTGTGTTGTAACGTGCTTTGAACGAAAGAGATGCGTAGCTTTTTCTCAAGCTTCATATCTTCATTTATAGTGGCATTAATTTTATTGATTTATTTTCTGATTCCATCTGTTCATTTTTTGGGGAGGTTGCCATTTTGTCTTGTATGTATACAGTTTAGTATTAGTTTAGTTTAGTAGATAGGTCAAAGTCTATGTACATCGGACAAGTCCATAAGTGCCCAGATGTCCTCCCAAGTGTATCCCTCAACTTGCAGAGATTAACGACACCAATATTGTGTTGGTTTATAAATTGTCTTTGATTTCCTGCTTACAGTTCCGTTTGTTCCCCTTGTGCTACGATCGTCTGGTTGGTTGGACTTTGTTCCCTTTGTTCCCCTTGTGCTACGATCGTCTGGTTGGTTGGACTTTGTTCCCTTTGTTCCCCTTGTGCTACGATCGTCTGGTTGGTTGGACTTTGTTCCCTTTGTTCCCCTTGTGCTACGATCGTCTGGTTGGTTGGACTTTGTTCCCTTTGTTCCCCTTGTGCTACGATCGTCTGGTTGGTTGGACTTTGTTCCCTTTGTTCCCCTTGTGCTACGATCGTCTGGTTGGTTGGACTTTGTTTCCCTTGTGCTATGAACTTATGTGAGATTTATTAAGCCTTAGTTTATAAACTAATGGAGAAACTATTCATGATGCCTTGCAGACATCTTTGTATCTTAGCACTGATCTACTTATTGGCAGTTTCCCTTCTGAAAATTCCCAACACAATATTTGCTTTGAGATGCGGTTGTTGTCCTTTCCTCTAACGTGTCCCAGCCACCTAAATATTCAAGCCCTGAGCTTTGTCATTATGAATGGAGGCCTTTACGTTAGATGCTATTTGAGCTGGTCTGTCCTGCAGCGCACACGGAGACCGTTTTATCTTCTCACGTGCCTCGAGTCTCCCGTTCAAGTTTCAGACGCTAAACCGGCATGCTTGACATATTAGCGTTTCTGTCGCTAAATTTAATTTCGTGCTAAACCATAACTGTTAGTTTATTCAATCTTGTGGTTTTCTAGACGAATATTGTGTCCATTTCTTCTTCAAGGAAGAAAACTGCAATGTGTAAGCTAGGAAGCTTCAACTTTTGTATTGGTTGAAACTGATTTCCTCTCAAGATTATCTCGGTGGGTTGTTTCCTTTGTGTCTGAATGAGTTTTATGGACACTTAATGTTAACATGAAATGGTTGCATGATCTGATCAATCTATCAGCAACTTCGCTGTGAGAGCAGCTAGTAAAGTTAACATGAAATGGTTGCATGATCTGATCAATCTGTCAGCAACTTCGCTGTGAGAGCAGCTAGAGCTGCATCATTCGCAAAGAGAAGATAACTGAAGCCCTGTTCGGTTGAAAAAAGAGCCATCATAATTTGAATCAATATATCAACCTCATTAAGGTGCATATGAATCCATTATGAAATAGTGCAGATAAAAAGCTACAAGAAAGTACAAGAGGTACATTTACCTCTGTCTGATTTCTTCCGATACCAGACAAATTTCTCTCCGCCTAATCTCAAGACAGCAGGCAACCTTCAGCCATTTCTTAATTTGAAGACAACTCAGTATTTTATCTCAATGTTGACTTCAAGTACTCGAATAATTTATTACTGATTTTGGACTGTTCTTTAATTTGTCACAAAGATTTACATTTACCATATCTTGTTCAAGGAGCCGCGATAGCTCAGTGGTTAGTGAACTGGACTACAAAGGACAAGAGGTAGGGTTCTATCCCAACCGACGGCTTCCGGGTTTACCCAGCCTTTAATGGGTACCGGATTTTGTTCTGGGAAAGTGAAGGGGCACGGGCGTAATACCGACCACATTACCCCAAAAATCATGTGCTGAAGGTCTGTAAAATTGATGGTCCACCGTATGGAACACCATATTCCCTATATGCCACTTGGCGTGACGGGGGATACTTTACTTTTTTTTTTACTATATCTTGTTCAAGGACGTGAGAAGAGATTCACACCTACCAACAACATCGTCGTGGACTCCGAAACAAATTCTTGCATAATCTTCAGTCGTGCCGCATACAACTCCTGTCCATTCACTGATGTTCAAAGACGCCAATAAGGGAATTGCCTAGTACCTCATTCACAGTGACTAAGATAAATTCTAATTCTCAGTGACAGCAAATAAAAGTCTTTGCCCCTCACCAGATCTACAAATGATGCAAAAATGAATGTCTTGTCAAAACAAAAGTCTTCTCGATCGTCAGAACTTCATGTCGCCAAATAAATTCTTCTCTATTTCATGATCATCAGCAACGCTAATTAAAATCCATATGTATGGTCTAAACAAAACTATATTTACCGCGCTATCCCATTATGGAGTCTGCCTGGGAGACATTTATAAGAACGGAGAATACAGACCGCGTGTCCTGAGCTGTCACCACGAGGTGTTCGAGATTTTATTTCACCCTGATAGAAATTGTTTGACCCTACTGGTATTCGAATTCGCATTGTTGTGAGAGAGGTGTTCTTCCGCTTCATCTCGCTAGAATGGCTATACCGAGTAACATAACGCAGAATAGTTCCGTCGTCAAAAAAGACTTCATCAGTGACGAACTTTTAGAAATAATTAACATATTACTCTTGGTTGTGTTTGCATCGTCTGTGTCGTTGTTTGGAATCGTGTCCAACGTCTTAAACATCGTGATCTTCATCAAACAAGGACTTAGTGACACAGTTAACATCGGTCTTATGGGCCTGGCTGTCTCAGATTTATGCTCCCTGATTACACTGGAGATGCTGGCAATAATCAGAAACCCGTTGCTGTACAATAATATAGACACGAATGTGGACGAACTCCAGCACCTCACAGCTGCCTGGCCTCACAACACGTTCGCCAGGGTCTCCAGTTGGATAACCGCCTACATCATGCTGGAGAGGTGCCTCTGTGTGGTCGTGCCGTTGAGGATCAAGAGAATCATCACGCCACGGGTGACAATCAGCGTCATCGTCTCCATCTTTGTGTTTATGTTTCTGACGCTTATCCCGGATTACGCCACCTGCTACAACGCCTGGAGATTCGACCTTCACCTCAACCGCACTATCCTGGGACTTGTATTTCTTGAAGGTCGAGACGAAAAGGCTGCTATCAGTTTCAATATTAGCGCTGGAACTCAGCTCGGCTCTTTTGGAGCTGTCATTCTCTTCACTATCGTTCTTGTCGTCAAAATGAAACAAAAATCAAAATGGAGAAAGTCTGCAAGTAGTTATGGACAAGATCCATCAAAAGAAACTAACAATCGGGACCAGAAAACGATAAAAATGATCATTCTTGTCGCCATCATCTATTGTATCTGCTTCCTACCAATGCTCTGTGAATGCATCACTACTAGTCTTGTTCCAGAATTCATTGTCTTTGGAGCTTACAATAATACTTTCTTTGCCTGCTGGTCTGTAGCATTTCTATTAGACTCCATCAATTCCAGCGTCAATATTTTTGTCTATTACAGAATGAGCACCAAGTATAGAACTACGTTTGACTTGCTTATTGTGAAAAGAAGCAAAGTAGCAATTTAGTTCCCAAGTGAATGTTAGATCGGCTTCATGAAAGTTGACCTTGAATTCTTGACTAACGCAGTACAGCCCCTTTCCTGTAATCTTCAATTGCTGCTCAAACTGCGGGCTTGTGATCTTAGTGGATTCTACAATTATGACACTGGTCACGTGTCCATCAGTTTGCAGAAACCATTGGCTTTTCAGTGACCAACGATTCTTCTGTTGTTGTTGTTTTTTTTTTTTAAAGAGCAGCATGAGTACTGGACCTCGGCCTGAATGAAGTCGTTCTCTACAATTTGTTGGACAGACACAACTGAAGTGATAAATGGTGTAAGAAGAAGTACACAAAGCGTTGGCAGTACAGGGCATGCGGTCTTTCTTCTTCTTCCTCATTCAATGTGTGATCATTGATGGGATAGGTCTCTACTTGACGTCCAGCGACGATGGATGCATCTTTCAGCCCCACATATCCGTCTTTGGCATCTATGATATTGCCTAACACATTTACCCGGGCAGGGCTACTCTTGTATGCTCTCGACTGCAAAATGTTCTTTAACGTATGCAGAGTGCACACTGAACCCCCGTGTTTTTGGAAGTTAAAATGGACAGCCATGGGATCTCACTACCAGGGGGCGGGGAGAGAATAAAGCCTCTAGGAAAGCACGAGGTGCTCTTTAATTCCCGGTCCTTGTAAACATTTCCCGTCTCCCGAACAGACGTCAGAACACGAAATAATGACATCTTTGACAGGTTTATATTTAATGATGTACAACAGCGCATTGCCCTTCATTTGGTACAAGAAAAGGTACAACTCGGACATGTTTACTATAAGCAGCGCACTGAAAGTGAAGGTAATCTAACTCTTTTTGTGGCGAAAAACACTTCATTTTGATTTCTTCTTGGAATCTCCAACAGGATACTCAATATAGAGCTGTACTGCCTCCGAGCAAGATTCTTGTACAGCCAACTATGGATGTGGCTTTCACCACTGGCTTCTTGACATGATAAGAGAAGCGAATCTACCGGGGTTATGGTTATGGTTATGACTGCAATACGCAACATTGAAGTTGCAGTCTGAGCTTGAAAGTTTGCGGCAAAACATCGCGATTAACACTTACAATGATAGTTATTCAAAGGTCCCTCTGTCACTGCAAACGAATGGCAATCCATAACCGTTCAACTGCCCGTGCCAGTGGAATCATCCGAATTAACATCTCATCGAATATCCAAACAAAGAAAGGCAGCTGCAGTCCTCATCATAGTAAACACAGCACACGTCAAAAGAAATAAGGCGTATCAGCACCGAAAGTGAACGCAGCTTAACTGCCCTTCGTCATACGATATCATCATTCATCGTAAACAATCTGAATATAGAAACACCATCCGGATGAAAAGCACAGCTCACGGTGAACCACTAGACTCATTGGCTCCGGCAGCAAGCCGGACTTGGAATATGAGGAAACTGTATCAAGGAACACTTTTCAGACCTTAACAGTTCCTGCCGCCTATCCGCCATATTTACCGGAAGTCTGACATTGTGATATGCGAGGTTAGAAACTAAAGACAAATTAAGAAGAACAATTCTAATATCTAAGAATATAGAGAAAATCAAGTCTAAGACCAAGCCAAGTCTCATGTCAAGTGAAAGAACTTCAAACAGATATGGCTGACTGAAGTCAGATAACATCCAGATCATGTGTACATCATCTAGGAAGTACCTTTCTCCTCTCTGTCATTTTCATTGGATCAGAAATGGTACAGAGACAAGTCTAAGACAAGCCATAACCTACCAAAACATGTCTACCCACGAGCAGTCTGGATACTTCTACCCTGTATGTGCTGTGACAGCCAGAACTTGGGGCTTGGATCACATCAGTTTAGAGTCAATGTTTACCCAAATATCACAGGACAATCCAGTGACACAAGGTTTGGGAAAAACAGCAGCCTGTCGCAGGTGACAATAAACTACCCCACAGTTCAACTGGAATCATGTCCACAAGGAGATGCCCTGGAGGGATCATCAGTTAACTGCAGCTGTAGAGAAACTACCAACACTTTCTTGTCTGCTAAGGCAAGCTTTAGTCAAGGATCACTAATTCAGAGTTCAGGACTTGGGTTCACTACATTTCATTTTTCTGCTGAAAGGGGCATGGCAGGTCTCAGCTGTCAAGCAAAACTTCTCAACTGGACAAGTAATACCTTATTATACACACCTCAAGTTGCATTTGGTCCGCTAAAAGTCACAGTGGAAATGATGCACAACCAGACAGAAATTGATGTCATTTATTTGTGTGACGAGCCACAGCATGTAACGATGACTGTAACCTGTTCAGTGGACCGTGTGAATCCAGGAGCATTTTATGAATTTAACAATAATGGTTCCAGGATGGCAGCAAACCCAGTGAATTCGTCTTCTCTGACCTTGACTGTTACAAATGGTGGTCTACTTTCACTTCAGTGTTTTGGCAGCAACTCGGCCTTCAAACAGGTGACAGTAGCAAGTCAAGAACGAAAGCTACTAGTGACAGACAGTGCATCCCCTTGTGGCCAAGATTTAAGTGTAGAAACAATAGTTTGAGTAACTGTTGCTGGTGTCCTGGTCGTTGTGCTGATTGTGGTGTTTCTCAAGAGAAAAGGTGTCATTTACAAATGTGTTAATAAACATGTAAGCCGTATTGATCAAGATGTGGAACAAGACACAAGCAGAGATGATCAAGATGCCGCTACTATTGATATGACTTCTAAGAAAATCGACAAGCCAAAATCAGGTGCATTCTTCAAGCTTACACGAATAGTAAAACGTAAACCAACAGACTTAGGCCATGGTAGTGCTTCCCAGACGTTCTCAGCTCCATCGGAAGATCTGACTAATGCTACAGTCCTGGATGCACTCAAGACCAATGTGGCACATGACACAAGCAGATCTGATCGAGATGCAGTTACTAATGATATCACTTCTAAGAAAACCGACAAGCCAAAATCAGGTGCATTCTTCAAGCTTACACGAATAGCAAAATGTAAACTAGCAGACATAGGCCACGGCAGTGCTTCTCAGATGTTCTCAGCTCCATCAGAGGACCAAACCTATGCTACAGTCACCAAAGCACCCAAGACCAGTGAGTAGTAATCTAGTGACTAGGAACATAATATCCAGATGGACTTCCGCTTCTATGATGGCGGAACTGAGTCACGTTCTCTCGATCGCTGCAGAAGTTGCTTTGGAATCTGATCAATTTCGACTTTCCGTTGATATTTTCTGCATTCAAGTTCTGATGATGTTCTACTTATCATATCTGCGCCAATGAATTGGCGTTGCACGCACGGCAATACTCCGTTTTGACAAATCAAGTGTTGTGAATGCGACCTTCCACCGTCTAGTGTTGATCTGCGTTTTACATCGCACTGAGTGCTGTTGACCGTTGATGGAGTTGTTCGCCGCAAGTTGTTTACAATTTGCAACGCATTAATATGGTGGGATCGGTCAAGTTAGCCGAAGTTTTGTCTCTTTGGTGAATTTGCACCATGTTTCGTTCGTTGTAGACTGCATTCACTAGAGTAATCATGAACCCATGGGCGCAGCCATTTTGTGCGTGCTACGTCATGGATCATCGTGTGTCCCAAGACCGACCATGCGCTAATCTTGCGATCTGTTGTTTGGTGTGCAACGGGGATAATCTGACGACGAACTGTGTTTTGTATGTTCGGAGTTGGAGTCAAACACGATGTCCTAACATCATCAAGCGCTATATATTTAAATACTATAACGATCATCATTTTCGGGAGGACGTGAACTTCCGGGCAATATGGTGGATAGGCGGCAGGAACCATTGAAGGCTATGTCTGAAAAGTGTTCCTTGTTGCAGTTTCCTCATGTTCCACAAGTCCGGCTTGTTGCAGGAGCTACTGAGTTAAGTGCTCTGTGCACACCGTGAGCTGTGTAATCATGTTATTCCAATTGTTTACGATGAATGCTGATATCGTATGACAGGGAACAGTTAGCCGTGTTCACTTTCTGTGCGGTTTCGCCATATGTCTTTTGGCGTGTGCTGAGACAACTATGATGGGGACTACAGCTACTTTTCTTTGTTTGGGAGATGAGTTATTAATTCGGATGATTCCACTGGCTCTGGATGATTGAGCAATTATGGATTTTAATTCGTTTGCAGTGATACCGGGGCCTTCCATAACCAATAACCAATAAGAAGAATAAACTGAGTTAACTACCTGAGCGTAAGCTCGTTGTCGTGACTGCAATGAGCGGTGGCTAACTCCAGCATCTATTGTCCACTTACACACAATCACTTTTGTCTGCAATTTTCTGCTATTCTTTTGTACAATCACAATCCCTCTTTCCTCCATAATGGCAAATTAATTGATGCAATGCTGGTAGATAACGCCATCTACGGTTAGGATTCGAGAGTTAACCGCTTAAGATAGATATCTAAGAACATAGATAAGATCTTGTCTAAATACTCCCAGGCCCGTGGTAGATATCTAATAATATAGATAAGATCTTGTCTAAATACTCCCAGGCTCGTGGTAGATGTCTAATAATATAGATAAGATCTTGTCTGAATACTCCCAGGCCCGTGGTAGATATCTAATAATATAGATAAGATCTTGTCTAAATACTCCCAGGCTCGTGGTAGATGTCTAATAATATAGATAAGATCTTGTCTGAATACTCCCAGGCCCGTGGTAGATGTCTAATAATATAGATAAGATCTTGTCTGAATACTCCCAGGCTCGTGGTAGATGTCTAATAATATAGATAAGATCTTGTCTGAATACTCCCAGGCTCGTGGTAGATGTCTAATAATATAGATAAGATCTTGTCTGAATACTCCCAGGCTCGTGGTAGATGTCTAATAATATAGATAAGATCTTGTCTGAATACTCCCAGGCTCGTGGTAGATGTCTAATAATATAGATAAGATCTTGTCTGAATACTCCCAGGCCCGTGGTAGATATCTAATAATATAGGTAACGTCTTAAACACTTCAAGGCCCCTGACAGATATCTACAAAAGTACAGTAAACCCTAAATAAAATTGTATTTATCTTATCTGTTCTGTAACCAGTTGGAAATGAACCCCAAAAGCTCCGCGTGTATGGGTCCTCACGTTAATTTAAATAGAGAAGTCCCTGCACAATCACAGCAGTCTGCCATCTATGATCTACAGCCATAATGGGGTACTAACTGTTGTTCTAAGATCCACAGCCATAATGGGGTACCAATTGTTGTTCTATGATCCACAACCATAATGGGGTACCAACTGTTGTTCTATGACCCACAACCATAATGGGGTACCATCTGTTGTTCTAAGATCCACAGCCATAATGGGGTAATAACTGTTGTTCTATGATCCACAGCCATAATGGGGTAATAACTGTTGTTCTAAGATCCACAGCCATAATGGGGTAATAACTGTTGTTCTATGATCCACAGCTATAATGGGGTAATAACTGTTGTTCTAAGATCCACAGCCATAATGGGGTAATAACTGTTGTTTTATGATCCACAACCATAATGGGGTACTAACTGTTGTTCTAAGACCCACAGCCATAATGGGGTACCAACTGTTGTTCTATGATCCACATCCACAATGTGGTACTATCTGTTGTTCTATGATCCACATCCACAATGTGATACCAACTGTTGTTCTGTGATCCACAGCCATAATGGGGTACCAACTGTTGTTATATGATCCACAGCCATAATGGGGTACCATCTGTTGTTCTATGATCCACAGCCATAATGGGGTACCATCTGTTGTTCTATGATCCACATCCACAATGTGGTACCAACTGTTGTTCTATGATCCACAGCCATAATGGGGTACTAACTGTTGTTCTATGATCCACAGCCATAATGAGGCACCATCTGTTGTTCTATGATCCACAGCCATAATGGGGTACCATCTGTTGTTCTATGATCCACAGCCATAATGGTGTACCAGCTATTGTTCTATGATCCACAGCCATAATGGGGTACTAACTGTTGTTCTATGAACCACAGCCACAATGTGGTACCATCTGTTGTTCTATGATCCACAGTCATAATGGGGCACCAGCTTTTGTTGTATGATCCACAGCCATAATAGGGTTCCATCTGTTGTTTTAAGAACCACAGCCACATTGGGGTACCAACTGTTGTTCTATGATCCACAGCCATAATGTGATACCATCTGTTTTTTTTAAGAACCACAGCCACATTGGGGTACCAACTGTTGTTCTATGATCCACAGCCATAATTGGGCACCAACTGTTGTTCTATGAACCACAGCCACAATGTGGTGTCATCTGTTGTTCTATGATTCATAGCCATAATCGGGTACCATCTGTTGTTCTATCAACCACAGCCACACTGGGGTATCAACTGTTGTTCTATGAACCACAGCCACAATGTGGTACCATCTGTTGTTCTATGAGCCACAGCCACACTGGGCATCAACTGTTGTTCTATGATCCACAGCCACAATGTGGTACATGATATTGTTCTATGTTAAAATTCGGTTGAATTGGTGACGTCGTCATTATAAGGTCCATGGCATTAGATTCTCCACTTCCCCGTTCTCTTTCTCTCTCTCTCTCACTCTCTGTATCTGTGTGTGTGTGTGGTGTGTGTGTGTGTGTGTGTGTGTGTGGTGTGTGTGTGTGTGTATGTGTGTGTGTGTGTGTGTGTGAATTCCTAGGGCATGTAATCTTGAATGTTTCTCTAGTGTTGACTAAAGAATAAACTATATCTGGCCAGAAGGTAAATTTGTAAACTTTCTCATGGTTTTGCACTTTGCCTGTTAGGACAGTAGATCCATACGAGTCCACACAGTAGAAGTGCAGGACCAGATAACTAGCACCACAGATACATTGTGGTATATTTGAAAACGCTGCCAAACTTGTACAAGCAGGTACTCATAAAGTACAATTTTATCACAGGATACAATTGAGGGAGGCAAAACACAAATAAAAGGAATACATAAAAATACATAGCAGACTAGAACAAAGAGTACATATTTACAAGATCACATTCTGAATCTGAATAGAGTGCAACAGGCTACACTCTTTTGACTCACCAGGTCCCTAAATGGTGAATGTTCGCCTTTACAGAATGAAACTGACTTATCAAATCCCTGAATGTCTACCTTTACAGAATGAAACTGACTTATCAGGTCCCTGAATGTCTACCTTTACAGAATGAAACTGACTTATCAAATCCCTGAATGTCTACCTTTACAGAATGAAACTGACTTATCAGGTCCCTGAATGTCTACCTTTACAGAATGAAACTGACTTATCAAATCCCTGAATGTCTACCTTTACAGAATGAAACTGACTTATCAAATCCCTGAATGTCTACCTTTACAGAATGAAACTGACTTAT
This sequence comes from Megaustenia siamemsis, assembly GCA_032433765.1. Lineage (NCBI taxonomy): Eukaryota > Metazoa > Mollusca > Gastropoda > Stylommatophora > Ariophantidae > Megaustenia > Megaustenia siamemsis. The sequence goes on from JAVIAB010000050.1 coordinate 25,446,979, forward strand.
CAGGTCCCTGAATGTCTACCTTTACAGAATGAAACTGACTTATCAAATCCCTGAATGTCTACCTTTACAGAATGAAACTGACTTATCAGGTCCCTGAATGCCCGCTTTTACAGAATGAAACTGACTTATCAAATCCCTGAATGTCCACCTTTACAGAATGAAACTGACTTATCAGGTCCCTGAATGCTCGCCTCTACAGAATAAAACTGACAGTAACCATATAGTTTACGAGTTCGGTACAAACTCCAGTACATGTCCTTCAAAAATGTGAACTGTAAAATTAGATAGTACTGTAATTAGATATTAGAGAATTAAGATTACAAGGTCGACAATTTGATGACAAACTTAGAATGAACTCCCACTAGCAAATGCATTCATAGAGGTAAATTTCCTTTGTGTGATGTGCTGTGCTTTGGAATCATAAATCTGAAATAAAGAGAAGAAAATATAATGGTTTTGTTTGATAATAAATTGTACGTATTACACAAAGTGAATGTTGCATATCCTGTAGGATGGAAATCTCTTGTAATTTATTACAAACACCCTTCACACATTCCGTAGTGGTAGCTCTTACTTTATTGAAGGTATCTAGAAACCGTCGTGGTAGCTCTTACTTTATTGAAGTTATCTATAAATTACACATTCCGTCGCGGTAGCTCCTTTAATGAAGGTATCTATAAATTACACATTCCGTCGTAATAGCTCTTCCTTTATTGAAGGTATCTATAAATTACACATTCCGTCGTGGCAGCTCTTCCTTTATTGAAGGTATCTATAAATTACACATTACGTCGTGGTAGCTCTTCATTTATTGAAGGTATCTATAAATTACACATTCCGTCGCGGTAGCTCCCTTTAATGAAGGTATCTATAAATTATACATTCCGTCGCGGTAGCTCTTCCTTTATTGAAGGTATCTATAAATTACACATTCCGTCGTGGCAGCTCTTCCTTTATTGAAGGTATCTATAAATTACACATTCCGTCGTGGCAGCTCTTCCTTTATTGAAGGTATCTATAAATTACACATTCCGTCGCGGTAGCTCTTCCTTTATTGAAGGTATCTATAAATTACACATTCCGTCGTGGTAGCTCTTCATTTAATGAAGGTATCTATAAATCACACATTCCGTCGTAATAGCTCTTCATCTATTGAAGGTATCTATAAATCACACATCCCGTCGTGGTAGTTCTTCCTCTATTGAAGGTATCCATAAATCACACATTCCGTCGTGGTAGTTACTTCCTCTATTGAAGGTATCTATAAATCACACATCCCGTCGTGGTAGTTCTTCCTCTATTGAAGGTATCCATAAATCACACATTGCAAGGCTGGTTGTGTTCCGAGTTCGTGCAGTAGATTATGTCTGTCATGATAATCTGTCCATAGCGAGTGTACCCAATGGTGGCTAAGTAGCGAGTGTTATCAACACTATTGGTGGAGGAAACATGACAACATTAATAGGCTGCCACAACCACTGGTTTCCAATTCAAACGCATCCATGTTTTCAAAGAAGTCAGTTTGTTTCAGGAACTTCCCTTCAGAGATAAATACCAACATCAACGTCTGATTACATTTACATACAATTCTGATCACATACGATTGGAATTACATTTACGATCAGCTCGGGCATAATCAAAGGGCAAAGATACTAAAGTTGTTCTTCTATTGATCGAGGGCACTAAATAATAAACCATAGTCCTTTCAAATATAATAATCCATAATCTTTCCCAACAAAAGTATTATAAGAAGAACTGTTTATGATAATTAGAGTCTCTTTTCAGCCCTAGCATTAAAGATAAACACTTATCTCGAGATCTGGAAACAATAAAAGGAGACAACGACGTTCCAGAAAATATGACTTGAAGATAATGAGTTTCATCGATCTGTGAAGAAAAACAAACAAGTAGAGCACATTCTCGAGTGAAACAATCTGTACATCTCTGCTCAGAATTCATCTGGTTTTCTGTGATTGCTCTGACCAACACGATATTTGTTTCTTTAACCGAGGTCTGCACCAATGTCAGGTCAATTCATCAAATTGGCACCCATATCTGAAATCCCAACGGGAGAGAACAAACAATAAGAGAATAAAGAAAAGTCCAGCTTTATTAGAAGTTTCATTGTTTAAAACGACTGAAAGATGTTTCATTGTTTAAAACGACTGAAAGATGTTTCATTGTTTAAAACGACTGAAAGATGTTTCATTGTTTAAAACGACTGAAAGATGTTTCATTGTTTAAAACGACTGAAAGAAGTTTCATTGTTTAAAACGACTGAAAGATGTTTCATTGTTTAAAACGACTGAAAAAATGTTTCATTGTTTAAAACGACTGAAAGATGTTTCATTGTTTAAAACGACTGAAAGAAGTTTCATTGTTTAAAACGACTGAAAGAAGTTTCATTGTTTAAAACGACTGAAAGAAGTTTCATTGTTTATAACGACTGAAAGAAGTTTCATTGTTTAAAACGACTGAAAGATGTTTCATTGTTTAAAACGACTGAAAGATGTTTCATTGTTTAAAACGACTGAAAGATGTTTCATTGTTTAAAACGACTGAAAGAAGTTTCATTGTTTAAAACGACTGAAAGAAGTTTCATTGTTTAAAACGACTGAAAGAAGTTTCATTGTTTAAAACGACTGAAAGAAGTTTCATTGTTTAAAACGACTGAAAGATGTTTCATTGTTTAAAACGACTGAAAGATGTTTCATTGTTTAAAACGACTGAAAGATGGTTCATTGTTTAAAACGACTGAAAGAAGTTTCATTTTATCTTGAATATAATGAATCCTCAATCATAATTATCAAGTACGCCTACCTTCTGGCGTAGGTGATCATGTCTCTCCACAACTTTCTATCTAGACAGTTATTTATCATTTCTGATGTTGACCTTCTGCCAAGTTATTCTCTTAAGCTGTCTGGTGTATTTTCCCTTTGCTTCCCTCTATCTCTTCGTCCCTCAATTTTCCCATTCGTTACAGTATATTTAAGCTATTCCCTTCTCATTGGATGGCCAAAAAATGATGATTGTTTCTTCCTAATTTTGGAAATTAGCACTGTTTTTACTTTGGCCTCTTTTAGAACGTTTTCATTAATCTTCTTAGTTGTCCATGGTATTCTTCTGTAAAACCACATTTCTACAGCCTCCAGTGATTTTCTTGTCTGTATATTTATAGAAGAATAGGAAAAATTTGATGGAAAGAAAAGGATACAAACGATGAAGTCTTACAATAACTAAAAATGAAAAGAGAACTGCTAAACACAATTTAAACAAGACAAATGAAAATTTTGGGCCATGTTAAAAGACGGTGCCCTAATAAAAGTAATCTTGGAGGGGGAAGTTCAAGGTAAAAGAGGCAGGGACAGACCAAGACTAACATGGACGATTAACATCAAAAGATGGACAAATCAACCTATGACAACCTGCACCATCAAAGCAAGAGACAGAGCGGAATGGCGCTCCATGGTAGCCAACCTTCCGTACGAAGACGGCACACAATGATGATGAGTTTTACTCTGCTGTATCATTAAAACAACAATAATGTAATTTGTTTTGTGTGTAATTCCTAATCAGTAAATTGAATATTAATGTAACATTTAACAACTTTATTGAACTTTCACTATTACCAACCTATCTTCATACATTTCAGAGACATTCTAAAATCGATTTCATACATGTATAGTATTTATTTATAGTATCGTACCGTAAATCATGGGAGCCGCGAAAGCTCAGTGGTTAGTGAACTGGACTACAAAGGGCAAGAGGTAGGGTTCGATCCCAACCGACGGCTACCGGTTCACCCAGCCTTTAATGGGTACCGGATTTTTTTTTCTCGGAAAGTAATGCGGCACTGGCGTAATACCGACATTACCCCAAAAATCATGTGCCGAAGGTCTGTAAAATGTATGGTCACTAACACCATATTCCCTATACGCCGCTTGGCGTGACGGGGGTACTTTACTTTTTTATTTATTATTTTTTTTTTTTTAACGTCAAATCATTATCTCACACAACACGTGTTTGTTCGTCCGAGAAATGGCACAACAATCATCTGATATTGTAGGCTTTCAAGCTTATAGGAATATCGACACCTTTTTACCAGACCTGACAAGACAGTAAGACAGGTCTTGTCCCAAGCAAATCAGATTCATGTTTGTAGTGGTAGAGTTGGGCTATTACTTTCAGTTACAAACCACAAGATTGAGAATATTCGATTACTCTAGGATCGCACTGATTTGTGTCAACATCATCAGTAAACTTACCCTGCGATTATTTAACCGGATGCACGACACATCTCAGCTCATTATCCTCGGAAGAGCTTTCATCACACTTGCTTCTCTTCTCTTCATCACTTTATTCTTCACACTTGCTTCTCTTCTCTTCATCACTTTATTCTTCACACTTGCTTCTCTTCTCTTCATCACTTTATTCTTCACACTTGCTTCTCTTCTCTTCATCACTTTATTCTTCACACTTGCTTCTCTTCTCTTCATCACTTTATTCTTCACACTTGCTTCTCTTCTCTTCATCACTTTATTCTTCACACTTGCTTCTCTTCTCTTCATCACTTTATTTAAGCTTCCACCGTCCCCTTGTTTGTATTCACCGCCACCCCACCCTCCCAATGCACTCGAGGTTGCTACCGCCCCCGGGATCTCTCCTATCCCCCAAAGGGTGGTAGCGCACACTTTGGGAAACGCTGGGTTAGTCTCAAGGGAGATCAAATGTGACAAAAGTCTGCTTCATTTCTCTACCAGGCCTTGTGGGTATGCTGACAGACTTGCATGCTTCGCTGAGATTGAGTACAGTAGAGTAATGGAAACACAGTGACTTTTTCCATTGTCCCCAGGGACGCTGAATGAAAAAATGAATCTAAAAATCACTCTGAATCTGCAGTCAGGAGAAGAATGCATGAATATCATGTCAGGGTGGGAGATGCCAGATGGAAGCGCTACACAGAAAGTCAAAGAAGACATGCAAACCAACACAATCCCGGTGTCGTTTGTCGCCACACGTTCAGGGATATAGTTGGAAGGAGATCTGAGCACTTAACGGGCTTGTCCGATGTGCAATGAGGATGAACTGTCGACTAAACTAAACTAAACTAAACTAAACTAAACTAAACTAAACTAAACTAAACTAAACTAAAAACTAAACTAAAAACTAAACTAAACTAAACTAAACTAAACTAAACTAAACTAAAAACTAAACTAAACTAAACTAAACTAAACTAAACTAAACTAAACTAAACTAAACTAAACTAAACTAAACTAAACTAAACTAAACTAAACTAAACTAAACTAAACTAAACTAAACTAAACTAAAAACTAAACTAAAAACTAAACTAAACTAAACTAAACTAAACTAAACTAAACTAAAAACTAAACTAAAAACTAAACTAAACTAAACTAAACTAAACTAAACTAAACTAAACTAAACTAAACTAAACTAAACTAAACTAAACTAAACTAAACTAAACTAAACTAAACTAAACTAAACTAAAAACTAAACTAAAAACTAAACTAAACTAAACTAAACTAAACTAAACTAAACTAAACTAAACTAAAAACTAAAATAAACTTAACTAAACGTAACTTAACTAAACTAAACTAAACTAAACTAGACTAAATTAAACCAAACTAAACTAAACTAAACTAAATTAAATTAAATAAAGCTAAACTAATCTAAACTAAACTAAACTAAACGAAATTAAATTAAATTAAACTAAACTAAATTAAATTAAATATAGCTAAACTAAACTAAACTATTGAGTTATTGAGTTATTATTGAAGAGCTACCACGACAGGGTGTGTGATTTCTGGATACCTTCATACGAATAGTTTTGAGTTAAATTAAACTAAACTAAGCTAAACTAAATTAAATTAAATAAAGCTAAACTAAACTAAACTATTGAGTTATTGTGTTAAACTAAACTAAAAACTAACTAAACTAGACTAAACTATACTAAAAACTAAACTAAAAACTAAACTAAAAACTAAAAACTAAACTAAACTAAAAACTAAACTAACCTAAACTAAACTAAACTAAACTAAAGTAAACTAAAGTAAACTAAACTAAAAACTAAACTAAACTAAAAACTATACTAAATTAAATTTAATTAAACTAAACTAAACTTAGAGTATAATAAATCATATAAGAGAATAAGTGGAAACATAATTAATGACACAAAGCAGTCATTTAAAATGGCTTTAGTGCAGTTTAGGTTTCACAAATTTAACAGCATAAAAAGATAACTTTGATATCAGTGTCCACATTTTCATTAAATATTTAGTTATAGATAAGCCTGTCATCTAACATGTTTATTATGTGTTTGTGTCTTCTCCCTCTCTTTACTAATCTCAAATGTCAGGGTCGTTATTTTTGTGTAAAAGCTGTGTTATCAATTCCATGAAGATTACTTGATGTTTTCTCGCTGACATTATTAATAGTTTTACTGCCATCAACATCAACTTCATGATGCAGTTCTCTACTCTCAACACTGTCTCTAGCATCACCAGCAAGTGTTTTGTAGTTCCTCGCGCCATCGCTACTTGTCACATCTTCTGGGCCGTTCTCAGGACACGTCTTCAGCACAATGTTGTTGATGTTGTCGGCTGGAACAACCATCGTGTCCTGCATGGCTTTGCCGGATGTCTCGTCCAGGAAGAGAACACCGAAGGCTGCCATCAGCAATGTGACTCCCATGATAACTTGAGCCATCACTGGGTGGTCCTCCTGTCAGAACACAGAGATATGATATTTAAACCAACAATTGTTGTTGCTGACTGGTGTCAGCTGACGAGAAACATGATCACAAGTTACAGTCACAAACTGGCGATTGATAAAAGTAGATCAACAAATCAAGAGTAAGATGAAAGTCAGCATTTGACTGAGAGAGAGAGAGAGAGAGAGAGAGAGAGAGAGAGAGACAGAGAGACAGAGAGAAAGAGAGAGAGAGAAAAGAAAGAAAAGAAACCTCATTATACCACATATTGTATGAGGAATTTGGAATTATGCCCATTTATTATTTCTATTTTTTCACTGTCAGCACATTTTAAAATACGGTGGTCAGTATAACGCCAGAGTGGTAACACCACATTACGCAGAGACAATGGTATTTTTACAGTGCTCTGAAAAATTAACAACCAAACAACATAACACACAGACAACAATAGGTAGTCCGAACTAGGATTTAACAGGTGCTCCTGGACACAGCGCTCTACCATGAGAGACCTGCATTTCAGCACATTGCCATCTAAGCAGCTTAAAGACATTTGCTATTACTGACAGAACCTACTGTCATACATCATCACGTGACTAGAACATACAGTATCGACAACAATTCAAGAATTAATTTATAGATACAGCCTGTTTGTGTGTAGTTTATACTTGTTAACAGGAAACATAAAATACAATTGTTCTTGTATATAGACTCATCATCGTTGTTCTTGTATATAGACTCATCATCATTGCTCTTGTATATAGACTCATCATCGTTGTTCTTGTATATAGACTCATCATTATCATTGTTCTTGTATATAGACTCATCATCATTGCTCTTGTATATAGACTCATCATCGTTGTTCTTGTATACAGACTCATCATCATTGCTCTTGTATATAGACTCATCATCATTGCTCTTGTATATAGGCTCATCATCATTGTTCTTGTATACAGACTCATCATCATTGCTCTTGTATATAGACTCATCATCATTGCTCTTGTATATAGACTCATCATCGTTGTTCTTGTATATAGAAACATCATCATTGTTCTTGTATATAGACTCATCATCATTGCTACTTGTATATAGACTCATCATCATTGCTCTTGTATATAGACTTACCATCATTGCTCTTGTATACAGACTCATCATCATTGTTCTTATATATAGACTCATCATCATTGCTACTTGTATATAGACTCATCATCAACATTGTTCTTGTATATATACTCATCATCGTTGTTCTTGTATATAGACTCATCATCATTGTTCTTGTATATAGACTCATCATCGTTGTTCTTGTATACAGACTCATCATCATTGTTCTTATATATAGACTCATCATCATTGTTCTTGTATATAGACTCATCATCATTGTTTTTGTATATAGACTCATCATCGTTGCTCTTGTATACAGACTCATCATCATTGCTCTTGTATATAGACTCATCATCATTGCTCTTGTATATAGACTCATCATCATTGCTCTTGTATATAGACTCATCATCATTGTTCTTGTATATAGACTCATCATCATTGCTCTTGTATATAGACTCATCATCATTGTTCTTGTATATAGACTCATCATCATTGCTCTTGTATATAGACTCATCATCATTGTTCTTGTATATAGACTCATCATCATTGCTCTTGTATATAGACTCATCATCGTTGTTCTTGTATATAGACTCATCATCGTTGTTCTTGTATATAGACTCATCATCATTGTTCTTGTATATAGACTCATCATCGTTGTTCTTGTATATAGACTCATCATCGTTGTTCTTGTATATAGACTCATCATCGTTGTTCTTGTATATAGACTCATCATCATTGCTCTTGTATATAGACTCATCATCATTGTTCTTGTATATAGACTCATCATCATTGCTCTTGTATATAGACTCATCATCGTTGTTCTTGTATATAGACTCATCATCATTGCTCTTGTATATAGACTCATCATCATTGCTCTTGTATATAGACTCATCATTGTTGTTCTTGTATATAGACTCATCATCATTGTTCTTGTATATAGACTCATCATCATTGCTCTTGTATATAGACTCATCATCGTTGTTCTTGTATATAGACTCATCATCATTGTTCTTGTATATAGACTCATCATCATTGTTCTTGTATATAGACTCATCATCATTGCTCTTGTATATAGACTCATCATCATTGTTCTTGTATATAGACTCATCATCATTGTTCTTGTATATAGACTCATCATCGTTGTTCTTGTATATAGACTCATCATCATTGCTCTTGTATATAGACTCATCATCATTGTTCTTGTATATAGACTCATCATCATTGCTCTTGTATATAGACTCATCATCGTTGTTCTTGTATATAGACTCATCATCATTGCTCTTGTATATAGACTCATCATCGTTGTTCTTGTATATAGACTCATCATCATTGCTCTTGTATACAGACTCATCATCATTGTTCTTGTATATAGACTCATCATCGTTGTTCTTGTATACAGACTCATCATCATTGCTCTTGTATATAGACTCATCATCGTTGTTCTTGTATATAGACTCATCATCATTGCTCTTGTATATAGACTCATCATCGTTGTTCTTGTATATAGACTCATCATCATTGTTCTTGTATACAGACTCATCATCATTGCTCTTGTATATAGACTCATCATCATTGCTCTTGTATATAGACACATCATCATTGTTCTTGTATATAGACTCAACATCATTGTTCTTATATATAGACTCATCATCATTGTTCTTATATATAGACACATCATCATTGTTCTTGTATATAGACACATCATCATTGTTCTTGTATATAGATTCATCATCGTTGCTCTTGTATATAGACTCATCATCATTGCTCTTGTATATAGACTCATCATCATTGCTCTTGTATATAGACTCATCATCATTGCTCTTGTATATAGACTCATCATCATTGCTCTTGTATATAGACTCATCATCATTGCTCTTGTATATAGACTCATCATCATTGCTCTTGTATATAGACTCATCATCATTGCTCTTGTATATAGACTCATCATCATTGCTCTTGTATATAGATTCATCATCGTTGCTCTTGTATATAGACTCATCATCATTGTTCTTGTATACAGACTCATCATCATTGTTCTTGTATATAGACTCATCATCATTGTTCTTGTATATAGACTCATCATCATCATTGTTCTTGTATATAGACTCATCATCTCAATTGTTCTTTTATATAGACTCATCATCATCATTGTTCTTGTATATAGACTCATCATCTCAATTGTTCTTGTATATAGACTCATCATCGTTGTTCTTGTATATAGACTCATCATTGTTGTTCTTGTATATAGACTCATCATCGTTGTTCTTGTATATAGACTCATCATCATTGTTCTTGTATATAGACTCATCATTATTGTTCTTGTATATAGACTCATCATTGTTGTTCTTGTATATAGACTCATCATTGTTGTTCTTGTATATAGACTCATCATTGTTGTTCTTGTATATAGACTCATCATTGTTGTTCTTGTATATAGACTCATCATTGTTGTTCTTGTATATAGACTCATCATTGTTGTTCTTGTATATAGACTCATCATTGTTGTTCTTGTATATAGACTCATCATTGTTGTTCTTGTATATAGACTCAACATTGTTGTTCTTGTATATAGACTCATCATTGTTGTTCTTGTATATAGACTCAACATTGTTGTTCTTGTATATAGACTCATCATCGTTGTTCTTGTATATAGACTCATCATCGTTGTTCTTGTATATAGACTCATCATCATGTTCTTGTATACAGACTCATCATTATTGTTCTTGTATATAGACTCATCATTAATGTTGTTGTATATAGACTCATAATTATTATTGTTCTTGTATATATACTCATCATTATTGTTCTTGTATATATACTCATCATTAATGTTGTTGTATACAGACTCATCATTATTGTTCTTGTATATATACTCATCATTATTGTTCTTGTATATATACTCATCATTATTGTTCTTGTATATAGACTCATCATTAATGTTGTTGTATATAGACTCATAATTATTATTTTTCTTGTATATAGACTTATCATTATTGTTCTTGTATATAGACTCATCATCATTGTTCTTGTATACAGACTCATCATCATGTTCTTGTATATAGACTCATCATCGTTGTTCTTGTATATAGACTCATTATTGTTCTTATGTATAGGCTTATCATCTTTGTTTTTGGACAGTAAGTACTATTCTCTTTCCTCACTCAGTGGATAAAATATAATTATATCAAATTGGATACGACAGTAGAAAACAAGAGTCGAACGTTGAAAGATGTCAAGAAGAACAAAGATAAGAGAGGTAGAGATAGCAGGCATCAATATGAACTTATGAGGTGTATTTAATTGCTAGGTAACAATTGGTGGTGCTGGAAGGATGTAAAATGAAGTGGTGATTTCTAGGATGATTCTAGAAAGTTGTTTTTAAGTGTTTTAAGATGAATTTTGCTGCTTTATTATTGTTTTTTTCAATTCTGTATTAACATCAACATACAGCCCTCTCTTTTTAATTGCAAGCTACCAACGATTTAGTAACACATTTAACTTAAGCCCTCTACTTAGTTTTCATTGTCCGTATCAGATAGGAGTAGGCATTCATTTTCAAATAAGTTAAGATCAGGATTGCTAAAGAAAAAAAAAATTGTGATCACTCCAGGTAGGATTCAAACCTGATCATATTTTATTTTAATTGAGAGACCAGTACACTTATCATCATCATCATCAACAAGTGCCATACCGGTTGGCGTGGGCGATCATATCCTTCCACAATCGTCTATCCACAGTGCAGCGTGTGATTTCTGTTGTTGACTGTTTTCCATGCCATGACACCAAGCTATTTTCTATCTTTGTCGTCCGCGATCTCTCTTTCCTTGTATTTTGCCAGTTTGTAACCAGGTATTCCAACTTTCCTCTTCTCATGATGTCCAGTACCATCAATGTTACAAAATCGCCTCACATAGAGGGACTAGCTACCCTTTTTTTTACCACCAGTTTTACTTTTTGCTCCCTAGAATGCCATTCTCTTAACCTGTCTGGTATCGTTCCTCTCTGCTGCTTTCTATCTCTACTTCCCTCAGTTTTTCCAGCTGTCACAAAAAGTACCAGCTTTTCTCTCCCCAGTACTTTGTCAAAACAATGAGCGTTGTCTCCCCTTGATGTTAGCTTCCTAACGATATCATATATACTAAAAGTTATCACAACTTGCCATACTAACTGAAGACTCAACTCTTTCCGAACGTTTCGCCGAATAGTGCGCCACGCTAAATTTTATTAGTGACTTGTATCATCTTGATATTGGTGAAATCTAATACCTTGTTCAATTATCTAAAAATTTATATATAATATGTTATATGTTAGATAAATATAAATATGTAGATTGATTCTTAAAACCATGAACAATTTTGTCTCTGAAATCTCTTCTGTTGTGGCGATAAAACGCTTCTTTATGGAAAGAGTTAAATTAATATTAAACAACTGTCAAGGATAAAGGTCAATATAAAAGCAAATTATACAGGAGGTAATCTGATCATCAGAAGCGGCCTTGCCTAATAAGTGTATCAGTCCATTATGTTCTAGACTTTCTGAGTGAGAATAGGTCCCCACTAAATCATGGCTCCCAGGTGTCATTCTCCTGTTACATTCTGGATTCAAATGGCTATTATTACTTGCTATTATTATAATGATAGCTATTATTATTATTAGGGAGCCGCGATAGCTCAGTGGTTAGTGAACTGGACTACAAAGGACAAGAGGTAGGGTTCGATCCCAACCGACGCCTTTCCGGTTCACCCAGCCTTTAATGGGTACCGGATTTTTTCTGGGAAAGTAAAGCGGCGCGGGCGTAATACCGACCACATTACCCCAAAAATCATGTGCCGAAGGTCTGTAAAATGTATGGTCACTAAAACCATATTCCCTATACGCCAACTTGACGTGACGTACTTTACATTTTTTTTACTATTATTATTATTGTTCTTATTATTATAGTTGTTATTATTATTATTGCCATTATTATAATTGTTATTTATATTATTATTGCTATTATTATTGCTATTATTATTATTATTATTATTGTTATTATTATTATTGCTATTATTATTGTTGCTATTATTATTATTGCTATTATTATTTTTGTTATTATTATTGCAATTATTATTGTTGTTATTATTATTATTATTGTTGCTATTATTATTGCTATCCATGCAGGACATACTTGGCATCTCCTAAAAAACATCAGAAAGAAACAATCAACATTTTTCCGACACATCACGAGAAGAGGAAAGTTGGAATACTTGGTTACAACTGGCAAAATAAAAGAAAAGAGAGATCGCGGACGACAAAGAGAGAAAATACTGGATAGCTTGGTTTCATGGCATGGAAAATAGTCAACAACAGAACTGATACGATGCACTGTAGTTAGAAGATTGTGGAGGGACATGATCACCTACGCCAACCGGTATGGCACGTGATGATGATGATGACATACTTAAGTTACAAAGAACTGAGAAACTGCCCGCTGTCTTAATGAAATGTTGCAGCTAATGACAGTGTTTGCCAAAGGGAAGAAAGACTCCCCATAACATTCAAAGTCTTGTATATAGGGAATACTTCATGCCCGCCCTTTTGTTACCATCAGGACATTTTATTTTGGTCATGTTGTCAGCCACAGTCATCTCCCTTTCTTACAAAAAACGATCTCTGCTACCCACTTAAGGATGAGCAAACCCACAACTCTCACTCCCACAACCCAGTGAATGGAATCAAACATGATACCTTGAACTCATCAGACCACTTCACTTACCACAGCGCTACCACAAATATCTTCACCATGACCATACACAAGCACACAGACATCCGCATTTTTTGAGGCATGGAAATTACACAATTAAAAGTAAAGACCGCTAAAATGGGAACTTACGTAAGAGCAAAACTTGTTAAAATGGGAACTTACGTAAGAGCAAAACTTGTTAAAATGGGAACTTACGTAAGAGCAAAACTTGTTAAAATGGGAACTTACGTAAGAGCAAAACTTGTTAAAATGGGAACTTACAAAATTAAGAACAAATGGCGCTAAAATGGGAACTTACGTAAGAGCAAAACTTGTTCAAATGGGAACTTACAAAATTAAGAACAAATGGCGCTAAAATGGGAACTTACAAAATTAAGAGCAAATGGCGCTAAAATGGGAACTTACAAAATTAAGAGTAAATGGCGCTAAAATGGGAACTTACAAAATTAGAGCAAATGGCGCTAAAATGGGAACTTACAAAATGAAGAGCAAATGGCGCTAAAATGGGAACTTACAAAATTAAGAGCAAATGGCGCTAAAATGGGAACTTACAAAATTAAGAACAAATGGCGCTAAAATAGGAACTTACAAAATTAAGAGCAAATGGCGCTAAAATGGGAACGTAGGTAAGATCTAATGGCGCTAAAATGGGAACTTACAAAATTAAGAGCAAGCAAATGGCGCTAAAATGGGAACTTACAAAATTAAGAGCAAGCAAATGGCGCTAAAATGGGAACTTACAAAATTAAGAGCAAGCAAATGGCGCTAAAATGGGAACTTACAAAATGAAGAGCAAATGGCGCTAAAATGGGAACTTACAAAATTAAGAGCAAATGGCGCTAAAATGGGAACGTAGGTAAGATCTAATGGCGCTAAAATGGGAACTTACAAAATTAGAGCAAATGGCGCTAAAATGGGAACTTACAAAATTAAGAGCAAATGGCGCTAAAATGGGAACTTACAAAATTAAGAGCAAATGGCGCTAAAATGGGAACTTACAAAATTAAGAGCAAATGGCGCTAAAATGGGAACTTACAAAATTAAGAGCAAATGGCGCTAAAATGGGAACTTACAAAATTAAGAGCAAATGGCGCTAAAATGGGAACTTACAAAAATTAAGAGCAAATGGCGCTAAAATGGGAATTTACAAAATGAAGAGCAATCAAATGGCGCTAAAATGGGAACTTACAAAATTAAGAGCAAATGGCGCTAAAATGGGAACTTACAAAATTAAGAGCAAATGGCGCTAAAATGGGAACTTACAAAATTAAGAGCAAATGGCGCTAAAATGGGAACTTACAAAATTAAGAGCAAATGGCGCTAAAATGGGAACTTACAAAATTATGAGTAAATGGCGCTAAAATGGGTACTTACAAAATGAAGAGCAAGCAAATGGCGCTAAAATGGGAACTTACAAAATGAAGAGCAAGCAAATGCGCTAAAATGGGAACTTACAAAATTAAGAGCAAATGGCGCTAAAATGGGAATTTACAAAATTAAGAGCTAATGGCGCTAAAATGGGAGCTTACAAAATTAAGAGCAAATGGCGCTAAAATGGGAACTTACAAAATTAAGAGCAAATGGCGCTAAAATGGGAACTTACAAAATTAAGAGCAAATGGCGCTAAAATGGGAACTTACAAAATGAAGAGCAAGCAAATGGCGCTAAAATGGGAACTTACAAAATTAAGAGCAAATAGCGCTAAAATGGGAGCTTACAAAATTAAGAGCAAATGGCGCTAAAATGGGAACTTACAAAATTAAGAGCAAATGGCGCTAAAATGCCTCCTATTCTTGACATGACATTACAGGCACCATATCCTAGACCCCTGTGGAACAATTATATCATGAAATGTGATACAGTTATGTAGATAATGTAGCACGGGTGAGATGTGATTCAGTTAAGTAGATAATGTAGCACGGATGAGATGTGATTCAGTTATGTAGATAATGTAGCACGGATGAGATGTGATTCAGTTATGTAGATAATGTAGCACGGATGAGATGTGATTCAGTTATGTAAATAATGTAGCACGGATGAGATGTGATTCAGTTATGTAAATAATATAGAACGGATGAGATGTGATTCAGTTATGTAAATAATGTAGCACGGATGAGATGTAAATAATAGATTACGGGTGTAATACCGCTTAGCAAGTAAGAGGTGAAATTGCCACGTAACTAAAATAAGATAGCACATATGAGAGGTGAACTAGTTATATAACCGATATAGCATAGGTAAGATGTAAATTATTTGTATAACCAATATAGCATAGGTGAGAAGTAAATTATTTGTATAATCAATATAGCATAGGTGAGAAGTAAATTATTTGTATAACCGACACAGCACAGGTGAGAAGTAAATAATTTGTATAACCAATATAGCATAGGTGAGATGTAAATTATTTGTATAACCGATATAGCATAGGTGAGATGTAAATCAAATGTATAACTGATATAGCACAGGTGAGAAGTAAATCATTTGTATAATCGATATAGCATAGGTAGCTCAGTGGTTAGTGAACTGGACTACAAAGGACAAGGGGTAGGGTTCGATCCCAACCGACGGCTTCCGTGTTCACCCAGCCTTAAATGGGTGTCTGATTTTTTTCTGGGAAAGTAAAGCGGCCCGGGCGTAATACCGACCACATTACCCCAAAAATCATGAGCCGAAGGTCTGTAAAATTTATGGTTACTAACACCATATTCCCTATATGCCGCCACTTGGCGTGACGGGGGTACCTTACTTTTTTTTTACTTTTATAATTTTGTTTAGCATATCTATCTATCTATTGACCTTTCGAGCCGTAACCGGCCCATAGGGCGTAGACCAAGATACACCTTCTCCTATATGAATTTTTGTTCTAGCAGTTTTCTTTTAAAGATATTTTATCAAATCTCGCCATCTGACTCTGTTCTGTGCAAGCAGTTCTATCTCATTGAGGGAGCCGATTCCTGCTGCTCTTGCCTCTCTCATCAATGTTCTTCTCAGTGTCTCCCTGGGTCTTCCTCTTTTTCTTTTACCTGTTGTTTCCCATATGAGGGCTTGCTTTGCTATTCGATTATTATCTCTTCTCATCACATGTCCAACGTATGACCATCGTCTTTTCTTTATTACTGAAGATATTAGTGGTTGATTGGCGATTTCTCTAATTTCCTCGTTTGTTTTGAATTCGTTCCATTCTATACCAAGTATTTTCCTTAGACATTTATTTTCGAATGCGTTCAACTTTGTTTCTATATCTCTTGTTGTTTTCCAGCTTTCACACGCATAAGTAAGGGTTGATAGTACATTTGATTTGAATAGCCTAAGTTTTGTGTTTGTGCTAATGAGTTTTGATTTCCACAACTTTTCAAGGCTTCTGAAAGACATTGCTGCTTTAGCCAGTCTGATTCTAATTTCTTTGCTCGTATCCCCTTCTCGATCAATGTGACTTCCAAGATAGATGAAGTGATCGATCTCTTCTACTGGTTTGTTTTCCATGTATATTTTGTCACTTGTTGGAATTAAACTTTTCATGACTTTAGTCTTTTCATGATTGACCTCAAGCCCAATTTTGCTGGCTATTGATGATAGTTCATTTGTGTTTTCCTGCATCGTTTTTATCTGATTGCTGATAAGAACTATGTCATCAGCAAAGTCCAGGTCCTCCAAATGGTCTCCTTGTATCCATTCGATGCCTTTATTACCAGTGCAGCATTTCTTCATTATGAAGTCCATAACAATTCCAAATAACAAGGGCGATAAAATACATCCTTGTTTAAGCCCAGTTTCTATTGGGAAACATTCGCTCAGTCCTTCCTCTGTTCGAACTGCACATGTGTAACCATCATACATGTCTTTGATAATATTTATGATTTTTGATGGTAAGCCATATTGCTTCAGAATTTTCCACAAAGAATCTCTATGAATACTATCAAATGCTTTTTTGAAGTCGATGAAGTTAAGTACAAAAGGTTTTTGCTTTTCAATGTGTTCCTCCAATATAAGTCGTAGAGTGAAAATGTGGTCAAGACAGCTTCTCCCTTTTCTAAACCCAGCCTGTTCTTCACGCATTACTGTATCTATTGAATCCTTTATTCTATTTAGGATGATTTTACAGAATAATTTTGAGGCAACTGACAAAAGTGTCACGCCTCTCCAATTGTTACAATCTCTAAGATTGCCCTTTTTTGGGATCTTAACAATGATTCCTTTTTTCCATTTATGAGGCGTCTTCTCTGTTTTCCAAATGATGTTGAACATTTTTTGGAGATGTATTAAATTATGGCTATCAATTGCCTTGAGGATCTCAGCTGTTAACTTATCCTCTCCAGCAGCCTTGTTATTGGTCATTAGCTTTAAGGTGGTTTCTATTTCACTCAAGGTGAAGTCATCTAAATTTACATCTAATTCTGCTGCTGGTGTTTCAGCTTCAAAATCTATTAAACTGTGAGGTAGTGGACGGTTAAGAATTTCTTTGAAGTGTTCCGCCCAACGGGCTTTTATGTCTGCGCTTGTTGTTAGCATTAATCCAGATTTGTCTAGAAAAAAAAAAAAAATTAGTTTAGCATAGGTGAGATGTAAATATTTTGTATAACCGATATAGCATATGTTAAAATTCGTTCTAAGAACATAACAGCACAAATAAAAGGTGATTCTGTTAATATAGCACAAGTGAGAGATGAAATGGACATGTAAAAAAAGTAAAGTAAAGTACCCCCCGTCACGTATAGGGAAATATGGTGTTAGTGACCCTATATTTTACAGACCTTCAGCACATGATTTTTTGGGTAATGTGGTCGGTATTACGCCCGTGCTGCTTACTTTCCCAGAAAAAATCCGGTACCCATTTAAGGCTGGGTGAACCCGGAGCCGTCGGTTGGGATCGAACCCTACCCCTTGTCCGTAGTAGTCGAGTTCACTAACCACTGAGCTATCGCGGCTCCCACTAATTTTTAGGGAATTAGTAAAACCCAGGTGTCCTCGCCAGGGTACGAACCCCGGCTGTTGCCGTGGTAAGCCAACCGCCTATCGATTGCGCTAACCGGACACCCGAAATGGACATGTAACTAACATAAAACAGGTGAGTGGTGAATCAGGTATATAATTAGTGCATACGAAACATGAATCAATCATACATTTCTAACTTTCTCTATAACATGATATGTGTTAATGCCGTACAGTTACAGCAGTGGTTGCTGCACTTTTCTGTTTGGCACATCTGATCATCTTCTTCTACCTTTTTAGCTCCCAGTGGAGCATATGTCTTCAACAAACACTTTCCAAGTCGTTCTGTTGTTTGCCATTCTTTTAAGAACATCTGATCATAGAAGGCGGTTTATTGAAAAGTTGAGCATATCAGCCCTATCACAATTCCTCTAGTTGACTTTATTAATGTCCAGGAGATATAATGAGCCAGATTTCACTCAACATCCAAACAATTTACAACTAACATAACATAAATAAAATGTGAACCAATTATATTCTTAGAAAATCTCATCTTCATTGGATAGTAACACATGATTTGTTTAGCATAAATCAGACCAGGAAATCTATAACAAACACGTAAATGTTTCACTATTAAATTATACAAACATATTCTATAAATTGATTGCTATTAAATTAATACCAACATAATCTATCATTAGTAAATTAATACAGACATAATCTATAAATGTATTACTATTAAATTAACACGGACATAATCTATCAGTCTTAAATTGTCACAGACATAATCTAACACTATTAAATTGTCATAGGCACAATCTAACACTTTTAAATTAACAGAGACATATTCTATAACTATTAAATTAACACATATATAATATATCACTATTAAATTAGCACCGATATTCTATCACTATTAAATTAACACAGACATAATCTATCTCTATTAAATTAACACAGACATAATCTATCACTACTAAATTAACTCAGACATATTCTATCACTTTTAAATTAACGCAGATATAATCTATCACTATTAAATTAACACAGATATAATCTATCTCTATTAAATTAACACATACATAATCTATCACTACTAAATTAACACAGACAGAATCTATCACTGCTAAATTAACGCAGACCTAATCTATAGCTACTAAATTAACACAAACATAATCTATCTCTACTAAATTAACACAGACATAATCTATCGTTACTAAATTAACGCAGACATATTATATCACTATTAAATTAACACAGACATAATCTATCACTATTAAATTAACGCAGACATATTCTATCACTATTAAATTAACACAGACAGAATCTATCACTGCTAAATTAACGCTGACCTAATCTATCGCTACTAAATTAACACAAACATAATCTATCGCTACTAAATTAACATAGACATAATCAATTGCTACTAAATTAACGCAGACATATTCTATCACTATTAAATTAACACAGACATTATCTATCTATCTATCTATCTATCTATCTATCTATCTATCTATCTATCTATCTATCTATCTATCTATCTATCTATCTATCTATCTACTATCTGTCCGTCCGTCCGTCCGTCCGTCCGTCCGTCCGTCTGTCTGTCTGTCTGTCTATCTATCTGTCTATCTGTCTGTCTGTCCGTCCGTCCGTCTGTCTGTCTGTCTGTCTATTTATCTATATATCTATCTAGTGTCCTTTCGAGCCGAAGACGGCACATAGGGCAGAGCCACAATCTCAAAAACAGAAACCTTGAGTGCCACATGGCACATATTGCAGAGATCACTGCTCTAAAATATATGGTTCTGTTTCCATAACAATACTTTTTACAATGACAGCTTGTCAAGCCATCGATCAATCTCCTTAGTCGTCTCTTACGACATGCCTGGAAGGTCACAGTGTCACTATTCTTTACTGTTTTACTGAGACCGGTTTTACTATTAAATTAACGCAGACATAATCTATCACTATTAAATTAACACTTTTGCATGAGCTACTGAGTTAGGTGTTCTGTGCACACCGTGAGCTGTGTGTTTCATCCGTTCTGATCATGTTTCGATATTCCAATTGTTTACGATGAATGATGATATCGTATGACAGGGAACAGCTGGCTGTGTTCACTTCTCTGTGCGGTTTCACCTTATGTCTTTTGGCGTGCTGAGACTGCTATGATGGGGACTGCATCTACCTTTCTTTGTTTGGGAGATGAGATAGTAATTCGGATGATTCCACTGGCACGGGCGGTTGAGCAATTATGGATTTTTAATTCGTTTGCAATGATACTGGTGCCTTCCATAACCAAAGAACCAAAGACATAATCTATCACTATTAAATTAATACAGACAAAACCTATCACTATTAAATTAACACAGACATAACCTATCACTATAAAATTAACACAAACATAACCTATCACTATTAAATTAACACAGACATAACATATCACTATTAAATTAACACAAACATAACCTATCACTATAAAATTAACACAAACATAACATATCACTATAAAATTAACACAAACATAACCTATCACTATAAAATTAACACAAACATAACATATCACTATTAAATTAACACAAACATAACCTATCACTATAAAATTAACACAAACATAACCTATCACTATTAAATTAACACAAACATAACCTATCACTATAAAATTAACACAAACATAACATATCACTATAAAATAAACACAAACATAACCTATCACTATAAAATTAACACAAACATAACATATCACTATTAAATTAACAGAAGCCAAACCTGTAAATTGATGTCTATGCCAGGACAGACCCGCTTACCTGATAAATGTTGGGTAGATCTCGTTAGTGATTATGTTTATGGCGGACCAGGCGCTGCCCAGCAAAGTTCTAATGAGCATGTTCAGGATGATTTCAACGAGGACCTTTTTGTCCCATGTTGTTGCTGCATCAGAGAATAATGATCTTATTAGGTTTTTTTTAGAAGATTTCAAAACACGGTGTTTTTATTTGTTTTCTTTTAATGTGCATTCCAGATTGTTGTTATTAATTGACATAACCAAATGCAGCGCACTCTAGTCAATCTCAAGAGTTGCACATGATTTTATAAGATATGACAAAATGTATGCAATTAGATATCAAGTTGGGGGGACTGGTTGGATTTGAACTCACAACCTCTCTGTCTTGAGGCCGGCGTATTGCCGGTTGGTTGGGTTTTTTATTTATGATTTCTCTTTGCGGTAACCACCCGTGGTCTCAGCAGCGAGACCCGGCTTGAAACATGAATTATTCATCGACGGAAAAAATATGAGTACCTCCGAAGTCGGAGTTATCTGCCTGTGCGGCGAGGGACCCCTGTGCACACGGCTGCCAGAGAAAAATGGATTAACACGCAAAATTCAGTTCCTAGTCTCTAGGGACTTCGTCACAGAGGTAAAAGCTGGCGAACGAAAAAAAAAAGATGTCAAGTAAATGTTTGGCCAAACACAGTTCCCTCTGGCCTTCTCGGTAATGTTCGTCTATCGTACAACCCTCCATTCCCAACCCTCCATTCCCAACCCTCCATTCCCAACCCTCCATTCCCAAGTCCAGCTGCGAAAACAACACATTATTATCCCCTCTCGTACAAACCTCGGGAGCACAAGCTAAAGCTAAATGGAAAAAATGTGGACTAAAACTTCAAATATCTAGGCAACGACTGTCGTCTGACATGGCCCACTTAGAAGGAACTAGACAGAGAGCAAAGGATCGCAAACAGGAAAAGAAATTATCTGACACAACTTGGGGAGCAGATGGGAATGTGCTAAAGTGTCAAAAGAGACTTTATTTATTTATTATATTTAATATACGACAATGGCTGGTTTACGCCGTTCAACCGACGACTGGTTTGTCTTCCACTTTCAGTTATAATGTCTTTCGTGCCGTGCTTGTTCGTACTTCATTTAGGCCGTTCATCTTTTTTGAACACTTTCAATAACATCTATTTTTGACAGTCAAACTCGTGAGCTGTTCAATAACACGAAAAATATATTTATTTACGCCCTGTTATTACATTCCTATAGTCACAAGTTCTTTGGTTCTTTGGTTATGGAAGGCCCCAGTATCACTGCAAACGGATTAAAATCCATAATTGCTCAATGGCCCATGACATTGGAATCATCCGAATTACTAATTCATCTCCCAAACAAAGAAAGGTGGCTGTAGTCCCTATCATAGCAGGCTCAGCACACGCCAAAAGACATAAAGCGAAACCGCACAGAAAGTGAACACAGCCAACAGTTATATTATCACATAATAAAGCAGTCAGTAATATCATGATCAAACTATCGAGCGATCTGGAAAACCACCGGACTGAAATAATTCTGGAATCAGTAAATCACAGAACACATTTCTAGATGTCTAAACACTAGTCCTGCTGTGGACTGACTACATCTGCTATTTATTAACTTCTCATTAGTAATCGGAGCCTTACTAATTGTTCTCAGTTAATTATTGTTCGTTATCGCTAATCTGTACTGATATCTATCTTTCTCTGCTTAGCTATAAGGTTTGTGTAGCTCTCTCTGTATTTTTCTTAATTTCTCTTGGTCTGAGAGTGAGTGTTCTTATATATGCTGGACACTCTCTTTCTACCCACCTACGTGTTTGTTAATAAATATAAATATTCGTTGATTCTGTCTGTCCGCCCACACAGTCTGATGATATTGACCGGCAACTTCGATTTTTAATTACACCCACCATGGACACACCCGGGTGCCCGTTATTAAGTGCAATATCGCTTTCCACGGTTACAAAAGAAACTCTACATAGGTTGAGTCAGACATTCCGAGATTATGGTATTGAAGCACGGACAACAGCAACAAAGACAAATTTTGCAAAGATTAACGAAGTGCAAAACCAAGCAATGAGAATTGTAAATGGTGGTTTGAGATCACCATCCATTACAAAACGAAAAAAAAAAATCACACACTTGCAATCAATTAAGGACATGAGAGACACCAGGACTCAACAACATGGTGACAAATTCAGAAGACTGACTAATCATCCCATGCACCAGAGAACACAAGGTTCTGGAAAAGTTAGACTAAAGCGGAACAACTTTGTAAAACCAAATTTCCAGGGCCTCCAATAATTTTCTTGTCTCTTGTCCGTTTTAACCAGGATTTACTTCCGTATGTCATGACTGGCCCTGCATTGTACTGAGTAGCTCTCATGCGAATTCTCAAAGATGGGTTACGTAATATCTTGTTCACTCATCTGAATGAAGCCTTAGCTTCCTGTGGTAGATGTTTAAACACTTAGTGAATTTTGCGTACTGCATTCCACTTTTTAATAAGCAACATCAAAATGAGTACATTGAGAACAGAAATGAAGAAGCTGTAGGCAGATCTCCAGACATACTTAATGTTCACATCAGCGGTACCAGGCTTAAACAGGTGTAGGAATGAAGCTCTAGGGAAGAGCTTTCACCGAAAATTGAAGACTCTATGGAGAAATGTAATAAAAATGTCAGAAACAGCATTCCAATTCAAAGGAGGGAATAGGCAAATAATTGCGATGCTGTGGTAAAGCTGGTATCAAGGAGCCAGTGGTGGGGAGTGTTAAACACTCCAAGGTATGAAGACAGCTTTACAAGGGAGGAACACAACACAATACTGACGTTTCGGCCTGTGGCCTTCTTCAGAGTACAAGGACAACGAAAGCAATATTGTGTTTCACCGTTTGTTTTCGTTGTCTTTGTATTCTGAAGAAGGCCACAGGCCGAAACATCAGTATTGTGTTGTGTTCATCCCTTGTAAAGCTGTCTTCATACCTTGGAGTGTTTAACACTCCCTACCACTGGCTCTATTCCAATTCTAAAGCAACTAAACAAACTTGCAATGGTTCGAGCAGATAGTGGCTGGAATGTGCGATGGTGAAGACAAATAGTATTTTGTCAATTATGATAATGAGATGCTGAAAACAGATGTATGGGGCCAAAAGATGCAAGCGGCTAAAGTAGCAACACAGCGGATCTACGGTAAGGTGTCAATGGGTGAATGTGGTAGAAGAGAAAGATGAGATCCACCATCGTATAAACTAATGGCATCAGGAGACACGGAGTGAGAAACACATCAGAAATATGTTTGACACTTTATTCTGTCTCAAACATAATGTGGCAATCAGAGTATTTGCAAAATGATGTTTTCAGTCTTTTTTGTGATGGAGTTTAGATAACGTATGATATATGACCCACGGTTCGGCTTCAGTGCTTGTCAACGTTTTTAACGATTGACAATGTTCTTTGTCAATCGTTAGTTAGTTGTCAGATCATCCCCATTAATTTCATCATCATCAAGTACCGGGCCTACTGGCGTAGTTGATCATGTCTCTCCACAGCTTTCGATCTCGACAGTTTCTTTTTATCATTTCTGTTGTTGATCTTCTGCCAAGTCATTATTACGCTGTCTGGTATTTTCTCTCTTTGCTTCCCTCTATCTCTATCTCAATGTTTCCAGTTCTTACAATATATTAACTTAGTGGGCGTGTAAGAAGACTAATTAACCAACACAGAACTGGAGTCGTCAGTCGATGGACACTGCGGGACTTGCTGGATCTAAGCACATATATCTACACTTCCGTTGCAAGATGCTGGGATCTAGGTCACGTTTTCTTGATCGCTGCAGTAAGTGCATTCGAGATCTGGTTGATTCAGTTCTCCGTTGTACTTTTCTGCGTTAAAGTAAAAGTGATGATCTTCTTATTACATCTGCGCCGCTAAAGCGATGTTGTACGCCGGCAACAGTCCCTTTTTGACAAATCAAGTGTTGTGAATGCGACCTTCCAACGTCTAGACTTGATCTGCGCTTTACGTCAGATTGGTGCTGTTCATGGCTGTTGTTGGAATTCCTTGATGCAAGTTATTTACATGTTACTTATCAATGTAAACTACTTCGCCAGCCTCAGTTTTATCTCTTTACGGAATATGCACAGCGTTTTGTTCGTCTTAGGCTGCTTTTACTAGAGTAATCAGAAATCGAAAGGGAGCGAAATTGTGTGTACGACATTTTTTGTGCGCTACGTCATCATAATGGTTCATCGTACATCCCTAGACTCTAGACCGGCCGTACGCTAATCTTACAGTCGGTTGTTTGATGTGCGACGGGGATAATCTGACGACTAACTGTGTGTCTATATGTTCGGAATTGGAGTCAACAACGATGGCCTAACATCATCAAGCGCTATACATTTTAAAAAAATATGACGATCATCATTTTCAAGAGGACGTGAACTCCCGGTATATGGTGGATAGGCAGCGGGAACAATTGAAGGCTATGCATGAAAAGTGTTCCTTGTTGCAGTTTCCTCATATTCCAAGTCCGGCTTGTTGCAGGAGCTACTGAGTTAAGTGCACTGTGCACACCGTGAGCTGTGTGCCTCATCCGTTTTGATCATGTTTCGATATTCCAATTGCTTTCGATGAATGATGATATCGTATGATAGGGAACAGTTGGCTGTGTTCACTTTCTGCACGGTTTCGACTTATGTCTTTTGGCGTGTGCTGAGATTGCTATGATGGGGACTACAGTTGCCTTTCTTTGTTTGGGAGATGAGATTCGGATGATTACGCTGGCACGGGCGGTTGAGCAATTATGGTTTTTGATTCGTTTGCCTTCTATAACCAAATAACCAAATAACCTATGGGCATGTTCGGAGTGCAATGGTGAGGACCCGCAAATAACTCAATCATCCCCGCTGCTAGTGCTTAAGTCCCTTCATTATCTCTCTCAGTGTTAGCGACTCCAACATTGTTAGTTTACTATTTATTTTGTGCTTCCTCCTAGAACAGCGTCCTTGTCTGGTTGGCCCCCTTCAGACTTGATTTCTTGAATTCTTGTCATGGTCACAGACAAGCAATCATCATTTAAATCGTTGAATCGTCCTGCTCTCCTGGTTGTATTCTGAATATCTTCACTGTGCATAGCTCGTCAATTCTTCTCTGCAACAGTACTCGCAGTTCCGTCAGCACATGTTCTAGAATAGACAACATTCAGATAAAGATCCATAACACATCTGTAGAAGATAAGATCAAATATAACAGAAGTAGAATGGAGCAGCCCTAAGTAAGACTTACAAGTTAGATTCACCGCTAATGATGCAAATCCACACAAGCTGGATAAGGTAAAAAACACAAATGCTGTTTTCTTGCGACCAATCCTGTAGTGAAATAGCAACACATGAGAAATGGTTGAAGCGCCTCAGTTTGTTCCATCCATTAAAATAAATATCTCACACATTTTCAAAAAGAGAGCTTTAGTAACTTTTTTTTTGTTTAAAACAACAATCGGTAGCTGCCACATGTTGTGATGTGCTACTATAGAGGGTCACTGTGTCTTGTGTAGCACATGCACCATTCTCTGTATCAGCGTATAAGAGTACACAACTTAAATCTATCGAGATGGGAAATCATTAATCTTATTTTATTAATACCGTTTCATTGACTCAGTAAAGGTAGAGGTAAAGTACGAGATTTGAATCGGCGTCGTAGCACGCGAAAGTTCACCCATATGTGCTCGGGCCGACTATCCAGAAGTGTTCGAAGACTTCTGTGTCGCTTCAAGCATCGAAACTCACGATGCGAAGCGACATCCTCACCTTTCCAGAGTGTTACTCTGGTACCCATTTCTGCCAGCGGCTGGGTCAACCGCAGGAGTATTTTTGTTTCCAACCACGAGTACAACTCACACTGCTTCCAGCGGAAATAGAACACGGGTTGACCGAACGTCGGTAGCCCAGTCGGATAGTTTTC
Source organism: Megaustenia siamemsis (assembly GCA_032433765.1). Classification (NCBI taxonomy): domain Eukaryota; kingdom Metazoa; phylum Mollusca; class Gastropoda; order Stylommatophora; family Ariophantidae; genus Megaustenia; species Megaustenia siamemsis. The sequence goes on from JAVIAB010000050.1 coordinate 25,474,254, forward strand.
CCAACTTGACTACCGAGGCAACCAACTCAGTACATTTACTTAATCACTAAACAAACACTTACTTTAAACAAAAATATGTAATGATAATGTTAAATAAGACTAAAACAGAACAAATAAGAACTTGCCACCAATCCGTAAGGGCGGATATAAAAAAAGAACTGGAAGTGAGGATTCATTCGTCATATAAAAGCTTTAAAGCGAATGAAACATGAATTAGACAAAATAGCTAATAAATGGTGTGCTGTGAATGTAAAATAATCATCGCTGGCGTAGCTTACGTTGTTAAGGGCAGGCATTTTAAAAACAAATATTTCACAGAGTCCAGGCAATCCTGCTCGTTAGGGACATTCACGCAGAACGCTAATTTAACCCTTGAAGGACATGTCCGGGAGAATGAGGAAGTTGGTAAAGATAACTTAGGCTACCACCGATAGGTATATTCATCATTTCATAAAACTGTCTTGGTTTCTTTGACCATGACATTTCGGCTGAATGTACAACAGTTAAAGAGAACAAACGTGTGTGAAAACTTCTGATTTTAGTGGTCAGTACATGGCCTCTGTGTATGAAACTCTAAGTCACTCTAAGACATGGCCTTTGTGTATGAGACTCTAAGTCACTCTAAGACATGGCCTCTGTGTATGAGACTCTAAGTCACTCTAAGACATGGCCTTTGTGTATGAGACTCTAAGTCACTCTAAGACATGGCCTCTGTGTATGAGACTCTAAGTCACTCTAAGACATGGCCTTTGTACTTGAGACGCTAAGTCACTCTAAGACATGGCCTTTGTACTTGAGACTCTAAGTCACTCTTAGACATGGCCTGTGTGTATGAGACTCTAAGTCACTCTAAGACATGGCCTCTGTGCATGAGACTCTAAGTCACTCTAAGACATGTCCTTTGTGTATGAGACTCTAAGTCACTCTAAGACATTGCCTCTGTGTATGAGACTAAGTCCCTCTAAGACATGGCCTCTATGTATGAGACTCTAAGTCACTCTAAGACATTGCCTCTGTGTATGAGACTAAGTCACTCTAAAACATGGCCTCTATGTATGAGACTCTAAGTCACTCTAAGACCTTGCCTTTGTGTATGAGATTCTAAGTCACTCTAAGACATGGCCTCTGTTTATGAGACTCTAAGTCACTCTAAGACATTGCCTCTGTGTATGAGACTCTAATTCACTCTAAGACACTCTAAGATATGGCCTATGTGTGTGAGACTCTAAGTCACTCCAAGACATTGCCTTTGTGCATGAGACTCTAAGTCACTCTAAGACACTCTAAGATATGGCCTTTATGTATGAGACTCTAAGTCACTCTAAGATATGGCCTCTGTGTGTGAGACTAAGTCACTCCAAGACATTGCCTTTGTGTATGAGACTCTAAGTCACTCTAAGACACACTAAGATATGGCCTATGTGTGTGAGACTAAGTCACTCAAAGATATGGCCACTATGTAAGAGACTAAGTCACTCAAAGACATGGCCACTATGTAAGAGACTAAGTCACTCAAAGACATGGCCACTGTGTATGAGACTAAGTCACTCAAAGACATTGCCTTTGTGTGTGAGACTAAGTCACTCAAAGACATTGCCTTTGTGTGTGAGACTAAGTCACTCAAAGACATTGCCTTTGTGTGTGAGACTAAGTCACTCAAAGACATGGCCACTATGTAAGAGACTAAGTCACTCAAAGACATGCTTTTGATGACGGTGTTACAACTTTCATTGATAGAGTTACCAGATGATAGAAACAAGAAAAGCTGACAATTTTGTCTCAGAAAGATTTTTTTTTAAAGCTGGGAAGTGACATCATCATCCTCATTGAGTGCCGTCTCCGCGTCGAAGGTTGGCTACCATGGAGCGCCATTCCGCTTTGCCTCTTGCTTTGATCGTGCAGGTTGTCATAGGCCGACTTGTCAAACTTTGATGTTACTCATTCATGTTAGTCTTGGTCTGTCTCTGCCTCTTTTACCTTGTACTTTCCCTTCCAACTACAGAACTATTACCCGGAGGGACTGGTTGGTCTCGAGGCAATCCGCCGGCCTCCAGACAGAGAGGTTGTGGGTTCAAATCTCGGCTACACCGGTTGGGATTTTTATTTATGATTTCTCTCTGCGACAACCACCCCTGGTCTCAGCAGCGAGGTCCGACTTGAAACGTCAGTTACTCATCGACGGAAAAAATATTGTTGAACCTCCGAAGTCGGAGTTATCTGCCTGTGCGGCGAGGGACCCCTGTGCACACGGCTGCCAGGGAAAAATGGATTAACACGCAAAATTCAGTTCCTAGTCTCTAGGGACTTCGTCAGAGGTAAAAGCTGGCGAACGAAAAAAAAAGGAACTATTGCCCTAATTAGCCATGCCAACAAAATACTCTTGTAGATCATCGTGAATGTGATAGCAGAAAAGTAAGAACAAGAACTTCATTGAGTTCAAGCTGGTTTCAGACACAACAGAGGCACCCGGGACCACATCTTGAACGTGAGAAACATCCTTGAGAAGTGTAGGGAATACAGCCTAAAATTGCATACATGATTCATAGTTTACACCAAGGCCTGTGACTGCGTACATGATTCATAGTTTACACCAAGGCCTGTGACTGCGTACATGATTCATAGTTTACACCAAGGCCTGTGACTGCGTACATGATTCATAGTTTACACCAAGGCCTGTGACTGCGTACATGATTCATAGTTTACACCAAGGCTGTGACTGCGTACATGATTCATAGTTTACAGCAAGGCCTGTGACTGCGTACATGATTCATAGTTTACAGCAAGGCCTGTGACTGCGTACATGATTCATAGTTTACAGCAAGGCCTGTGACTGCATACATAATTCATAGTTTACAGCAAGGCCTGTGACTGCGTACATGATTCATAGTTTACACCAAGGCCTGTGACTGCGTACATGATTCATAGTTTACAGCAAGGCCTGTGACTGCGTACATGATTCATAGTTTACACCAAGGCCTGTGACTGCGTACATTAGAAACTGGAACAACATGACATATATGGGCTTTGAACACACCAAATACAACTTAACGAATCACTGTAACAGGAACAGCAAGCGGCTATCAGAATAGCGGGCGAAACATCAAACTGGTTTGAAGTACAATAAAGGGGTGAGACAGTGATGTATCTTCTCTCCGTAGCTGTTCAACATCTATACTTAGAACATCATGAGAAATGTCAGAAACGATAACATATTTGTGATGTTGCACCCTTTCACAATAAATGACAACTCAGATACGCTGATGCCACTGTCCTACACTCAAACAGTACAAAATGTTTAAAGGAGACAAATGAGTGTGTTAAAAAATACAATGAAGAGCAAAACCTCAATCTAGACATACAGAAAACTAAGTTCATATTCAATGAAAAAAGTCAACCCAAAATCATTAACAACATTGAAGAACTTGAAAGTGTAATAAACTGAATATCTGACATCTGTTGCAACTAACAATGGAAACTGCCATAAAGAGAACAAAAGAAGAGTAGCAATAGAAAGACAAAAGCTAAACGCCATGAAGAACATGTGGAAAATATTTTTTTAAAAACTAAAATTTTAATGACAGAGGGTCTGTATTTTCTCGATCGCAACAATTGTTTAATAATCATGGACAATCTCACAAGCAAGGAAGGACAATCGATTCAATCTCACAAGCAAGGAATGACAATCGATTCAATCTCACAAGCAAGGAATGACAATCGATTCAATCTCACAAGCAAGGAATGACAATCGATTCAATCTCACAAGCAAGGAATGACAATCGATTCAATCTCACAAGCAAGGAATGACAATCGATTCAATCGAAACAAAATGCTACAGACAAATCCTTAAGATACCTTGGATAATGAAAAATAGGAATGAAGACATATTTTAAAATTTGGACATTTAAAAAAAACTGGCTTATAAGCACTGATCTACAGAGGAAATTAAAATACAATGGCCGCTTCAAAAGACCGCTGGTTGGAAAGAACAATTATGGAAGGCATGGTTACTGTGTGACGCATCAGGAGCAGACCAAGAAGAAGCTGGTTTCAAGACATCAAAGAGAATCTGATCGTGACAATAAGTTGAAGATCTGGCTAGAGACAGAGATTCTTTCAGAAGGGACGGTGGTGAATGCAACGTTCTGTGGAGGATCTGGCTAGAGACAGAGATTCTTTCAGAAGGGACGGTGGTGAATGCAACGCTCTGTGGAAGATCTGGCTAGAGACAGAGATTCTTTCAGAAGGGACGGTGGTGAATGCAACGTTCTGTGGAAGGTCTAGATAGAGACAGAGATTCTTTCAGATGGGATGTGGTGAATGCAACGTTCTGTGGAGGATCTGGCTAGAGACAGAGATTCTTTCAGATGGGATGTGGTGAATGCAACGTTCTGTGGAAGATCTGGCTAGAGACAGAGATTCTTTCAGATGGGATGTGGTGAATGCAACGCTCTGTGGAAGATCTGGCTAGAGACAGAGATTCTTTCAGATGGGATGTGGTGAATACAACGCTCTGTGGAAGATCTGGCTAGAGACAGAGATTCTTTCAGAAGGGACGGTGGTGAATGCAACGTTCTGTGGAAGGTCTAGATAGAGACAGAGATTCTTTCAGATGGGATGTGGTGAATGCAACGTTCTGTGGAGGATCTGGCTAGAGACAGAGATTCTTTCAGATGGGATGTGGTGAATGCAACGTTCTGTGGAAGATCTGGCTAGAGACAGAGATTCTTTCAGATGGGATGTGGTGAATGCAACGCTCTGTGGAAGATCTGGCTAGAGACAGAGATTCTTTCAGATGGGATGTGGTGAATACAACGCTCTGTGGAAGATCTGGCTAGAGACAGAGATTCTTTCAGATGGGATGTGGTGAATACAACGCTCTGTGGAAGATCTGGCTAGAGACAGAGATTCTTTCAGATGGGATGTGGTGAATACAACGCTCTGTGGAAGATCTGGCTAGAGACAGAGATTCTTTCAGATGGGATGTGGTGAATACAACGCTCTGTGGAAGATCTGGAGAGAGACAGAGATTCTTTCAGATGGGATGTGGTGAATACAACGCTCTGTGGAAGATCTGGAGAGAGACATAGTTTCTTTGAGATCGGCGGTGGTGAATGCAACGTTCTACAATGGACATGCAACCTGATGACGATGACAAGAGATCTAAGTGACGGAGACAAATGTATTTACCCAACAACCAAGAGTTATCCACAGAGGGGTGGACGCTGCTTTTGCCTGAGCCATTCTGCATCTCACCTCTGTTCTGTTATAACCCCTCAGTGACAGCTAAGTCTGATGGTTATGTTATAACCCCTCAGTTATACCTAAGTCTGATGGTTCTGTCATAACCCCTCAGTTACACCTAAGTCTGATGGTTCTGTTATAACCCCTCAGTTACACCTAAGTCTGATGGTTCTGTTATAACCCCTCAGTGACAGCTAAGTCTGATGGTTCTGTTATAACCCCTCAGTGACAGCTAAGTCTGATGGTTTTGTTATAACCCCTCAGTGACAGCTAAGTCTGATGGTTCTGTTATAACCCCTCAGTGACACCTAAGTCTGATGGTTCTATTATAACCCCTCAGTTACACCTAAGTCTGATGGTTCTGTTATAACCCCTCAGTTACACCTAAGTCTGATGGTTCTGTTATAACCCCTCAGTTACACCTAAGTCTGATGGTTCTGTTATAACCCCTCAGTTACACCTAAGTCTGATGGTTCTGTTATAACCCCTCAGTTACACCTAAGTCTGATGGTTTACTAAGCCTGCCAATAAAAACAAATTAGTGATCTGGATAGTAAGGACGGCAGAGACCCTATAGACACAAACAGTTCTTGTGTTTTGTCAATATGGACACGTGATCAAAGAATATAAAATGTGTGAAACACATACGCTGGAATGATTCTAGAGATAATTCTCAGACCTTACACGGAGGTGAAGGCCCTCCTACCAGCACCAGAGCTGGAAGTTGTCAGCGACCCACAGCTGATGGCTTGCGCCTGGATCGGTGAACCAAAACCATCCAGACCCTGCTCCACCTCTCCGTGGTGTCTCTAGTAACAGACTAACCTGTCTAGTCTGGCCAAGCGAGCAGGGATCGAAGAGGGAAGACAACCCGGTACTCAAAATTGTCGTGCTGAAGCCGGATGTGTTGGGCCGTAGGCGCAAATATAACAGTTATACTGCAAACCACAACACAACACAGACACGTCCACTTAACGTCCTTTTAAGGACGGATGACGAAGAGGAATTCTACAGTCTACGAATACTCTAGAATACTTTAGTCATCGGGCGAACGCAAGCAAGCAGACCTTACACAGAAATGACTCAATTGTTGTTTAAAGAGATCAATTCCAATATGTTTCTATAGAAGTAAATCAACATGTTAATAAATGATGGAACAGGTGGTAACAAATAGTTTAGTTAGTTCATTAAAGGGTAAAGTACGAGACTTGAACCGGCGTCTTAGCACGCGAGTTTACACCCATATGTGCTCGGCCGCCTATCCAGAAATGTTCGGAGATTTAAGTATAGTGTCGCCTCAAGCATCGAAACTCACGATGCGAGGCGACATTCCTCACCTTCCCACTGTAATACCCTGGTACCCATTTCTGCCAACGGCTGGGTCGACCATGGGGGTATTTTGTTTCCAACCACGAGTACAACTCACACTGCTCCCAGCGGGAATCGAACACGGGTTGTCCGAACGTCGGTAGTCCAGTCGGCTGTAGTTAACTAATTCAGGTGTGAATATAGAATTGAATCAGATAGTGTCCAGAGAATAAGGCTAACTGTTAGTGAGGTACCTATCATACCATGTGTTTTGAAGACATATATTATTGACATCTTCACAGTTTTATATAGAAGTTAGGTCCATGTGTTCACTCATTTGAAAGATCAGCCCTGAATTGACCCAACACAATAATTGAATTAGTAGCCCTGACCATCACACAGTAGAGAAAGTAGGATCACATCCATTGGTTGTTGCCTTGTGTATATCTTCCAACCAACTACAATTTGAGAACGAAGAGGAACGATGCTTATTGAGTCTTAAGTTGAACATTTAAATTAACATAATAGAATAAATGAATTCTGATGAAGCCATCTGATTAATATTAAAGATATGAATTCAAAAGCAAATCAGATTGAAAGAACCACATTAAATAGTAGGGAGCCGCGATAGCTCAGTGGTTAGTGAACTGGACTACAAAGGACAAGGGGTAGGGTTCGATCCCAACGGACGGCTTCCGGGTTCACCCAGCCTTAAATGGGTACCGGATTTTTTTTCTGAGAAAGTAAAGCGGTACGGGCGTAATACCGACCACATTACCCCCAAAATCATGTGCCGAAGGACTGTAAAATTTATGGTCACTAACACCATATTCCCCATACGCCGCCACTTGGTGTGACGGGGGTACTTTACTTTACTTACATTAAATAGTATTGTTATTGAATTCGATGTTGATACATGTGTTGTCATGACAACCATTTTTCCAAGAAGGTCCTCTTTATTTCTCAACAATTCCTAACTGCTCGTGGATCCAACTCTCTTCACCAATCGCATTTGTTGTGGGTGTCCGCATTCGTCTCTCTCCACCAATGGCATTTGTTGTGGGTGTCCGCATTCGTCTCTCTCCACCAATGGCATTTGTTGTGAGTGTCGACATACGTTTTTGTGACTGCAACAAGGCATCTCAAATGTAAATATTTAGAAAAAAAAAGATTGCCTTGTGAGAGTCAATACGTACCTATTAATGATCAAAGACACTGACAGAAGGCTTGGTATGAACGTCAAGGAGAATATGAAGAGGTTCAAGTATAGATTGCTACCAAGAGCGGAGACACCAAATGATAACCCATACCCGGTAAGTGATGCCGTGCACCTGAAATAAGCAGAATATAAAGGTTCATACATTGAGAGCAAATATAAATTAATAATCTCTCTCTCTCTCTCTCTCTCTCTCTCTCTCTCTCTCTCTCTCTCTGCGATCAAGACTCAATCAGAGTAGGATTCCAGACTCTCTCATGAAGTCAGATGTCTGTTTAAGCGATTCGATTGCCCCATATAGTTTTTCTTCCAGGGAGGTGGGCGTGAACCACATTGCTCTTCTCAGGTCTGTGTACTGGGGGCAATCCTGTATAACATGTTTTGTAGTCATATTGTCCAGTGTACAGTGGCATAGGCTGGTTGTACCTATTTTGAATTTGGTGAACGTGTGATTTCTCATTCCATTGTGGCCAGTGCGTAGGCGAAGTATGATGACTTGATCCCTCCTTGATAGTTAATGGTATCCGTCCCTCTCGTTATGCTTTGGGTGTTCTCGTTTCCATTTTTCATGAATTTTAATGAACTCACATTGTGGTGAATTGGTTAGTGTAACTGTATTCATACGACGGCCACATAATTAGGGTTTGACTCCGAGCTGACGAAAGTTGTCTTTTTTCATCCAATCCATGATTTCTCTTCTGCTACTGGTGTCAACTTTTGTTCCACATCGACAAGGATCTTGAAATGGACAACACACTTGAGCCGGTCTTCTTAAGTTCACCGAAGTCTGTCGCGATTATAGATTTGCTCTGTAGATATATCTTAGGCAAGCTACAACGACTTAAATACATCGCCTACATTAGCAATAAAACAACACAAATCAGTACAAAACAGCCTTTCGGAAAAATAAAAAACAAGCAAGACACGAATTGATATTCAGGGTGTTCATTCAGGACAAATAAGAGACAAACCAGAACTGATAACAAACATGAATAACCCATTACAAATGAAGCAGCCAGTATCAAACTGTTTTAATATGTTTTAATGTCCTAATACAAAACACAATCATAATTACCAGAGAAGCTGCAAGATAACTGAGGTCTTGAACAAATGCCATCCCTTGTAGATATCAATGTAGGTGTACTTTGTTGACTTTCCGGAACTGTGCATCTCTGCTGCCACTGCCTGAAACGTGCAGTCATGATTTATCAAATACCATGAGCGAAAGATTGAGTCAATAATTAATTAGTATTTAACAAAGATCACTCTCTGAAATATGTCAACAGTGAGTTCAACTTTTTTAAATTAAATAATGATGGTTCATCGTATATCCCTAGAGACGCTAATAGTACGCTAGTACGCTAGTACGCTAATCTTACGGTCTGTTCTTTGATGTGCGACGGGGATAATCTGACGACTAACTGTATGTCTATATGTTCGGAATTGGAGTCAACAACGATGGCCTACCATCATCAAGCGCTAAACATTTTTTCAAAATATGACGATCATCATTTTCAGAGGACGTGAACTCCCGGTATATGGTGGATAGGCGGCGGGAACAATTGAAGGCTATGCATGAAAAGTGTTCCTTGTTGCAGTTTCCTCATATTCCAAGTCTGGCTTGTTGCAGGAGCTACTGAGTTGAGGGCTCTGTGCACACCGTGAGCTGTGTGTCTCATCCGTTTTGATCCTGTTTCGATATTCAAATTGTTTACGATGAATGATGATATCGTATGACAGGGAACAATTGGATGCGTTCACTTTCTGCGCGGTTTCGCCTTATGTCTTTTGGCATGTGCTGAGACTGCTACGATGGGGGCTACAGTTACCTTTCTTTGTTTGGGAGATGAGATATTAATTCGGATGATTACGCTGGCACCGGCGGTTGAGCAATTATGGATTTTAATTCGTTTGCAGTGATACCGGGGCCTTCCATAACCAAATAACCAAATATTAAATAGTGAGAACAGACATACGGCTGGCGTATGTAAAATGGCACATATCAACTTAAACAGTCAGGAAACTATGTTTACGACATGTTTCCCACTTCTGGTGTATACTGTAGGTTTCTGTGGAACTTGAAAATAAAGAAAACATGCCCAGTGCAGTCGTCAAGAGGTGTTCAGGTATTTATTTCAGCCCCATTAAAGAAAAAGAACCAATGTGGATAAAAGATGCATCCACATTTTGGAGAAATGAGGTTTTTCTTCAGTCCATTGGGCCACCTAATCAAAGGGAAATAATACTGCAGTCACTTTCGTGTTTTGGGTTTTTGTCTTCTCTTGGCAAGGTACAACCCATTCAGCCATAATGTTTTATGTGTTATATTAGATCCCAACTGTCATCATAACATCAACACAACATCAACAAAACATCAACAAAACATCATCAAAACATCATCAAAACATCAACAAAACATCAACAAAACATCAACAAAACATCATCAAAACATCAACAAAACATCAACAAAACATCAACAAAACATCATCAAAACATCAACAAAACATCAACAAAACATCATCAAAACATCAACAAAACATCAACAAAACATCAACAAAACATCATCAAAACATCAACAAAACATCAACAAAATATCAACAAGACATCAACAAAACATCTTCAAAAATTCATCAAAACATCAACAAAACATCAACAAAACATCAACAAAACATCAACAAAACATCAACAAAACATCATCAAAACATCTTCAAAACATCAACAAAACATCAACAAAACACCAACAAAACATCATCAAAACATCAACAAAACATCAACAAAACATCATCAAAACATCAACAAAACATCAACAAAACATCAACAAAACATCATCAAAACATCAACAAAACATCATCAAAACATCATCAAAACATCATCAAAACATCAACAAAACATCAACAAAACATCAAAAAAACATCAACAAAACATCATCAAAACATCAACAAAACATCAACAAAACATCAACAAAACATCATCAAAACATCAACAAAACATCAACAAAACATCAACAAAACATCAACAAAACATCAACAAAACATCAACAAAACATCATCAAAACATCAACAAAACATCATCAAAACATCAACAAAACATCAACAAAACATCAACAAAACATCAACAAAACATCATCAAAACATCAACAAAACATCAACAAAACATCAACAAAACATCAACAAAACATCAACAAAACATCAACAAAACATCAACAAAACAAATATCTTGCGTGCTAAATATAATGTTGAGTTCATTACTTTTGTTTAGAATTTTGTCTTCTCACTGGAAGTGTCAGTGCTCGACCTGTTCAACCACAGACTATGAGATCATCATCATCATCATCATCAATTACCGGGCCTGCTGGCGTAGGTGATCATGTCTCTCCACAACTTTCGATCTCGACGGTTATTTATCATTTCTGTTGTTGATCTTCTGCCAAGCCAATCTCTTAAGCTGTCTGGTATTTTTTCTCTTTGCTTCCCTATATCTCTTCGTCCCTCAATTTTTTCAGTTGTTACAATATATTCCAGTTGTTCTCTTCTCATTACATGGCCAAAAAAATGATGATTGTTTCTTCCAAATATTGGATATTAGCTCTCTTTTTGCTTTGACCTCTTTCAGAACATTTTAATTACTCTTCTTAGCTGTCCATTTTATTCTTAACATTCTTCTGTAAAACCACATTTCTACAGACTCCAGTGAGACTATGAGATAGCAACTGCAATAATACAAATGGTAATGAAAACAATGTGCACAGGGCTGGTCCAGTAAAGACTGCCTGGCCAGTGTTGACGCTGAGAAACGTGAACTATTTAGTCGTGAGCATGCTGTACAGAGACATGGCAAGTTACAATTACGTGCAACCTCATGAGAATTCAACAAAGATAAATGACAGATTATACAATTATAAGGAGATGAAATGTGTTAGACGAATGACTGGAAACAGCCTGAGAGATACGATTAGAAATGAAGAACTGAGAAGAAGCTAGGAATAACCACCCCCACCCCCACCATTGATTATATAAAGAAACAACAGAAAAAATGGTTTGGCCGTGAGACAAGGCAGAAAGATCAAAATACAACACAAGGAGCCTTCAATAAACGTTGCGAGAACACCAGACCCAAGGGCCGACAACGAAAATAATGAATTGATTGAATATTAGAAACACTAGGAAACATAACAGCAGCAGAGGCGAACAAAAGAGCAAGAGGCCACAAGTTATATTTCCCCTCGACGCTGAAAGGCAGATGAGGAAGGAAAGAAGAAGATAAAGAGACAAAATAACCTACTTGAAGTGAGACAACACAAAGTAAACGAATCAGAGACAGACACAGACTACAGTAGACTGACAATATCAATAGATGAACTGGAGTACTCAATGAAAGTGTGAACCATCAGGACAAAGGACAGGGTGATATGGTGCTACCTGCTAGCCAACCTTCATTGTGGTGAGGCATAACATGATGTTAATGACGCGAAATTCGTTCTTGATAAATTTCGATTTCTAAAAAATAATAATGAAACATTTTTTTAGAAGTATCTGACCTTAATGATGTCTAAACTGTCCTTTGGTACTTCCTGCTTGTTCCAGCGGGCTATCCACTCAACTACCTTTTGGGCTTCCTCCACTCGGCCACTAACTGTCAACCACCGCAGACTTTCTGGAGCAATACTAGAATTGTGTAGAAAATATTATTGAGTTCATGAGAGTTAAATAACTTGCAAGAATAACAATCAAGAAGGCTTGTAACATTGTATGGTCATTTCATGACGACGAATTTTGGCATGAGCCAGCTCTGACGGCCTTTCTCGTGATCGGTCAGATAGGAGAGCAGGGCAACATTATAACTCAGTTGCTTGTTTACTATATCATCATCATCAAGTATCATGCCTGCTGGCGTATGTGATCATGTCTCTCCACAACTCTCAATCTCGACAGTTATTTATCATTTCTATTGTTGACCTTCTGCTAAGCCATTCTCTTAAGCTGTCTGGTATCTTTTATCTTTGCTTCCTTCTTTCTCTTCGTTCCTCAATTTTCCCAGTTGTTACAATAAACTCCAGTTGTTCTCTTCTCATTACATGGCCAAAAAAAAGATGATCGTTTTTTTTTCGTAATATTGGATCTTAGCTCCCTCTTTGCTTTGGCCACTTTCAGGGCGTTTTCATTATTCTTCTTTGCTCTCACTGGTATTCTCAACATTCTTTTGTAAAACCATTATTCTACACCCTCCAGCGATTTTCTTGTCTGTTTTCCCATTGTCCATGATTCACATCCATATGTTAATACTGGTTCAACATAATGTTTAAAAACTTTTTCTCTTGTTTCTATTGTCAAAAATGGATTGCACATTATGTTCCATATTTTTTTTGGGACGCTGCTTTTGCCTGAGCAATTCTGCATCTCACCTCTGTTCTGTTATAACCCATCAGTGACAACTAAGTCTGATAGTTCTGTAATAACCCCTCAGTTACAAGTAAGTAAAGACAAAAACAGTTGATCAACATTGCCCACACATGTAGTTCAGTTTTTTAAAAAAATCAATTTCTCCCACTCTACATTTACAAGTATCCCCACAAAAACAGGAATTGCCATCTTTCTACACTTACAAGTGTTCCCATTAAAACAGGAACTGTCATACACTCTACATTTACGAGTATTCCCACTAAAACAGGAACTGTTATACACTCCACACTTACACGTATTCTCACAAAAACAGCAATTGCCATCATTCCACACTTACACGTATTCTCACAAAAACAGGAATTGCCATCACTCCACACTTACACGTATTCCCACTAAAACAGGAACTGTCATACACTCCACACTTACACGTATTCTCACAAAAACAGGAATTGCCATCACTACACACTTACACGTATTCCCACTAAAACAGGAACTGTCATACACTCCACACTTACACGTATTCTCACAAAAACAGGAATTGCCATCACTACACACTTACACGTATTCTCACTAAAACAGGAACTGTTATACACTCCACACTTACACGTATTCTCACTAAAACAGGAACTGTTATACACTCCACACTTACACGTATTCTCAGTAAAACAGGAACTGTCATACACTCCACACTTACAAGCATTCTCACTAAAACAGAAACTGTCATACACTCCACACTTACACGTATTCTCACTAAAACAGAAACTGTCATACACTCCACACTTACACGTATTCTCACTAAAACAGGAACTGTCATTACTCCACACATACAAGTATTCCCACTAAAACAGGAACTGTCACCACTCCACACATACAAGTATTCCCACTAAAACAGGAAATGTCATCACTCCACACATACAAGTATTCTCACTAAAACAGGAACTGTCATCACTCCACACATACAAGTATTCCCACTAAAACAGGAAATGTCATCACTCCACACATACAAGTATTCTCACTAAAACAGGAACTGTCATCACTCCACACATACAAGTATTCTCACTAAAACAGGAACTGTCATCACTCCACACTTACAAGTATTCTCACTAAAACAGGAAGTGTCATTACTCCACACTTACAAGTATTCTCACTAAAACAGGAAGTGTCATTACTCCACACTTACAAGTATTCTCACTAAAACAGGAACTGTCATCACGCCACACTTACAAGTATTCTCACGAAAACAGGAACTGTCATCACGCCACACTTACAAGTATTCTCACGAAAACAGGAACTGTCATCACGCCACACTTACAAGTATTCTCACGAAAACAGGAAGTGTCATTACTCCACACTTACAAGTATTCTCACTAAAACAGGAAGTGTCATTACTCCACACTTACAAGTATTCTCACTAAAACAGGAACTGTCATCACGCCACACTTACAAGTATTCTCACGAAAACAGGAACTGTCATCACGCCACACTTACAAGTATTCTCACTAAAACAGGAACTGTCATCACTCCACACTTACAAGTATTCTCACTAAAACAGGAACTGTCATCACTCCACACTTACAAGTATTCTCACTAAAACAGGAACTGTCATCACTCCACACTTACAAGTATTCTCACTAAAACAGGAAGTGTCATCACTCCACACTTACAAGTATTCTCACTAAAACAGGAAGTGTCATTACTCCACACTTACAAGTATTCTCACTAAAACAGGAAGTGTCATTACTCCACACTTACAAGTATTCTCACTAAAACAGGAAGTGTCATCACGCCACACTTACAAGTATCCCAGTGAGAAGGGCAAGGTCATCGCTGCACACATCCAGTGTACCATTCTCCAATCTTGTGTTCTCCAGGCGACCAAGGCCATCAGAGCGGTGCCAATATTGAAGGTTGGTATCAGGGAAACGATTGCACGTCTTGAGGGTATAACAAACTCTGTGGTGTATGGAACACAAGCGGCCAGGTAGCCACCTATTGCCATTCCAATAAAAAACCTGAAAAAAGCATTAAAACAGGTAAGACATAATTGTTATGTGGCATATCACAATTGTTATATTTTATAAATATTTATAGACACTTAATAATACAATTTTGAAAACATGTATTAATATCATTGGAGCGATTAATGTCTCTTTTGAGAAATGGATCGTTGACTTGCATTTACGCAAGCAATATAAGAACTAGTTTAATGTATAAGAACTGGTTTAATGTATAAGAACTAGTTTAATGTATAAGAACTAGTTTAATGTATAAGAACTGGTTTAATGTATAAGAACTGGTTTAATGTATAAGAACTAGTTTAATGTATAAGAACTGGTTTAATGTATAAGAACTGGTTTAATGTATAAGAACTAGTTTAATGTATAAGAACTAGTTTAATGTATAAGAACTAGTTTAATGTATAAGAACTAGTTTAATGTATAAGAACTGGTTTAATGTTAATCGCATGCAATTTGTTTTCAAAACATGTTTAGGTATCTATGGCCACATATCATGAGAATATCATTCAAAAGCGAATGGGAATTTTTCTCCCTTTAGTTCTTATTTTGCATTACACCACACATGGGACTAATAAGATTTCTCTCTCTCTCTCTCTCTCTCTCTCTCTCTCTCTCTCTCTCTCTGCGATCAGGACTCAATCAGAGTAGGATTCCAGACTCTCACATGAAGTCAGCTGTCAGGTTAAGTGTGTTGATCGCCCCCACAGACAGAACATCACAATTAGAGTCTGCCAGATCCACTCTGATTGAACACCCGTTGAAACGTTGCACTGTGTTCTGCGCCAGTGACCCAGTGCATCCGATTTCAGCCAGCATTTTATTCAGGTTTGCTTTCCTTAGCCTTTGATTGTCTCCAATCTTCCTGCAAGGCAGCAGATTGTCTTTTCTGTATGGGGATTCTGCCCTTAGATGGTCGGCCCTCCCAGGCTTACGAGCACCATCTATAAGATTTAAGACTCATTTATCCCCCATATAATGGAATTAACTTTAGCGCTAAAGCTGAATCCACATTCTTATTTATAACATTATCAGTTATAAGAAAACGTTTAATATGTAATTTGCAGGTAAAAAATAAAAAACAACTTTTTTATAATTATCACCTACAATTACCATTTATTAATTCCTTTTTTTCGTATATCTATTCATAATATGAATATGACAATGTTAATGGAAATATTTGCACAAGAAAAACTAAACATCAGCGTAACGTTAGACGGCAGTCAGACATATAGTTAAAAAAAAAAAATGTAAAGTGCCCCCGTCACGCCAAGTGGCGGCGTATGGGGAATATGGTGTTAGTGACCATGAATTTTACAGTCCTTCGGCACATGATTTTTGGGGTAATGTGATCGGTATTACGCCCGTACAGCTTTACTTTCTCAGAAAAAAAATCCGGTACCCATTTAAGGCTGGGTGAACCCGGAAGCCGTCCGTTGGGATCGAACCCTACCCCTTGTCCTTTGTAGTCCAGTTCACTAACCACTGAGCTATCGCGGCTCCCAGTCAGACATATACACGACAATAAAGCAACATTTATTTTCCTACCTCAACACGGCAAACATCTCCCAGACTGTAGAGAAGCCGGCGATGAAGTTGAAGACAATACACAAGGCTGTATTCAGGTAAATGGTCTTCTTCCTGCCCACAAGATCAGCCATCTGACCTGATATCATGGCACCGACCAGAACCCCGAACATTTGAATAGATGTAGATAAAGGGACCATCCACTTCTTCTCGCACACCAAATCCCACTGTTGGTTTAAAACAGCATCCGATTACAAAGATGCTAATTATATATATGGTTGGTTGGTTGGTTGGTTGGTTGGTTGGTTGGTTGGTTGGTTGGTTGATTGCGTTCGCCCGATGACTAAAGTATTCTAGAGTATCGTGATAAACTAGAATATTCCTCTTCATCATCCGCCCTTACTAGGACGTAGTGGACGTGTCTGCGTTGTGTTGTGGTTTGCAGTATAACTGTTATATTTGCGCCTTTCGGCCCAACACATCCGACTTCAGCAGGACATTTTTTGAGTACCGGGTTGTCTTCCCTCTTCGATCCTTGCACGCTTGGCCAGACTAGACAGGTTAGTCTGTTACTGGAGGCACCACGGAGAGGTGGAGCAGGGTCTGGATGGTTTTGGCTCACCGATCCTGGCGGAAGCCATCAGCTGTGGGACGCTGACAACTTCCAGCTCTGCTGCTGGTAGACACACCTTCGCCTCCAATAATATAAATAATTAGCATTCTCAGTTTTATTACAGTTTGACCTTCTTCAAAGGAGCCGCGATAGCTCAGTGACCTGGACTACACAGGACAAGGTCCTTTCCATCGACGAGGTCGGGTGGGATCCTGATCGACGGCTTCCAGATGTACCCAGCCTTAAATTGGTCCCGGATGGAGAGAGAAAGATAGAGGAGAGAGATAAAGAGAGAACAGCAGAAGTACAGTTATATGGTGTTTTATGAAAGGAAATTCTCCTTTCAAACAATAACATCCCTCTCTATCATCCCCCGGGACATCGCCACTCGCAAAATTACAGTAAGTGCAGTTTCATATGAAAAACATTACGTATTTGGTTTATTTGTGTACATGTTTTAACTCATTATTTATAGTGGTTGTGTTATCTTTACATTAAATTACGTGTATTTGCTACTTAAGTTTAATCATAATAGGGTCTGGGAACTTCCCACCTCTCTTTCCCTTTGTTTCTTATTTCTCTGTTTGGACTTTGACAAGTTCAGAGTTCGAACGACGAGATAATTACGTTTGATGTACAAGACACTACTGTAAGGAGACGTCATTTTGTGCGGAGCATCATTGGTTATACAAAGTTCCTCTAGACGCTGGAGATCTATTGTTAACGATCTATGCCCCAACTGATGGTAAACAGAGGGGCAAAATTAGACAAACTTCAGTTTTTATTCATGACCAAAGAACAATCGTCAAAACGGAGATGAGATGTCTTAGAGAAATGATGGATGTGGGACATAATTTGAGATGTCAAAACGGAGATGAGATGTCTTAGAGAAATGATGGATGTGGGGACATAATTTGAGATGTCAAAACGGAGATGAGATGTCTTAGAGAAATGATGGATGTGGGACATAATTTGAGATGTCAAAACGGAGATGAGATGTCTTAGAGAAATGACGGATGTGTGGACATAATTTGAGATATCAAAACAGAGATGAGATGTCTTAGAGAAATGATGAATGTGTGAAACATAATTTGAGATGTCAAAACGGAGATGAGATGTCTTAGAGAAATGATGGATGTGTGGACATAATTTGAGATATCAAAACAGAGATGAGATGTCTTAGAGAAATGATGAATGTGTGAACATAATTTGAGATGTCAAAACGGAGATGAGATGTCTTAGAGAAATGATGGATGTGGGGACATAATTTGAGATGTCAAAACGGAGATGAGATGTCTTAGAGAAATGATGGATGTGGGGACATAATTTGAGATGTCAAAACGGAGATGAGATGTCTTAGAGAAATGATGGATGTGGGGACATAATTTGAGATGTCAAAACGGAGATGAGATGTCTTAGAGAAATGATGGATGTGGGGACATAATTTGAGATGTCAAAACGGAGATGAGATGTCTTAGAGAAATGACGGATGTGTGGACATAATTTGAGATATCAAAACAGAGATGAGATGTCTTAGAGAAATGATGAATGTGTGAAACATAATTTGAGATGTCAAAACGGAGATGAGATGTCTTAGAGAAATGATGGATGTGTGGACATAATTTGAGATATCAAAACAGAGATGAGATGTCTTAGAGAAATGATGAATGTGTGAACATAATTTGAGATGTCAAAACGGAGATGAGATGTCTTAGAGAAATGATGGATGTGGGGACATAATTTGAGATGTCAAAACGGAGATGAGATGTCTTAGAGAAATGATGGATGTGGGGACATAATTTGAGATGTCAAAACGGAGATGAGATGTCTTAGAGAAATGACGGATGTGTGGACATAATTTGAGATGTCAAAACGGAGATGAGATGTCTTAGAGAAATGATGGATGTGTGGACATAATTTGAGATGTCAAAACGGAGATGAGATGTCTTAGAGAAATGATGGATGTGTGGACATAATTTGAGATGTCAAAACGGAGATGAGATGTCTTAGAGAAATGACGGATGTGTGGACATAATTTGAGATGTCAAAACGGAGATGAGATGTCTTAGAGAAATGATGGATGTGTGGACATAATTTGAGATGTCAAAACGGAGATGAGATGTCTTAGAGAAATGATGGATGTGTGGACATAATTTGAGATGTCAAAACGGAGATGAGATGTCTTAGAGAAATGATGGATGTGGGGACATAATTTGAGATGTCAAAACGGAGATGAGATGTCTTAGAGAAATGATGGATGTGGGGACATAATTTAGGATGCAAATATAAGGAAAAGAGTAAACGCTACAACAGTGTTGAGTCCTATAAAGAAACAGCTATTTTAGTTAAAGCTACAGCTAAAGTCCTATTTTAGCCATATAAATTATTTAGGGAAACGAGTGATCTCCCCTTAGTTATAGTCGCTACAAAGGTTTTCAACTACAAAAAATATTTTAAGTGTTAATGTTATATTTATAACGAAGAGATAGAGGGAAGCAAATAGAAAAAAAATAACAGACAGCTTAAGAGAATGGCTTGGCAGAAGGTCAACAACAGAAATGATAAATAGCTGCCGAGATCGAAAATTGTGGAGAGACATGATCACCTACGCCAGTAGGCCATGTACTTGATGATGATGATGTTATATTTATGACTTTGTCCTCACGTTGTTCCTCTTTTCTATACAATGAGGGGTACTAAAAAGTGCAAGAGGAAGTCACTCTTCCGAACTTGAATTTATATGACTAATCTATAACTTTACCAAAAAACAACAGATACAGTCTGGACATGTAACTCGGTCACCATCAGACTGCTTCCCTCAGATGGGAAAAAAGACAGACCTAAAATATGATTTCAGTAAATAGCTGCTGCAATGAGGAACCTCGTGGTTGAGTAGTTAGTCTTCTCGCTACCTTATCACCAGGATCCTCCGGGTTCTATGCCCTAAAGTTTCGGAATTCTTTTTTCGGACCATGAAGCTCCATGGTTCATCGAGTCTATAGAAAATTGATACTAGAGATTGTTCTGGTAAGTAAAGACGATAACATCACCCAATAATGTGACATGACCAACACATGGTCACTAATATCACATTACTCTTACTTCAGGTGACATGACCAACACATGGTCACTAATATCACATTACTCTTACTTCAGGTGACATGGCCAAGACAACACATGGCCACTAATATCACATTACTCTTACTTCAGGTGACATGACCAACACATGGCCACTAATATCACATTACTCTTACTTCAGGTGACATGGCCAAGACAACACATGGTCACTAATATCACATTACTCTTACTTCAGGTGACATGACCAAGACAATACATGGCCACTAATATCACATTACTCTTACTTCAGGTGACATGGCCAACACATGGTCACTAATATCACATTACTCTTACTTCAGGTGACATGACCAACACATGGCCACTAATATCACATTACTCTTACTTCAGGTGACATGACCAACACATGGCCACTAATGTCACATTACTCTTACTTCAGGTGACATGACCAACACATGGCCACTAATATCACATTACTCTTACTTCAGGTGACATGACCAACACATGGCCACTAATATCACATTACTCTTACTTCAGGTGACATGACCAACACATGGCCACTAATATCACATTACTCTTACTTCAGGTGACATGACCAACACATGGCCACTAATATCACATTACTCTTACTTCAGGTGACATGGCCAAGACAACACATGGTCACTAATATCACATTACTCTTACTTCAGGTGACATGACCAACACATGGCCACTAATATCACATTACTCTTACTTCATGTGACATGACCAACACATGGCCACTAATATCACATTACTCTTACTTCAGATGACATGACCAACACATGGCCACTAATATCACATTACTCTTACTTCAGGTGACATGACCAACACATGGCCACTAATATCACATTATTCTTACTTCAGGTGACATGGCCAACACATGGCCACTAATATCACATTACTCTTACTTCAGGTGACATGGCCAACACATGGCCACTAATATCACATTACTCTTACTTCAGGTGACATGACCAACACATGGCCACTAATATCACATTACTCTTACTTCAGGTGACATGACCAACACATGGCCACTAATATCACATTACTCTTACTTCAGGTGACATGGCCAACACATGGCCACTAATATCACATTACTCTTACTTCAGGTGACATGGCCAACACATGGCCACTAATATCACATTACTCTTACTTCAGGTAGGCCGTGGAGGGAACCTTTACTTTTATTTTACTACAACGATGAAATTCACTTTTATATATACAAACATCACCTCAGTGCAAAATAAAGACAAGTGGAACAATATTAAAACAAGTATATGAATTTAAATATTTGGGAACTTTGTTAACCTCAGATGGAAGATGCACAACAGAGGTGAGATGCAGAATGGCTCAGGCAAAAGTAGCTTTCCAAAAAATGAGGAAGATCCATTTTTGACAATTGAAACAAGAAAAAGTTCTTAAATGTTATCTAGAGCCAGTCTTAACATATGGATGTGAATCATGGACAATTGGACAACAGACAAGAAAATCACTTGAGTCTGTAGAAATGTGGTTTTACAGAAGAATGTTGAGAATACCATGGATACCTAAGAAGAGTAATAAAAACGTTCTAAAAGAGGCCAAAGCAAAAAGAGAGCTAATTTTCAAGATTATGAAAAAACAATCATTATTTTTGGACATGTAATGAGAAGAGAACAACTTGAATATATTGTAACAGCTGGAAAATGTGAGGGACGAAAAGATAGAGGGAAGCAAGGAGGAAAGATACAAGACAGCTTAAGAGAATGGCTCGGCAGAAGGTCAACAACAAAAATGATAAATAACTGTTGTGATCGAAAATTGTGGAGAGACATGATCACCTACGCCAGCCGGCCCGGTACTTGATGATGATATATATATCATATAAACCTATCTCATTAACAATGGTAAGTACACCAGACTTACCTCATTAACAATGGTAAGTACACCAGACTTACCTCATTAACAATGGTAAGTACACCAGACTTACCTCATTTAACAATGGTAAGTACACCAGACTTACCTCATTAACAATGGTAAGTACACCAGACTTACCTCATTAACAATGGTAAGTACACCAGACTTACCTCATTAACAATGGTAAGTACATTCGATTCAAAAATGCGATTGTTACAGGCGGTTGTGTTCACCCAACACTTCTTGGCGAACGCTGGTGTGTCGTGGAGGCTATTGTTCCCATGGCAGTACAGTTCTTCAGAGACAGCAGTCAGGTTGTCCGGCAGACAGCACCACTTGGGCACAAAGTTACCAAACGACATCTGATCTGACAGAAAGCGTCAATGACGTCATAACGTCAGCTAACTACGTTCCAATGTAACCAAAAACACGACAACAATAACAATAATTTAGAAGTGTCGTTGTACACCACGTGTTACAGGTATACTGGAATGTTCTTCTACTGCCACCTTCATTCATTTAACTCTTTCCGTACGTTGAGCCGCACCATGCGCCATGCCGATTTCGGTCATGTACGTTGAGCCGCACAGTGCGTCACTCTCAATTTGATTAGTGTAAACTGTCACCAAACATTCTCTTTACATGTCTTGTATCATCTTGGTATTGGTGAAATCTAATTCATTGTTTAATTATCTAAAAATTCATATATATGTTAAGTGTTAGATAAATATCAACATGTAGATTGATATCTAGATTGAAGACATGAGAAATGTTGTCTCTGAAATCTCTACCGGTAAATTAATAAAAACCTTTCGTACTAAAAGAGTTAAACTGAGATTATTTACGTCTGAAGTCTGTTTCAGGGTTTAAATCCTAAGTCTGTTTCAGGGTTTAACTCTCACTAAACGTTTCCTTCCGTAGGAGATGGGCGTGCATCACATTCTTGTTATCAATTCTACCTGATGATAACGTCTTACAGATATTGTTCTCATATCGTATTTGCGAGATGTCAGTGACACAGGCTGGCGGTGCATATCTTCAAGTTGTAATATAAGGTGGCTCTCTACACAAGGTCTATCTTGCAGCGTTTGGAGGGCTTCAGTGTCCCAACGATCCAATGGTAGACTTGATCAGAGACGAATGGAGCGAGAACACTGACGGAAGTGAACACTGACGGAAGAGAACACTGACGGAAGTGAACACTGACGGAAGAGAACACTGACGGAAGAGAACACTGACGGAAGAGAACACTGACGGAAGTGAACACTGACGGAAGAGAACACTGACGGAAGAGAACACTGACGGAAGAGAACACTGACGGAAGTGAACACTGACGGAAGAGAACACTGACGGAAGAGAACACTGACGGAAGTGAACACTGACGGAAGTGAACACTGACGGAAGAGAACACTGACGGAAGTGAACACTGAATGTGAGAAGAAAAGACAGTCAGAAATGACGAAACAGGAATAGACTTGATGCTACGCCAGTGCTGGATTATATTAAGAAGCGACAACCAAACACGTAACACGATCACCATCAGACAACATCCTCCAGGGAATATTAACACATGTAACACGATCACCATCAGACAACATCCTCCAGGGAATATTAACACATGTAACATGATCACCATCAGACAACATCCTCCAGGGAATATTAACACATGTAACATGATCACCATCAGACAACATCCTCCAGGGAATATTAACACATGTAACATGATCACCATCAGACAACATCCTCCAGGGAATATTAACACATGTAACATGATCACCATCAGACAACATCCTCCAGGGAATATTAACACATGTAACATGATCACCATCAGACAACATCCTCCAGGGAATATTAACACATGTAACACGATCACCATCAGACAACATTCTCCAGGGAATATTAACACATGTAACATGATCACCACCAGACAACATCCTCCAGGGAATATTAACGCTCAAGAGTAACGGAAAGAGAGAAATAGTTGGATCAAGTGGTAGATTACAGTAGATTAAGTAGCATCACAGCCGGTTGTTAAATAAATTTTAGTTGTTTTACTGATTTATTTATTTCAGAATTACAGTTTATGCATGACCCATCTAAGGTACATTCATAGAAGGAAGAGGTATGTGTTAGCACTCAGAAAAAATGGCAAATAAACAACAGAAAAAAACAAAGAACAATATATGGTCCGAAGCAGGATCGAACCCGTACTCCATGGCACTGCGCCTTGCCACGAGAAGGCTTATGCTCCAAAAAATGGCTTTGATTGATTGATTGAATAATTGAATGATTGATTGATTGATTGAAACTTCTTTCAAACTGTATTAGTTCACTAATTAACAAAAATTACGTTATTTCTCCATGGGTTGGCAAAATTAATCCATTTTGTGTCAAGTTCCTATGTTCTATAATTAAAGCTGTCAAGGGACACACCTACCGTTAACATACTCCATCCCATAGATATCCGAGGTAGCGTTGCCAAGCTAACCACGATAGCTTGTGAGCGACCAGAACCGTACGTGTCTCGTATGAGATCTTCCAGGTTCCTCATCTCGCTCGTTAGTTCCTGGATGGCGGGAAGGAATCGTATTTTGGTGACAGTTTAGTTGTCGTGGACTTGAGACACCTGCCACAGATAGAGTTTGGTCATCTTTACTCAAAC
Source organism: Megaustenia siamemsis (assembly GCA_032433765.1). Lineage (NCBI taxonomy): Eukaryota > Metazoa > Mollusca > Gastropoda > Stylommatophora > Ariophantidae > Megaustenia > Megaustenia siamemsis. The sequence continues at coordinate 25,499,227 of JAVIAB010000050.1, forward strand.
ACTCGCAGAAATCTGGCATTAATTGTTTAAAAGTAACTGGTTGAACATAAATAATTATAAAATAAAAAAGAGTAGCTGCCATTATGTTCCTGGTTGTTCATAAATATGTTAATGAAATTAATACTTGTTATCTAATTCTGTTCTTGTGTCCAGAATTGTTGTCACTGTATCCATGAGCATCAACATCTCTTGACTACTTACACAGAAAGTTCTCTACACAGTGATCGAAGTCAATAGCACCAGTTAGGGTGAACGTGTCTCGATCCTGCCAGCTCCGTTAGACGTCGCTAATAGTAAGTCAATAACACCAGTTAGGGTGAACATGTCTCGATCCTCCCAGCTCCGTTAGACGTCGCTAGTAGTAAGTCAATAACACCAGTTAGGGTGAACGTGTCTCGATCCTGCCAGCTCCGTTAGACGTCGCTAATAGTAAGTCAATAGCACCAGTTAGGGTGAACGTGTCTCGATCCTCCCAGCTCCGCTAGACGTCGCTAGTAGTAAGTCAATAACACCAGTTAGGGTGAACATGTCTCGATCCTCCCAGCTCCGTTAGACGTCGCTAGTAGTAAGTCAATAACACCAGTTAGGGTGAACGTGTCTCGATCCTGCCAGCTCCGTTAGACGTCGCTAGTAGTAAGTCAATAGCAACAGTTAGGGTGAACGTGTCTCGATCCTCCCAGCTCCGTTAGACGTCGCTAGTAGTAAGTCAATAACACCAGTTAGGGTGAACGTGTCTCGATCCTGCCAGCTCCGTTAGACGTCGCTAGTAGTAAGTCAATAGCACCAGAGGGTGAACGTGTCCCGATCCTCCCAGCTCCGCTAGATCGCTAGTAGTAAGTCAATAACACCAGTAGGGTGAACGTGTCTCGATCCTCCCAGCTCCGCTAGACGTCGCTAGTAGTAAGTCAATAACACCAGTCAGGGTGAACATGTCTCGATCCTCCCAGCTCCGCTAGACGTCGCTAGTAGTAAGTCAATAGCACCAGTTAGGGTGAACATGTCTCGATCCTCCCAGCTCCGCTAGACGTCGCTAGTAGTAAGTCAATAGCACCAGTTAGGGTGAACGTGTCTCGATCCTCCCAGCTGCGCTAGACGTCGCTAGTAGTAAGTCAATAGCAACAGTTAGGGTGAACGTGTCTCGATCCTGCCAGCTCCGTTAGACGTCGCTAGTAGTAAGTCAATAGCACCAGTTAGGATGAACATGCCTCGATCCTTCCAGCTCCGCTAGACGTCACTAGTAGTAAGTCAATAGCACCAGTTAGGGTGAACATGTCTCGATCCTCCCAGCTCCGCTAGTCGTCGCTGGTAGTAAGTCAATAACACCAGTTAGGGTGAACATGTCTCGATCCTCCCAGCTCCGCTAGACGTCGCTAGTAGTAAGTCAATAGCGCCAGTTAGGGTGAACGTGTCTCGATCCTCCCAGCTCCGCTAGACGTCGCTAGCAGTAAGTCAATAGCTCCAGTTAGGGTGAACATGTCTCGATCCTCCCAGCTCCGCTAGACGTCGCTAGTAGTAAGTCAATAGCACCAGTTAGGGTGAACATGTCTCGATCCTCCCAGCTCCGCTAGACGTCGCTAGTAGTAAGTCAATAGCACCAGTTAGGGTGAACGTGTCTCGATCCTCCCAGCTCCGCTAGACGTCGCTAGTAGTAAGTCAATAGCGCCAGTTAGGGTGAACATGTCTCGATCCTCCCAGCTCCGCTAGACGTCGCTAGTAGTAAGTCAATAGCGCCAGTTAGGGTGAACGTGTCTCGATCCTCCCAGCTACGCTAGACGTCGCTAGTAGTAAGTCAATAGCAACAGTTAGGGTGAACGTGTCTCGATCCTCCCAGCTCCGTTAGACGTCGCTAGTAGTAAGTCAATAACACCAGTTAGGGTGTACGTGTCTCGATCCTGCCAGCTCCGTTAGACGTCGCTAGTAGTAAGTCAATAGCACCAGTTAGGGTGAACATGTCTCGATCCTCCCAGCTCCGCTAGACGTCACTAGTAGTAAGTCAATAACACCAGTTAGGGTGAACATGTCTCGATCCTCCCAGCTCCGTTAGACGTCGCTAGTAGTAAGTCAATAACACCAGTTAGGGTGTAGTGTCACGATCCTCCCAGCTCCGTTAGACGTCGCTAGTAGTAAGTCAATAGCACCAGTTAGGGTGAACATGTCTCGATCCTCCCAGCTCCGCTAGATGTCGCTAGTAGTAAGTCAATAACACCAGTTAGGGTGAACATGTCTCGATCCTCCCAGCTCCGTTAGACGTCGCTAGTAATAAGTCAATAGCGCCAGTTAGGGTGTACATGTCTCGATCCTCCCAGCTCCGCTAGACGTCGCTAGTAGTAAATCAATAGCGCCAGTTAGGGTGAACATGTCTCGATCCTCCCAGCTCCGTTAGACGTCGCTAGTAGTAAGTCAATAGCACCAGTTAGGGTGAACGTGTCTCGATCCTCCCAGCTCCGCTAGACGTCGCTAGTAGTAAGTCAATAGCGCCAGTTAGGGTGAACATGTCTCGATCCTCCCAGCTCCGCTAGACGTCGCTAGTAGTAAGTCAATAGCGCCAGTTAGGGTGAACGTGTCTCGATCCTCCCAGCTACGCTAGACGTCGCTAGTAGTAAGTCAATAGCAACAGTTAGGGTGAACGTGTCTCGATCCTCCCAGCTCCGTTAGACGTCGCTAGTAGTAAGTCAATAACACCAGTTAGGGTGCACGTGTCTCGATCCTGCCAGCTCCGTTAGACGTCGCTAGTAGTAAGTCAATAGCACCAGTTAGGGTGAACATGTCTCGATCCTCCCAGCTCCGCTAGACGTCACTAGTAGTAAGTCAATAACACCAGTTAGGGTGAACATGTCTCGATCCTCCCAGCTCCGTTAGACGTCGCTAGTAGTAAGTCAATAACACCAGTTAGGGTGTAGTGTCACGATCCTCCCAGCTCCGTTAGACGTCGCTAGTAGTAAGTCAATAGCACCAGTTAGGGTGAACATGTCTCGATCCTCCCAGCTCCGCTAGATGTCGCTAGTAGTAAGTCAATAACACCAGTTAGGGTGAACATGTCTCGATCCTCCCAGCTCCGTTAGACGTCGCTAGTAATAAGTCAATAGCGCCAGTTAGGGTGTACATGTCTCGATCCTCCCAGCTCCGCTAGACGTCGCTAGTAGTAAATCAATAGCGCCAGTTAGGGTGAACATGTCTCGATCCTCCCAGCTCCGCTAGACGTCGCTAGTAGTAAGTCAATAGCGCCAGTTAGGGTGAACGTGTCTCGATCCTCCCAGCTACGCTAGACGTCGCTAGTAGTAAGTCAATAGCACCAGTTAGGGTGAACATGTCTCGATCCTCCCAGCTCCGCTAGATGTCACTAGTAGTAAGTCAATAACACCAGTTAGGGTGAACATGTCTCGATCCTCCCAGCTCCGTTAGACGTCGCTAGTAGTAAGTCAATAGCGCCAGTTAGGGTGAACGTGTCTCGATCCTCCCAGCTGCGCTAGACGTCGCTAGTAGTAAGTCAATAGCACCAGTTAGGGTGAACATGTCTCGATCCTCCCTGCTGCGCTAGACGTCGCTAGTAGTAAGTCAATAGCAACAGTTAGGGTGAACGTGTCTCGATCCTCCCAGCTGCGCTAGACGTCGCTAGTAGTAAGTCAATAGCGCCAGTTAGGGTGAACGTGTTTCGATCCTCCCAGCTCCGTTAGACGTCGCTAGTAGTAAGTCAATAACACCAGTTAGGGTGAACGTGTCTCGATCCTGCCAGCTCCGTTAGACGTCGCTAGTAGTAAGTCAATAGCACCAGTTAGGGTGAACATGTCTCGATCCTCCCAGCTCCGCTAGATGTCACTAGTAGTAAGTCAATAACACCAGTTAGGGTGAACATGTCTCGATCCTCCCAGCTCCGTTAGACGTCGCTAGTAGTAAGTCAATAGCACCAGTTAGGGTGTAGTGTCACGATCCTCCCAGCTCCGTTAGACGTCGCTAGTAGTAAGTCAATAGCACCAGTTAGCGTGTAGTGTCACGATCCTCCCAGCTCCGCTAGATGTCGCGAGTAGTAAGTCAATAGCACCAGTTAAGGTGAACATGCCTCGATCCTCCCAGCTCCGTTAGACGTCGTTAGTAGTAAGTCAATAACACTAGTTAGGGTGAACATGTCTCGATCCTCCCAGCTCCGTTAGACGTCGCTAGTAGTAAGTCAATAGCTCCAGCTAGGGTGAACGTGTCTCGATCCTCCCAGCTCCGCTAGACGTCGCTAGTAGTAAGTCAATAGCACCAGTTCGGGTGAACGTGTCTCGATCATCCCAGCTCCGCTAGACGTCGCTAGTAGTAAGTCAATAGCAACAGTTCGGGTGAACGTGTCTCGATCCTCCCAGCTCCGCTAGACGTCGCTAGTAGTAAGTCAATAGCACCAGTTAGGGTGAACGTGTCTCGATCCTCCCAGCTCCGCTAGACGTCGCTAGTAGTAAGTCAATAGCACCAGTTAGGGTGAACGTGTCTCGATCATCCCAGCTCCGCTAGACGTCGCTAGTAGTAAGTCAATAGCACCAGTTCGGGTGAACGTGTCTCGATCATCCCAGCTCCGCTAGACGTCGCTAGTAGTAAGTCAATAGCAACAGTTCGGGTGAACGTGTCTCGATCCTCCCAGCTCCGCTAGACGTCGCTAGTAGTAAGTCAATAGCACCAGTTAGGGTGAACGTGTCTCGATCCTCCCAGCTCCGCTAGACGTCGCTAGTAGTAAGTCAATATGGCTTCCATCTATCTCTATTGTTGGCGAGATGTTCGATCTCATGTAATGAGTCTATGCCTGCCAAATTTGCTTCTCTTATAAACGTTCTTTACCACATTACCCCAAAAATCATGTGCTGAAGGTCTGTAAAATTTATGGTCACTAACACCATATTCCCTATACGCCACTTGGCGTGACGGGGGTACTTTACTTTATATATATTATATATATATATATATATATATATATATATATATATATATATATAACCGTTCTTTTCTAGGTCTTCCTCGTTTACTCTATTCTGATATTTTCCATAGACGAGCCTGTTTTGAATTCTCTTATTGTTTCTTGTCAGCATATATTGTTTTATGTACAAAAGTTTAGTTGTCGTGGACTTGAGACACCTGTCACAGATAGAGTTTGGATACGTTACTCAAACTCTCGTGATTGTCGCAGAAATCTGGCAGCAATTATTTAAATGTAACTGGTTGAACATAATTATATGTTAATTCTTTACACCAGAGATTACTTTGCTCCTTGGATAGAGTTATTTGATTTGAAATTAAGAAATGTCTAATAATAGAACTGGCTTTCTATCTAGAAATATATGTGTCATAGCAGGTCACGTATGTACGAAAACAGCAAAGAGATGACCTTTCATAACATAAACTTTCTATCTAGAGAGATCCATGTGTCATAGTAGGTCGCGCATGTACGAAAACAACAAAGAGATGACCTTTCATAACATAAGCTTTTTATCTAGAGAGATTGATGTGTCATAGCAGGTTACTCATGTACGAAAATAGCAAAGAGATGACCTTTCATAACACAAACAGGGGCAAGGTATATGGAGATTCAGTGTTGCCCATGTCTCAGTATCGCCCCTTTCGGTCTCATTCATTCACTCCAAAGGGAACACATCTGTGCAACATTTAGTAACAATCTGACTAGGAAATGCCTGAAAGGATCTACAATAGATCACTAACCGCCTTAAAGTCTCCGCTCCAGAGTTTGGGTTTAGGTTAGAAATGCATCGGTCATGTGCTCAGGATAAATAGAGAAAGACTTCCCTGTCATTAACATTAAGAACATTCTGTATACTAACAGTCATCATCATCAGGTCACATGTCCTTAATAGAACGTTGTATTCACCAAAGCCCGTCTGAAAGAATCTCTGTCTCTAGCAAGATCTCCCTCTACTTCTGTCGTCTTGTTCAAAATTTCCTTGATGCCTTGAAACCACTTTCTTCTTGGTCTGAACCTGATGCGTCCCCCAGGAATCATGCCTTCCATTTTTCTTCTTTTCAACTCGCTGTGTTATTTGACGAGGCCATACTATTTTAATGTCCACTGTAGACTGGTGTTTATAACCAACTCTTTTTAATGTTTAAATATATTAATGTCTTAACTGCTCTTTTTCGTTATCCAATGTATCTTATGGATTTTTCAATAACATTTTGTTTTGAATGAATTGATTTTCGCCCTTGCTGTTTGAGAAATTGTCCATGATACACTACCGTATGATGCTATCGAGAAGATACATGCCTCAATAATTTTAATTTAAATGTCTATTACCAAATCAATAACTACTGTGAAATTCTCAAACAACTATAAATCGGAAATTGAAGCCATAAAAGACGCTGCAAAACTGGCTATCCAACACAAAAATAACGTGCACAAGATATTGGTGAGAACAACTGTAGAGCAATTGTGCAATAACTTCAGAAAGTGGTCATCCAGTTATTTATCATTTCTGTTGTTGACCTTCTGCAAGCCATTATATTAAGCAGTCTGGTATCTTTTCTCTTTGCCTCCCTCTGTCTCTTCGTCCCTCAATTTTCCCAGTTGTTACAATATATTCCAGCTGTTCTCTTCTTATTACATGGCCAAAAAATGATGATTGTTTCTTCCTAATATTGGAAATTAGCTCTCTTTTTGCTTTGACCTCTTTCAGAACGTTTTCATTACTCTTCTTAGCTGTCCATGATATTCTCAACATTCTTCTGTAAAACTACATTTCTACAGACTCCAGTTATTTTCTTGTCTGTTGTCCTATTGTCCGTGATTCACATCCATATGTTAAGACTAACTCTACGTAACATTTAAGAACGCTTTTTCTTGTTTCTATTGTCAAAAATGGATTGCATAGTATCTTCCTCATTTTTTGGAAAGCTGCTTTTGCCTGAGCCATTCTGCATCTCACCTCTTTTGTACATCTTCCGTCTGAGGTTAACAAAGCTCCCAAATATTTAAATGCATTTACCTGTTTTAATATTGTTCCACTTGTCTTTACTTTGCACTGAGGTGATGTAGTTTTTCTTTGTTGTTACCATTACTTCTGTCTTTCTGCTATTAAGGCTGAGTCCTTTATTTTTGCTTTCTTTCACTATATTGTCCAACATTTCTTGTAACTCATTTTCACTCTTAGCGATTAAGGCTGTATCATCAGCATACCTTAGATTATTTACATTATGACCTCTGATTGTTATTCCAGGCATTTATGGATCTTAAAATAATCTCACTATAAATATTAAACAAATTTGGTGACAGCACACAACCTTGTCTAACACCCTGTTTTTTTTTGTTGAAACATTCCCAATTGGTTTCCAGTTCTTATGGCCGCTGTTTGTTGCCAGTAGATGTTCTTTATTATTTGTAGATCTTTGCTGTCTACGTTTATGCTTTCTAAAATGTTGATTATCTCTTGGTGCTTCACTTTGTCAAATGCCTTGGTATAATCTATGAAACATAGGTATAGATCTGTTTTCACCTCTATGGCTCTTTCTACTAAAGATCTTATGATATAAATGGCATTGCTTGTTCCTTTATCTCTAACAAAACCACACTGTTCATCGCTAATTTCTGGACTGATTTTGTTTCGCACTCTTCGCATGATGATTCTTAGTAATATCTTAGTCATGTGACTCATAAGGCTTATTGTGCGATGGTCATCGCATTCAATCGCACCCGATTTCTTTGGTAGGGCTATGAATATTGATTTGAGCATGTCGTCTGGTATATATCCGCTGTTGTAGATATCATTCAATATTTTTGTTATTATTCCTATTCCAAAATCACCCATGGCTTCAATCTCTTCTTTAGTTATATTATCTGTTCCGGGAGCTTTTCCTGCTGTCATACTGCGCAAGGCGTCTTCCACTTCTTTGAATATTTCTGGTCCTTCTCCATTACCCTTAATATTTACTCCTGTTCGTTCATCATTATAAAGATCTTTAATGTATTCTGTCCATCGTCCCCTTATGCTTTCTTGTTCAATCAACAGTTCTCCTTCCTTTGATCTTAAACATCCAGTTTTTTATTGCGTTTTTCTTTCGATTAATTCTTCAATTTGTTTCGTAGGGAGGTCAAAAAGTAATGCACACCAATTTTTTTCTCGGAAACTATTCGGGCAAAATGTGTGAAATTTTCACAGATTGTAGCTGAACATCCCCTTTACACTACCTATTTTTCAACATAATCCTCGTCCAAGCGTATTGCCTTACGCCAACGCGAAACTAGGTCATGAATGCCTCGTTTGTACCAAGTTTTGTCCTTCTCGCGTAGCCATTTTTTAACTGCACGGATCACATCCTCATCATTGTCAAAGTGTGTCCCACGCAGGAATTTTTTGAGTGGTCCAAACAGATGGAAATCTGAGGAAGCCAGATCAGGGCTGTAAGGAGGATGGGGCAGTACAGTCCAACCAAATTTGTTGATTGCTTCCCGTGTTACCAGACTTGTGTGAGGGCGTGCATTGCCATGTTGAAGCAACAAATCTGCAGATGGCTTATTAGGCCGAACTCTGTGGAACCGATTTTTGAGTTTTGTCAGTGTATTGATGTAAGCTGTCGAGTTGATTGTCTCACCTCTTGTCATTACATCAACAAGAATCACACCATCAATGTCCCAGAAGACAGTGATCATCACCTTTCCGGCTGATGGAGATGTTTTGAATTTTTTTCTTTTTGGTGACTGCGGATGATGCCATTCCATTGACTGCATTTTTGTTTCAGGCTCATAATAATGTGCTCACGTTTCGTCACCGGTAACAATTTTTGACAAAAACATTTCTCCTTCAACACCGAAACGCTCCAACAATTCAGAACAGAATGTTTTCCTTTGAACTCTGTGATCATTTGTTAGGCACCGAGGAACCCATCGAGCGCAAATCTTTGAATATCCGAGAGTTTTAAAAATTGCGATTGCACTTCCCTTGCTGACTGTAAGCTGCAATGCCAATTGCTGACTAGTGATACGCCTATCCTTACGAATAATGGCATCATGTTTGTGTTGGTTTAACATGTCTGTGCTGGTAGCCGAGGCAACACGTCCAGAACGCGGTAAATCATGCAGCTCCACTGGTACACTTTCTGCAGCTTTAATTCTCTGAACCCAGCGACTAACTGTGCTCCTATCGACTGCAGAACATTTGTACACTGCACACAGTCGTTTATGAATGTTTGCCACAGTTTCTTTTTCCGCAACCAGAAATTCTATGACAATTCGCTGTTTGTAACGGACATTGTTGACAAGCTCCATTTTAACGGTTCATAGATTGCGTAATATTTATCAGAATGCTGTGCAATGTGATGCACATAATTGGAACATGTCATATTCCAAGTGTGCAAAATTTCATATTCCTATCTTTATTATTAGCCGAGAAAAAAATTGGTGTGCATTACTTTTTGACCTCCCTTCAGTAGATATAGCTTTGGCACCACCTCTTTGTTGCATTTCAATCTCTTTGCATCTCTGTTTTAGCCATGCTTCTTTTGCATCATTGCATTTTAATATAATTTATTTATTTAATCTCATATACTCATCTTTATTTTATTTATTTCTCTTCTTGTATCCATTAGCTGCAATGCACAAAGCAAAATGTTATCTGTTATCCATTTCTTCTCGAATTTGTCCTCACTGGTGGTATGAACTCTTTTGATGTTTGTTGTATTGATTCTTTTAGCATTTCTCACTGTTCATCAATGCTTTGTATCTTCTCTATTGCATTGTACCGGTTCTGAATTATGATTTTATATTTGTCTTGTAAATTCGTGTCTCTCCTTCTTCTTCTTCTATCCTTCCTCTGTTGCCGTTGAGTCGAGGGGAGAAACACTCTGCGATTCTTTGCTCTTCTGTTGGCCTCTTCTGATGTTATTCCTCCTAGTGACTCTAGTATTCCCTTTATCCATCTCTTTCTCGGTCTTCCTCTTAATCTGGCGTTTTCGTAGCGTTTGTTTATGGCTCTTTGAGTCATAGTTAGTTCTTTTTGTCTTGTTATGTGGCCGAACCAATTTATCTGTTGTTTTTTTATGTATTCGATGGCTTGTTCAATTTCGAGTTTCTTCCTCAGGTCAGTGTTTCTTACTATGTCCCTTAAGCTGTTTCCTGTCATTCTTCTGCCACATTTCATTTGGTGGTCGTTATCTTTCTTATTGTTCTAGAGTCCAGCGTCCAATTCTGGCACTGACAGCACCGAGTTGGTAGGCACTTCGTGTCTGATTCGAGTCAATCTAAATGTAACTTGATGTTAACTGAGGCTCGTTTTGTTGCTTTTAATTTTACTCTAAGCGGAATGGCGCTCCATGGTAGCCAACCTTCGATGCATCGACGGCACTCGATGATGATGATGATCATAGTTCTAGTCTTTTTGATATTCATATCTAGTCCATATTTTTTTGCTTGTCATGTTTATTTCATTAAGTAAATGTTTTAGATTTTTAGGATGTTCTGCTAGTAGTACAGTATCATCAGGTTATTGATTATCTTTCCATTAATGTTTAGGCCTGTCATCTCTGTGATGTTTTTTAAGATTTGCCCAGTGTACAGATTGAACAAGCTTGGTGATATGATGCATCTCTGCCTTATTCCTCTTTTTATATCAATAGGTGCAGAGTTATCTTTGTTATATCTTATTCTTGCTAGCCTACCCTCTTCGATCTTAATTGTTTTCTCAGACCGGAAATTATTTGGTTGTGTTTTTTTTTAAATAAAAGTTTTCGTCGGAAGTTGGAGTAGTATCTTGATCAATTCAATTCTGGTTCACTGATCCTGACGTTCTCAATCAGCTATGCTTCGCTAACCTCTTTTTCAAACACAGAAGGTAAAGCCCCAAGGCTAAGACAGTTTGGTCATCAGAAGTTCCCCTTTTGCCTAGCAAGTTTGAACTTGAACTTCTTTCTGCTCTACATGTTTGTGGTGGGGCAGTGACTATAATATGCCTTTCTTGTGTTCTACCCCAGTCTGGCAGCTCACGAAATGTCCTCATTGATTATGCCACCAATTAATTAGTTTATACTACGACCTGCTTCCTGATCATCACTATTTAATAGCGACTTGTCACAAACCTACCTGTCACAACAAAGGCACACGTTCACATCCGAGATACGCAGAACTTCTTTTAGTCCTCGTACTTTTTAAACTTTGCCTTAAATATTCGCTGGTTTATGGACGCGTTCCTTATCTCTGAATTATTTCTGTTGTATTGATACAACAAATAGTTGTTTAAAAATAATTTAAAACGAAGCTGATTATTTTAAACAGCAGGGGAGAAAGAAAGCATAATTACTTTCAAAGCAGATGATATTGTTTGTAGTTAATTGAGATGTTCAGTAGAAGACATAACTCTGCGGGAGACAGTTTGAAGTTCCTGTGAGAAGCATTAGATTATCATTAAAAAGAATAAGCTTCAATTGTATTTTCTATAAACTTTGACCGTAGCATGACCACGACCAAATAGCAGGTATTATGGATTATGATAAATGTAATAATGTGAAACAGGAATGTAACGGCAGGTACGAGCTCAGTTGCGTATAATTGTGATTTGCATGTTCAACTGGCTTTAGCAACCTCTAGAGGCTTGTACCAAGTGGGACAACAGCTTCAACAGACTGGCTAGACAGCAGCAGTTTGAGAAATATGGCGTCTATGGACAGATAAAAAAGTTAGATTAAATGTGCGAATACTTATTGACACATGAACATACATACAGGTCTAGATATAATAGGGTGACCATTTTTTCCCCATTGTTATTGGTTATTGGTTATGGAAGGCCTCGGTATCACAGCAAACGAATTAAAATCCATAATTGCTCAACCGCCCGTGCCAGTGGAATCATCCGAATTACTAACTCATCTCCCAAACAAAGAAAGGTAACTGAAGTCCCCATCGTAGCAGTCTCAGCACACGCCAAAAGACATAAGGCGAAACCGCACAGAAAGTGAACACAGCCAACTGTTCCCTGTCATACGATATCATCATTCATCGTAAACAAGCGGGATATCGAAGCAGGATCAAAACGGATGAGTCACACAGCTCACGGTGTGCACAGAGCACTTAACTCAGTAGCTCCTGCAACAAGCCGGACTTGGAATATGAGGAAACTGCAAGAAGGAACACTTTTCAGACATAGCCTTCAATGGTTCCTACCGCCTATCCACCATATACCATGGGAGTTCACGTCCTCCCGAAAATGATGATCGTCATAGCACTTGATGATGTTAGGCCATCATTGATGACTCCAATTCCAAACATATAGACACACAGTGGTGGTAAGTTATCATTTCCAATCCAACAGAAGCACATGACCTGTAGTTAGTAAAACCACAGAGAGAATATGATTTTGTGACCTTCACTGATTCACTCTTAGATGTGAATGTGTAGTTTACACAAGAGGAGAAGTTTTCAACTACAGTGATCCCATTTAAGGCAATTCTGGGATAGCAAGGCAAGTCTCCTTTATAGCAGCAGAACGTGATGTTCTCCGCTCCCTTCTTGTACCTGCCGACACACGATTCTGATGTGTCATTAACTTGGACATCATTCAAGAACAATGTCAGATTAACATTCCATAGATATGGCTCTGCTGATGAAATGCTTGGTGCAACAGTTGTATCAATCATACTGGAGGCTCCTGGTCTGTGGTCATTAATATCACAGACGGCACATGATGTTGTTATATTTAGTGTTTCTTTCTGGGGTGTAAATATGTGGCACACACATGGAGAGTGGTTTGTGGTCACAGTAATCCCATTAAAGGCAATTCTAGGGTAGCATGGCATAGCTGTTTCAGAACAGCACAATCCTGTGATATTTTCTGTGTTCGCTATAAAGCTGCTGCTGCTATACAATCCTGACCAATTATAGGTGTGGACATTATTCACTTGCAATGACAAAACTGCTTTGTTTACATCATAAACCTCTGGAAGCGAATCATTTATGGGACTAATAGTACAATTTATTCTTCCATCGGGGATATCTTCATTGAGTCCCCAAAAAAAGGTCTTTGGTTAAAAAGCACATATGCTTTTGAGTTAAACACAAAATGAGCCCACTTCATAGATTCAAAATGATCCTTGCCAATGCCATCCGTTTGCACAAGTTAGGTCCTTAGCTACCAAACGTCCGAAACGAAGCCATCGAATTAACGACTTTATCTACAGCGAAGGTTAACGAACAGTGAACAAACATTTATGTTCAAACCCTTGAAAACATTTTCAAAAATCTGCCAACTCGCTGCAATAACATATATCGTGTTGTTCAATGTAAACATTGCTTAGTCCATAGCTCGAATATAAATAAGCTGCCATTTTTTTCGGGGACATTTGTCAAGTTTTTTACATTTCAGAGGATTTTTTTGCTTATTTGTGAGACTGTCCCACAAAATCGGGGACGAACGATAATATATATATATATATAATTCCTGTGTGTTACCGGGGTCTCATTATGAGTAAAGAATAGTGACACTGTGACTTTCCAAGCATGTCGTAAGAGGCGACTAAGGAGATTGATCGATGGCTTGACAAGCTGTCATTGTAAAAACTACTGTTATGGAAACAGCGCCATATATTTTAGAAGCAGTGATCTCTGCATTATGTGCCATTTTGGCACGCAAGGTTTCTGTTTTTGAGATTCTGGTTCAGCCCTATGTGCCGTCTTCGGCTCGAAAAGACAATATGTGTGTGTGTGTGTGTGTGTGTGTGTGTGTGTGTGTGTGTGTGTGTGTATACATATATATATTTATAATATGTGTGGGTGGGTGTGTGACTGTGTGTGCGCAAGAAATTTTGTAGATGCAAAAAAAAAAAAAAACTTTAAATTTCATAATAACTGTGTTTATTTGCTGTTTGATTTTATTTTTGTTAATATTCCCGGTACTTATGCGATACACGCACTTAATGAAATTACAATAGCTAGTTTTGTTTCCCAATTTAAAAAAAATGTTTAAAATTTTAAAAATTTAAACATATAAATATCAATTGTAATATTAAAGTAATGTTTACAGTACCTTATTTCTACTGAAGAGGTTTTTGCCTCGGCGTGGTACTTGTTTTTTGAGTGTATCTTTCTCAAGATCTCATGATTTGAAGTAAGCTTTTCACCGATTCCGTGTATGAACATTTATTTATTCACTGAAATCGGGGACAAAATCGGGGACAAATTTCTTTCGGGGACAACTTGTACACTTCAGGGACTGTCCCCGAAAATCGGGGACGAATGGTCACCCTAATGATATAAGAACCTACTTATAGACTAAATGGATATACAGCCCATACAGCTCTTGATATAAAAACATATAAGCAATACATATAGATATAAGAATGTACAGGCAGGTATTTATATGTATATGAACACACATAGATTATGTGCGTTCATATCTTGGATTCTGCTCTGAAGATTGACCAGCAAGCCCGCATCTAGACCAGCAGGTCCCAAAATATCTTGTGCTGGCCAAACTAGGCAAGGAACCTATTAAGATAGAAATTAGTGACGTCATCCATGACCTCTCAAGTTGTAAAGTTCCTGGAAATGTCAACATCCAGACCGATATACTCCAGGAATATCTTGAAAACACCTTCCCCGCCATTATAAACTCCAAAATTAAAGACGTGGAGATAGACAATTGTTCAAATAAATTACTTGAAGAAACCATGAAAACAGACAATGATATATTTTTAATGTTTAAAATAAAAAAAATAATACAATACGTCTTCAAATAAAACCAGCTGACCTGTGCCAAGGAGGCATGATGACGTCACATCTGACGTAATTAAGCACACACCGATGTTCATGAGATGGATCGCTGCAGCACTGTTTCAGAGGAGGGTGATACTCAGATGTGGAAGTGGGTCATCCAAGCCAACATCCATTTGTCCAGGGCTGTCACAAGGCTCACCATTGTCACCAGTTCTATTTAATATGTACACAATAACGATCACGGAACAACAGCTGGATGGGAGGGGAAGAACTGTGACTTTTGCTGATGATATCCTTGTATATCGACAGGGAAGAGACAGAAATGAAATCGCCTCCACACTGCATGTATCTTCTTGACTTTCTAACCATGGATGACAGAATCAAGATCTGGAGGGCACAAGCATACCTGAAAATAAGTGCAGATAAATATAATCCATTTCACCACGATCTCAACACAGGGAGAGGTGTTAGGCTAAAAAGAGGCAAATCATGGGTGGGCCGAGCAGAAGATGTTATCAAACAGGTCTGTGGGCTTACCAATATCAACGCTGGCGAGGGGTGGATACCGGTGCTTACGTCATTCAAGGGGACATCCTCGTGTATTGATTTTGCTGCAGACGTTGGAAAAATAGCCATTGTGATATGGAATCTCTCTAAGGTCGATCAGCGAGTTTCAGTTCCTAACAGCTGACAAATGTCGATATTCATCGCCGAGTGCAAGCAGTGTATGGTGACAAAAGAGCCGTGGGGCAAAACAGCGAGCATGCAAATAAAACTTCCAGGATCAACAAAACAGCAAGCATGCAAATAAAACTTCTAGGATCAACAAAACAGCAAGCATGCAAATAAAACTTCTAGGATCAACAAAACAGCAAGCATGCAAATAAAACTTCCAGGATCAACAAAACAGCAAGCATGCAAATAAAACTTCTAGGATCAACAAAACAGCAAGCATGCAAATAAAACTTCTAGGATCAACAAAACAGCAAGCATGCAAATAAAACTTCTAGGATCAACAAAACAGCAAGCATGCAAATAAAACTTCTAGGATCAACAAAACAACAAGCATGCAAATAAAACTTCCAGGATCAACAAAACAGCAAGCATGCAAATAAAACTTCCAGGATCAACAAAACAGCAAGCATGCAAATAAAACTTCCAGGATCAACAAAACAGCGAGCATGTAATGGAAACTTCTTGGATTAACAAAACATCGAGCATGTAATTAAAACTTCTTGGATTAACAAAACAGCGAGCATGTAATATCAAATAACTACCCTACGTATAATAGTTGAACAAAGTTTAGAACTAAAATCCCCACTATATATTGGATTCATAGATTACGAAAAGGCATTTGATAGTTTAGACAGAAGAATGCTTTGGAAGTTGCTGAGTCATTACGGAATCCCCATAAAGTTTATTAACCTGATAAAAACAATGTATGAAGGAACAAAATGTAGTGTGGTGCATGAAGGACAGCTTACAGAAGCATTTGAAATAAGAACAGGAGTAAGGCAAGGATGCCTCCTGTCTCCATTTCTCTTTCTACTGGTCATAGATTGGATTATGAAAATAACTCAAAACAACAGAAATGGGATCCAGTGGTCACTGACCAAACAACTTGATGATTTAGACTTTGCTGATGACATAGCTCTCCTATCACACAGCCATCAACAGATGCAGGATAAAATGAGTATATTAGATGAGAGATCACAACAGCTAGGACTAAAGATTAATAGAGATAAGACCAATATTATGAGAATTAATGCAGTTGGCAATAACCATATAAAACTAGGAGAAATACCTCTACTAGACGTACAATCTTATATATATCTGGGCAGTAATATAGATAAAGAGGGAGGAACAGAAAATGATACCAAATAAGGATATCAAAAGCAAGAGGAGCTTTCATTGCACTGGGAAACATATGGAAATCCAAAGAAATTAGGCTAAATACAAAAATAAAAATTTTCAACTCAATGTTAAGTCGGTCCTATTATATGGCTGTGAAACATGGAGAATGACAAAATTGACAATCACGAAAGTACAGACTTTCATTAATGGATGCTTGCGCAGAATAAAGGGATGGAAATGGCAGGACAAAGTCACTAACGTGGAATTATGGAATTATGGAAATGTACCGGTCAAATACCAGTGGATAAAGAGATACAGCGAAGACGATGGCGATGGATAGGACACACACTACGGAAGCCAACTGAGAGTATTACACAACAGGCCCTTTTTTGGAATCCCCAGGGAAAAGACAAAGAGGAAGACCAAGGAATTCTTGGAGAAGACAGATAGAAGCAGAGATGAAGATGATGGGGAAGACATGGAATGATCTTAAAAGAATGGCAAAAAACAGAACGACTTGGAAAGTGTTTGTTGAAGACCTATGCTCCACCAGGAGCTAAAAGGTAAAAGAAGAAGAAGAAGAGCATGTAATGGAAACTTCTTGGATCAACAAAACAGCGAGCATGTAATGGAAACTTCCAGGATCAACAAAACAGCGAGCATGTAATGGAAACTTCCAGGATCAACAAAACAGCGAGCATGCAATTAAAACTTCCAGGATCAACAAAACAGCAAGCATGCAAATAAAACTTCCAGGATCAACAAAACAGCAAGCATGCAAATAAAACTTCCGGGATCAACAAAACAGCGAGCATGTAATGGAAACTTCTAGGATCAACAAAACAGCGAGCATGTAATTAAAACTTCCAGGATCAACAAAACAGCGAGCATGTAATGGAAACCTCTAGGATCAACAAAATAGCGAGCATGTAATGGAAACTTCCAGGATCAACAAAACAGCGAGCATGTAATGGAAACTTCTAGGATCAACAAAACAGCGAGCATGTAATGGAAACTTCTCGAACTCCCCAAAAATTCAAGTCAGAAGGCGAAGTCGCGCCTCCTAGCACCAGAGCTGGAAGTTGTCAGCGACCCGCAGCTGATGGCTTGCGCCTGGATCGGTGAACCAAAACCATCCAGACCCTGATCCACCTTTCCGTGGTGCCTCCAGTAACAGACTAACCTCTCTAGTCTGGCTAAGCTAGCCGGGATCGAAGAGGGAAGACAACCCGGTACTAAAAAATGTCGTGCTGAAGTCGGATATGTTGGGCCGAAAGGCGCAAATATGACAGTTATACTGCAAACCACAACACAACGCAGACACGTCCATTTAACGTCCTTTTAAGGACGGATAACGAAGAGGAATTCTACAGTCTCGAATACTCTAGAATACTTTAGTCATCGGGCGAACGTAAGCAGCAAGCAGCAGCAATTCAAGTCACATTATTCAGCTGGTAAGGTTATGCTGACCGCATTTTTTTTTTTTTTACTACGAAGGGCTTCTATCGGCAGACTTTAACGAGCCTGGTGTGAACATCAATGCCTTCAGCTACAAGGACACATTAGACAATCTCCTTACACCTATTAAGAATAAGAGGTATGCAGAGGTCAGGTACACATTTGTGTAGCGTGATTCTCTTGCACAACAAGGCTCGTCCACATGTCGCGAACATTGTACAGGATATGTTAGCAAAAAAAAAAAAAAAAAAAAAAAAAACTGCGGGAAGTTCTTCAACAGCCAGACTACAGCCCCAATATGTCACACTTTCATTTGTTCGCGGGAAGTTCTACAACAGCCAGACTACAGCCCCAATATGTCACACTTTCATTTGTTCGGACCATTACAACCATCGCTAAAGGGACAACGATTTGATTCTGATGCAGACGTCATGGCCACGGTAACAAAATGGTTAACATTTTAACAAAAGAACCCTGGTGAGTATGTGCTTCATAACACTTGCTTTATTTCATTCTGACTCGCCTGCTGATGTACTTGTCCTTATGTTTGTAGTAAAGTTACTGGGACTGGTTTCTTTCTGACACGCCTGTTGATGTACTTGTCCTTATGTTTGTAGTAAAGTTACTGGGACTGGTTTCTTTCTGACACGCCTGCTGATGTACTTGTCCTTATGTTTGTAGTAAAGTTACTGGGACTGGTTTCATTCTGACACGCCTGCTGATGTACTTGTCCTTATATTTGTAGTAAAGTTACTGGGACTGGTTTCTTTCGGACACGCCTGCTGATGTACTTGTCCTTATGTTTGTAGTAAAGTTACTGGGACTGGTTTCTTTCTGACACGCCTGCTGATGTACTTGTCCTTATGTTTGTAGTAAATTTACTGGGACTGGTTTCATTCTACGCAGTGTGCTGGTCTATTTTTATCTTGAGCATTTGAGTGACCCGGTAAAGACTATGTGACCTTAATGGCTAACAAACGATTTGAGAGCACAAATCCTGACAGGAATCGATTAAACCCCCCCCCCCAACCCCCGTGAAGGCCGTGTGCAAAAATGTGTGTGTGTATATATATATATATATATATATATATATATATATATATATATATATATATATATGTATATGTATATATATCAGTGGCGTATACTGGTTTTGAGGTCTGGGCTACCGCTGACATAATAAATTTACAATAAGATTTGATTCTCTTGAGAGCAGAACAACTTCTTTCTACAGATGCTGATGCGGTTAACTTAGTTATAAATAGGTTAAGAAGTTCCGGTAATCAGATATAGTTTCACTTTCACTTTGTGAAATTTCTAATAGGCTAGAGCTAAAAATGGGAGCCGCGATAGCTCAGTGGTTAGTGAACTGGACTACAAAGGACAAGGGGTAGGGTTCGATCCCAACCGACGGCTTCCGGGTTCACCCAGCCTTAAATGGGTACCGGATTTTTTCTGGGAAAGTAAAGCAGCACGGGCGTAATACCGACCACATTACCCCAAAAATCATGTGCTGAAGGTCTGTAAAATATAGGGTCACTAACACCACATTTCCCTATACGCCACTTGGCGTGACGGGGTTACTTTACTTTTTACTTTACTAGAGCTAAAAATAACCCATGAAACCGCATTTCGTATACGTAGCTCCCGCCCGTATTATTTTCACTGGAATTTTTTTTTTATGTCAAGGTCATTAATACTAAGTCCGATAGAAGAGAACTGTACCGCTACTTATTAGCGGTTTTATGTGTTATCGTAGAGTAGTTTCTGTTTCATTCACAAACGTTATAGTGGCCATGGGAAAACCTTGCATTTATAAATGCAAATCAGAGCAAATAAATCATATTGGCCTACGAAATGTGTAATAAAATATTCGAAAATTTGTAATATAATTATTTTAAAAATCTAATAAATTATCATTTTCCTTTTGTATTTCGTTAATATGTTCAGGCTACCGCGGTAGCTGCGGTAACATAGAGAATACGCCACTGCTTGAGATCAATCATGAAAAGACTAAAGTCATGAAAAGCTTAATTCGAACAGATGGCAGAATATACATGGAAAACAAACCAGCAGAAGAGATCGATCACTGTGTCTATCTTTGAAGTCACATTGATCGAGAAGGGGATACAAGCAAAGAAATTAGAATCAGAATAGGTAAAGCAGCAATGTCTTTCAGAAGCCTTGAAAAGTTGTCTTAGCCAGCAGGAAAGGTAATTGATAATCGTAGTGGTGGTGTTTAGGTGGGACGGGGGTTCATAATCGCTTAATACAGCAGTAATAGTAATTTATAATCGTAGTGGTGGTGTTTCTGTGGGACGGGGGTTCATAATCGCTTAATACAGCAGTAATAGTAATTTATAATCGTAGTGGTGGTGTTTCTGTGGGGTGGGGGTCATAATCGCCACCCTAAGCCTGCAGGAATGGTAATTGATAATCGCAGAGGTAGTGTTTCGGGGCGGGGGGGGGAGAGAGATGTTTCTAATATGGTTCTGCTGGTTGGCCTGATGGATATTTTTTGTTGTTTCTTTCCTTGTGCGGGGAAATGCTCGGGTGAGTGAGTGAGTGAGTGAGTGAGTTAGATAATTCTCAAGAATAGCGGCTAAATTAAGCTATAAAGGGATATATTAAATGAAAGTTAAGGTTTATTTAATGTTTAAAAAATGATTGAGATTGTGAAGAGATGAGAATTATTTGTAAATTGAAACCAAATCTTAAGAAAAGTGGAACATTTAAAAAGTGCCGAGATCAGCACTCGCAGGCTTCTGCTTGTGGTCCTCACAAGACGTCTGCAATGAGGCGCTGCGAGGTTCCCTCGGGCACGTGGCGAGAGATCAGTTGTTGAAAACCGGTCCTCCAGCCCCTTGCACTTCTTCTGCGAATACGTCATGACATTGTTTTGGTGGCGCATACGTTCATTTTAACCCCTCGATCGATCTTCAGGTCCCTCTTATCGTCTCGGTAGCGCCTACGTGTATTATAAATACAACCAATCAAGTCATCCGCTGGGCACCACAGCGTGTATTACCGCATGATTGTACGTAGAGAGGATCCCCTGGAAATCAGGAGGATAACCGAGGGTACCGTCAACTCGTGTTAAAGAGCTTTGCCTGCTCCGGCACGTGAAGGCGGATAGGCCGTCAGTTGCTCCTCGTCTCCAACTTCTCAGACGCAAAACGTCAGAGAAAACGACTTGATTCTTGTAAAAATGACGCGGACGTCCAAGAAAGTGACTAATCTTGTAAAAATAACACGGAAGTCCAAAAAATCACCGCGGGCGTTCGAGAAACCACAGCGAGCGATGTTCCGTTTAAACAGAAGTTTAGAAATGCTAAACTGCACAAAATAGGGACAATTCGGTGAAATATGGAAAAATAGAGTACAGTAATTAAAATTTAATAATGCTTAATTATATATTATAATTAATTATATATTACTTATTACTGATAATTTGCGATATGTGGATGACACAGTCTTAATAGCAAAGACAGAGATTAGCAAACTACAAGAAATGATAGACATAATAGTAAAAGAAAGCAATAAAAAAAAGGTCTCAGTCTGAATAGTAAGAGAACAGAAATAATTGTCCTATCAAAGAAACAATCATCACCATCATGCAGCATAAAAATAAACAAGACAAATCTGAAACAAGTGCAACGCATCAAATACTTGGGCACAATAATATAACATCAGAAGAAGATGCACCACACAAATAAAAAGCAGAATAGCTCAGGCCAGCTGATAATGCCCACGTCGCATGTTCGCGTCAGTTTCGTAGCATTCATATTTTTAGTCGCAGTCAGCATTTACATATCATAAAATTCAACAGGGCTGAAACTAAGAATGGCAAAATGTTACATCTTCTCAATATTCCTGTATGGTGCAGAAACATGGACATTAGACAAGAAAACAGAACAGAAAATTGAAGTCTTTGAAATGTGGATTTATAGAAGAATAGGTAGAATTGGATGGAAACAAAAGATAACAAACGATAAAGTTTTAAAACAACTGAAAATAAAAAGAAAACTACTAAATACAATTAAGACAAGACAAATGACATTTTTGGGGCATGTTAAAAGACACAACAGCCTACTAAAAGTAATATTGGAAGGAAAAATACAAGGTAAAAGAGGCAGACCAAGACTAACATGGACGAGTAACATCAAAAGATGGACAAGTCAATCTATGACAGCCTGCACCATAAAAGCAAGAAACAGAGTAGAATGGCGCTCCATGGTAGCCAACCTTCGTTGCGGAGAGGGCACACGATGATGATGATGATTCATTTCGAACTGCTCTGACTGTTGTTGACGGTAAACACACGGCGAGGGGAGAGATTTGTAAGGAAATAATTGTGTTCTACCTACAACCTGTAGGAGGTCGTGTTTCTTTGTCTTGCTGTTCAGCCTCATATTAATTTGATTGCAGCTGAACATTTGGGCACAAGTAATTGTTACTGTAAGCAAACTAACTTGATAGTATTTCGGTTTTCTAAATACAACGATTATTATATATTATGATTCACTCACTCACTTTACTTTTTAACTACTTAACTTAAAGTTTTACAGTAAACTACGACGACTACGTAACTACGACCTACAGTAGTTACTCTACTGAAGTCGAAGCTACTCTCACTGCAGTAAGTTTAAGTAGATTTCAAATTAATTATAATTAATAACAAGACATGATTTACTTAATTAGTAATTTAATTATGGGCGGATGTGGACTGTGGAGACTTTGCTTTAGAAAAAAAAAGACAGAACTGAG
This sequence comes from Megaustenia siamemsis, assembly GCA_032433765.1. NCBI lineage: Eukaryota > Metazoa > Mollusca > Gastropoda > Stylommatophora > Ariophantidae > Megaustenia > Megaustenia siamemsis. Next base: position 25,521,977 of record JAVIAB010000050.1, read on the forward strand.
AAATTAAACCAACACCACTCCAAACTCAACTGCTGATCTACTCGGAACTTATAATTTAATTATGTATTATGCTTCTCACACTTCATCCCCCTTCCAGAATAAAAAAAAATTCATATTCCACAAATACTCACTGCCATTTTTTTATTGTAAAAATCCCTAGGCTACATCCCTATAGCCTACATAAAGTACACACTGCCTACAGTCTGTCTAGTTGACTAGTGTCAAAATGCTTAGGTTTTCAGATTCATATATAATAGACAAGGCTGTGTTCTGTCGCCGAATTTGTTTTCACTTAACAGTGAGCATATTATGAGATCAATAATAGATAAAAAAGCAATTGAAGTCAGTGGTCACAACATAAATAATTTGCGATATGCGGATGACACAGTCTTAATAGCAGAGACAGAAGGAAGTATAAGAAATTGTAGACATAATAGTAAAAGAAAGCAACAAAAAAGGTCTCAATCTGAATAGTAAGAAAACAGAAGTAATGGTCATATCAAAGAAACAATCATCACCATCATGCAGCATAAAAATAAACAGGACAAATCTGAAACAAGTGCAACGCATCAACAAATTATTGAGCACAATAATAACATCAGAAGAAGATGCACCACATAAATAAAAAGCAGAATAGCTCAGGCCAAAATAGCATTTCAGAAAATGAAAAACATCTTATGCAACAAATCTATGTCAATAGAAGTGAGAAAGAGAGTTCATCGGTGCCATATAGAACCAATTTTTACCTAAGGAAGTGAATCATGGACAGTAGACAAACAAATGAAAACACGATTAGAGGCCACAGAGATGGGATTTCTTAGAAGAATGTTGCAAGTTCCCTCCTGGACAGCTTAAAAGACCAATGAAGAAATTCTCAAAGAAGCCAACACAAAAAAAGAACTCCTAAAAAACATCAGAAAGAAAGAATCAACATTTTTTGGGCACTTCATGAGAAGAGGGAATACTAGGTTAATGACAAAATAAAAGGAAAGAGAGATCGCGGACGACAAAGAGAGAAAATACTGGATAGCTTGGTGTCATGACATGGAAAACAGTTAACAACAGAACTGATACGATGCACTGTAGATAGAAGATTGTGGAGGAACATGATCACCAACGCCAACCAGTATGGCACATGATGATGATGATGATGATGAAGAATTGTTGTCAATGAACATTGTTTGTTATGTTTGAACTGTTTGTGAAACATGTTGAGCAACCAGAAGAAAGCATATGTTGTGATGGAACTGGTAAATACAAATAGCAAAGTCAGTTCTAAGAGACTGGTTCTATGATTTGAAGAAGAAGCACTGGACAGCCATGTACATTTGGATAAGTATGTCAACAGAATCAGAAATGACCATCACATGAAGTTTGCTGAAGTCCATACATGAAATCATGAAGTACTGAACTGGTGGCAACATGATGCTGTTGTAATGACATTTTCTCTGCTAGTACAAAACAGCATACACTTCCTTCTGGTTGTCCACCATTATTTAAAAATATCATCCCTGAGCAGAACCACATTACCCCAAAAATCATGTGCTGAAGGTCTGTAAAATATAGGGTCACTAACACCATATTTCCCTATACACCACTTGGCGTGACGGGGGTACTTTACTTTTACTTACTATCCCTGAGCAGACATAAGAGTGAATGTGCAAGTATTGATGCCAACTTAATTATTTTTCCTCATGTTGATGCTTCACATGTTTATTTAAAACAGTTTCTTTGTAATAAACACACAAATTTGTTCCATTCATTTATGCTAATCTTGTATTATTTATGTAATTTTGCAGTCATCTATTGAGACAATTTTTGGTACTACTTATAACTATAATTATTCAAAAAGTCAAAATAGGGCAGAGATCATTTGTTATACCAGGGACTGATATCAGTCTAAACTCAAGTGAATGAAATCTATTTAACTTGTCTCTTCATCTGCACAAAGTCAAACAACTTCAACCTTTACAGTTAAGTTGTCATCATTTGTATCAATTCATTAGTTGCCCTGTTTCCAGTCACTCTCATATAATCACACAAGTTTCTCTTATAAAATAGATAGTTAATAGTCTGTCGTAGGTCTTGTCAGTATACAATATGTCATTCTGGATGGTCAAGGAAAGCTGGGCATCACTCTGCTCCTCTCATGAAACTGATAACCCTTGGGGACATTGTAAAATATTTGCTTCTTCTCCCAGTATAATATATCTGACCAATCTTAGCTTACAGTTTACATTTGACTCCTATTTCTATGAACTAGATGACTTGAGAACAACCCTGGACCAACTATGTAATAACCTCCAGAGAGTAGTCATTCAGTGGATACCATCACACTGTAATATACACGGGAATGAACGCGCAGACAAATTAGCTAAAGAGGGAGGGAGATTACCACATGAGAACCATCCGCTCAGTTATGATGAAGCCAAATCCATCCTCATGGGTCAGTTCCATGAAAAATGGAAACGAGAACACCTAAAGCATAACGAGAGTGACGGATACCACCAACTATCAAGGAGGGATCAAATCATCATACTTCACCTACGCACTGGTCACAATAGAATGAGAAATCACATGTTCACAAATTCAAAATAGGTACAACCAGCCTATGCCACTGTACACTGGACAATATGACTACAAAACATGTTCTACAGGATTGCCCCCAGTAAACAGACCTGAGAAGAGCAATGTGGTCCACGCCCACCTCCCTGGAAGAAAAACTATATGGGGCAATCGAATCACTTAAACAGACAGCTGACTTCATGAGAGAGTCTGGAATCCTACTCTGATTGAGTCTTGATCGCAGAGAGAGAGAGAGAGACTCCTATTTGTTCTGCAGCATTTTACTTAGTTCTGCTTTCTCCAGTCAAGAAAATTATGTCTTTAATATTTTGTAAATTTCTTTTAATTATTGGTCAAATTATCCCTTTAAGTTATATAGCCTCAACAGCTGTTATAGTCCGTTCAGATTCGTTTGCCTAGACATTAATTTATTTTTTTCAAAAACTTATTGTTCATTTGCATTGATCTTTTGAAGTTAGGTTTAGAATACTAATGTCGCTATAAAAATATTTTTTTATCAAAGAAATGTGATCCAGTTTCAAAGATGCCTTATTTAACCTATATTTAAAAAAAGTTAATCGATATTATAAACACCGGCGGGATTATGTAGATGATTACATCTCACAGCTGATTCTTTAACATATAGGCATGACCTTCACGGCTGAATGCGCACCGTCCTAAAATAGTTATGTTTCCACTATAAATTTTTATAAAGAAATGTTACATATGAAATTTCCCGTTTAGCACAAAATGACATTTTAGCCGAAACCGGAAATTATGTGACGTCAAAATCACGGCCGTAGACTCGAGTTCGAGTCATAATTCAGAGGCAAATCTCAATATTTACAGAAAGGAGGCGGCACTATCCATATTATCTTCTGCAAGTCTATGTGAGAATGAATATAAAGGCAAATATTTTACTGAGCATAACATTGCTATAAAGATTTATCAATACTTCTGCAGAGAGCGTAAAAAGGGACATCTTTATTGTTCTTTATCAAACCCTGAGAAGAGAACAATGCATATTTTAGGTTTGTGTAAACGTTCATTTGATCGAATAGTTAAAGGAAGCGGGTATTTATTGCCAACAAATGCAAGGAAGGAAAGAAACGTTAGACAGTTTTGATAAGGACCTAGTAAAAAGAGAAATCTGTCGAATGTTTGATATAAACGAAGAAGTGACACTTAGAAAGTTGAAGCTTTGGCTGAAAACTAACAACGACATTGAAATATCAAAAACTTCATTATGGAAAATATTAAGAAGTGCAGGCTTCACCTTTAGAAAGTATGCTGGTGGAAAAAACATTATTTGTGAGAAGCCACATCTAGTAGCTCTTAGAAGCAAGTATTTACGTGAAGTGAAGGAAATGCGCGAAAATGATTATGATATTGTTTATTTAGATGAAACTTGGATCAACGCTCATCATACAAATGAAAAGGAATGGCAGTTAGCAGATGGAAGTATTAAAAGATCAGTACCAAGCAGTAAAGGGCAACGTTTGATAGTTGCACATGCAGGTACTTTTAATTGCTGTGTCTGAAAAGTGTTCCTTGTTGCAGTTTCCGCATATTCCAAGTCCGGCTTGCTGCAGGAGCTACTGAGTTAAGTGCTCTGTGCACACCGTGATCTGTGTGTATCATCCGTGTTGATCATGTTTCGATATTCCAATGGTTTACGATGAATGCTGATATCGTATGACAGGGAACAGTTGGCTGTGTTCACTTTCTGTGCAGTTTCGCCTTATGTCTTTTGGCGTGTGCTGAGGCTGCTATGATGGGGACTACAGCTACCTTTCTTTGTTTTGGAGATGAGTTAGTAATTCGGATGATTCCACTGGCACGGACGGTTGAGCAATTATGGATTTTAATTCGTTTGCAGTGATACCGGGGCCTTCCATAACCATAACCATAACCATAACATGCAGGTAGCAGACATAATGGGTTGTTGCAGAATGCTCATCTCGTTTTCATTTCAAAATCCATAGACAATAGAGACTACCACTCCGAAATGAATGGGCACATATTTAAAGACTGGATCGAGAAAAGTATCCTTCCAATATTAGATCGACCTTCTTGTCTGATAATGGACAATGCTTCATACCATAACGTAGTTAACGTAGAAGATAGAATCCCAACATCATCAAGTACAAAAGATGCAATCAAAACGTGGCTCATAAAAGAACACATACAAGTTAACGACAGCTACTTGAAACCCGAATTGCTTAGCCTTGTAAAACAGACACAACGTACAAAGATATTTAAAATAGACAAGTTAATTCAAGAACATGGCCATAGATGTTTGAGACTACCTCCATATCATGCACACTTAAATCCTATAGAACTAGTTTGGGCAAAAGTTAAAGGACACGTAGCATATACAAATAAAACTTTCAAATTATGCGATGTTGAGACACTTACAAATCAGGCTCTATCAAATATAAATTAAGACTACTGGGTAAAATGTGAGGATCATGTGTTACGACAAGAAGAGGAATATTGGAAAAAGGATGGTTTGTTGTTTGTTCAGCCGAAAGCAGTAATCGACCTATTTGACTCGTCTGATTCTGAATGATCATTACTCTGATTAAGTCTACAGATAAATAGTTTGATTTGCAAAATTTCCTAGTTGATTTGTTAAACAGTTTATTGTTCAAGACCACCCAAGCAATCAAAAATATGTTATAAGCAAACCAACAACCATTACTTTGAATGGAAGCCTGCTTGAGTCAGTACAGAAGTTCAGCTATCTTGGATCCACTATTACAGCCACACTTTCCTTAGATGAGGAACTAAATGTACGTATTTGAAAGGCAGCGACAACATTTGGGAAACTCACACCAAGAGCATGGAACTATATCAAATTGACTCTACGAACAAAAGTTCTATATATAATTTAAAATTTGTATACTTGCCACCAAGTAAAATTTTATGGACACGCCTATGGGTTATCGTTGCACTAGATTACTGTAAAACATTTTGATTAGGGTCAAAATAATAGTTACATGGGCAAAGATCAAAGGAATTCGCCGCTTTCAGAAAACCGTTATAGCTAGACATCGAGTAACACATATTTTCTCATGACATGGACATTTTAACACCGTATGCCAAAAATCATGTGAAATCATCAAGAACTTTTTGAATTATAAATCATAACATCTCGGCAAACGATTCTGAACGGACTATAATTGTTTATAGAACTGTCAGTATGTAGTGATATCTTTTCTAATTTATATGGCATAACAGTCAGCTTAAGAAGGTTAGTCTTATTAGGGCAACCTAACATTTCCAAAGCTTTCAAGACCTTACACAGTCAGGGAGACAAGAATAGAACTACTGAAACCTGTCATGCATGATGTAAGAGACAACTAAGGAGTTTGCAATCAGCGTCTTCCTGGTACTCTACAATTCATGCATCTGAGCTGAAATCATCTACAGTGCTTTCACTAATGTGTGGCAGGTGTGCTTTGTACTGGGGAATGTACTGAGTATGGATGTGAACACTAAGGGACATGACTTGAAGGATCATTGGGACATGACTTGAAGGGTTATTGGGACATGACTTGAAGGATCATTGGACATGACTTGAAGGGTTATTGGGACATGACTTGAAGGATTATTGGGACATGACTTGAAGGATCATTGGGACATAACTTGAAGGGTTATTGGGACATGACTTGAAGGGTTATTGGGACATGACTTGAAGGGTTATTGGGACATGACTTGAAGGATCATTGGGACATGACTTGAAGGGTTATTGGGACATGACTTGAAGGATCATTGGGGCATGACTTGAAGGATCATTGGGACATGACTTTAAGGATCATTGGGACATGACTTGAAGGATCATTGGGGGACGACTTTAAGGATCATTGGGACATGACTTGAAGGATCATTGGGACATGACTTGAAGGATCATTGGGGGACGACTTTAAGGATCATTGGGACATGACTTGAAGGATCATTGGGACATGACTTGAAGGATTATTGGGACATGACTTGAAGGATTATTGGGACATGACTTGAAGGATCATTGGGACATGACTTGAAGGATTATTGGGACATGACTTGAAGGATCATTGGGACATGACTTGAAGGGTTATTGGGACATGACTTGAAGGGTTATTGGGACATGACTTGAAGGGTTATTGGGACATGACTTGAAGGGTTATTGGGACATGACTTGAAGGGTTATTGGGACATGACTTTAAGGATCATTGGGACATGACTTGAAGGATCATTGGGACATGACTTGAAGGATCATTGGGGGACGACTTTAAGGATTATTGGGACATGACTTGAAGGATCATTGGGGCATGACTTGAAGGATCATTGGGACATGACTTGAAGGATCATAGGGACATGACTTGAAGGATCATTGGGGGATGACTTGAAGGATCATTGGGGGATGACTTTAAGGATCATTGGAACATGACTTTAAGGATCATTGGGGCATGACTTGAAGAATCATAGGGACATGACTTGAAGGATCATTGGGGGACGACTTGAAGGATCATAGGGGCATGACTTGAAGGATCATTGGGGGATGACTTGAAGAATCATAGGGACATGACTTGAAGAATCATAGGGACATGACTTGAAGGATCATTGGGGGACGACTTTAAGGATCATTGGGGCATGACTTTAAGGATCATTGGGGCATGACTTTAAGGATCATAGGGGCATGACTTGAAGGATCATTGGGGGACGACTTTAAGGATCATAGGGGCATGACTTTAAGGATCATTGGAACATGACTTGAAGGATCATTGGGGCATGACTTGAAGAATCATAGGGACATGACTTGAAGGATCATTGGGGGACGACTTTAAGGATCATTGGGGCATGACTTTAAGGATCATTGGGGCATGACTTGAAGAATCATAGGGACATGACTTGAAGGATCATTGGGGGACGACTTTAAGGATCATAGGGGCATGACTTTAAGGATCATTGGAACATGACTTGAAGGATCATTGGGGCATGACTTGAAGAATCATTGGGACATGACTTGAAGGATCATTGGGACATGACTTTAAGGATCATTGGAACATGACTTTAAGGATCATTGGGACATGACTTGAAGGATCATTGGGACATGACTTGAAGGATCATTGGGGGACGACTTTAAGGATCATAGGGGCATGACTTGAAGGATCATTGGGGCATGACTTTAAGGATCATTGGGACATGACTTGAATGATCATTGGGACATGACTTGAAGGATCATTGGGACATGACTTGAATATCATAGGGGGACGACTTTAAGGATCATTGGGACATGACTTGAAGGATCTTTGGGACATGACTTGAATGATCATTGGGACCTGACTTAAAGGATCATTGGGACATGACTTGAAGGATCATTGGGGGATGACTTTAAGGATCATTGGGACTTGACTTAAAGGATCATTGCGTGACAACTTTAAGGATCATTGGGACATGACTTGAAGGATCATTGGGACATGATTTGAAGGATCATTAGGGCATGACTTGAAGGATCATTGGGACATGACTTGAAGGGTTATTGGGACATGACTTGAAGGGTTATTGGGACATGATTTGAAGGGTTATTGGGACATGATTTGAAGGATCATTGGGACATGACTTGAAGGATCATTGGGGCATGACTTTAAGGATCATTTTCGGCATGATTTGAAGGATCATTGGGACATGACTTGAAGGATCATTGGGGCATGACTTTAAGGATCATTGGGGCATGACTTGAAGGATCATAGGGACATGACTTGAAGGATCATTGGGGCATGACTTTAAGGATCATTGGGCATGACTTTAAGGATCATTTTCGGCATGATTTGAAGGATCATAGGGGCATGACTTTAAGGATCATAGGGACATGACTTGAAGGATCATTGGGACATGACTTGAAGGATCATTGGGGCATGACTTTAAGGATCATTTCGGCATGATTTGAAGGATCATAGGGGCATGACGTTAAGGATCATTGGGGCATGACTTGAAGGATCATTGGGACATGACTTGAAGGATCATTGGGACATGACTTGAAGGATCATTGGGGGACAACTTGAAGGATCATTGGGGCATGATTTGAAGGATCATTGGGACATGACTTGAAGGATCATTGGGACATGACTTGAAGGATCATTGGGACATGACTTGATGTATCATAGGGACATGACCATTAGTTGTATCTATTCTCCAAGTTTAATCTACCTTGTGCTGTTATCTGTGATCTGATGAAGTCAAGAGTCATCTTTTTCTTGAAAGTTCATTCCAATTCTTTCACAGTTTGTCTTTTCATTTAATCTCTTTCATAGTTTCTTGTGTCTTTGCCAGACCTATTGAGTGTGTTTTATGACTTTACCATTTAGCTTCTTCATGATGGTAAGGAAATTCTGACACTGATCAACTTCTGCTCTGATTCTCTAAAAGAGACTGACAATGTTCAGCAAACAGGTGTAAGTGGTTGGGTTATAATTAAGGTATTCATAAATTAGACTCTGAGTTTCCGAAATGTTTTGGATCACTGATCTAGCAAGTTCACACTTGGCAAAGTATTCTATCTCCACCATTAGCCACCAATTTGTGCACAGCCTCTGCAAATATGGGAGCTGCGATAGCTCAGTGGTTAGTGAACTGGACTACCACGGACAAGGGGTAGGGTTCGATCCCAACCGACGGCTTCCGGGTTCACCCAGCCTTAAATGGGTACCGGATTTTTTTTCTGGGAAAGTAAAGCAGCACGGGCGTAATACTGACCACATTACCCCAAAAATCATGTGCTGAAGGTCTGTAAAATATAGGGTCACTAACACCATATTTCCCTATACGCCACTTGGCGTGACGGGTGTACTTTACTTTACTTTTACTCTGCAAATGTAATTATAGGAGTAGCATGTGAAGGATGCAGTGGTATCAAACGTAAAGGCTACATTTATGAAAATGGCACCAGTTTTCCAAGTCTGACTTCATGACACAAGTATGGCAAGTCAGAGAAGTGAGACGATTGCTGCCATTGCTGTTTTTGTTGTCACATTTGTGGTCTATGTCAAGTGCCTGCATCCATCACTACCAGGAGGTGATTCAGGTAAGTGGCAGCCTTTATTTCTGGACATTCTTATGTTGTTCATTATTGCCTTAACAACACTTGTGGACTCCCTAAAGTTAGGATTCTCTTACTTATGACTCACTGCTTCTCAGAAACGTGTAGCCTTGACATTTATCTATATTGTAATTGATGTAACCTTGAAGGATCTTCTCTTCTGCAGATTGGTGTTGGTCTGTTTGTTATATCAGGATATGTTCTTTTCTATGTGCAAAGTTTATCTGATGTTGATCTATCCATGACAGGAAGATCTCAGAAGGTTGTTGTATCTGTATCTCTGTGAATAATTCAGTCTGCTATTGCTTCTTTCAAAGCTTGTGGTATCTTCCATTTATGGTTCCTGATACTGAGGATTGATTGTTGTTTACCACAAGTTCTATTATTTTGAGTGTTTTGTTTGTTATGTTGTCTGGTGACTTTCTTGGTTTTGGGCTGTGAATGGTTGTTTCAAGCTTTTTCATGGTGAAGGTTTCATTGTTATAAGTTGTTCTGATTTCATAGGTTTGTGTGTAGTACTGTTTAGTTTGTTCTTTTCTTTCTCAGATGAATTTGATTAGATAACGTGTGAAATTATAATTTTTTGGCCATGTAATGAGAAGAGAACAACTTGAATATACTGTAACAACTGGAAAAATTGAGGGACGAAGAGATAGAGGGAAGCAAAGAGAAAAAATAACAGACAGCTTAAGAGAATGGCTTGGCAGAAGGTCAACAACAGAAATGATAAATAGCTGTCAAGATTGTAAGTTGTGGAGAGACATGATCACCTACGCCACTAGGCCCGGTACTTGATGATGATGAATGTGTGAAAACCTAGAAAGAAAAGTATTGGTTGCATTCTTTTTTATTAATTGTACTTCTATTTTGCTGTCAAGTAATTTTCTAATTATTTTTTCACCCAAATTGTTCTGGCTGAGCATATTTAATCTGTTGTGTTTGGCTAGAGATATTCTTGCTTTCATTTCTTCTACTTTGGAAACCTCTACATGAGTCTTACTAAGTTCAAAGGAAACATTGGTAAGCTAAAGACTGCTGAGATTGCCATGCAGCTTGACTGGTTTCATATAATATGCAGATATGGCTTTATATAAGATGGGTGCATGAACTGTCTTGTTTTTTTGTCTGCTCTGTCTCTGGCCTTATTACATTTTTTCTTTCATTTCATACAATTTTTTGTATCATTTATAATTTGCAGTCTTGTCTGTGTGTTTTGGCTATGCTCTTCACACTTAGCAGTGTCATGCTAGAAACACCTTTATGTCTTTTGAATTTTTATCACAAATCTAGTTTCCTCCATGTTGTCAAATCTTGGAATCACATATCAGATGGGCGGGGTCCTATCCTACTGATTGATGTTTAAGAAGCATTGGCTACCCTCCCTTGGTTTAGCACAGATACTGTAAATGCATAAGTAATGTAAATAGCTTTTATTAAATTGCAGTTACTCTATATGTTTTTAATCTGTTCTCTTAAATAGTAAAGATTAAAGAGCTGTTTATTGTAATCGGTATTTCTTTTCAATTTGAGTAGACATTTGTTATACTCTCAGTTTGTGTTTACTTTGCTGTATATAGAGTTGTTGTCTTTCTCTTCCATTTTATTTACACAACTGAGCTTGTTATATCTAATTGTAAATTGTTTCAATTACAGGAGAGCTGATTGTGGTTGCCCATGAGTCTGGGGTAAGTGACAAATTGTTGTTGATGTGTCTGTGGCATGATAAATGTCTCCAAAGTTACAAGTGGTTGTTTGTTTGCATATCCCAGCTTTATTTTATCTCTAGCTAAGTCATGCGGGCTGAATTTTGCATGAATATAACCTTTTCTGTAGTTTTTACAATGAAAACCATGTGCTCAGATGGGAGACGTGATAGCTCAATGGTTAGCAAACTGGACTACAAAGGACAAGAGGTTGGTTCGATCCTAATCAATGGCTTCCAGGTTCATCCAGCCTTAAATGTGTACCAGATTTTTTTTCTTGGAAAGTAACTTAGCATGGGTGTAATACTGGCCACATTACCCCAAAAATCATGTGCTAGAAGGTCTGTAAAGATTATGGTCGCTAACACCATATTTGGCTCGTTACTTTACTTATGTCCTCAGATCTATCTATCTATCTGTCTGTCTGTCTGTCTGTCTGTCTGTCTGCCTGCCTGCCTGCCTGCCTGCCTGTCTGTCTGTCTGTCGTTCGCCTGAAGTACTGTCCATATTTTTCCTCAGTCTACTATATTCAGTGCAGTCTTGAAGTATGTGTTCAGCAGTCTGGGGCACCTGTCCACATGTACAAGTAGTTGAGGTGCCGATCTTAAATTTTGTATACATGTGACTCAGATGTCCCTTGCCATTTTGGCAGATATCCTCTAACTTCATCAATACTGTCATTTTTTATTGTCAAAATTTTCAACTTTTTTAGGTAGGTTTTTCCTATCTATTGTGCCTCGGCAGAGGCCATTTTTATGTCTACTTTTTTCTATATCCAACTGCCAGGGTCTCTTTAACATTGTGGATCACATATGGGACCTCCTGCTTTTTGCCATTATATGAGAGAACTAGACATCAGATCTCACTCCAGAGATTGGAGGAGAGTAAATCCACGAAGCAACCATGGAAACATAACACAGTTATGACCCACAAATACAACCCTGAATGACAAGTTATGGAGAACCTGTGAAGACCTCAAATGCAGTCTTGCTCATGACCTCTGGTGGTCTAAATGTCTAAACGTAAAGCAATAGCTGATCGCTGAGGGAGAACAAAGAATAAGAAGAAGCACTCAAAAGCACACATCTAAAAACATAATAAAAGTAACATGCAATATACATTTTCATTTTGTTATATGCATTCTCAGTCTTAGCAAATTATATCTCTAATTTCCCATGTCTGATTTATTATTTTTTTCATGTTCTTTCTCATGTAGCCCATACCCCAAGCATGATATTATATTTGCAACTTATTTATTTTTCATGTTCTTTCTCATGTAGCCCATACTCCAAGCATGATATTATATTTGCTACTTATTTATTTTTCATGTTCTTTCTCATGTAGCCCATACCCCAAGCATGATATTATATTTGCAACTTATTTATTTTTCATGTTCTTTCTCATGTAGCCCATACTCCAAGCATGATATTATATTTGCTACTTATTTATTTTTCATGTTCTTTTTTCAGGTAGCCCATCCTCCAGGCTATCCTCTTTTCACCATCCTTGCTAAAATCTTTATAAGAGTTGTTCCCGTGGGATCTGTAGCATGGAGGGTCAACTTGCTGTCTGCCTTCTGTGGAGCAATGTCTGCCTGGATTATATACATACTTGTGTACAGGTGAATTATGTTTTGTTGATGGACAAATATAGAAAGATGTTGTATTGTGGTTCATAGAAGTCTGGTACACAGAAGTCATGACTCTGTCAGGCTTGAGAGAGAGAGACACACACACACAAACATGCATGCACACACACACACTCTCTCTCTCTCTCTCTCTCTCTCTCTCTCTCTCTCTCTCTCTCTCTCTTTTTCTCTTTCTCAGAGTGATAAGAAGATGTTCTTCTTCATCCCATTACTCTTGAGGTCTTTGGGTCACCACTGACAGACTTAGTAACCTACTCCGTCTCTATCTTCAGTCATTCTTTGGGTCACCACTGACAGACTTAGTAACCTACTCCGTCTCTATCTTCAGTCATTCTTTGGGTCACCACTGACAGACTTAGTAACCTACTCCGTCTCTATCTTCAGTCATTCTTTGGGTCACCACTGACAGACTTAGTAACCTACTCCGTCTCTATCTTCAGTCATTCTTTGGGTCACCACTGACAGACTTAGTAACCTACTCCGTCTCTATCTTCAGTCATTCTTTGGGTCACCACTGACAGACTTAGTAACCTACTCCGTCTCTATCTTCAGTCATTCTTTGGGTCACCACTGACAGACTTAGTAACCTACTCCGTCTCTATCTTCAGTCATTCTTTGGGTCACCACTGACAGACTTAGTAACCTACTCCGTCTCTATCTTCAGTCATTCTTTGGGTCACCACTGACAGACTTAGTAACCTACTCCGTCTCTATCTTCAGTCATTCTTTGGGTCACCACTGACAGACTTAGTAACCTACTCCGTCTCTATCTTCAGTCATTCTTGGGTCACCACTGACAGACTTAGTAACCTACTCCGTCTCTATCTTCAGTCATTCTTTGGGTCACCACTGACAGACTTAGTAACCTACTCCGTCTCTATCTTCAGTCATTCTTTGGGTCACCACTGACAGACTTAGTAACCTACTCCGTCTCTATCTTCAGTCATTCTTGGGTCACCACTGACAGACTTAGTAACCTACTCCGTCTCTATCTTCAGTCATTCTTTGGGTCACCACTGACAGACTTAGTAACCTACTCCGTCTCTATCTTCAGTCATTCTTTGGGTCACCACTGACAGACTTAGTAACCTACTCCGTCTCTATCTTCAGTCATTCTTTGGGTCACCACTGACAGACTTAGTAACCTACTCCGTCTCTATCTTCAGTCATTCTTTGGGTCACCACTGACAGACTTAGTAACCTACTCCATCTCTATCTTCAGTCATTCTTTGGGTCACCACTGACAGACTTAGTAACCTACTCCGTCTCTATCTTCAGTCATTCTTTGGACCTCTGCAAAATCAAGGCCTGTCTGTTCTTTGATGTTATCTTCCCATCTCCTTCTCCTTTCACAATTCCTTGCAGAATGGTGTTTGCTGGGCCAGAAGATTGAGATACCTAACCAAACATTTCATTTTGCACTTCTTCGCAATAGTTAAAAGATCATCTTGTACTTTGATTGTTGTTTGTATCTTTTTGCTAATTTTTTTCATTTATGATACGATCTAAGTAAAAGAACCCCAAAATCTTACAATAACATTTGGTTCTTTGGTTATGGAAGGCCCCGGTATCACTGCAAACGAATTAAAAATCCATAATTGCTCAACCGCCTGTGCCAGTGGAATCATCCGAATTACTATTTCATCTCCCAAACAAAGAAAGGTAGCTGTAGTCCCCATCATAGCAGTCTCAGCACAGGTCAGAAGACATAAGGCGAAACCGCACAGAAAGTGAACACAGCCAACTGTTCCCTGTCATACAATATCATCATTCATCTTAAACAATTGAAATATCGAAGCATGATCAAAACGGATGAAACACACTGCTCACAGTGTGCACAGAGCACCTAACTCAGTAGCTCCTGCAACAAGCCGGACCTGGAATATGAGGAAACTGCAACAAGGAACACTTTCATACATACCCTTCAATGGTTCCTGTCGTCTATCCACCATATGACCAGAAGTTCATGTCCTCCTGAAAATGATGATCATCATATTTTTTTTAATGTATAGCGCTTGATGATGTTAAGGCATAATTTTTGACTCTAAATCCAAACATATAAAACACAGTTAGTCGTCAGATTATCCCCATCGCACATCAAACAACAGACCTTAAGATTAGCGTATGGCCGGGCTAGGGATATAGGATGAGCCATTATGATGACATAGCACACACAACAATGGCAGCGCCTATATATTCCTGATTACTCTAGTGAGTGCAGCCTACAACGAATGAAACACGGTGCAAATTCCCTAAAGAGATAAAACTGCAGCTGACTTGACAAAGCAATTCACATTAATGAGTTGTAACATGTAAATATAATGCGTCAAGCAATTCCAACAACGGTCATGAACAGCACTCAATGTGATGTAAAGCGCAGATCAACTCTAGCCAGTGGAAGGTCGCATTCACAATAATTGATTTGTCAAAAAGGAATATTGCCGTGCGTACAACTCTGCTTCATCGGCGCAGATGTGTTAAGTAGAACATCACAATAACATTTCATCTCCTTAATTTTTATTTCTTCTGCAGCTCTGCTGTAAGGGTTCATGTTTGGTAACTATATTAAAAAAGTGATAAAACAAGGGCCTGAGCAATCAGCCTGATTTTAGAGCCAAGACACAGACCTTTCCAAATAGGTTTATTTAAGAAGCTAAAGTGTAAAAAAAACTTGATGGGGCCCATTTCTAATGATCATGTTGTCTCCTGTTTCAAAATTTTATTTAATGAGCTTCCTATCTTTCCATAATTTTTTTGTGTTTCCGTTTGTTTGATTAAATCGTGTTGCTTTTGTTCATTCAGATCATGGTCAATGATTATGGGGAGTTGTGTTTGTCTATTCTGGTACAATTGTGACACGGGCAGTTGTTAGTTCAATCTTCAGCAGGATTCCTGTGATATTGTTGTCCATTTGACTTTTGGTCACTAAAGCTCTGATTCTAGATTATTGATTGTTGCAGGCATGTAGTAGCTGATTGTGCTCAGTTCTTTTGGGATGTCCAAACCATTTTCCAGCTCACAGACCATTTTATATAAGATGGGCTTCCAACTGTTTTTCTGGTGTTGTTATTTCTTTTTTGATAAAATTAGTTCTCTAGCTTCTTGTCTCAAATGTTGGGATATTTTTTCTGTTTAAACCTTAGATAATAACCTTGTGTGACAATGAGGACAGAAGGTTAAAATAAATATACAGTTATAAATTTAGATGCCTCTGTGTTCGAGAAATGTGACAGTTGATATGCCTCTGTGTTCGAGAAATGTGAGAGTTGATATGCCTCTGTGTTTGAGAAATGTGACAGTTGATATGCCTCTGTGTTTGAGAAATGTGACAGTTGATATGCCTCTGTGTTTGAGAAATGTGACAGTTGATATGCCTCTGTGTTTGAGAAATGTGACAGTTGATATGCCTCTGTGTTTGAGAAATGTGACAGTTGATATGCCTCTGTGTTTGAGAAATGTGAGAGTTGATATGCCTCTGTGTTTGAGAAATGTGACAGTTGATATGCCTCTGTGTTTGAGAAATGTGAGAGTTGATATGCCTCTGTGTTTGAGAAATGTGAGAGTTGATATGCCTCTGTGTTTGAGAAATGTGACAGTTGATATGCCTCTGTGTTTGAGAAATGTGAGAGTTGATATGCCTCTGTGTTTGAGAAATGTGACAGTTGATATGCCTCTGTGTTTGAGAAATGTGAGAGTTGATATGCCTCTGTGTTTGAGAAATGTGACAGTTGATATGCCTCTGTGTTTGAGAAATGTGACAGTTGATATGCCTCTGTGTTTGAGAAATGTGACAGTTGATATGCCTCTGTGTTGCCCACATCAGTTGATCTTGAGTTCTGTGTGAAATTGCTTCCAGGACCTGTTAGAACTTGGCACCTTTGATGTAAATGTTCAGTGGGTCAACAATTTTCATTGTTTCTATCAGAAATTCCCCATATGCGCTCCACTCATGTCACAATTAGGCTGACATTGAAGTTAATGAGTAAATCTGAGATAAATCAATCCAGTAACGTGCTCTGTACCTGGCAACTTGTCACTAAAGTGTGAAGAGCTAGAAATAAAAGAGGAATCTGGTTTGGCACAATAAGTTCTTATCATGGCACTTATTACTGTCACTAAACCTATGATACAATACAAGTAAACAAGAGAAGCAAAGTGAGTGTTAAAACCTTGCAAGAGTTGCTATAATGTGTTGTTGATATATGATTTGTCACATTTTTTATGTTTTTAAGATCATCATCAAGTACCAGGCCTGCTGGTGTAGGTGAACATGTCTCTCCACAACTTTCGATCACGACAGTTATTTATCATTTCTGTTGTTGACCTTCTGCCAAGCCATTCTCTTAAGCTGTCTGGTATCTTTTCTCTTTGCTTCCCTCTATCTCTTCATCCCTCAATTTTTCCAGTTGTTACAATATATTCCAGCTGTTCTCTTCTCATTACAAGGCCAAAAATGATGATTGTTTTTTCTTAATATTAGAAACTAGCTCTCTTTTTGCTTTGGCCTCTTTCAGAACGTTTTCATTACTCTTCTTAGCTGTCCATGGTATTCTTAACATTCTTCTGTAAAACCACATTTCTATAGACTCCGGTGTATTTTCTTGTCTGTTGTCCTATTGTCCATGATTCACATCCA
Source organism: Megaustenia siamemsis (assembly GCA_032433765.1). Lineage (NCBI taxonomy): Eukaryota > Metazoa > Mollusca > Gastropoda > Stylommatophora > Ariophantidae > Megaustenia > Megaustenia siamemsis. The sequence goes on from JAVIAB010000050.1 coordinate 25,539,610, forward strand.
TTTGTTAAGACTGGCTCTACATAACATTTAAGAACTCTTTCTTGATTCTATTTTAAGATACAATTTTTAAAATATGCTAATATGAATGGAACATAATGAAAATATGTTGTCAATTCTATAGACAGAGTTAACAGTGCATACTTATCACAGGATAAGAGTTAAAGTAACCATTTCTTGTCTGAAAGTCTGTGTATAAAATCTGGTATCTTTCTTCTGTAGGCTAACAGGCAGCCATGGTGCCAGCTTGCTTGGGGCAGGCACATTTAGTTTGAGTAGGTTGACATGGACTTGGTCTGTGATTGCAGAAGTGTTCTCTCTGAACAACATGTTTCTGTCTGCTGTGATGTTTGTAGCAGTCCAGTTTGATGCTGCAGAGAGAGTGTCAGCTGCTAAGGTAATGCCTGCAGTAATGATCTTGTGTTCTTTTCTGACCTGAAATAGTTTTCAATAAGATGGTTCTCATGTAGCACCCAGGTAGATGCATGTGCTGTTAGCCATCAGTCATGTCAACTAAAGCTGATAGCATCAATCAGTGAATCAAAGCTGGTTACTGTCAGTCAGTGAACCAAAGATGATTGTACAGTCGAACCTGTCTAAGGCGACCATTCACGGGACTTTCAAAAACTGGTCCCATAGGACAGGTGGTCCTGCTCACAGGTTTCACATAATAAATAGAGCGATAAAAAAAATTTTATCCTAAGCACTATGAAAACTAACCTGCAAATCAGCGTAATCCATGAGTAGAACATAGTGCACATGTCGGTCTACAATAGCCACTGGTTGGACACTTTTCATAAAACACGATAGTTAAACACACAAAAATAAAACACATATACACAGATTCCACTTATACTGTACATGTATCACTTTTGACTTGAAAAAAAATCCAATATGGTAGTCTGTTGTTTGACAGATGAAATAAACGATAAGTTCAATTTTTCTCTCAAGTCCATGATAACGTCTAGTATGTCAGATCTCCCGTTTGTTATTGAATAGGTGCGCAGAAGCTCCAAAGCATTATGTGCATCTGCGATAGTGTATGTTTTCTCAATGTCAGTAGAATCTTGTTCGTTGTCTGATTCACTATTCACATCCTCAGCAGCTAAAATTGCAGTGGCAGGAAGATCCCAGTTTGTTTCTATTGTGTTGCAAGTTTGGAGCCCTGAATCAATCATGGAGATGTCTGTCAATTGGTATCCAAACAATTCTTTTGAAAGGTTATCCAAAGCAGTAGAAATTGCAGTAGAAACAATTTGCACGTCGGTCTTTGATGCAGATTCCATGTGCGTCAGAGAATATGCGTGTGTTTCAGCAGGACAATGAAAACCTGCTTTACAGAAACACTTAAGGATGGTTGAGTTGTCCACTTCTTTCCATGCTGCAGCAATCCAGTAGACTACATCCAGTAAATTGACCTGTTTCATGAGTTCGGTTCCGGAAGCATCCTTGTTTGATTCCATGACTGTGATAAGATGTAGAAGCTGTTTTTGTCTAAACTTTAATTTAAATGTCTGAATGACACCCTGGTCTAGGGGTTGAACTAATGCAGTTGTGTTGGGTGGCAGAAACTGCAGCTTAACATTCTGTAGTTCGATCTTGGGATGACAGGTAGCGTTGTCAACAAATAAAATAATGTGGCGCTTTTTTTTCTGCATCTTACGGTCAAAACTTTTCAGCCAATCTTCAAATATAGCTGCAGTCATCCATGCCTTTTTGTTGTTTCTGTAAATCACTGGCAGTGTGTTTATGTTGATGTTTTTAAAAATCCTAGGGTTAGCTGCTTTCCCAATCACTAAAGCCGGTTCTCGTTCCCCCAACATGTTAGTGCATAGCATCACTGTTATTCGCTCTTTGCTTTTTTTACCCCCAGCGCATTTTTCTCCTTTGACAAAAAATGTTTTGTCCGTAGTCGCTTTGAAAAATAACCCGGTTTCATCTAAATTAAAAATGTCTTGAGCAGCGTAACCATAGCATATCTCGGATAATTTAGAAGTCCAGTCAGCCGCAGCACTCATATCTGAATCACCGACTTCGCCACATTGCTTACCAAACACAAGATTGTGTCTTTTAATGAAGGCCTCTAACCAGCCGTTCGATGCTTTAAAGACTGAGTTTTCCAATTCTTTTGCAAACTGTAAAGCTCGTTCTTTGATCATCGGCCCAGATAACGGAATTTTTCGTGCAAGTGCTGATTGACACCATTTCCAACAAAGTGTATTTATGTCTTCATTTCCCGTTTTCCTGCTATTCCTTCTTTTCATACTTGGTGCATTATTTTCAAAGTCATTCATATACTCGGCTTTTCTCTTTAACGTACGTAAAATCTGTGTCTTTCCCACTCCAAACTGTTCTGCCAATAATCGCGAACTTTTACCTTGCTGATTTTGTTGAATCACTGATATTCGTTCTTCCAGCGTTAATGCTTTTGGTTTTACACTTTTGACACTGGCCATTTCCTATATTGTGTGTAACACTTTTAAAATCCACAAAAATAATTCACTGAGATACTGTACATGTACATGAATACACTCTAAGCGGGCAATGACTAATTCTTTAGTTAATTCCTGTAATTTATACGGGCCACGCAATGGTCTACTCTGGTCTAGACGGAACCGCGAAGTGATGTCACTTCACGAATCATAGATCTGTGTCTGCACCAGTATTGACTGATAAACGTAACACGTCCCACTGTAATCTGGGACTCACTAAATACGGGAAAACATCAACACCTGTAGACACCTGTGTCGATCGTTTATAGCTCCCAGCGAGACGAAGGACTGGCTGGTCGTCGTAAACGGGATAAATAACATTGGCGGCGGTTAATTAGCCTGGTCTCTGGTCGCGTCATACGGTGAGCGCCGTAATCAGTGTTAGCATATAGTAAAAAACTCGGGGAAATTGTAGACCCGGTCCTATAACCAGGGAAACGCTTTAAACAGGTGGTCCTAAGACCAGGTTCGACTGTATCAGTCAGTGAACGATAGCTGATAATGTTGACCAGTGAACCAAAGATGATTGTATCAGTCAGTGAACGACAGCTGATAATGTCAGTCATTGAACCAAAGATGATAGTATCAGTCAGTGAACCATAGCTGATAATGTTGGCCAGTGAACCAAAGATGATAGTGTCAGTCAGTGAACCATAGCTGATAATGTTGGCCAGTGAACCAAAGATGAGAGTATCAGTCAGTGAACCATAGCTGATAATGTTGGCCAGTGAAACAAAGATGATAGTATCAGTCAGTGAACCATAGCTGATAATGTTGGCCAGTGAACCAAAGATGATAGTATCAGTCAGTGAAGCAAAGATGATAGTATCAGTTAGTGAAGCATAGCTGATAATGTTGGCCAGTGAAGCAAAGATGATAGTATCACTCAGTGAACCATAGCTGATAATGTTGGCCAGGGAAGCAAAGATGATAGTATCAGTCAGTGAACCATAGCTGATAATGTCAGTCAGTGAACCAAAGATGATAGTATCAGTCAGTGAACCATAGCTGATATCATTCAGTGAACCAAAGATGATAGTATCAGTCAGTGAACCATAGCTGATAATGTCAGTCAGTGAACCAAAGATGATAGTATCAGTCAGTGAACCATAGCTGATAATGTTGGTCAGTGAACCAAAGATGATAGTATCAGTCAGTGAATCAAAGTTGGTTGTTATAGCGCTGTGATGTTATTTATTATCTTTCTTATTATTGTTTATGGACAGCACATCACACTGATCACAAACATCAATCATGACAGAGTTATCTCATTTATTATAATCATAATCAGTTTATTGATCTCTATTATTATTCTTGGCACATGATCGTACTGTAGTGGATGCACTTGTCTTAAATTAATGTTCGTTAATTCAGGACACTCAAGAGACAATCGTCGGTGACTATTTGAAATTTCCATAAGTGCATATCTTGCATTCAATCTCTCTATCACTTACTTACGTTTATCAGAAATGTGAAACACAACTTGAAAACTCTCAAACACTTCACAGCTAAATTTCATATGTTCATTGCTATCCTTACTACTCTCTATCAACTTACTTAATAACTTCTCAACTGACTCAAAACTACAACTTAAAGATTCTTAACTTCCTAACTAACTGGCTCAACTTTCTAATCTTAACATATTAGATCTGACTTCTATCTCTATAAACTTCTAGCTCTTCCTATTTCTGACTCTTGTTCTAATTGTCCTAATAATCATGGTCTAATCTAAAAGTTGTTCTCATTCTAATTGTGTTGAAGGTTATATACTCAGCCACAATTCTTCGTGTGAAAATCAGTAGCCAATTAAATTGTTGCAAAGTGACAAATTGCAACCTTTCTAATCACTTGGAGTCAGTCAACTCTCATCACTCTGTGTCTGAAACTTGAACCATTCCCTAGATTTGACGATAACACTTTGTTTTCGTGAAATCTCTATACCCTATTCAAATTAATGATTACCTCATGACAATGACCTTTCCTGGTAGTTTGATGAAAACTTATTTATCAGACGGCCAAAGTCATGTTTCCCAATAGAAACTGGGGTTAAACAAGGATGTATTTTATCGCCCTTGTTATTTGGAATTGTTATGGACTTCATAATGAAGAAATGCTGCACTGGTAATAAAGGCATCGAATGGATACAAGGAGACCATTTGGAGGACCTCGACTTTGCTGATGACATAGTTCTCATCAGCAGTCAGATAAAAACGATGCAGGAAAACACAAATGAACTATCATCAATAGCCAGCAAAATTGGGCTTGAGGTCAATCATGAAAAGACTAAAGTCATGAAAAGTTTAATTCCAACAAGTGACAAAATATACATGGAAAACAAACCAGTAGAAGAGATCGATCACTTTATCTATCTTGGAAGTCACATTGATCGAGAAGGGGATACGAGCAAAGAAATTAGAATCAGACTGGCTAAAGCAGCAATGTCTTTCAGAAGCCTTGAAAAGTTGTGGAAATCAAAACTCATTAGCACAAACACAAAACTTAGGCTATTCAAATCAAATGTACTATCAACCCTTACGTATGCGTGTGAAAGCTGGAAAACAACAAGAGATATAGAAACAAAGTTGAACGCATTCGAAAATAAATGTCTAAGGAAAATACTTGGTATAGAATGGAACGAATTCAAAACAAACGAGGAAATTAGAGAAATCGCCAATCAACCACTAATATCTTCAGTAATAAAGAAAAGACGATGGTCATACGTTGGACATGTGATGAGAAGAGATAATAATCGAATAGCAAAGCAAGCCCTCATATGGGAAACAACAGGTAAAAGAAAAAGAGGAAGACCCAGGGAGACACTGAGAAGAACATTGATGAGAGAGGCAAGAGCAGCAGGAATCGGCTCCCTCAATGAGATAGAACTGCTTGCACAGAACAGAGACAGATGGCGAGATTTGATAAAATATCTTTAAAAGAAAACTGCTAGAACAAAAATTCATATAGGAGAAGGTGTATCTTGGTCTACGCCCTATGGGCCGGTTACGGCTCGAAAGGTCAATAGATAGAAAGTCATGGGGTCAACGTATGCTATTGTCATGCGCCTACTCTCACTTCCACAAATTGGTCGAAGTGGAAATTTTCATTCTTAAAACTCATTATCGTGTCCAGTAATTCTGGACCTTCCTACCTTATCTTGGTGGGTATCCTTGTTATGTCCAAGTATAATTCCTTGGTGGGTGTCCCTATCCCTATTATAAATTTTCATTCCCTTATCTTGTTATTCTGGCGGGAATTTTCCATACTTTAAATTTATGTCAATATTATATATATAAAACTCAACATCTCAGGCACAAAATACAACATGAAAATCAACATCAACAAAACAGAAGTCATGAACGTCACCAAAAATAAACAGAACATCGACATAACTATAGAAGGCAGATAACTAAAACAAGTAGAGGAATTCAAATACCTAGGAAGTCTAATGACAAACGATAATTCTCAAACGGCAGAGATAGAATCAAGATGCAACAAAGCTTGTCAAATCATCGGACAGTTATCACCACTATTGTCAAACAAGGAAATAACTCTGGAGGCAAAACGAGCACTATACAATCTTCATCCCAACGTTGTTCTACCAATGCCAGACCTGGACCCTAGATGCAAGAACAATAAGAAAATTACTTCTACAGAGATGAAATGTGTTAGACAAATGACAGGAAACAGTCTGAGAGATAAGATCAGAAATTAAGAACTGAGAAAAAAGTTAGGAATAGCCCCCGCTAAAGAATATATAAGGAAACAACAGATGAAATGGTTTGGCCACGTGACAAGGCAGAAAGAACAAAACACAACACAACGAGCATTCAACAACCGTTGTGAGAACACCAGAACCAAGGGTTGACCACGAAAAAGATGGGTCGATGGAATATTAGAAGCACTAGGAAACATAACAGCAGCAGAGGCGAACAGAAGAGCAAAAGACCACAAATTATATCTCCCCTCGACGCTGAAAGGCAAATGAGGAAGAAAAGAAGAAGAAGAAATTTATGTCTTAACTACTGATGGTCGCTACCATATGTTACTGCTATTGTCCGTTAAAGAAACGGGTAATAACTAAGTTACCTGCTCCCATGCTTTCACTACTTTCACTAGCTTACTCTATTACATGGTTATTGTCAGTCAGTGAACCAAAGATGATAGCATCAATCAATGAATCAAAGCTGGTTATTGTCAGTCAGTGAGCCAAAGATGATAGCATCAATCAATGAATCAAAGCTGGTTATTGTCAGTCAGTGAGCCAAAGATGATAGCATCAATCAATGAATCAAAGCTGGTTATTGTCAGTCAGTGAACCAAAGATGATAGCATCAATCAATGAATCAAAGCTGGTTATTGTCAGTCAGTGAACCAAAGATGATAGCATCAATCAATGAATCAAAGCTGGTTATTGTCAGTCAGTGAGCCAAAGATGATAGCATCAATCAATGAATCAAAGCTGGTTATTGTCAGTGAACCAAAATCTGTATGGCCAAGTGAGTTTGGGTTAAAAAGGAAAGCAAATCTAGTAAGAAAAACAAAAAGCATGCAGTGACAAAGTTAAATGTGTTTGGTTGAGAGATGCCAAATTTGTAGTTCAGTTTTATTTTTCTTTACATACTCATGGTGTACTTCATAGTTTTTAGAACTAATGATGCACATGTTTGGGCAGACAGAGGAAGATGCTGGACAGTGAAGATACTTAGGGAATGGAGGAAGAAACAGAGATGAAAAAGTTGGGGAAGGCATGAAGTGATCTTAAGAAAATGACACAGAACAAGATGTCTTAGAAAATTTGTTGAAGATCTGTGTTCAATTGGGAATTGAAAGAAAGAAGAATGATATAAGACTACAAAATAACACACACACACATACTCTTTCATTCTGGGAAGCATTTTGCACAAAACAGGACATAGATGGGGAAACTGAAATTATATGTCAGCCATGACAGTGGCATATGTTGCCATTGTGCAAGTATCAAACTAGCAGCACAACAATTGATTATTTGTTTGCTAGCTCTTTACTAATGTCAAACTGCTCCTTATTAAGTAACCATAGCTAAATAAGGTCTTTTGTGACATAAATTCCAATGGAAGAATAGTGGGCAACATCAGTCTTGGGCATACCCAGAAGTGAGACAGTTGATGGACTGGCTAAAGAGGAATCAATGCAGAAACAGGAGGAAAAATCACATTCCAAGAATGAAGATACTCATCAAGGCTATTAGAAAGATTTATCAACCAGAAAATAAGTATTACAATCTGGAGTGAGGAAAACAAATGATTGTCCATTTTAGAACAGGACACAATAGACTTAACAGTCATTTGTACAGATTAAAACTGGTGTCATCACCCTATGTGGGCAGACCACAAAGACAGCTAAACATATATTGCAATATAACAACATACTTAGCCAATGACACAATGAACTTTGGCTAAAAGAAAAATCACTCAACTGGACTACTGACGTTCGGACAAGTCATGTTCGATTCCCACTGGAAGCAGTGTGAGTTTTACTTGTGGTTGGAAAAAAAATACCCCTGCGGTCAACCCAGCTGCGGGCAGAAATGGGTACCAGGGTAGTACTCTGGGAAGGTGAGGAGTGCTGCCTCGCATATGGGTTTCGATGCTTAAAGTGACACTATCCAGAAGTGTCCAAACACTTTTGGATAGGCGGCCGAAGACATATGGGTGAAAACTCAAGTGCTAAGATGCCGATTTAAATCTTGTGCTTTACCTTTATTAACCAGATGATAAGTATTACTATTTGAAGTGAACAAAACAGATGATTATGTTCATCTTAGAACAGGATACAATAGACTTAACAATCCATTGTACAGACTAAAACTAATCTCATCACCCTATGTGGACAGGCCAAAAAGACACATATTGTGATATAACAGCATACTTGTCAATGACAGACTGAACTTTGGCTCACAAAGACTTACACCAACACTGAGTTGTTTGGGACCAAGAGAAATCTCAATATAATCAGTGAGCCGAACTACTAGCGTAGCCATTACTGAGCAGGCAGTGCATGAGAATAAGAGGAAGAATAATAAAACATAGCACACAAGAAGAAAAGGTCACAACATGAGGTGCTTGAAGTAAAACCATTAATGTTACCAGAAGTGTCAGAATGTGGGGCCTTGGTGAGACTTGTTCAACTTCATCTTCTTGGTTATATTAGACTGCAATTACCGTTGACATGAAGATACAGACTTTCATTAATGGATGCTTACACAGAAGAAAAAGATGGAAATGGCCAGACAAAATCACTAACATAAAATTATGGAAATGTACCAGTCAAATACCAGTGGATAAAGAGATACAGCTAAGACAATGGCGCTGGGTAGGACACACACTGCGGAAACCAACTGAGAGTATTACAAAACAGGCCCTTTTTTGGAATCTCCAGGGAGAAAGACAAAGAGGAAGACCAAGGAATTCTTGGAGAAGACAGATAGAAGCAGAGATGAAGATGATTGGGGAAGACATGGAAAGATCTTAAAAGAATGGCAAGAAACAGAACGGCTTTGAAAGCATTGTTGAAGACCTATGCTTCACCGAGAGCTGAAAGGTAGAAGAAGAATTACCATTAAGAAATCGTAATAACTTTTTTTTTTCAATGTGGCATTACTTCAGTTTAAGAGACAGAATGAAAAAAAAGATCACATCAGATGTGATATTAGATCAGAAATGATGACATCAGATGTGATGTTAGATCAGAAATGACTGGCATGAGAAATGATGACATTACATCAGAAATGATTGAAACAACATCCTGCATCACGTATACGAAAAGACAGAAAATAAAATAATTAAACCATCTCAAAATGATGAATTCTAATCAGATACCAATGCAGGGTTACCAAAGGTAACGATCTGTTGTTAGGGTACTAGAAAGATCAAGAGTTAGATGGATAGACAAAAGTGTTAGAAATCCTTCAGTGACATGGACAGCTGCTTGGTCTGGGATAGAAAATTGCATCTACCAATGACTCCGTTCACAGTAACATAAATAGAACAAGACGAGACAGTTACTGCTGTAGTGTATCTTTCTTGAGGAGATATTTTGATACTTTATGTAGATTGACACTTTTGACAGTTTTATTTCAAGTACTATGATTATTGACAGTTTTATTACAAAGTACTTTGATAATTGACACTTTTATTACAAATTACTTTTGAACATTGACACTTTTATTGCAAAGTACTTTAAACACTGGCACTTTTATTGCAAAGTGCTTTAAACACTGACACTTTCATTGCAAAGTACTTTGAATGTTGAAACTTTGTTACAAATTACTTTGAACACTGACACTTTCATTACAAATTACTTTGAACAATAACATATGTATAACTTTTCTGACCTCCAGCTGTCTGTGGGTGGATCTCTTCTCTGTGGCCTGTGCTTGTCTAATCAGCACACCAGTGTTGTCTATGTGGTTGTCATCATACCTTGGGCCCTGTGCAAGCTTATGGCGAATAAGGTAACTGATGCTCTCCACCTGGATAGTATTTTTCTTTCTTATCTTCATGGCTGGTAGATATGTCAGCGCTATCAACATATATTAATGCCATTTTTTGTGATGGGCATTAGATAAGAAAACAGAACAGAAAATTGAAGCCTTTGAAATATGGATTTATAGAAGAATAGGTAGAATTAGATGGAAAGAAAAGAAAACAAAAGATGAAGTTTTAAAACAACTAAACAAGAAAAGAGAACTACTAAACACAATTAGAACAAGACAAATGACATTTTTGGGCATATTAAAAGACACAACAGCCTAATAAAAGTAATATTGGAAGGGAAAATACAACGTAAAAGAGGCAGACCAAGACTAACATGGACGAGTAACATCAAAAGATGGACAAGTCAACTTATGACAACCTGCACCATCAAAGCAAGAGACAGAGTGGAATGGCGCTCCATGGTAGCCAACCTTTGATGCGGAGACGGCACTCAGTGATGTTGAATACCATTTTTTGTTAATTATTTGGTGATCTCACATTTAATTTATTCATTTTGTAGTTATTCATCATTAGTATCTATTTATTGTATGCCTCTAATTACACACATGCGGCACATTTTGTATGCTTATACATGTATATGTGTAAATAAATGTAGGCAAATTACACAGATGTGCACAATAATCAAACAATATATCTGTAAATGGCTACCTGACTTAAGTAAATTTAGGTGTGTAAATCAGCATAATATGCACTGGCTAAAGCTATAGCTTGATGGTTCAGGTTTCAAACACTTCACAATCCTTTAACGGTGTAAGCTGTGGGACTACCTATATTATTACTTATGGCATAGTGAAACGTTCATTCACTTAAGAGTTCAACATCTATATACCCGTGTTATATCCGTTTTTGGCAATAAAAATCACATTGTTATCCATTTTTGGGAATAAAAATCACACTGTTATTCATATTTGGCAATAAAAATCACACTGTTATCATTTTTTTTGGCAATAAAAATCATATTGTTATCCATTTTTGGCAATAAAAGTCACATTGTTATCCATTTTGGCAACAAAAATCACATTGCTATCCATTTTTGGCAATAAAGATCACATTGTTATCCATTTTTGGCAATAAAGATCACATTGTTATCCATTTTTGGCAATAAAGATCACATTGTTATCCATTTTTGGCAATAAAGATCACATTGTTATTCATTTTTCTTAGAATGGGTTTTGAAATGGTAGAAATTAACATTCTGAGCATTGATATATTTGTTGCCTTTTTTTAGACATATAGTAAGATAAGAGCAGCAGGAATATAGTGTAAAAGGTTCCCTAAATTTCTGGAAGAATATGGGGAATATAGTGTTAGTGGCAACAACATATTTTATTGGCGATGTGATTTGTAATTAGCCGCCTACTTTCTCAGAGAATCTATAAATGTCCGCACTATTTTTACAGAGAAAGACCCTGGTGCCCTTTTAGTGAAATGTAAACCCTCAGCCGTATGGGTCCAAACAAAATTTGCCGTCTCTGGGAAATTAAACCCAGAACCCTCTGGTTTGGTTAAAAAAAAAAAAAAAGTAAAGGAACTCCATCACACCAAGTGGCGTATAGGGAATATGGTATTAGTGACCATATATTTTACAGACCTTCGGCACATGATTTTTGGGGTAATGTGGTCAGTATTACGCCCGCGCCGCTTCACTTTCCCTGAAAAAAAATCTGGTACCCATTAAAGGCTGGGTGAACCCAGAAGCCGTTGGTTGGGATTGAACCCTACCTCTTGTCCTTTGTAGTCCAGTTCACTAACCACTGAGCTTCTCTGGTTTGGTAGTGAGTACAATAAACACTGAGCCACCAAAGGAATATTGAAACAGCTGGAAAATGGAGGGAAGCAAAAATAAAAGATAGCAGTCAGCTTAAAATAATGGTTTTATAGAAAGTCAATAACTGAACTGACAAACAGGCGTAGAAACAGAAAGTTGTGAAGAGACATGATCACCTATGCCATAAGGCATAGTAAGTTTAGCAAATTAAATGCAGCTATCAGCAAACAAAACAGTTACCAGCAAACAAAACAGCTATCAGCAAACAAAACAGCTATTGGCAAACAAAACAGCTACCGGCAAACAAAACAGCTGCCGGCAAACAAAACAGCTACCAGCAAACAAAACAGCTGCCGGCAAACAAAACAGCTGCCGGCAAGCAAAACAGCTATCGGCAAACAAAACAGCTATCAGCAAATAAAAAAGCTATCAGCAAACAAAATTACACAAAAATCTTTAACAGGGGTCAGTGCTTCTAAACTTGCAGTCAATACTTTTCCAAACTCAGTGAGTGAGGTACTCATTTTTTTTTAAAACTGGGTCTGCTGAGAGCAGTAGGTGGCTTTTGAACCTACATTCTCCATACTGCCAAGCTGGCACATTACCACTATGACGCTCTAATTAAATGTGACAATATCAACTTTTTTTCAAAATGTCACAATACAAGAACAGTGCTTGAAAGTCGGCTAATATTTTGTGTTCTCAGCTGTTGACATTGCCACTTGTTATAAAACTGATGGCCTCATTTCTCTGTGGCTTGTTGCCGTACCTCTACCTCCCGTTGTCTGCCCACTGGCATGTGGCCAGCTGGACCTGGGGTGACCAGAGGACAGTGAAGGGTTTCCTGACCCACTTGTTGCGTGTTGAGTATGGCACATGGGATCTGGTAAGATACAGTAGGCCTATATCTATATGGTACATACCTGTACAAATATGCATGTATTTTGTATAATCTAAGTAGTATGTTCATACTCTATTATTTAATAATAGTAAAAAGTAAAGTACCCCCGTTACGCCAAGTGACATATAGGGAAATATGGTGTTAGTGGCCCTATATTTTACAAACCTTCAGCACATGATTTTTAGGGTAATGTGGTCGGTATTACGCCCGTGCTGCTTTACTTTCCCAGAAAAAAATCCGGTACCCTTTTAAGGCTGGGTGAACCCGGAAGCCGTCGGTTGGGATCAAACCCTAGCCCTTGTCCTTTGTAGTCCAGTTCACTAACCACTGAGCTATTGCGGCTCCCTTATTTAATAATGGGTGGATAAATAAGAGAGAAACTGGTGTCATGAGTTGGATTATGGAGAGGAAGAGTTGCGTAATTCATCAAACTCACTCTTTCACCTGAATCTATGTGAAATCTAATGGCAAAACAAGTCCTGAGATGGATGCAGTGGTTGACCAAGGCATTTTGTATACTTTGCCATGCTTATTATGTTCCACAGCACATTACATCTGTTGATCTGTCTATGTGATCTATCTATCTATCTATTGGCCTTTCGACCATAACCAGCCCATAGGGCATAGACCCAGATACTCTTTCTCTTATCTAAATTTTTATTCTAGCAGTTTTCAATCCTTCTAAAGATATTTTATCAAATCTCGCCATTTGTCTCTGTTTTGTGCAAGGAAATCTATCTCATTGAGGGAGCCATTTCCTGCTGCTCTTGCCTCTCTGATCAATGTTCTTCTCAGTGCCTCACTGGGCGGCCCCTTTTCCTCTTACCTGTTGTTTCCCACATGAGGCCTTGCTTTGTTATTCGGTTATTATCTCTCCAAATGTCTCTGTCTATGTGATAGTAAGTAAAAAATCATGTGTGAAATAGGAAAAGAAACATTTAGCTACATGCATTGCCTCTGACCATAAGAGATCAAATGTGAGAAAGTATCAGTGAGACACCCAACGTGAGGACCAGCAACAAAAGAACAAGCCCAACTCAAGGAAGGGGAGTAAAGCTCAAGGCATTGTGTCATTCTGTGTCTGCTTTCTTCAAGATGGTCATTTTTGGGTCGCAAAATCATATATTTTTTTGGTGTCATCCATTTTATCGTTAAGCTCTTACCTCACATTTTCTTGGTTTCTTGCTGTTATCATGTGGAAACAAACACATGGGTTAAGGAGGTTCTCGTTAAAATCACGGTCAGTAGTAGCAGCAAACACATGGGATAAGGAGGTTCTCGTTAAAATCACGGTCAGTAGTAGCAGCAAACACATGGGATAAGGAGGTTCTCGTTAAAATCACGGTCAGTAGTAGCAGCAAACACATGGATAAGGAGGTTCTCGTTAAAATCACGGTCAGTAGTAGCAGCAAACACATGGGATAAGGAGGTTCTCGTTAAAATCACGGTCAGTAGTAGCAGCAAACACATGGGATAAGGAGGTTCTCGTTAAAATCACGGTCAGTAGTAGCAGCAAACACATGAGATAAGGAGGTTCTCGTTAAAATCACGGTCAGTAGTAGCAGCAAACACATGGGATAAGGAGGTTCTCGTTAAAATCACGGTCAGTGGTAGCAGCAAACACATGGGATAAGGAGGTTCTCGTTAAAATCACGGTCAGTAGTAGCAGCAAACACATGAGATAAGGAGGTTCTCGTTAAAATCACGGTCAGTAGTAGCAGCAAACACGTGGGTTATACCATGGGATAAGGAGGTTCTCGTTACAATCACAGTCAGTAGTAGCAGCAAACACATGGGTTATACCACGGGATAAGGAGGTTCTCGTTAAAATCACGGTCAGTAGTAGCAGCAAACACGTGGGTTATACCACGGGATAAGGAGGTTCTCGTTACAATCACAGTCAGTAGTAGCAGCAAACACATGGGTTATACCACAGGATAAGGAGGTTCTCGTTACAATAACAGTCAGTAGTAGCAGCAAACACATGGGTTATACCACGGGATAAGGAGGTTCTTGTTACAATCACAGTCAGTAGTTGCAGCAAACACATGGGTTATACCATGGGATAAGGAGGTTCTCGTTACAATCACAGTCAGTAATTGCAGCAAACACATCTGACTGAGATGTACACAGCGACACAGATTAGAGGATTTTATCTGTTTTTCTCTTAGTAAAGAATAGTGACACTGTGACCTTCCAGGCATGTCGTAGGAGACAACTAAGGAGGTTGATCAATGGCTTGACAAGCTGTCAGTGTAAAAAGTATTGTTATGGAAACAGTCTTAGAATTTAGAAGCAGTGATTTCTGCAATTTGTGCCATTTTGTCACGCAAGGTTTCTGATTTTGAGATTGTGATTTTGCCCCATGTGCTGTCTTCGGCTCAAAATGACAATAGGTAGATAGATATCTGTTTACTACATCATCTCCAGTCTACATCCTGGTACGTTTAATATAAGATATGTCAATATGTTAATATAATAATGTTAATATAACATATGTCACTCACTCACAGGGATTTCTCATAAACCATATTTACCAATCTACAAACAATCTTCAGTTATGAATACACTTCCTCGTGGTAATTAAGGTCTCATAATTAATTGAGATTCAAGAGGTGACAACTGTTGACTGTTGATGGGAATCATACGATCTAGTGTCATCTTTATATGTGGCAGTTTCCTCATCATACCTGGAACCAACTGACATTATATCTGACTGACAATTATACTCTTTCGTTCAACATTTTCAGGTCCTTATCTATTTGTGACTGATGATAGCTATAACCTTGATGTGAGTTATTCATATGTATCTTAGTAAATCTTACTGCCTCTGTCCATCATCTGATTATCGCTGTAGATAATCACTTTGAAATCATGTAATTATGAAATAGGTCCTCTAGATTATTACTAACTATTGTGCTGTTGAGTTCTAGGTCTGCCCTAGTTCTAGGTCTGCCCTAACTGATTTAGTGTCTTACTTTAGTTCTAACTTGATTGGTAACCATTTCTATGAGTACGCATCTAGTATGATCTCTCTTTCTCTGAAATCTGCTTTCTGAGCTCCTGGTTTTGAGGCTACCTAAGTTTATGTGCCCACACCTCATTTACATAAATGTCCCAGAGTGCACTGAATGGCTGGCAGTTTCAACCAATGATGTGTCACTCTATAGAACTTGTTTTACCTATTTCTTAAATTGTTGTCAGCAGGTTGTTATTCTAGCTTAGATTGACAAACAATCCATCTTACATTTACATCTCAGTGCTGCATGATCTTTCATTGTCATTGTATATAAACATAACCAAGAGTTTAACTTCTCGTTGGTTGTTTGTAAAGTTAGAGTGATCTGACCTTTGGGGAAATATCTCTAGAACTATTTTTTACTTGCCACTATCCTTCTTTGGTATAGCATGGAACGAATTCAAAACAAACGAGGAAATTAGGGAAATCGCCAATCAACCACTAATATTTTTAGTAATCATGAAAAGGCGATGGTCATATGTTGGGCATGTGATGAGAAGAGATAATAACCGAATAACAAAGCAAGCCCTCATGTAGGAAACAACAGGTAAGAGGAAAAGAGGAAGACCCAGAGAGACACTGAGAAGAACATTAATGAGAGAGGCAAGAGCAGCAGGGAATGGCTCCCTCAATGAGATAGATTTCCTTCCACAGAACAGAGACAAATGGCGAGATTTGATAAAATATCTTTAGAAGGATTGAAAACTGCTAGAATAAAAATTTAGATAAGAGAAGGAGTATCTTGGTCTACGCACCATGGGCCGGCTACGGCTCAAAAGGTCAATAGATAGATAGATCCTTCTACATAAATGTATACTACCCTTAGACACAAGCTGGGTCTACCATCCTTGTTGTTTCCTATCCTTCTACAAGCCACTGCTACTATGTACTACTCTATACTTGATTCCCTTATGCGTAACATAATCTGTAACGCTATTACCAGCTTTACTGTAGCTGCACATATTTTGTCTCTACATATAATTGGAATTGTTCACCTTGAGTCTAGATAAGCTGTACTTCCAAACTAGAATGTTGTATCTGGTCATGACCAGACCAGTAGCGGTAATTATTTCTTGATCAACAAAAACATTTATTTTGATTGCATGGGAAAAAAAAAAAATTAAAAGTAGCCTCAAAGCAGTTGCTGTTGGATAATGAGATGTTTGAATGTATCTGCTGTTATGTATGGTTGTAGCCATTTCTGCAGCTACAAACTGGGTGCTTCAGAAGGCTGATGTTCATGGAAGTTCACAAACCTAGCTAGAATTTCAAAAGTAGTGATTTAAATGGTACACATGATGTCTGAAAGTTAAATAAAAAAATTTAAAAAAATAATATCTGCCCAGATATTAACCATGTCCTGCTACATGAATGAGTGCATGTGAGTATCAGTCAGTTCAGCACTTGAAAAAAGTGTTCCCAAAAGCATACACAAGCAACCTGAAGCTGCAGAGTTAAATCCATTTTTGACCATAAATGTGCTGTCCTTTACTTCTCATAGAACCTTTGTGGATCAAGAAATAATAACAAATTTGTTTCTTTTCTTTTCATAATTTCTTATCTGGTTTATTAAGAGCTTGCAACTCTCCTCTTGTAAAACTCAACTTCAGTTTCCTTTGTTTTAATCCAGTGTGTAAGAGAAACTTTGTTGTATTATATTTTGGTAATGCTTTTATCTTGATTTTGAGCCTTGACTTTTACTACATTGTTAGATGTTCATTGATTGTATAGTTATACTTTATTGACACTCTCTAGCTTCCACTCACTGTTTCTTGTAGTTTAACTAGTAAAGTATTGACTCAACCAGGAGGTCGGAACATAATAATTGTTTATTTGCTGCCATGTCTGGACAACTTTTACATAATAAATATAATTCAACATTGATGGTACATGCTACAATTCACAATCATTTTGATAACATGCTCAGAGCTAATCATTGTATGCTCATTATTACTCTTTTACTTCTTAAGCTAAACCTACAATTTCTTAACATCTTCTATGGCCTGTTATGTTATTCTATCTATTGACCTTTCGAGCCGTAACCGGCCCATAGGGCGTAGACCAAGATACACCTTCTCCTATATGGATTTTTTGTTCTAGCAGTTTTCTTTTAAAGATATTTTATCAAATCTCGCCATCTGTCTCTGTTCTGTGCAAGCAGTTCTATCTCATTGAGGGAGCCGACTCCTGCTGCTCTTGCCTCTCTCATCAATGTTCTTCTCAGTGTCTCCCTGGGTCTTCCTCTTTTTCTTTTACCTGTTGTTTCCCATATGAGGGCTTGCTTTGCTATTCGGTTATTATCTCTTCTCATCACATGTCCAACGTATGACCATCGTCTTTTCTTTATTACTGATTTTTTAAGAGATTATATCTCTTGTTGTTTTCCAGCTTTCACACGCATACGTAAGGGTTTATGTTATTCACTGCTTGTTATTCAAGTCTGTTCATATCGGCCGCTCTTTTGTTCTGCTCAATTATTCTTGTCGAGTTCCTTTGTCATGACATTCATTAATCCTAGTATATATCCTGTGTTTCTCGATCTATGCTTCCCATGCATTTCTCCTGGTATACTCATGGTCCATCCATTGTTCTCACAAGATAAGAGCACTCCTATTTTATGTCTCAGAATTAATCCTGTGTCCCTTCCTTACACATTACATCTTACACCTCATCCTGCTACAAGTGTTTGTCAAAAATGCTTGATAAGGGAACAGAACTTCCATAAATTGCAAATAAAAAAATTGCTATTTTTTAACTTCAACATGAAAGTTACTGCACATTTGTTTATAAAGCACCTAATGTATGTCAATCCCCAGTTGAAAGGTCACTCTGGTCAAGGTTTTTGGGCCGGATTATCGTGAGTAAATATGTACATACAATTCATGCAGTTTTGTGAATGTCCCTGTGTGTTATAATTACTTCTGTGTTTTTCTTTTCTTTATTTTGGAAGCAGATAGAAGTAATGATAATAAAATATTAGTGTCATTGCTGCATTCTGAACAGATTCTTTCATGGCTGAATCTACCCATGTTTGATAGACAGATTCAACCGCAGAATGAATGTGTGTTTGTGGTACCTGGTCTCATTTCCTTGAAATTCAAATGTTGAAAATGATGACTCAAGACTTTAAAACAGTGAAATGTTTCAGATGGTGACTTAGGACTTAAAAACAGTGAAAAAAGATAAGGACTTAATTCTATAAAACAGTAAAACATAACAGTTTTGTTTACATTTAATCTAATTAATTTCCACATGGAAGTTTATTAACTCTATAATTATTTTTCAGGTCTTACATGACACATCTCTCATCTGACCTGTCCTACTTGATAGCTGTTCTGGCAGTGTTCTCCATCATCCCCGTTTATCTCAGGTATGTTTGGACTCTGTATTCTTTCCATATGACTTCCGGTGCGTGACTGTGCTGGCAACACGATGCATTTTTTTGTGATGGGAGTCAAATTTACATTATAAATGAATTTCATTGCCCATAGTAAAAAGAAATTCAAGTGTTCTTGTGTGTGATTTCGAACAGATTTATTTGTGATCAAGACCAAGAGGAAGACCCAGAAGAAGATGGATAGATGTAGTGATAGAGACATGTAACAACAAAAGAAAATCACTAATTCAGACAGTTTGAGCAGCTCAAGAACAACAAATGATATAAACCATGACACTTTTTCGGTATCAGTAAGAAAGAGAAAAGAAGATTCTTACCAGCCACTTTATTTGTTGCTTTTTGGAATATAGACAGCTGGCCGTGCCAAGTAGATAACTGCAAAGCCATCTTTAATTGACAAGTTTTGAGAAATACTTTTCTATATGTTGGTTCCTCTTTTGCTGAAAAACAAAAGTCATAACTCTTCATGTCTAATGATCTACTTCTAGGTTTTGTTTTGTTCTTAATCGTGTAGATAAACCCTCTCTATTAATTGTTTTTCTTTGAGTCTTCTTTGTTTTCTTTAGCCATTTGATGTCAACATTAAGGCCTTGTGTGGAAGTCTTCTGTCTTCCATTCTGAGCATATGACCAATATAATTATATCTTATCCATATGTAGCTTGATACATATTCTTGTTTGGTTTCTTCTCTTATAGTTTTATTTGGTGTAAAGTCTCTCTTATATTTTTTATTACTTATATTTACGTCTTCTGGGGAATTTTTTTGTCACTGTCATTTATCTCTTTTCTGTAGCTTGATTGGTTTTCCAGTTCTCTCATTCTTGTTAGTACATTTATCACACAAGCGTAGAACAGGCTGAGTATTGTGTGCTTGCTAAGTATACCAACGTGATATGGGTCATAATTTGAGTTGTTACATTTAAATCCTGTGACATTTCAGTCACTTTAACAGCATAATTAGACAATATACGATGAGAGGGGGGCACTGAAATGCTAATCTTCAAACAGTTGATCTTTGTATAGAAAATGATAAACACTTTACATGACTTCGTATAGAAGATGATAAACACTTTACATGACTTTGTATAGAAGATGATAAACACTTTACATGACTTTGCATTTAAATATTTGGCTTTTTAAGCCATGATAATGATCTTTTAAAATCTGAATGTTTTTATTGTTTATTGATGTCATTTTTTTATGTTTGCCTACTGATTATGATGACTATGTTTTTTTTTATTTACAAGTTTTCCTACTTGTTTATTGAAGATGACCATGTTTTCATTGAAAGTTTGTTTATTATAAATTGTTTATAAACCATTTCAGGTACAAGCAGAACAAAAGTTTTGTCCTTGTTATATTTTACATTATGCTGGTGGTCTATTTATCATTTTTCTGCTGGAGAGCTAATCTGGATATTCAAAATCCTCTTTTCTTTCGTGTGGTAAGTTTTACAATTTTTAATAATATACTGTAAAATTCATATTAATGGTTTCTTAAATTTTCACTTCTTTCAACAGTGATCTGCCATTCACATCATTCTATTCCTCCAGCAGTGAAATTTTGAAAGTTTACCTGATTATATCTGACCAAGATAGGTATGGCAAAAAGTAATTTTAATGCCATGAAAAATATACTAACAACAAAACAAATATCAGCAGGGCTGAAACTAAGAATGGCAAAATGTTACGTCTTATCAATATTACTGTATGGTGCAGAAACATGAACATTAGACAAGAAAACAGAAGAGAAAATTGAAGCTTTTGAAATGTGGATTTATAGAAGTATAGGTAGAATTGGATGGGAACAAAAGATAACAAACGATGAAGTTTTAAAACAACTGAAAATAAAAAGAAAACTACTAAATGCAATTAGAACAAGACAAATGACATTTTTGGGGCATGTTAAAAGGCACAACAGCCTACTAAAAGTAATATTGGAAGGAAAAATACAAGGTAAAAGAGGCAGACCAAGACTAACATGGACGAGTAACATCAAAAGATAGACAAGTCAATCTATGTCAGCCTGCACCATCAAAGCAAGAAACAGTAGAATGGCGATCCATAGTAGCCAACCTTCGTTGCGGAGAAGGCACACGATGATGATGATGATCTGACCAAGACATTCTCTTCAGCCCATGGTGAATTATTTCTGACCAAGACATTCACTTAAGTCATTACTTCAGCTTTATTATTCAGTTCTTATCATTATTATTATATTATTATTATTAAGTACATTATTTCTGTCCAAGACAATCTCTTCATGTCTTGATTTTCATTTCACTGTGTTATTTCTGCCTTTGTTGAAGGACATTACAAAAACTGGCTAATGACAAGATGCCACTTCATCACCTGAGTTGTATGTGGTCAATGATCCAATCTTTGTTGAAGGACATTACAAAAACTGGCTAATGACAAGATTCCACTTCATCACCTGAGTTGTATGTGCTCAATGATCCAATCTTTGTTGAAGGACATTACAAAAACTGGCTAATGACAAGATGCCACTTCATCACCTGAGTTGTATGTGCTCAAAGATCCAATCTTTGTTGAAGGACATTACAAAAACTGGCTAATGACAAGATGCCACTTCATCACCTGAGTTGTATGTGCTCAAAGATCCAATCTTTGTTGAAGGACATTACAAAAACTGGCTAATGACAAGATGCCACTTCATCACCTGAGTTGTATGTGGTCAATGATCCAATCTTTGTTGAAGGACATTACAAAAACTGGCTAATGACAAGATGCCACTTCATCACCTGAGTTGTATGTGCTCAAAGATCCAATCTTTGTTGAAGGACATTACAAAAACTGGCTAATGACAAGATGCCACTTCATCACCTGAGTCGTATGTGCTCAAAGATCCAATCTTTGTTGAAGGACATCACAAAAACTGGCTAATGACAAGATTCCACTTCATCACCTGAGTTGTATGTGCTCAATGATCCAATCTTTGTTGAAGGACATTACAAAAACTGGCTAATGACAAGATGCCACTTCATCACCTGAGTTGTATGTGGTCAATGATCCAATCTTTGTTGAAGGACATCACAAAAACTGGCTAATGACAAGATGCTACTTCATCACCTGAGTTGTATGTGGTCAATGGTCCAATGATGACTATTTATGTCTGGGTCAGCGACAACAACAGCTGATCAAGATTCTCCTCCACTCCTCCACATTGCCACTGGAAACAGATGAACCAATCTGGCCATGTGAGTAGGGATCGAAGAGAGAAGGAAACCTGGTACACAAAAATGCTGTGGAGAATTTGGATGTTTTGGAATGAAAGTTACAAACTTCACAGCTTGGTGTAAACCACAACACAACGAACCTACAACCACATATCATCTTCCTAAGGTGAGGGCAACAAAGAGAAACAGTTATTGGACAAAGAAGAAGAAAACTGGCTTGCCTGAATTAAAATCTTTGTTCTGTGTTTTTTTTTTATTTAGGAAAAAAATATATAATTCTGTAATATTCTAGAAAAACAGACCCAGTTGTTTTTGACTGCATGTCTGATTTCTAAAATAGTCTTCTGTTGCAGGCTGTTTGTTTGTTGACAGGTTGAAAGATTTTGGATGCAGAGTGATCTTGTTGTCATTGTTCTGGCATCAGTGACATTTTCTGACATTTGCAGGTAACAATTTTTACTAGATGTCTTTTTTTTTTAATGAAGTCACATATTTTAAATTGTTAGAAATTTTAATTAATTGCTATTTTTTTACCATATTAATAGTTATTTTTATAAAAATCAAGGCAATTTTTCATAAAATTATCATCCAAACATGAATGTGTTGATCAAAAAGTGCAGATATCGTAACATTGTCATAAACTAGCGACATCACGTACCCACTTAATCAGTGAATTTTAAGAAGAAGAAGAAAAAGTAAAATTATGATCTCAGATCTGTCATTAATTTCTGCAAAATATATCATATGTGTATGTGCTCACAAAGTTGATTATTTTATCAAATTGTATTTACGTTTTCATTGATATCCTCTGAGAATGTGCTCACTTCAATCTGTCAGTCAAGGTTCTTCAAAATCATTTTATGCCTAATTTTTGTTGTAGTTCTGCCATTACTGTCCATGTTTAGCAAGTATTATGCTATGAAAAATGGATACAGTTGCAGATTGGATCATTCTGATTATCATATTAGATTGGTTTGAGTTTTACAAAAAATACTCTAGTTTATAATAATCAACTACTGTTAACATTCTTCTTTTTTCTTCTGCTTTTCTTACTATAGAGCATAAGTCTTCTATTTGACTTTATTGCCATCCTTTTTACTTGCCATTCTCTTAAGATTGTTCTTTGTCTTCCCCATCATCGCCATCTCTGCTTCCCCGTGCCTTCTCCGAGAATATTTTGGCCTTCTCCATTGTCTCCTCCCCTAGAGATTCCTAAAAAGGGCTTGTTATGAATACTTTCAGCTGGCTCTACAGTCTTTGTCTATTCAGCATCATCATCTTTATCATATCACTTTCTCCACTCCTATTTGGCTGGTAGCTCTAAGTTAGTGATTTTGTCCTGCCACTTCCACTCTTTTATTCTGCATCATCATCATCATCATCATGTACCATGCCGGTTGGCGTAGGCGATCATGTCCCTCCACAATCTTCTATCTACAGTGCATCGCGTCAGTTCTGTTATTGACTGTTTTCCATGCCATGACACCAAGCTATCCAGTATTTTCTCTCTTTGTCGTCCGCAATCTCTCTTTCCTTTTATTTTGCCAGTTGTAACCAAGTATTCCAACTTTCCTCTTCTCATGATGTGCCCGAAAAATGTTGATTGCTTCTCTCTGATGTTTTTTAAGAGCTCCCTTTTTGTGTTGGCCTCTTTGAGTACTTCCTCATTGGTCTTTTTATCTGTCCAGGGAACTTTCAATATTCTTCTGAGAAATCCCATCTCTGTGGCCTCTAATCGTCTTTTCATTTGTTTGTCTATTGTCCATGATTCGCTTCCATAGGTCAGAATTGGTTCTATATAACACCGATGAACTCTCTTTCTCATTTTTAATGACATAGATTTGTTGCATAAGATATTTTTCATTTTCTGAAATGCTATTTTGGCCTGAGCTATTCTGCTTTTTATTTCTGTGGTGCATCTCCCATCTAATGTAATTATTGTGCCCAAGTATTTGAAACGTTGTACTTGTTTCACATTTGTCTCGTTTATTTTTATGCTGCATGATGGTGATGATTGTTTCTTCGATATAACCATTACTTCTGTTTTCTTACTATTCAGACTGAGACCTTTCTTGTTGCTTTCTTCTACTATTATGACTATCATTTCTTGTAGTTCGTTCTCTGACTTTGCTATTAAGACTGTGTCATCCGCATATCGCAAATTATTTATGTTGTGACCGTTGACTTCAATTCCTTTTTTGTCTACTATTGATCTCATAATATATTCGCTGTAAAGTGAAAACAAATCCGTTGACAGAACACAGCCTTGTCTGACTCCTTGTTTTATATATTGGAATTGTCCTGTTTGGTTGTTAATTCGTATAGCTGCTGTTTGTTGCCAGTACATTTTTTTTATGATTCGCAGATCCTTGCCATCAATGTTTAATTTCTCCAGCATATTTATTATTTCCACATGCTTTACTTTGTCAAATGCTTTCGTGTAGTCTATAAAGCACATATATAGATCTTTCTTTACCTCTATAGATCTTTCTATCAATGTTCTTAAGGTGTATATTGCATTATTGGTGCCCTTGCCTTCCACAAATCCACATTGTTTCTCACTTACTTCTGGTATTATTTTGTTTTTTACTCGTCTCATGATGATTCTTAGTAATATTTTCATAATATGGCTCATGAGACTAATAGTGTGATGGTCTTCACAATCAGTGGCGCCTGACTTCTTCAGTATGGCTACAAAGATAGATTTTAGTAGATCTTCGGGTATGTGTCCAGTGTTATATATGTCATTGAGTAATTTTTTTATGACTTGTACTCCCAACTCTCCTAATGCATTTATCTCTTCGATTGTTATATTGTCAGGACCTGGAGCTTTGCCTCTTTTCATGTGTTGAATTGCGTCCTCCACTTCACTCTGCATTATTGGTGGCCCTGTGTCTTCATTTGAATTGTTTAATTCTGGTCTTTCATCATCATAGAGTTGACTGATATATTCTGTCCATCTTTCAACTGTTATTCTGCATAGGCATCCGTTTATGAAAGCCTGTATCTTCATGACTTGTTTTTGTTGTTCTTCATTAAGATAAAGTTATGACAAGACTGTTAAATGTTTATTACTATCCTACTTTATTTAAAGATTTAGAGTTTAATGTGTAGCATTTTCCTATTAACAGAATAACCCATTTTTTGTTTCTAGCTATTTAAAGACTAGATTTGGTTCTAAGTGAATAACTTCAGCTATTTGGCAATCTTCTATTTAAACATTTCTACATTTGACCAGGTTTATTTGTCAGAGATGGAAGCTTGACTGGCTCAAGCTGGATGTGATCATCACACTACCACTCATTGCATCATGGTTAACAAGTGTAAGTTGGTGTTTGTGATACTGTGTGTGTGCAGAATGGCATAAACAGAATTAGTTATTTTACTTCTTTCTTCTTCTTTCCTTCCTCATTTGCCTTTCAGCGTTGAGGGGAGATATAATTTGCGGTCTTTTCCTCTTCTGTTCGCCTCTGCTGCTGTTATGTTTCCTAGTGCTTCTAATATTCCATCGATCCATCTTTTTCGTGGTCGACCCTTGGGTATGGTGTTCTCACAACATTTGTTGAAAGCTCATTGTGTTGTGTTTTGATCTTTCTGCCAAACCATTTTATCTGTTGTTTCCTTATATATTCTATGGCTGGGGCTATTCCTAGCTTTTTTCTCAGTTCTTCATTTCTGATCTTATCTCTCAGACTGTTTCCTGTCATTCGTCTAACACATTTCATCTCTGTAGAGGTTATTGAATTAGTTATTGGTTCCAATAATTGACCTCCAAGCAAATGGGACAGCTTCAAAGATGCTCAACTTGTTCCTGTAGATAATGAAGAACATACATGCTGATATGATAGTCCTAAGTTTTATATGTTCTCATTTAGTTGCTCTATTTGTAAACTATTTGTAAAATTTGAAAGACAAATGGAACAATATTAAAACAGGTAAATGTATTTAGATATCTGGGAACATTGTTAACCTCAGATGGTAGATGTACAACAGAGTTGAGATGGTGGATGTACACCAGAGGTGAGATGGTGGATGTACAACAGAGGTGAGATGGTGGATGTACAACAGAGGTGAGATGGTGGATGTACAACAGAGGTGAGATGGTGGATGTACAACAGAGGTGAGATGGTGGATGTACAACAGAGGTGAGATGCAGAATGGCTCAGACAAAAGCAGCTTTAAAAAAAAAATGAGGACGATACTGTACATTTTTGACAATAGAAACAAGAAAAATAGTTCTTAAATGTTATGTATCACCAGTCTTAACATATGGATGTGAATCATGGATAATAGGGCAACAGACAAGAAAAGCCTTGATTTGTGACCTGTAGCACAGAATGTGTTAACAAGAAAACATACAGAAATTGAAGTCCTTGAAATGTGGATTTATAGAAGAATTGGGTGGATAGAGAAGAAAACAAATATTGCAGTTTTTAAATGGAGGAAAATGAAGAAAGAATTACTGAATACAACTCAAACAAGAAATGAAATCTAGTGGACACATCAAAGAGACGTAACAACCAACTGAAAGTCATCTTGGAGGAGAAAATACAAGGTAGAGGCAGACAAAGACTAAAAAAGTGGACTAGAACAGAGGAATGTAACAATGTGCTCCATCAAGGCAAGATACAGTGTGAAATGACACTCCTTGGTAACCAACTGTTGATGCAGAGGAGTTCTAAAAATAGTATTTTCTTTGAACTTTTAACACACAGCTGTGCGTTTACATGAGGAGAGACACTGGGACTCAGATTGCAAGATGATTTTTTGTATGCTTAATGTCACTGACATCAGTATGTTTTCATTGAAACATTTGTAATCATATATTGGTCCCATTAAAGAATCCACTCTTACTCTGTCCTACTATGTTGTCCTCTTTCAGCAACAACTGTGGAGCGTATGTGATTTCAGCAGCAACTTTGTTGTTCATGACTTTGCAATCCAATCATTACAAGCATTCCCTCCTGATTCCATCATCCTTACTAAAGGAGACTTGCCATCAAACAGTTTCAGGTAATTCTCAAAGTAGTTTTCAGCTCAGAAATAATGAATGGAATAGGTCGGAGAAATATGGCTTGAAAGAGAGCGAAAACCATCTGAATACACATATCTTTGTTAATAATTGTAGTTAGTAAAAGGCCCTGGTATCACTGCAAATGAATTAAAATCCATAATTGCTCAACTGCCCCTGCCAGTGGAATCAATTGAATTAGCATCTCATCGCATTGAAGGACCCAAACAAAGAAAGGCAGCTGCAGTCCCCATCATAGCAGTTACAGCACATGCCAAAAGACATAAGGCATAAATGCACAGAAAGTGAACACAGCTAAACTGTCCTTTGTCATACGATATTATCATTCATCATAAGCAATCGGAATATTGAAACATGATCCGGATGAAATACACAGTTCACTGTATGCACAGAGCACTAAACTCAGTAGCTTCAGCTGCAAGCCGGACTAGGAATATGACGAAATTGCAACAAGAAACACTTCATCTTTGTCAACAGTGGCCAACAAGATGTCTGTCTAAAAACACTTAAGTGGATCAGAAACATGGACTGTGGTTATGGCACACAAAAGAAAATTGAAGTCCTAGAATTGTAGATTTACAGAGGAATGGGATGAGTTTGATGGACAGAGAAAATGAAACAAATAAGGAAGTTCTAATGTAACTGAAAACAAAGAAATAATTCTTGAATACAGTCCATGTAAGACAACTCGGATACTTTGGACATATAAAAAGTCACACTGCACAAGCCGTCTTTGATGGAAAGTACTGGGGAAAACAATTAAGTCATGCAAAGATTCATATTACCCATGAGCTGCCAGGGTCTGAAAGGAGAGTAAAGAATTGTGGTACTTTTCTGTACCAAACATATTGTAAGAGGCAACTAAGGATGATTAGATGTAGGACTGGCTGAGAGTAATACACAACATGCTTCTTTTGGAATCTCGAGATAAGGAAACAAAGGGAAGGGAATATACTTGGAAAAGACATGTGGAAGCTGAGGTGAAGAGGATGGAGAAGATATGTGGAAGCTGGGGTGAAGAGGATGGAGAAGATATGTGGAAGCTGAGGTGAAGAGGATGGAGAAGATATGTGGAAGCTGGGGTGAAGAGGATGGAGAAGATATGTGGAAGCTGAGGTGAAGAGGATAGAGAAGATATGTGGAAGCTGAGGTGAAGAGGATGGAGAAGATATGTGGAAGCTGAGGTGAAGAGGATGGAGAAGATATGTGGAAGCTGAGGTGAAGAGGATGGAGAAGATATGTGGAAGCTGGGGTGAAGAGGATGGAGAAGATATGTGGAAGCTGAGGTGAAGAGGATGGAGAAGATATGTGGAAGCTGGGGTGAAGAGGATGGAGAAGATATGTGGAAGCTGGGGTGAAGAGTATGTGGAAGACATGTGGAACAATCATAAGAGAATGGCATAGAACAGGATGGCTTTGAATGTGTTTGTTGAAGACTTATGCTCCTCAGGTAGTTGAAAGGAAGAAAAGGACAGATTCAAAAAGGACTGATGATGTTAAGACATAGAGTAGAGTCTTTGATTTCTTTGACATGGTGAGACTGCAGTTTGTTTTGCTCTTTACATTTCTTGGCCACTATATTTTTATGACTCCATTGGATGCTGGTTGACATCTATGAGTGTTTGGGCAAGTTCAAACTGATAAATCCATGATTACCCTATATGTAACTCTGACTTGTTCAAACTGATAAGTCCATGATTACCCTATATGTGACTCTGACTTGTTCAAACTAATAAGTCCATGATTACCCTATATGTGACTCTTGACTTGTTCAAACTGATAAAGTGCATGATTATCCTATATGTGACTCTGACTTGTTCAAACTTCTAAAGTGCATGATTATCCTATATGTGACTCTGACTTGTTCAAACTGATAAAGTGCATGATTACCCTATATGTGACTCTGACTTGTTCAAACTGATAAAGTGCATGATTATCCTATATGTGACTCTGACTTGTTCAAACTTCTAAAGTGCATGATTATCCTATATGTGACTCTGACTTGTTCAAACTTCTAAAGTGCATGATTATCCTATATGTGACTCTGACTTGTTCAAACTGATAAAGTGCATTATTACCCTACACTTGACTCTGACTTGTTCAAACTGATAAAGTGCATGATTACCCTATATGTGACTCTGACTTGTTCAAACTGATAAAGTGCATGATTATCCTCTATGTGACTCTGACTTGTTCAAACTGATAAAGTGCATGATTATCCTATATGTGACTCTGACTTGTTCAAACTTCTAAAGTGCATGATTATCCTATATGTGACTCTGACTTGTTCAAACTGATAAAGTCCAAGATTACCCTATATGTGACTCTGACTCAGCCTGTTACCTTCTTGACTGCTATATTTCCTTGTATGTCCAGGTCCATAGATTAACAAAAGTTTTTGAAAATATGAAACTGACTTGGGAGCACTATTAGTGAATGCTGTAAGATCATAGAAATAGATCTGGAGACAGTTCAGAGCTACAACTACCTTGGATATACTATAACCAGTGATGGAAAATGTACAACTGAAATAAACAAAAGAATAGAAATGGCAAATAGTAATTTTCATGCCATGAAAAATATACTAACATCAAAACACATAACACCAGGGCTAGAACTAAGAATAGCAAAATGTTATATCTTCTCAACATTCATGTATGTGCAGAAAGATGGACATTAGACAGGAAAACAGAACAGAAAATTGAAGCCTTTGAAATGTGGATTTATAGAAGAATAGGTAGAATTGGATGGAAAGAAAAGAAAACAATGAAATCTTAAAACAACTAAAAGTGAAAAGTGAACTACTAAGTACAATTCAAACAAGACAAATGAGATTTTTAGGCCATGTTAAAAGATACAGCAGCTTACTAAAAGTAATCTTGGAAAGTAACATCAAAGATGGACAAGTCAGCCTATGACAACCTGCACTATCAAAGCAAGAGACAAAGCAGAATGGCGCTCCATGGTAGCCAACCTTCGATGCGGAGGCGGTACTCAATGATGATAATATAAGATCATATCCTTTTTCTCCATCATTATTACAAGCAGTGGGCAACAGATGGCAGCACGCAACATCGTATCAGGTTTTAGAACCAAGTTTGTCACTTACAGAGAATACCCTGGTCAAGGATAATCTGTTGAGATCCAAAATAAAAATACATGATAACTCGTGTGGACTTTCAACCCAAAACACAATTGATAAAAACATGATACAAACCAAGATTGGGAAGACTCATGACAATGGTAAGAATTTTCCTCGGAGAGATAATTGACTACATACAGCTGCTGCCTTGCAGAAAGGTTCTAGAAAACCAAAGACTAGGGATCAGACTTGAACAGTGCATGCAAGAGACAGATACTGTCGACTGTAAGGTATAAAACACAGTGTAATACAATAAGCAGATAAAGAAGAGCACATTGTTGTAGACTTTATTTGGAAAACAATGAACCTACATCGCAGCTATCTCAGCTTTCTGTGGTGAGCTACTTCTCATCATCATCATCATGTGCCATACCGGTTGGTGTAGGCGATCATGTCCTTCCAGAATCTTCTATCTACTGTGCATCATATCAATTCTGTTGTTGACTGTTTTTCATGCCATGACACCAAGTTATCCAGTATTTTCTCCCTTTTTTTCATCCACGATCTCTCTTTCCCTGTATTTTGCCAGTTGTAACCAAGTACTCCAACTTTCCTACTACTTTATGAGCTACTTCTATGATCATTTAAAGAAGTTCACACTTAAAATCCTCATTGTTTTTCTGGCTGTTAAAATTTCATTTGATTTCTTCTGTCTTTTATGTTGTTTCGTAATGATTTATTCAGAACACTTATTAACACTAGATTACGATACCTACCTGCAACTAATGTGTTTACGATACCGTTGTAAAATTTACTACCAATTTATTGTTACATTAGGAGCTCTCAAAATAGTGTTTTCTTTGAATTTTTTTACACACAGCTGTGTGTTTACACTAGGAGAGACACAGGAAACTTGAATTTCCTGTCTCATGTTGATCTATGGTCTGAATTTTACTGCATGGGCCAAATGTTTTACAATGTTTATTGGTACCAATGCGGTAAGTCCATCAGAATGTTCAGCTACCTAATGCTACCAGCATTATTCGCTGAGATTCCCGAGTTAGAAAGGGTTGTTTAATGTCAGCTGATGACCGAGGAAATTGCCCTGGTCACAGCAAAAAAAAAAAAAAAATCTTGTAAATTGGCAAATTTTGTGTGTGCTTTATACGAAACAGAAAAGATATCGCACAAAATAACGTAAAAAAAACATCCAACAACAATGGAAACAAATTCAACACTCTGGGGTCACCAGAAATTGTTTATAAGGTAAGTACACGGAAATGTGAAATGTTTGAACATGGCAAAATGTCAAATTTGGAAGAATTTGTGTTTTAATGCTGTAGTTTTTATAACGATATCATAATCTATGGTTAAATACTTCTGTTTCTTACATTTATTTGTGACAGGTTTCCCTGTTATGTTTCAGATATTTCCATTTGTGTGAGAACATTCGTCCAGATCTCACCATCTTTGATCAAGAGGTTAGTTTCTTTTAGTTAACCCTAGATTGTGTTACCCATCACTGACTGTGTATGAGACCACTTAAATGGTACATTTAGAGTTCCAAAAGTAGTATTTTCTGTGAACTTTTGCCACACAGCTGTGTGACACTGCAATCAGATGTGGTAATCATTTTCTGGCTAACATTTGATCTATGACCTGAAATTGACCTCATCTCACTGTGAGTGCTGGAGGCGTTGCGTTTGTCTATTTACATGGTGGCTATAGGCCGTCAGTTCAGTCAATGTATTTTGTGGCCTCTTAGCTTTGTTCGTTGACTGTCCTGTGTTGCAACAGTTTGTTTGATGTCATGCCCACAGCAGAGATTTCCCCTGTCATGAGGACAAATTTGATTTCTAGAAAATTGGCAGAATTAAAAAAAAAAAAAATAGCAGGTGCACTTTTACGAGAGGTTATACTTTTTACCAGATGATTAAAAAAAAAAATTTCACATCAAAGAAAGAAATCAAACACTCCATGGTCTCTGGAAGTGATAATTAGGAAGGTATAAGGAGAGGAAATGTTTTCCCTGTGGCAAACTGTCGAATTTCAAAAGAATGTATCTTGAGACAGTAATTTATATGACGGCACCATAAGCTAGGGTTAGGTAAAGTATGTCCATAATGTTCTTGATGAATCACGACCTTTCCATTTCCAGTGGTATTATGGTTTTCATTGTCTGAATTGGTTAAGTGTCTGTGTTTAAACCAAATTTGACATGGAAGAATTTAAATAATTTTTTTGTTCTTTTAATTTAAATATTTCCAGAGTTTTACTATCTATCTATCTATCTATTGACCTTTCGAGCCGTAACCGGCCCATAGGGCGTAGACCAAGACACACCTTCTCCTATATGAATTTTTGTTCTAGCAGTTTTCTTTTAAAGATATTTTATCAAATCTCGCCATCTGTCTCTGTTCTGTGCAAGCAGTTCTATCTCATTGAGGGAGCCGATTCCTGCTGCTCTTGCCTCTCTCATCAATGTTCTTTTCAGTGTCTCCCTGGGTCTTCCTCTTTTTCTTTTACCTGTTGTTTCCCATATGAGGGCTTGCTTTGCTATTCGATTATTATCTCTTCTCATCACATGTCCAACGTATGACCATCGTCTTTTCTTTATTACTGAAGATATTAGTGGTTGATTGGCGATTTCTCTAATTTCCTCGTTTGTTTTGAATTCGTTCCATTCTATACCAAGTATTTTCCTTAGACATTTATTTTCGAATGCGCTCAACTTTGTTTCTATATCTCTTGTTGTTTTCCAGCTTTCACACACATACGTGTTTTACTACTTTAAAGCAATTATCACAACAAGAGACATCGCCAGATTGGCTTCATTTTATTTCTATACTATTTCAACACATTTCATCATCATCATTGAGTGCCTTCTCCGCAACGAAGGTTGGCTACCATGGATCGCCATTCTACTCTGTTTCTTGCTTTGATGGTGCAGGCTGTCATGGTATGACTTGTCCATTTTTTGATGTTACTCGTCCATGTTTGACTTGGTCTGCCTCTGCCTATTTTACCTTGTATTTTCCTTTCCAATATTACTTTTGGTAGGCTGTTGTGTCTTTTAACATGCCCCAAAAATTTCATTTGTCTTGTCTTAATTGTATTTAGTAGTTCTCTTTTTATTTTTAGTTGTTTTAAAACTTCATCGTTTGTTATCTTTTCTTTCCATCCAATTCTACCTATTCTTCTATAAATCCACATTTCAAAGGCTTCAATTTTCTCTTCTGTTTTCTGGTCTAATGTTCATGTTTCTGCACCATACAGGAATATTGAGAAGACGTAACATTTTGCCATTCTTAGTTTCAGCCCTGCTGATATTTGTTTTGTTGTTAGTATATTTTTCATGGCATTAAAATTACTTTTTGCCATACCTATTCTTTTATTTATTTCAATTTTACATTCTACTACAATTCTACACCTTTATTTACATTTAATCTGATAAATAGAGGTTATTTACTTTGTGTTTAACTTATCAAATAGACCTTTGTTTTGTATCACAAGATCTTAATATTTTGTGCATATAATTCAGCAAATTAGATCTTTTTTGTCTGATCTGATAAACAGATTTATTTTGTGTTTATGATTATGGTTATGGTTAGTCGAAGGCCCTGGTATCACTGCAAACGAATTAGAAACCATAATATTTACAATATAAAATTTTGTCTTTAACCTATTGAATAGAGCCTTTTTGTTTTATGTCTGTCTAATCCTTTGAGTAAGTTGTTTTTTTTTTGTTTTTTTTCGTGTGCGTGTGTTTAGTTTGACAATTAGAGCTTATTTTATGTTTAATCTGAGCCTCCTTTGTTTTGTGTTTCTACTCTGCAAGAGCACTTTTGAAAATATAAAAAAGTGCCATTAGGGTTTACAAATTGTGGAATAAATTTGTTTTTAATTTTCTTATTTCCTTGTTTCAAATTGAATAGGTTCTAACCTACGAGTGGTCTCTTCCAATGACAAGAGACTTCTATCCAGGGATAACATTTCCTGGAGATCTGCTACAGTTGTATTCTGGCATGAGAAATGACAAGAAGATGGCATTCCGCTTTAAAGACTTGATTGATGCCAACTATGACAGGTTGGAGAAAATAAATTGATTAAACAGACTAGTTCAAACATTAACATAAAGTGCCATACCAGCTGACATTGGTGACTATATGAACCAACGTTCATTTGTGTTGTTGAGTCTGTGGTTGACATTTTTTGTGCCATAACACAAAAGTATTAGGTTTCTGTCCAGAATTCTGTCACCCTGGTTCACTTTGCATACAAGCTGTGTATGTTATGGTGTGATCTAGTCATTAATGGGTACCTGACACACTAAGTTGGAGGAGGATAATGATGACCAGGAGAGTACTGGCCCCTTCACCACTTAATGCTGTGGCCTAGTACAGCAAAATGTTATATTTTTCTCTTCTACGATATGATATCAGACACAGGTTATTACTTTTACAGTATAACCAAAGGAGATTGATTATAATAAAGAGAGAGTTTAGATGATTATAATAAAAAGAGAGTTTAGATGATTATAATAAAGAGAGAGTTTAGATCCCCAACATTAGAGACTGCCATTTCTATATCTCAGCAAAGCTGTAACCATGCCATTTATTATCTTTTTTTTTCTTTTTTGTGTGTCCTTCCTATCATCAGCTTTACAGCAGCACAACATATAAATGCCCATCCTTCTCTGTGAACATATAAAACACTAACCATTTCACTACATATAAATGCCCATCCTTCTCTGTGAACATATAAAACACTAACCATTTCACTACATATAAATGCCCATCCTTCTCTGTGAACATATAAAACACTAACCATTTCACTACATATAAATGCCCATCCTTCTCTGTGAACATATAAAACACTAACCATTTCACTACATATAAATGCCCATCCTTCTCTGTGAACATATAAAACACTAACCGTTTCACTACATATAAATGCCCATCCTTCTCTGTGAACATATAAAACACTAACCGTTTCACTACATATAAATGTCCATCCTTCTCTGTGAACATATAAAATACTAACCATTTCACTACATATAAATGCCCATCCTTCTCTGTGAACATATAAAACGCTAACCATTTCACTACATATAAATGCCCATCCTTCTCTGTGAACATATAAAACACTAACCATTTCACTACATATAAATGCACATCCTTCTCTGTGAACATATAAAACACTAACCATTTCACTACATATAAATGCCCATCCATCTCTGTGAACATATAAAACACTAACCACTTCACTACATATAAACGCCCATCCTTCTCTGTAAGTATATAACACTAACCATTTCATTACATATAAATGCCCATCCTTCTCTGTGAACATATAAAACACTAACCATTTCATTACACATAAATGCCCATCCTTCTCTGTGAGTATATAACACTAACCATTTCATTACATATAAACGCCCATCCTTCTCTGTGAACATATAAAACACTAACCATTTCATTACACATAAATGCCCATCCTTCTCTGTGAGTATATAACACTAACCATTTCATTACATATAAATGCCCATCCTTCTCTGTGAGTATATAACACTAACCATTTCATTACATATAAACGCCCATCCTTCTCTGTAAGTATATAACACTAACCATTTCACAACATATAAATGCCCATCCTTCTCTGTGAGTATATAACACTAACAGGAAAACACAAATGAACTATCATCAATAGCCAGCAAAATTGGGCTTGAGGTCAATCATGAAAAGACTAAAGTCATGAAAAGTTTAATTCCAACAAGTGACAAATATACATGGAAAACAAACCAGTAGAAGAGATCGATCACTTTATCTATCTTGGAAGTCACATTGATCGAGAAGGGGATACGAGCAAAGAAATTAGAATCAGACTGGCTAAAGCAGCAATGTCTTTCAGAAGCCTTGAAAAGTTGTGGAAATCAAAACTCATTAGCACAAACACAAAACTTAGGCTATTCAAATCAAATGTACTATCAACCCTTACGTATGCGTCTGAAAGCTGGAAAACAACAAGAGATATAGAAACAAAGTTGAACGCATTCGAAAATAAATGTCTAAGGAAAATACTTGGTATAGAATGGAACGAATTCAAAACAAACGAGGAATTAGAGAAATCGCCAATCAACCACTAATATCTTCAGTAATAAAGAAAAGACGATGGTCATACGTTGGACATGTGATGAGAAGAGATAATAATCGAATAGCAAAGCAAGCCCTCATATGGGAAACAACAGGTAAAAGAAAAAGAGGAAGACCCAGGGAGACACTGAGAAGAACATTGATGAGAGAGGCAAGAGCAGCAGGAATCGGCTCCCTCAATGAGATAGAACTGCTTGCACAGAACAGAGACAGATGGCGAGATTTAATAAAATATCTTTAAAAGAAAACTGCTAGAACAAAAATTCATATAGGAGAAGGTGTATCTTGGTCTACGCCCTATGGGCCGGTTACGGCTCGAAAGGTCAATAGATTTCACAACATATAAATGCCCATCCTTCTCTGTAAGTATATAACACTAACCATTTCACAACATATAAATGCCCATCCTTCTCTGTGAGTATATAACACTAACCATTTCATTACATATAAATGCCCATCCTTCTCTGTGAACATATAACACTAACCATTTCACTACATATAAATGCCCATCCTTCTCTGTGAACATATAAAACACTAACCATTTCACAACATATAAATGCCCATCCTTCTCTGTGAACATATAAAACACTAACCATTTCACTACATATAAATGCCCATCCTTCTCTGTGAACATATAAAACACTAACCATTTCACTACATATAAATGCCCATCCTTCTCTGTGAACATATAAAACACTAACCATTTCACAACATATAAATGCCCATCCTTCTCTGTAAGTATATAACACTAACCATTTCATTAGAAGAGCAGGTAGCTGAATCATAGTAGGGTAAAAGTGTATTCTGTTGGGGAAAGGGAGAATAAAACTCAGATCCAAACGCATCGTAGTGACTGCACTGGACAAGTGGCCTTTATTCTCTGATCCTAAAAGTCCCCCTGGCAGACCCCAGATATAGGATAATAATGTAAAGATTTTTCTAGAGATAATTGAACATGTATCTTCTTTGTTATCTTGTTAGATATCAGAATCTTCTTGAACCTTCCAGCATCACTAGATGTCACATATGACACATGCTGTTTTTTGGCACCACTGGGGAATATGTTCAGTCTTATCCAATGAGCCTGCCAAATTTTTCTGTCATAGAAGAGCCAGTTTTGAAGTTTTTTTGTTGTCTCTTCTCAACACATGCCCAACATATGTCCATCTTCTCTTCCTAATTGTTGGATCATCTGGTTGCATGGCTGTTTCTCTTATCTCATATCAGTATTGAATTCATTCCATTGTGCACAGAGGATCCTTCATAGGCATTTGTCTTCAAAAGCATTTAGTTTTTTTCTCTTTTGTTGTTTTCCAACTTTCACATGCATAGGTAATGGTTGATAATGCATTTAAGTTAGATATTCTGTTTTCCTGTTTAGTATTTTTTATTTATATTTGTCCACGTTTTTAAAATTTTGCTGCTGGTTTTAATATCTTGCTCTTTATTAATTTTTTGTTTGTTTCACCTTCTTGATCTATATTACTACTAAGATATACAAAATAGTCTACTCTTTCTAATTTCTGACAATTTAGATATATATTGTCTCTGTGGTGTATTTTTAATTGTTATTATTTTTTTTTTATCATGTTGATTTAAAGTCCTATTCTTTCCACCATGGATGAAAGGGGTATCTGTTGTATTTTGCATCTTGTTGGTATTGTCACTTAGAAGCACTAAGTCATCCACAAAATCTAGATTTTCCAGGTAACTCTTGTCATATCATTGAATATCATTATTGTCTTTGCAACATTTACTCATTATGTAAATTGATAATTTCAATGATAATTTTAAATAGCGATGGTGATAGTATACATTCCTGTTCTACTCATGTTTCATTCCAAAACCAATCACTCATTCCCTCCTCTGTGTGAACTACGCAAGTATCACCGTCATATATGTCTTTTCATATATGTTGGTAATTTTTGGTGGTATTCCGTCATGTTTCAAGATATTTCACAAGGACAATCTACCTATGCTATTACACACTTTTTTTAAAAACAATGAAATTACAGATTAATGGTTGTTGTTTTTCTGTATGTTCTTCTAGTATTATCCTTAGAGTGAATATTTAGTCAAGACAACTTCTCCCCTTCCTGAATCCTGCTTGATGTTCACGCCTAATATTATCTTTAGCATCTTTTATTCTGTTCAGCATGATTCTACCGAAAACCTTGGAGGCAACTGAGGAAGGTTATACCTCTCCAGTTATTGCAGTCTTTCAGATTGCTTTTGTTTAGGAAATTTGATAATGATCCCCTTCTTGCAGTTTGTGGAAAGAAACATGTTAAATTCTATCAACTTTTGTCAGTGGATTACAGAAGTAATGGTTATATCGAAGAAACAATCATCACCATCATGCAGCATACAAATAAACAAGACAAATCTGAAACAAGTGCAACGTTTGAAATACTTGGGCACAGTGATAACATCAGATGGAAGATGCAACACAGAAATAAAAAGCAGAATAGCTCAGGCCAAAATAGCATTTCAGAAAATGAGAAATATCTTATGCAACAAATCTATGTCAATAGAAATGAGAAAGAGAGTTCATCGGTGCTATATAGAACCAATTCTGACCAATGGAAGTGAGTCACGGACAGTAAACAAACACATGAAAAGACGTTTAGAGGCCACAGAGATGGAATTTCTCAGAAGAATGTTGAAAGTTCCCTGGACAGCTAAAAAGACCAATGAGAAAGTTGTCAAAGAGGCCAACACAAATAGGGAGCTCTTAAAAAACATCAGAAAGAAGCAATCAACACTTTTTGGGCACATCATGAGAAGAGGAAATTTGGAATACTTGGTTACAACTGGCAAAATAAAAGGAAAGAAAGATCGCGGACGACAAAGAGATAAAATACTGGATAGCTTGGTGTCATGGCATGGAAAACAGTCAACAACAGAACTGATACGATGCACTGTAGATAGAAGATTGTGGAAGGACATGATTGCCAACGGCAACCGGTACGGCACATGATGATGATGAAGTGGATTAGGCTCTAAGTATGAAATGATTTCCCATCTATGCAGTTATTTTATCTTTGTCCGAGGCTTTACTTGAAAGAACTGGTGCAGAACTAATGAAGCCAAGTGTTTCAGTTCATGTTGCCTAAGATTTATTTGCCATCCTTGTTTGCCACTAAAATATCCTTTAAATGTCAACAGCCATCCAATATTTGCATGTATTGGAGTGCAGGAACATGAGCCATCTTGGAAAGAGAGCTATACTTTGTGGCCATTTGGTGTGTGCTGGCAAATCAAGAAAAAGACTGCTGTGCTGGATGTCAACAAATGGACAAATGCAACTTCCAATCTGGCAGACCAGTGGCAATATCCATGGTCAAGGTCAGATATTTCTAATATTTTTCCTTCCTTTTCCTTTAACTTATGCTATAGGCATATATGTGTAAATAAATGTGGGCAGTAAAAGTGGTTTGGTTTTTACCATAAGGGATTGACATATTGAGTTATTTGTGGGTCATCATCATTGAACTCCGAACATGTCCATAAGTGCTCAGATGTCCAGCGACTGACGACTCCTGTTCTGTGTTGGTTGATAAGTCCTCTTATACGTCTTATCACCTGGTCCCTAAAACACAGGCTGTGATCAAACTCAACTCCTAGGTAGGTTATCAAGATATAACTGGTCACCTCATCAGTTCCTTTTCGTACCACAGGTGTTTCCATGTTAATGATATGATTCTTATGGGAGAACCATGAAACTGATGCTTTATTAGGATTAACCAAGGCACCTGATACTCTACACCAGGAAGAGATGCAATCGAGTTCATTTTGTAATGTGGAGACGATTCCCCATCTGTCTCTTCCCTATCTATTTACCAGAATATCATCAGCAAAAGTCATAGTTCTTCCCCTCCCAACCAGCTGTTGTTCCGTGATCGTTATTGTGTACACGTTAAATAGAACTGGTGACAATGGTGAGCCTTGTGGCAGCCCTGGACAAATGGATGTTGACTTGGATGACCAACTTCCACATCTGAGTATCACCTTCCTCTGAAACAGTGCAGCAGCGATCCATCTAATGAGGAAGGGGTGCACCGCCAGTTTGAGAAGCATGTATATGAGGTATTCAGATGGTACTCTGTTGTATGCATCCTCCAGATCTATAGCAGCAGCACATCTCCACATCTGTGGAAGCCTTCGAAGACAATATAAGACTGCAGCATTGAACCATGTCTCTTTGTTATATCTATAACCTCCGAGTGTAGGTGGGAATGCGTGTAACTGCTCAAGGTGACAGGTGTGTATATGGGCAATTATTTTGTCCAGTAGCTTGCTTGCAGTGTTTTGCTTCGTGATGATTCTGCAGGCATTGATCTGAGAATGGTCCTTGTTTAACTTTAGTGGTGGTAGTAAGTAGCTGTGTAGCCATGCCTCCTTAATCTGGCCACTCTGAATGTTGGCATTAAACTCTTTGGCCATTTATTTCAGGTCGTCATCAGCTAAATCACCTATGTCATTATACCGAACATCATCTGGACCAGGAGCAGTGCTGTGTGACTCCCAGCACTACATCCTCACACAATTCTGAGAGTGACCCCCGTATCCTCATTCTTACAGCCTCATTTCTTTGGTTGGTCTGCTCAAAGGGCAAGCAGAGCCTTCCCTTTGCTCTCATCAGATTTGTGCCATATCTGGCCTGTACTCTGAAAGTCTGGTATGCCTTTGTATGTGCCATCTTATGTGTCATTCATGCTCTGATTAAGGCACCAGAATGT
Organism: Megaustenia siamemsis; assembly: GCA_032433765.1. Lineage (NCBI taxonomy): Eukaryota > Metazoa > Mollusca > Gastropoda > Stylommatophora > Ariophantidae > Megaustenia > Megaustenia siamemsis. The sequence continues at coordinate 25,580,923 of JAVIAB010000050.1, forward strand.
TGCTAGCGATTTTTCTGAGCACACTTTTTTTTGCAAAAATCTTCCCTTTGGGCCTTCTTAGCACATAGTTTAAAGTGCATCATTTTATGGTCGACCTCTTCTTTCATATGCAGAGAATCTGAACATAGTTTAAAGTGCATCATTTTATGGTCGACCTCTTCTTTCAGGTGCAGAGAATCTGAACATAGCTTAAAGTGCATCATTTTATGGTCGACCTCTTCTTTCATATGCAGAGAATCTGAGGCATGGAAAGAACAGAATCTCTATACATTTTGGTTTATGTTATTGAATGGTTATCTTATTACTTTCAAATGTAACATTTGCTCATGAGTAACATACAATGATAATTTGATTTTTCTTACATGATAGAAAGCCTATTGATATTATTAATGAGACCACAAGAGAAAGAATTGGTGCAGAACTAATGAAGCTGTGCCTTATTCATCATTTCAGCTCCCTGTGAAGCATAGGTCTTCAGCAAACACTTTCCAAGCTGTTTGTTTCTTTCCATTCTTTTAAGATCATTCCATGTCTTCCCCATCCTCTTTACCTCTGCTTCCACCTGTCTTCTTCAAGTATATTTTGTTCTTCCTCTTTGTTTCCTACCCTGTTGATTTCAAAAAAGGGTTTGTCATGTAATACTCTCTGTTGGATTCTGCAGTAATGAAACTAATTACAGAGACAACAAATGAATCAAATAGTTTGCCTATCAGGAAAGATTCCTTGTCATCATCATCGAGTGCCATCTCCGCAACGAAGGTTGGCTACCATGTAGCGCCATTCTGCTCTGTCTCTTAGTTTTGATGGTGCAGGTTGTCATAGGTTGGTTTGTCCATCCTTTGATGTTACTCATCCATGTTAGTCTTGGTCTGCCTCTTTTACCTTGTATTTTCTCTTCCAGGATTACTTTTAGTAGGCTGTTGTGTCTTTTAACATGGCCCAAAAATCACATTTGTCTTGTCGGAATTGTGTTTAAATGTCCTTGTCTTACATGGTTTTTATATAAGGAAATGAAGCTGTTTGAGGCAGATCTCATCATTAGACAGAAACAACAAACAAATCAAATAGTTTGCCTATCAGGAAATATTCCATGCCATACAAGGTTAATATAAGGAAATGAAGCTGTTTGAGGTAGATCTCATCATAAGACAGAAACAACAAACAAATCAAATAGTTTGCCTATCAGGAAATATTCCATGCCATACAAGGTTAATATAAGGAAATGAAGCTGTTTGAGGTAGATCTCATCATTAGACAGAGACAACAAACGAATCAAATAGTTTGCCTATCAGGAAATATTCCATGCCACACAAGGTTAATATAAGGAAATGAAGCTGAGTTTGAGGTAGATCTCATCATTAGACAGAGACATCAAGAAAATGTTGAACTCTATCAATAACAATGGCTGGAGCTTCTAGAAAGGCAAGAGCTAAATTTTTTTCTTTCTTGACTTCCAAGGGAATATTTAGCAAGCAGTGAGAGAAACTACAAGGCCCATGAGCAACTAGAAACCATTGGACCACAAAAATACTTCCGGTGCCTGTTGCTTTTATAAAATGTCTGCTGAACATCTACAACTGAGGTATCCATCTTACAGTGAGTAGAGAATGCTCATGTGATGATCAGTAACATCATTACAAGATAAGCTGTATGGGGATGTTAGTTCTTTGACTGGACACTGTTCTCTTTGAAGGTGTTCACATTGGTATCTCAGCAGGAGAACAAAAAGTAGATTTGTTGTCTCCCTTGACAAACATATTAATGGTGGAAATAACCACAGAAAATGAATAGTTGTAGTTACACTGTTTAAGTTACACTGTTTAAGTTATGAAACTAAACTTTTTCCTTTTACAGTTCCAATGATGGATCTTGGGATGAAATTGCTAACTCAGAAATGTGGAGAGCCAAGTAAGAAACAAAAATCATTGATCATTGTAATATAAACATTCAAAGCATGGTGACAAGTGAAGATATTTCTTGTTTATTATTATTATGGCAAGACTTAATAACAGATCTTTACAAGGGTTGCAAACTGCTAGAATAAAAATTTAGATAAGAGGAAGAGTGTCCGGGTCTATGCCCTATAGGCCGGCTATGGCTCGAAAGGTAGATAGATAGATTATTATTATATATATTTATATTTATTGTGTAGAAATTTTCTAGTTTTTTTGTTTTTTTTTACAAAATTTTAAGAACAATCCACTACCAGTTTGGTGGGTCTGTCATGATTTTTAACTCGAAGAAGCCTGTCTCTGTGGTGTTTCCATTGGACTGTGACCAATTTCCTCTGCCATCAGACAACCCTTATAACACAGGAATTTGCAATGATTAGCGCTATGAGGTGGTTGAACATACTGACATACTTAAGAGTGTACCATTGTCATTGTAACATGCCCAACACCTGAGGTTGAATTCAGGTCATAAATTAACCTGAGACAGGAAACAAGAGTTCCCCATGTCTTGCCTAGTGTAAACACTCAGCTGTGTGTCAAAAAGTTCAAAGTAAACACTATTTTTAGAGTTCCTAATGTTACAATCAAGTAATTTTTACTACGGTGTCGTAAACACGTCAGCCACTGATAGATATTTTAATCTAGGGTTAAATGTCTGACTTTACACAGGACCTACATTTTATTTTGCCACACATTCCTGTTCTGAGCGATCCTCTCAACTTTACACAGGACCTACATTTTATTTTGCCACACATTCCTGTTCTGAGCGATCCTCTCAACTTTACACAGGACCTACATTTTATTTTGCCACACATTCCTGTTCTGAGCGATCCTCTCAACTTTACACAGGACCTACATTTTATTTTGCCACACATTCCTGTTCTGAGCGATCCTCTCAACTTTACACAGGACCTACATTTTATTTTGCCACACATTCCTGTTCTGAGCGATCCTCTCAACTTTACACAGGACCTACATTTTATTTTGCCACACATTCTTGTTCTGAGCGATCCTCTCAACTTTGACACAAGAACTGATGCTTCTTACCTCAATGTTCTTCTTAGTGTTTTTCTAGATCTACCTCTTATTATATTACCTTCTGTTTCCCACTTGAGGACTTGCTTTGTGATTCTCTTGTAACTTTCTCATAACTTGGCCCATATCCCAGCCCTCTTTTCATGAATATAGATGGTTAACAAGACATAAATGTTTTGAAATCTAATACATTAGGTTAACGTGCCTAGCAGTGAAATTTGATACATTAGGTTAACGTGTCTAGCAGTGAAATTTGATACATTAGGTTAACGTGTCTAGCAGTGAAATTTGATACATTAGGTTAACGTGTCTAGCAGTGAAATTTGATACATTAGGTTAACGTGTCTAGCTGTGAAATCTAATACATTAGGTTAACGTGTCTAGCTGTGAAATTTGATACATTAGGTTAACGTGTCTAACTGTGAAATCTGATACATTAGGTTAATGTGTCTAACTGTGAAATCTAATACATTAGGTTAACGTGCCTAGCAGTGAAATTTGATACATTAGGTTAACGTGTCTAGCAGTGAAATTTGATACATTAGGTTAACGTGTCTAGCAGTGAAATTTGATACATTAGGTTAACGTGCCTAGCAGTGAAATTTGATACATTAGGTTAACGTACCTAGCAGTGAAATTTGATACATTAGGTTAACGTGCCTAGCAGTGAAATCTGATACATTAGGTTAACGTGTCTAACTGTGAAATCTGATACATTAGGTTAACGTGTCTAGCTGTGAAATCTGATACATTAGGTTAACGTGCCTAGCAGTGAAATCTGATACATTAGGTTAACGTGTCTAGCTGTGAAATCTGATACATTAGGTTAACGTGTCTAGCAAAACAGTGCAACAAAATCTTTACTCCCCAAAAAGTGGCCGGACCCAAAAGCATGTGATTTTATTCAATTATCTGTGTTCTTTTTCTTGTCTTTAGTCCATTCTATCAAAAAGTGAGACTGTGGCCAGAGCCAATTTTCATGAGGAAATTAAATTGGCCATGTCAGTGACCATTGGTACTTCTGTAGAGATGCTGCTGCGTCTTACAATGTTCAGTAACAAACAGAAGTGCTCCCTCCACGCCACGATGCTTATTGGAAATGTAGTATTAGTACCCATATTTTTTAATGACCAGTGGCACATTTTTATAGGTGATGAGGTCGGTATCATGACAAGCTGCCCTATTTTTACTCAAAGTCTGTAACCCATTTAAAGTTAGGGGAACCTGTTGATTAGCTTCAAATCAAGGGACTGGGTGGTATAAAGCTAACATGCCAGCATCTCCATAAGATCACAGGTTTTGAAAACCACCACAGGTGGTGGGAATTTTTCTCTCTTAATCTGCGATTTCTTTCTTAATTTTCCCTCAATTTCTGGGTAGGATTTTATGTCTAGCCATAAAGGTGAAACATCTGCACTCTTCACAACTGGAAAATAAAATAATTTTAAAAATTTATTTAAAAAAGAAAAACAACAAATAAATAAATAAAAAAAATTAAAATATAAAAATTTTTTTTTTAATATAAAAAATGTTTAAACTAAAAAATAATAAAAAATAATAATAATAAAAATATTTTAAAATAAATAAGACGGATGTGTCAGGCTGAAAGGTGCAGACATTGCAGCTTACCATAAACTAGCAGCACAACGCATCCACAACCATTTAAAGTGTGAAAGCTTAAGAAGTCATCTATGTCTAGTTCACTAATCATTGTATTACCCCAACTCCCCTGTACCTAATACAATCCATGAATAATTAAAATATTAATAAGATTCTGTTATTAAACATACTAAAGCAATGAGCATTTTTTTTATTGTTTGTAATGTTCATTTTTATATATATATATATATATATATATATATATATATATATACTGTGAGTAGCATTTAATCAAATATGTATAGTTAACCTTCACAGTTCAATTGGTGTTATACATGCTTTTGCTTTACACAATCATAAAATTAGACCCATGTGATAATTTTAATAGAGAAAGCTGAAACCAACTAGCTCACAGATGCCATGTCTGTTGTTTAATATAATCCAGGACTTCCACTGCATTTTTTTACCTTGAGCTGGCCACAAGTATGTCAGATGGCCAGAAAGAGACAACCCATTTGCTTCTGGAGTCCTATCAGGTAAAACTTTGCTTGTCTTTATGGTATGTTATTTATTTTTAATGGAATTAATTTTTGTGACATTGTGGCAAGTTAAATAAAAACAAAACTTTTCTGGCAAAGATGCTGTTTTATTCAAGTTGAGGTTATTGTTATTGTTATTGGCTATGGAAGGCCTCGGTCTCACAGCAAACGAATTAAAATCCATAATTGCTCAACCGCCCGTGCCAGTGGAATCATCCGAATTACTAACTCATCTCCCAAACAAAGAAAGGTAACTGTAGTCCCCATCGTAGCAGTCTCAGCACACGCCAAAAGACATAAGGCGAAACCGCGCAGAAAGTGAACACAGCCAACTGTTCCCCGTCATACGATATCATCATTCATCGTAAACAAGCGGGATATCGAAGCAGGATCAAAACGGATGAGACACACAGCTCACGGTGTGCACAGAGCACTTAACTCAGTAGCTCCTGCAACAAGCCGGACTTGGAATATGAGGAAACTGCAAGAAGGAACACTTTTCAGACATAGCCTTCAATGGTTCCTGCCGCCTATCCACCAAATACCATGGGAGTTTACGTCCTCCCGAAAATGATGATCGTCGTAGCACTTTATGATGTTAGGTCATCATTGATGACTCCAATTCCAAACATATAGACACACAGTGGTGGTAAGTTATCATTTCCAATCCAACAGAAGCCACATGACCTGTAGTTAGTAAAAACACAATTGATGATGTTCTCTGCTCCCTTCTTGTAGCTGCCGCCACACGATTCTGATGTCTCATTAACTTGGACATCATTCAAGTTGAGGTTACTCAAGTGCAACTTCTGGGTGCAAAATCTGGACACCACTCAGACAGCTTCAAAGAAGATTTCACAGTTTGAAGTGAAATGCTATTTTAAAAAAATGCTCAAAATATCCTGAATAGACAGAAGAACCGACATTAGCATTTTAAGTGATCTGGTGATAAAGATGTTTGGTAAATTTAAGCATAAGAAAACTATTTTGTTTTGGTGAAATTTAAAACAACACAATATCTGGGGCCTCAGTAGCATAGTTGGAAAACTACCCGACTGGACTACCGACGTTTGGACAACCCGTGTTTGATTCCCGCTGGAAATAATGTGAATTGTACTCATGGTTGAAAAAAAAAATACCCCCGCTGTCGACCAAGCCTCTGGCAGAAATGGGTACCAGGGTTGTACTCTGGAAGGTGAGGAATGCCACCTAGCATCGTGAGTTTCAATGCTTGAAGCGACACTATCTAGAAGTCTCCGAACACTTCTGGATAGGCCAATGAGCATATATGGGTGACAACTCATTTGTAGGACACCGATTCAAGTCTTGTACCTTACCTTTACACCACAATAGCCTGGAATGATGAAGCAAAGGAGAGGCTAATCTTTGGAATATGGAGAAAGGAAAAGGCTAGAAGACAGTTGGAGCTACTGAATCCCAATAGTTTACAGTGAATGGGACAGGCAACATTGCTAGACAGCAAAAAGTGATAATCACTGAGTGAGATAGGCAGCACAGCTAGACAGCAATAGGTGACACTCAAAGTGAGACAGACAGCACAGCTAGAGATGACACAGAGTGAGAAACTTGGCACAGCTAGACAGCAAGAGATAACAATGAGTGAGACAGACAGCACAGCTGGAGATGACGCTCATTGAGTGAGACAGCAAGAGACGACACTCACTGAGTGAGACAGCTAGCACAGCTGGAGATGACACTCATTGAGTGAGACAGCAAGAGACGACACTCACTGAGTGTGATAGGCAAGACAGCAAGAGATGACACTCACTAAATGTGATAGGCAACACAAACAGGAAGAAACATTCACACAGACAGTCATGAGAGGATGTCCTCTGATGAGTCATGTTTCCTGTTAACAAAACTTATGAACTTTATAGAATCTACTTTTTTCCCCGATGAATGTCATAAACTATTTAAAACATTTGAAACTGAATGTAACCATCTTTCACTCCTTAGAAAGAATTTATTGTATAATAATAGTATCTTTTGTCCCAGACACTTGTGATTTTATCACAGCATTTTTTATGACCCAATTAGCCTTTTTCTTTGATCCCAACTCACTTTGCCAGGCTGAGTCATGATGTCTCAAGTGAGAATTGTTTCCTTGGGTTATTATATCAGCTCCTAGAATTGTTAGCAAATATCCATACTTATTAAGTTTAATGATGGACTGCTGGTTGTTATAAATATCATGGTAGTTTCTTAAGGAAAGACATAAGTTGTGGACATCGTGAGCTGCTTCTTCCTAAACTGAGAAACAGATCAGCAACAAATATTCACCTGTTGTGTGGATGGAGAGCCACATGATTCTCCAATATTTCTATTTGTGATATAGAAGAATCACATCAGCCCCTATATCTTGTATGTAATTCGAAGAGGAAATGATATCATTGACTGAAATCACTAATTTCATTGTTTGTGAAACCTTGCTGACCAACTAAAACTCAATTCTGTTTTTTTTTTTTTTTTTTTTTTGGGGGGGGGGGGGGAATTAATTTTTCTTCCCTCTAGGTTAGGGGGCGTGGTGGTTAGTGGGTTCACTAGTGACTAGGAGGGTTCAGGTTCAGTTCCAAGATTTGGTGAATTGTTTTCCACAATTGTTTTCCAAGGCTTCTGGGTTAACCCAGTCTCTAAAAATGGGTACCTGAGATTTTTATTTAAATTAAGGACGACCTGACATGATACTAACCACGTCACTCAAAAATGTGCCATTGGTCGTGGAAAAATGTGATGTCCATACACTTTAAAGTTGTAAAAAAAAAGGGTCTCTAACATGATGACCTTCTTACACTATAAAGTTGTAGAAAAATAGGGTCTCTAACATGATGACCTTCTTACACTATAAAGTTGTAGAAAAATATGGTCTCTAACATGATGACCTTCTTACACTATAAAGTTGTAGAAAATATGGTCTCTAACATGATGACCTTCTTACACTATAAAGTTGTAGAAAAATATGGTCTCTAACATGATGACCTTCTTACACTATAAAGTTGTAGAAAAATATGGTCTCTAACATGATGACCTTCTTACACTTTAAAGTTGTGGAAGGAACATTTACTTATCCCAGATCAACCCAGAGAAACTCATCCCTCATAGTAGACAACAAAGGTCACACTAATGACTTCCATGACACACAGACTGTACAACAAAGGTCACACTAATGACTTCCATAACACACAGGCTGTACAACAAAGGTACACACTAATGACTTCCATAACACACAGGTTGTACAACAAAGGTCATACTAATGACTTCCATGACACATAGGTTGTACAACAAAGGTTATACACACTAATGACTTCCATAACACACAGGTTGTACAACAAAGGTTATACACACTAATGACTTCCATAACACACAGGTTGTACAACAAAGGTTATACACACTAATGACTTCCATAACACACAGGTTGTACAACAAAGGTTATACACACTAATGACTTCCATAACACACAGGCTGTACAACAAAGGTTATACACACTAATGACTTCCATAACACACAGGTTGTACAACAAAGGTTATACACACTAATGACTTCCATAGCACACAGGTTGTACAACAAAGGTTATACACACTAATGACTTCCGTAACACACAGGTTGTACAACAAAGGTTATACACACTAATGACTTCCATAGCACACAGGTTGTACAACAAAGGTTATACACACTAATGACTTCCATAACACACAGGTTGTACAACAAAGGTTATACACACTAATGACTTCCATAGCACACAGGTTGTACAACAAAGGTTATACACACTAATGACTTTCGTAACACACAGGTTGTACAACAAAGGTTATACACACTAATGACTTTCGTAACACACAGGTTGTACAACAAAGGTTATACACACTAATGACTTTCGTAACACACAGGTTGTACCTCAGAACTTCTCTCATGCACAAAACTTTTCTAGCTCAGTGATTAGTGAACTGGACTACAAGGACAAGAGGTCGGGTTTGGTCCTGATCGACAGCTTCCAGGTTCATCCAGCTTTAAATGGGTACTGGATTTTTTTCTGGGAAAATAAAGTGGCACAGGCATAATACCAACCACATTACCCCAAAAATCATGTGCCAAAGGTCTATACAAATTATGGTCAGTAACCCCATATTCCCTATATGTCACATTGCGTGGCGGGGGACATTGTTCTGTTTTTACTTATATATCTTTTCACTGATTTCATGTTCACTTTTAAATCCTTGTGGTGTGGACTAACATGCTCCCATTAACTGCAGCTTTCATGAGACATGCAGCCAGGGCTTCTAGCTTTTCTCCCCTTCAGGGCCATACACCACTGGTGTCTTTAAGTCAGTGTATACATTATTATGGTTATGGAAGGCCCCGGAATACATGGCAAATGAATTAAAATCCATAATTGCTCAATGGCCCATGCCAGTGGAATCATACGAATTATACTATCTCATCTCCCAAACAAAGAAAGGTAGCTGTAGTCCCCATCATAGCAGTCTCAGCATATGCCAAAAGACATAAGGCAAAACCGCACAGAAAGTGAACACAGCCAACTATTCCTTGTCATACGATATCATCATTCATCGTAAACAATTGGATTATCGAAACACGATCAAAACGGATGAAACGCACAGCTCATGGTGTGCACAGAGCACTTAACTCAGTAGCTCCTGCAACAAGCCAGACTTGGAATATGAGGAAACTGCAAGAAGGAACACTTTTCATACATAGCCTTCAATGGTTCCTGCCGCCTATCCACTATATTGACTGGAAGTTCACGTCCTCCTGAAAATGAAGTCATATATTTTTTTTTATGTATAGCGCCTGATGATGTTAGGACATCGTTTTTTACTCCAAATCCGAACCTATAAAACACAATTAGTTGTCAGATTATTCCCGTCGCACATCAAACAACAGACTGTAAGATTAGCATATAGCCGGTCTAGGGATATACGATTAGCTATTATGATAATGTAGCACACACAACAATGGCTGCGCCCACAGATTCCCGATTACTCTAGTTAATGCAGCCTACAATGAACGAAACACGGTGAAAATTCCCTAAAGAGAAAAAAAATTTTGGCTGACTTGACGGAGCAGTCTACATTAATGCGTTATAATATGTAAATAACTTGCGTCAAACAATTCCAACAACTGTCATTGAACAGCACTCAATGTGTTGACATGAACTGCAGATCAACTCTAGACGGTGGACGGTCACATTCACAACATTATTATATAATCAGGAACACAAGCCTCAGAAAGTGCATGTAGACAATAAATCCATACCAGTCCCTCAAGTCTTAAGACCTCTACTGCTCTTATTAGGGGAGGGAGATAATCATTTTTCATACCATTTTTTGTTTTTCTATATTTCTCCTTACAATCAGCTTTACTGTGGCTTCACATTTTTATGCATTTCTTTGCCTTGACCAATAATCATTTGAAGTAACCTACTTTGACTTATATCCTTTTCTGTTTCCTGCAGAAGTGCATTGCTTATATTTTTTATTGTCCTTGTTTAAATAAGTTTTATTTTCCATTTTCAATTTGTATAGTGTATCTAATGTTTATTTTTGCAGCTTTTCACAAAAACTATAGAGAAAGAGAAAAGTTTCCCAGCTTACTGGCACCGTAACTATGCTATTGTATGTGAGAGACTTCTACGTGTAAGCACCACGCTGGATCACGTAATGCTTCTGGAGAAAACTATTCGTCATTTCAGGGAGTACGTTGACCAGGTGCCAGACGATGAAGACAGTCAAAATATTCAAAATGCAGTAGCGACTTTAGAAAAATACATGAACAAATTGAAAAAGTTGACCAGACGACCTCCAAAACATTAGTCAACAAACCCTTGTAATATTGGAGATGTATATATCTGGAAAGCAGTATTAAATAATATTTATAACCCTCAACACAGAATTTAACACAAATTTCAACTGAAGATATTTCATAATTGTGAAACTAATTTCAATGTTTATATAAAGATTCATGTTTTTTTGTTTTTTTTAAATAACTGTTCTCACTAAGAACAAAGTTTAGGTTATTACAGTAGCGGACTTTGCGTTTCTTTATGCCTGCAAAGCATGCACATTCACTGTTGATCTTAAAAGAAGAATACATTCTCCTGGGAATGAGATGTTATGGAATGATCTTGTACTTGTACAGACCATATATCACTGATGAAGAAGTGAGCACCAACTCACAGGACTTAAAGACTGCCAGTGATGAACAAAATAAAAACTAAAATAGTATGTACAAAATCAACAGGCATTACTAAGACCATCGTACAAGGTCTTCGCAAAAGAGGACAAGGCAGACGGAAAAAGTGATGAGTAGATAAAATGTCAGAATGGAGCTTTGTCACGTCACAGAAACAGCAATCAATCGTGAAGGTTGGAAGTAAATTATGAAAACACCACCATGAGCACGCAGACTGCTAAAGTTATGGGTCTAATGATAATGAATTCATGAAATAACACTTTTATATCTGGCCACTTATAAGAGCCTGCAGGTGAGTCTGGTAGCATTGTGGGTAGTGTGAGCACCTGTTGGTTCAGGGTTCGAATGCCAATTAAATCAAATGTTTCCAGCTTTAAAGACTCTCTGGGTCCACTCAACCTCTTTAAATGAGATGATGAAGGAAAGGAAATCAAACCCAGTGGCAATTGCTATGGGACTGCTGTTACTTTAAGTATCATTGCCTTATTGTGATCAATAAATCATGCACAATGCTGCTATCAGTGGTAGTCTTGTATATAAATGTACTATACACAATGCTTAATAGTCATGTTATGAGCTCTACACTGCTTCAGGTTAAATCATAATTTATACACACCCCTTTTGGTGAAACATGTTTTCTTGCAAATGAACAAAGGGTAAAATTGTATATTGTTTAACAGTGTTTATGTTTTGTAATCACATTTTTAAAAACCAGAGTTCATTATTCTACAATTGTAAAGATATGATTTGTTGATGTCAAGTTATGCACTATGTTTTTTTATGTATTTTTCTTCAGACATTGTGTAGTTTTGATCTTGGTAATAATGTAATCTCAACATAAAGGAGGGAGCCAGGATAGCTCAGTAGTTAGAGAGAGAACAGGGCTGCTAAGGGCAGGAGGCTGGGTTCAGTCCTGATAGATGGTTCAGTCCTGATCGTTGGTTCAGTTTTGATCGATGGTTCAGTCCTTATCGTTGGTTCAGTTTTGATCGATGGTTCAGTCCTGATAGATGGCTCTGTCTTGATCGTTGGTTCAGTTTTGATCGTTGGTTCAGTCCTGATCAAAGGCTCTGTCTTGATCGATGGTTTGGTCCTGATCGATGGTTCAGTCCTGATTGATGGTTCAGTCCTGATCGATGGTTCAGTCCTGATCGTTGGTTTGGTCCTGATCGATGGTTCAGTCCTGATCGATGGTTTGGTCCTGATTGATAGTTCAATCCTGATCATTGGTTTGGTCCTGATCGATGGTTCAGTCCTGATCAAAGGCTCTCTCCTGATCAATGGTTTGGTCCTGATTGATGGTTCAGTCCTGATCAATGGCTCTGTCTTGATCGATAGTTCAATCCTGATCATTGGTTTGGTCCTGATCGATGGTTCAGTCCTGATCGATGGTTTGGTCCTGATTGATGGTTCAGTCCTGATCGATGGTTTGGTCCTGATCGATTGTTCAATCCTGATCGAAGGCTCGGTCCTGATTGATAGTTCAATCCTGATCATTGGTTTGGTCCTGATCGATGGTTCAGTCCTGATCGATGGTTTGGTCCTGATTGATAGTTCAATCCTGATCGATGGTTTGGTCCTGATCGATTGTTCAGTCCTGATCGAAGGCTCGGTCCTGATTGATAGTTCAGTCCTGATCGAAGGCTCGGTCCTGATTGATAGTTCAGTCCTGATCGATGCTTTGGCCCTGATTGATAGTTCAGTCCTGATCGATGGTTTGGTCCTGATTGATAGTTCAGTCCTGATCGATGCTTTGGTCCTGATCGATTGTTCAATCCTGATCGAAGGCTCGGTCCTGATCGATGGTGTAGTCGATAGTTCAGTCCTGATCTATAGTTCAGTTCTGATCGATGGCTCCTAAGTTCACCAAGCCTTAAATGGGCATCACATTTTTTCAGTTTTCAGGGAACCTTTCAACATTTTTCTGAGAAATTCCACCTCTGTGGCCTCTAATCATCTTTTCATTTGTTTGTCTACTGTCCATGATTTGCTTCCATAGGTCAGAATTGGTTCAATATAGCACCAATGAACTCTATTTCTCATTTATATTGACAGAGATTTGTTGCATAAGATATTTTTCATTATCTGAAATGCTATTTTGGCAGCTATTCTGCTTTTTATTTAATAATGATCATACATATTTTATTAACAAACAAACAAGTTTGGAGAAAGGAATGTTTTGTTATATCTGCAGCTATTTCTTGTTTTTTGTGTGTTACCTTATGATGCAAAAATGGGAAGACAATATTAAATATCTTCTGCGATCATGGCACATTCAGACTAGGACTCTGGACTCTCTTACAAAGGCAGCTGTTTCAGTGATTCAGTTGCCCCGTATAGTTTCTCTTCCAGGGAGGTGGGTGTGGACCACATTGTCCTTCTCAGGTCTGTGTACTGGGGACAATCCTGTAGAACATGTTTTGTTGTCATGTTATCCTGTGTACAGTGGCATTGGCTGGTAGTACCTATTTTGAGTCTGTTGAACATGTGGTTCCTCATTCTGTTGTGGCCAGTGCAGAGGCGAAGTATGATGACTTGATCCCTCCTTGATAAAAGTATCTTTCCCTCTTGCTATACTTTGAGTGTTCTTGTTTCCATTTTTCATGATACTAGTCTTTGATGATGGATTTGGCTTCATTGTAGCTGACCAGATGGTTCTCTAGTGGTAATCTCCCTTGGCTAGTTTGTCTGCTCATTCGTTACCTTGTATTTTACAATGTGATGGTATCCACTGGATGGCCTCTCTCTGGAAGTTACTGCACAAATCGTCTAGGGTTGTTCTCATCATATAGCTCAATGTTCCTGGGGTTTTTTTAGAGTTGTTAGGACTGACAGTGCATCAGTCAGTATCACCAATTTCTTGTGCACGTTATTTTTGTGTTGGATAGCCAGTTTTGCAACATCTTTGAGGGCTTCAGTTTCTGCTCTATAGTTGTTTGAGAATTTCTCAGTAGCTGTTGACTTGGTGATCTCTTCCTGGTTATTCAGCCTCAAGAACACACCTCCTCCTTCATTTCTGGTGGCGTTTGTAGCAGAGCCATCCATGTATATTTGAGACCAGAAGTCTTGTGGGTAGTTGTTGTTTCTATGTTTTTCTGCTATGTGCTTTCTCTCTGTCTGTTTGTGTGCCTTTTTTCATGATTCCTATGTCTTCCTTAAGTTCTGGTATTTTGTTTCCCATGAGGAGTCATACCAGATAGGCATATGGGTTTCAGCATTTTCTGGGACAGTACTGGATCACTGGTTGTCAGTTCTTTGGAGATTGCTGTGAAGTTGCTCCTCTTTAGTCTTCCTTTTCCTAAACCGGTTATTCTTTAGTGCATGGGGTGGTTAGGAAGCTTTTTGTATTTCTTCGCTTGTTACATTATTTTAGTTTTATGTCTGTCTTGCAAAGGTTGTAGGCCTGTTACTGTTTCTAGAGTCTTGATAGGTGTAGTTTTCATAGCACCAGTGTGATATAGGCAGCCTGGTTTTGTGTTCTGTTAATATTGCTACTTTGTGATTTGGAAGCTGTAGCCCAGGCTGTGACTCCATACTCTAGGACTGGTCTTACTCTTCCTACGTATAGTCATTTCAAGATTTGATGTCTACTCCCCAGTCTGTTGCTGCTAATTTCTTCATATTATCTGTTCATTTTCAGGCGCTTTTGTTCACTTTTGTCTATCTGATTTATCCATGTTATTCTGCAATCCATAGTGACACCTAGATATGTTGGGTTTTGGTCAATAGGAAGTGTATGGTCTTTTATTTTCGAATGTGCAGAGAGTGTGTTTCTTGATAGCTGAAAATTGTGTATGTAGTTTTTTTTCCTTAGTGGGTAGCAGCCAGTTGTTCATCCATTTTTCAGGTTTTCCTTGAGCATCTTGCATTCTGGAGCTGATCAATGATATTGATTCTTCTCGTGCCCATATTGTGTGCTTACATTGCTGAGTGTATTCTGGGTGGAATGTCCTCTACTATGTCATTTATGGAGATTAGGAAAAGCATTGGGGTATTATTCCACCTTGTTTGATTTTGGTTTTCTTACTTAGTTGTCCATGTACTTGTACTCTGGCAGTTCTGTCTTGTAGGTATTGAGATATCCAATTTAATAAATGGCCTTGAATGCCAAGTCTGAGAAGCTTGTTCTTTAATTCTTCTCTCCATACCCTATCGAAAGCCTTCTCCATGTTGAACCACACTGTCAATGTGCACTTTTCTTGTAGAGCATCTGAAATTTCCTGTGCGATGTAGGTAATCTGGTCCTCTGTTAATCTGTGCTGACAGAAACCACATTGTTGTGGCATAATTTGTTCTTTTGTCTCCAGATGCCACATGAGTCTTCTGTTGACCAGCCTTTCCATGAGTTTGCTCAGGCTGCTCAGTAGGCTAAATGGTCTGTAGCTGCTTAGGTCTAGTGGCTCTTTTACATGTTTGAGGATGGGCACCATAATGGCTTCTTTCCAGGTTGCCGGCATTTGACCTTTCTTCTAGCTGTCATTTATTATCCATATTTAATATGAGCACAGCAGATAGCGAAGTTGAGGTGGCCAAGTAGTTGGTCTGCTGACCAGGTGGCTTAAGGTTAGATTGACAACACAGACAAGTTTTTTTCTGAGATCATTGCAGCCATGGGTTTCCCAGAAAATATATCTATTTTGTTGCACTTTGAGGCTGAAGAAGGCAAATAGGGGAGAAATGAGAATCTCTCCTCATGTCAAATGGTTCTTAACAATTATTTGTCATATTTTGCACAAGACCATCAGAAAGTCTTGCCACTTGTCCCATTTCTTGGCAAGGAAATTGATATCCACTGATGATCTGATGAGCTCTAAAAATGGGGGTCATAAATATTTGTTAGTAAGATAGGATGGCCTGATCTGGTTCTGTCGCACATAAGGTGTGGATGATAATTGGAAAAAATAATAATGGCACTGCCGATAATATTCCTCAACTTATGGTGTGACACATATTCTTGAACTTTTCCTAACAGCAGACAATGAAAATGAATGACTGTAAAGTTGATTAGGAGTGTATGTAACCATAATGCCACAGGAACTATAACTCTCCATACTTTTCATCATTTGTTTGAAAAATCCAAACACCTATTGGTTTGCCAAGAGTGCGGTGAGGTCATTTTTTTTAAAACCAGTAATCAATCAGTGTTGTATGATTTTGAAAGTTTGACTTGCCAGTGGCTTACAGCCTGCTCTTTTCACTATTCAAACTGCTAATGGCTGTGTCACATGGCTAAGTTTGAACACTGAAACTACATTTTTATCATCTGTCTCCTGTAAATCTAAGCACTTGATCTTGCCTATTATTTAAGAACACTGGAATGGAACCTGACTGCTTCATGTAGGTTTCAAACTAGGTAATTATATGAACAAAATAGCTCCCAACAACCACAACACACTTGTCATGTAAAATATGACACTGTACTCATGTTAGTCAATACACTCTTTTATTCAAGTGACTAAATCTGTATACAACTCTTCTTTAAATAAATACTTAATACATCTGGTTATAAAGAATCTGTAATGGACATTCCACCCAGAATATGCTCAGCAATATACGCAGATGATCTGGCGTTATGGGCTCGTGAGGAAAGTATGTCGGTGGCTGGACCCAGGATGCAAGATGCCCTAGGTGAACTTGAAAAATGGACGAACACCTGGTTCTTATCAATCAGCGAAAAAAAAAAACTACATATACAATTTTCAGCCTATCAAGAAACACACTCTCTGCAAACTTGAAGATAAAAGACCATACACTCCCTATTGACCAAAACCCAACATATCTTGGCGTCACCATGAATCGCAGAATGACTTGAAAAAATCAGAAAGAGCAAGGAAAAAAGCCAGAAAACTAACAAATATGAAGAAACAGACAGGGGGTCAGGCAGCAATATTTTGAAAAGACTATACGTAGGAAGAGTCAGACCAGTTCTAGAGTATGGAGTCACGGCCTGGGCTATGGCTTCCAAATCACACCTTAGCGAAATTAACAGAACACAGAATCAAGCTGCCCATATCATCACTGGTGCTATGAAATCTACACCTATCAAGACTCTAGAAACAGTAACAGGTTTACAACCCTTAGATGACAGACTGGTCACTAAAGTATTGCAACAAGCGGAGAAATATAGAAGGCTCCTTAGCCACCCCATGTACCAAAGAATAACTGGTTCCGGAATTGTACGACTAAAGAGGAGCAATTTTGCTGCAATTGCCAATGAACTAACTACTGGAGACCCAGTACTTTCCCAAACAATATCGAAACCCTTGGGCCCATCTGATATGTCTCCTCATGGAAAGCATAAAATACCAGAACTTAAGGAAAATATAACAGGAATCATGAAAAAAGGACCCAATCAGACACAGAAAGAAGACACATAGCAGAAAAACACATACACGATACCTACCCACAGGACTCTTGGTCCCACATATACACAGATGGCTCTGCTACAAATACCACCAGAAATGGAGGGGAAGGTGTGTTCTTGATGCTGAATAATCTGGACGAGATCACCAAGTCAATAGCTACTGGAAAATTCTCAAACAACTTTAAAGCAGTAACTGAGGCCATCAGAGATGCTGCAACACTGGCTACTCAACACAAAAATAACATGCGCAATAAATTGGTAATTCTGACTGATGCACTGTCAGTACTATCAGCTCTAAAAAGCCCCAAGAAAAATTAACTAGATGACTTGAGAACAACCCTGGACCAACTATGCAATAACTTCCAGAGAGTAGTCATTCAGTGGATACCATCACACTGTAATATACACGGGAACGAATGCGCAGACAAATTAGCTAAAGAGGTAGGGAGATTACCACAAGAGAACCATCCGCTCAGTTATGATGAAGCCAAATCCATCCTCAAAAATCAGTTCCATGAAAAATGGAAACGAGAACACCCAAAGCATAATGAGAGTGACAGACACCAACTATCAAGGAGGGATCAAGTCATCATACTTCGCCTATGCACTGGCCACAATAGAATGTGAAATCACATGTTCACCAAATTCAAAATAGGTACAACCAGCCTATGCCACTGTACACTGGACAATATGACTACAAAACATGTTCTACAGGATTGCCCCCAGTACACAGACCTGAGAAGAGCAATGTGGTCCACCCACCTCCCTGGAAGAGAAACAATATGGGGCAATCGATTCGCTTAAACAGACAGCTGACTTCATGAGAGAGTCTGGAATCCTACTCTGAGTCTTGATCGCAGAGAGAGAGAGTAAAGAATCTCTACAACATGATATGTACAGCTATTTGTTAACATAAGAGCGATACTGTTAATCATCTGATTACTGGAGAACTTTTTTGGGTTCACTCACTTCATGCACCTGAAGCCACCAAAAGTGACATATACTTGTTTTGTTACTGACTGTTTCATCCTTTTTCAAACAAATAGTAAAAATAGATGGTAAAAATAAATAGTAAAAATTTGTAACATCTAAAACAGACTTTACACGCAAAATTCAGTCCCACAAAATTGAGTGGGTGGGACTTCGTCAGAGGTCAAAGCTGACGAAAGCGAACGAACGAACAAACGTAACATCTAAAGTTGGGGGGGGGGGGGGGGGGTTTTTTTTTCCTTTTTAAATGCGTTTAGATCAAAGTATTTGTTTTTATAATGGATTGTTAAACTTTGATTAGTTTTTATTTTTACAAAAGTTTCAAATCTCAAAGGAGTCGTTGCAATTTCATATTTGCATCATTGCTGGTGAACTTTTTTGTTTCTCCCCAGACAAATTAAATATTATAATGCAATAGTACAAGGAAAAGAACTTGTTTCTAGTGTATAGTGAGTTCAAATAAAAATAATTAACTTTTTTTAGCAATATTTACATTTTGATGCGTTTTGTGACAAACTTGTGGCCGCTGATTATGTCATGTGTATTTGTATCATTATCAACATCTTTTTTTTTACTGACATCGGGTAAAATAAAAACTATAACACCTATAGTGTAGTAATTTAGCTACATTTTAGCATTTGTCACTTGCTGATATGACAGATGATTAATTTGTACAATTTTGTTAGATGATTTGTTTTATTTGTAAACTGTTCTGATCTATTCTATTCTACCTCTGCCTCTGGCAATAATTATTATGCAAATCCATCAAGTTTAGTTGGTTTGTGTTGTAAACTTGACATTCATATTTATGTGAAATATTCTGATTTGATTTGATTTAAAAACAGGAAAATATTTCTACTGATGAAGTGACATCCAGGAATATGATAAAGTTGCATTTTGTTTTTAGTTTGCTTAACATTTGACATTAGATTTTAAACATCTACACATCTACATTAGATTTTAAACACCTGAGCATCTACATTAGATTTTGTTGAATCTGAAACTATGTCCATTTTTCCTTTGCACTATCAAGTTTGGGTATATTTTGTTAACTTTTTTAAACCCATCACAGACTCTGGGATTTTTTTCAAAATTTGAATCCCGGTTTCCAAGAGGCAGGTTTCCCCTAGTATTGAGTTATTTGTGGGTCATCATCATCATTGCACTCCGAACATGTCCAAAGGTGCTCAGGAGATTCCCCCTCTGCAAGTCCTCCTCCAGTATCCAGCGACTGAGGACTCCGGTTCTGCGTTGTTTGATAAGTCTTCTTATACGCCCACTAAGTTTCTCGTTTCTGGCTGTGCCCTTCTTAACTCCCATCTCTTTTATCTGAAGGAGTGACAAGGACTCATGGTTGTTGAAGTCCTGTGCCCCTCCCACAACTTGGAGGGCATTGATGATGTTCACCCCATCCATTGTCTCCCCTGGTCTCTGAGTAGTGATGTTGAGCCCTCCCTAGAATGTCCCACATACAATCGTCCACGATAAAGAACTCTTGACAGTTAAAATCAAAAAAAGACGGCTCAAAATGGTCATTTCCATGGCATAAATTGTTATGGCAATCTATCTATACTGAAGATGGGTTGACCATTCCAAAAGATGCAGATATTGCAGCTGTTATAGATGAAACAAACATGAACAGATGAGAGCCTGAATAAACATGACATGAACAGATGAGAGCCTGAACAAACGTGACATGACAGATGAGAGCCTGAACAAACATGACATGAACATGAGAGGCTGAACAAACATGACATGAACAGATGAGAGCTGAACAAACATGACATGAACATGTGAGTGACATGAACAGATGAGAGCCTCAAACATGACATGAACATGTAGGAGTCTAAAAAACATGACATGAACAGATGAGAGCCTGAACAGATGAGAGGCTGAACAAACATGACAATGAACAGATGAGAGGCTGAACAAACATGACATGAACAGATGAGAGGCTGAACAAACATGACATGAACAGATGAGAGGCTGAACAAACATGACATGAACAGAAGATGCTGAACAAACATGACATGAACAGATGAGAGGCTGAACAAACATGACATGAACAGATGAGAGCTGAACAAACATGACATGAACAGATGAGAGCCTGAACAAACATGACATGAACAGATGAGAGGCTGCATGATATGAACAGATGAGAGGCTGAAAACATGACAATGAACAGATGAGACGCTGAACAAACATGACATGAACAGATGAGAGGCTGAACAAACATGACAATGAACAGATGAGAGGCTGAACAAATGACATGAACAGGTAGGAGCCTGAACAAACATGACATGAACAGATGAGAGGCTGAACAAACATGACAATGAACAGATGAGACGCTGAACAAACATGACAATGAACAGATAAGAGGCAAACATGACAATGAACAGATGAGAGGCTGAACAAACATGACATGAACAGATGAGAGGCTGAACAAACATGACATGAACAGTTGAGAGGCTGAACAAACATGACATGAACAGATGAGAGGCTGAACAAACATGACATGAACAGATGAGAGGCTGAACAAACATGACATGAACAGATGAGAGAACAAACATGACATGAACAGATGAGAGGCTGAACAAACATGACATGAACAGGTAGGAGCCTGAACAGACATGACATGAACAGATGAGAGGTTGAACAAACATGACATGAACATGTAGGAGTCTAAAAAAAACATGACATGAATAGATGAGAGCCTGAACAAACATGACATGAACAGATGAGAGCCTAAATAAACATGACATGAACAGGTAGGAGCCTAAATAAACATGACATAAACAGGTAGGAGCCTAAATAAACATGATATGAACAGGTAGGAGCCTAAATAAACATGACATGAACAGGTAGGAGCCTAAATAAACATGACATGAATAGATGAGAGCCTGAACAAACATAACATGAACAGATGAGAGCCTGAACAAACATGACATGAACAGATAGGAGCCTAAATAAACATTACATGAACAGTAGAAGCCTGAACAAATATGACATGAATAGATGAGAGATTGAACAAACATGACATGAACAGATGAGTATGAGTTCATCTGTGCTATATAGAACCAATTCTGACCTATTGAATCAAATTGTGGACAAACAAATGAAAAGACGATTATAGGCCACAGAGATGGGATTTCTCAGAAGAATGTTGAAAGTTCCCTGGACAGCTAAAAAGACAAATGAGGAAGTTCTCAAAGAGGCCAACACAAAAAGGGAGCTCCTAAAAAACATCAGAAAGAAACAATCAACATTTTTCGGGCACATCATGAGACGAGGAAAGTTGGAATACTTGGTTACAACTGGCAAAATAAAAGGAAAGAGAGATCGCAGACGACAAAGAGAGAAAATACTGGATAGCTTGGTGTCATGGCATGGAAAACAGTCAACAGAACTGATACGATGTACTGTAGATAGAAGATTGTGGAAGGATATGATCGCCTATGCCAACCGGTAGGTTTATCACATGATGATGATGACTAATTTCTGATGTCATCCAGAAGTGATCACTCTGCAACATCTTCAAGACTTCAGTAGAGCATCCTCCCCTTTAAACACATTCATGTGCTCACTGCCGTAGACAGTTCAGGTCTTATATTTATCTAATGATCCATCTCTAAACTGATTTTAGAATAATGACAGCATGATCTTCATCTAGACCATGAACAAGTTTAAAAAAAAAAAATAGAGGACCCCCCCCCCCCCCCCCCCCCACGCCAAGTGGCGTATAGGGAATATGGTGTTAGTGACCATACATTTTACAGACCTTCGGCACATGATTTTTGAGGTAATGTGGTCGGTATTACACCCGTGCCACTTTACTTTCCCAGAAAAAAATCCGGTACCCATTTAAGGCTGGGTGAACCCGGAAGCCATTGATTGGGATCGAACCCTACCTCTTGTCCTTTGTAGTCCAGTTCACAAACCACTGACCTATCATGGCTCCCAGACCATGAGCAAACAACAACTAATTTCTCTGCTTATTAGTTTATAATTAATTTGTATACAATGAAATGATTTCAAAACCAGTGCAGAAATAAGAGAAATGGCCATGCAACCAAAAATTCCATTCATAACAAGGAATAGAAGGTGGGTGGACGTCATGTGATGAGATGAAATTACCAGAGAATCCCAAAACAAGTCCTCAAATGGGGAAAAAAAAAGTGGTTGACCTCTTGAGACACTGACAAGAACATTGACAAGAAGGGCAAAAGCAGCAGTCACTGACTCCCTCACAAAGATTTATAAGCTTGCCAAGAATAGAAACGTATGGCGAGGAATACGGTGAACCCTAGATGACATTTATTTGCACCGGAATTATGTAGCATGTAAGATTAATTGTGTTACTTTATTTTTCACTTCCGGGCAGATAATGATGGATAGAAGGTTGCAGCCTCAGCTTAAACATAAACCTATTTATAGATGTGCTAAGGTTAAAGTTGAACTTTCCTTGCTGTTCTCATCAAATTGATCATTCATTTCCTGCAGAATCTTTAAGGCATGATTGTTAATGGCCTTGACCTCAGAAATGTGATCCTGGTCAATGTGAAGGCCACTACTGGTAGCAAACTTCATGGGTCCAGTCAGATTGACTGGTGTAGAAAAGAAATAACCACTCCCTGGGTTCTTTGACGCTCTCCATGCTGGATTTGTGTGCTTCACACCAAGATATGTTGAAGCTGATGTCTGTCAACAAAGAGAATATTTTTTTTTTATCTTGCCTTATGTCAAAATATCTAGAAAAAGTCAGTTTCATATATTATGATCCTACAAACATTTAGCAAAGTCTCATAAATTATAATCCTACAAACATTTAGCAAAGTCTCATAAATTATAATCCTACAAATATTTAGCAGTCTCATAAATTTCAATCCTAAAAACATTTTGCACAGTTTGTTTCATAAATTATAATCCTACAAACATTTAGCAAAGTCTGTTTCATAAATTATAATCCTACAAACATTTAGCAAAGTCTCATAAATTATAATCCTACAAACGTTTAGCAAAGTCTGTTTCATAAATTATGATCCTACAAACATTTAGCAAAGTCTCATAAATTATAATCCTAGAAACATTTAGCAAAGTCTGTTTCATAAATTATGATCCTACAAACATTTATCTATCTATCTTTCGTCCGCTCGAAGTATTGTCTATATCAGCAATGTCGTTTCCTGTATGAAAAGTGTATATGGATGGGGCGGAATATCAAATACTGCACCTCAGGACAGGAAATACAGACTTCCATCTACTTAACTACTACTGTCCGAGTGACCGCCCACTAGCACTAGACACAATTACATTACAAGAAAGAATAATTGTATGTGGAGACTTTAACAGCCATTCACAGAGCTGGGGCTATGAACATATGGACAAGAGAGGTGAAGAGCTTGAAAATTGGCAGGATGACAATGGGCTTATACTATTAAACCAGGCAACAGATCCACCAACATTCTACTCCAGATCATGGCATACCACATCTACACCAGACCTTGCTTTCCATTCACCAGACCTGGATTGGAATATCACACGAATTGTTGGGAAACAACTTGGAGGCAGCGACCACCGACCAGTCTTTTTAGTGGTACAAAATAAGGCCATCAGGGAGAGCAGCACTCTCTCCAGATGGAATTACAAAAAGGCAGACTGGAAAATGTATCAACACTACACCAGTGTACTGACTAAAGATATAAATACAGATAGAGACATCAACAAAATAGTTGATGAATTCAGTAGACTAATAATACAAGCTGCCAGTGAAACAATACCTAGAGGGGCACGGAAACACTACAAACCATACTGGAGTAGTGAACTAGAGCAACTACACAATGACATGGAAACATCTCGAAAGCAAGCAGAAAATAACCCTTGCCAAGAACACCACAAGAACTACCAGCATGCTAAAGCCAAATTTCAACGGGCTAAACTACAAGCCAGACGGAGAAGCTGGAAAGAGAAAACAGAGTCCTGAATCTTGAACGAGACACAAGAAAAGTGTGGAAGCTTGTAAAACAGCTGAATGATGAGGGTACAGAAAGGAACACCAAAATTACACTGAAGAAGGATGGAAACATTCTAACAGGTAAACATGCAGCAAATTACTTTGCAGACTCCTTTGCAAATGATAATAATATTGAAATTAGCCTAGAAAAACGACAAGAGACCCGTTTAAAACAACAAAATGCAAGACAAGAAGAGACCACACATGAAGTAATGGAAACACCCATTACACAAAGAGAGCTAGAGCTGGCAATATCCAAATTAAAAATGAAAAAGTCACCAGGCAGTGATGGAGTGTCCAATGAAATGATTAAGAACTTGGGAACTGCAGCTAAAGCAAAACTACTGCAGATCTACAACATTTGCTGGATCACAGGTAGAGTGCCACTGGCATGGAGAGAAGCAATTATGATACCATTACTAAAGCCAGAAAAGATGGTTCAATGACATCCAGCTATAGACCAATCAGCCTTACAAGCTGTTTGTGTAAAACAATGGAACGTATAATCAATCTCAGACTGCAGTGGTACCTGGAAAGTGAAAATCTCCTTGTCCCACAACAAGCAGGCTTTAGACAGTGTTACTCTACCGAAGATCAAGCAACCTATCTTTCCCAGGAAATCGAAGATGCGTTTCAAGAAAAGAAACTGGTACTAGCAGCATGGATAGACCTAAAGAAAGCATTTGATAAGGTATGGAAGGAAGGGCTTTTGAAGAAACTGAGAAATTATGGAGTAAATGGCAGGATGTACAAATGGGTCAAAGCATACCTGCATAACAGGAGAGCCAGAGTGCAACTGGATTGTCTTAAGAGTAAGAAGGTCTTATTGCGCCAGGGCGTTCCACAAGGAGGGGTACTATCTCCAACACTTTTTCTGATCTACATCAATGACCTAGTTACTGAACTACCACATGGCATCAAAGTGGCAATGTATGCAGATGACTTGGTAATGTGGTGCACAGAGGAGTATGCAACAGTGGCCTCCAAATTGCTACAAAGAGCTATGAATGCACTGAATTCATGGACAAATAGATGGTGTATCAGCATCAATACAGACAAATGCAGTACTACACTTTTCACACTCTCCCCAAAACAAAAAGCAGGAGCCATCTACATAAACAATGAGCCTGTGAAAGAAGACATACAAGCTACATATCTCGCAGTTACATTTGATAACAAACTATCTTGGAAACAGCAGATAAATAAGGCAACCCAAAAAGCAAGGAGGAAATTGGCTATTCTAAGAAAGTTGTGTGGAACCACATGGGGTGCGAGTGGGAAAATACTCAGTAAAGTTTACCAACAGAGTATACGCCCACATTTAGAATATGGATCATCCGCATGGTGCTCAGCATCAAACACCACATTGCAAGAACTGGATAAAGTACAAAACCAGGCACTTAGGGTCATCACAGGAGCAATGAAATCAACACCAATATTGGTGATGGAGAAATTGTGGAGGATACCAGCACTGAGAGAACGGAGAGACACAAAGGTGCTGATACAGGCAGAAAAATTTGTATGCATGCCGAGACATCCAATGAAGGACAGATTCCAAAATCTTGCATTGGGACGACTTAAGAGAAGCAGCTTTATCCACCAAGCCAAGCGTATTAGTAGACAAACACCAGACATGCCAAGAGTTGTTAAACCCCTTCTGCCCATACCAGAACAGACTCCCTGGACAGATGAATCAGGATTATCAGTTCAAATACGGACAGAAGTGAAAGGAATAGTTGACAAAGAGGAACAAAATAGTCTACAGCGAAAAACAATAACTCTCAGTTTCCTGGATGAAGAATACCCACAAGACCTATGGATCCGTTTGTACACAGATGGATCAGCACAGAATGCAGTAAAGAATGGGGGAGCAGGTGCATATATAGAGTACCCAAATAACACTAGGGATATGAATAAAATAGCAACAGGGAAATATTGTCACAATTATGATGCAGAAATACAAGCAATAAAGTTGGCAATAGAAAAGCTGCTGAACAGTAATCTTAGCCCACAGCCTGTAGTGTTTTTGACAGATGCAAGATCAGTACTCCAGGCACTACAATCCAGAAAATTACCACATCTGCAGACCTTATTGACTGAACTCTGCAAGCACCACAGGGTTGCCCTGCAGTGGATCCCATCTCACTGTGGAATACCAGGAAATGAGAAAGCAGATCAGTTGGCAAAGGAAGGTTCAACAGGCACACAACTAGATACACCAGTTACATACCATCATAAGAAACAGATAATCAAATCAATCAGAGGACCACAAGCCCCATATCAGGATGCCTTTCATAATATGAATAGATATGAACAAGTTATCATTATACGCCTAAGAACAGGACACAATCGACTCCATAGTCACATGTATAGAAAATTCAAGATCGGCACATCAACTACTTGTACATGTGGACAGGCACCCCAGACTGCTGAACACATACTTCAAGACTGCACTGAATATAGTAGACTGAGGAAAATCCATTGGCCCATAGATACAACACTACAGACAAAACTATATGGGCCACTGCAAGAATTACAAAAGACAGTAAAAAATCCTACAAACATTTAACAAAGTCTGTTTCATAAATTATAATCCTACAAACATTTAGCAAAAGTCTGTTTCATAAATTATAATCCTACAAACATTTAGCAAAGTCTCATAAATTATAATCCTACAAACATTTAGCAAAGTCTCATAAATTATAATCCTACAAACATTTAGCAAAGTTTGTCTCATAAATTATGATCCTACAAACATTTAGCAAAGTCTGTTTCATAAATTATAATCCTACAAACATTTAGCAAAGTCTGTTTCATAAATTATGATCCTACAAACATTTAGCAAAGTCTCATAAATTATAATCCTACAAACATTTAGCAAAGTCTCATAAATTATAATCCTACAAACATTTAGCAAAGTCTCATAAATTATAATCCTACAAACATTTAGCAAAGTCTGTTTCATAAATTATAATCCTACAAACATTTAGCAAAGTCTGTCTCATAAATTATAATCCTACAAAGATTTAGCAAAGTCTGTCTCATAAATTATAATCCTACAAACATTTAGCAAAATTTGTTGCTGTAAGTGATCAGGTCTCTTGGTTAGTTTTTGTCCCTACATGTGACTCGTGACTTCCCAGCATGCCATTTTCCTAAGTTGTGTGGATTATTTTCTCAGCTTCCCCCCCTCTCTCTCTCTCTCTCTCTCTCTCTCTCTCTCTCTCTCTTTCTCTCTATCTTTCCCTGAATTTGTTTTGTCACCTTTGTTTCATTCTTGTCTCATGGGCAAACAAATTATGATTGTTTCCTCTCAGTGTTGGAAATAGGAGAACTGAGAGAACAACAAAGTATAATTAGTTCTACAGAACATCTGATGATATGTTAATAAGTGATAGAAGTCCAGATAATTAGTTCTACAGAACATTTGATGATATGTTAATAAGTGATAGAAGTCCAGATAATTAGTTCTACAGAACATCTGATGATATGTTAATAAGTGATAGAAGTCCAGATAATTAGTTCTACAGAACATCTGATGATATGTTAATAAGTGATAGAAGTCCAGATAATTAGTTCTACAGAACATCTGATGAAGTGATAGAAGTCCAGATAATTAGTTCTACAGAACATCTGATGATATGTTAATAAGTGATAGAAGTCCAGATAATTAGTTCTACAGAACATCTGATGATATGCTAATAAGTGATAGAAGTCCAGATAATTAGTTCTACAGAACATCTGATGATATGCTAATAAGTGATAGAAGTCCAGATAATTAGTTCTACAGAACATCTGATGATGTGCTAATAAGTGATAGAAGTCCAGATAATTAGTTCTACAGAACATCTGATGATATGTGAATAAGTGATAGAAGTCCAGATAATTAGTTCTACAGAACATCTGATGATATGTTAATAAGCGATAGAAGTCCATATAATTAGTTCTACAGAACATCTGATGAAGTGATAGAAGTCCAGATAATTAGTTCTACAGAACATCTGATGATATGTTAATAAGTGATAGAAGTCCAGATAATTAGTTCTACAGAACATCTGATGATATGTTAATAAGTGATAGAAATCCAGATAATTAGTTCTACAGAACATCTGATGATATGTAAATAAGTGATAGAAGTCCAGATAATTAGATCTACAGAACATCTAATGATATGTTAATAAGTGATAGAAGTCCAGATAATTAGATCTACAGAACATCTGATGATAATCAATGACATAATATTGAAAAGTGATAGAAGTCCAGATAATTAGGTCTACAGAACATCTGATGACATAATATTGATAAGTTATAGATTCCAGATAATTAGATCTACAGAACATCTGATGACTAATATAATAAGTGATAGAAGTCTAGATAATTAGTTCTACAAACATCAATTGATAAGCGATAGATTTAAGATAATTCTACAGAACGTAAAGTTTATAAGTGAAATGTTGCCACAAACAACTTACTTGCAAGCCACTCCACCATTGATTGACTGTTTCACAAATCTGTTTGGCTGTTTTGTAACATCCTCCTGTTGCAGTGACCTTATCTTTTTTGGGCTGTCAGGAATTTCAAATGAGCAGTTTAGCAAGGCAGTTTGTCTTACGACAGGATAAGTCTAATTATGCTTTCCTGGATTTTTGCCTGCTTTTAGTTCCATGTCTAAGGGACTGGTTGTTCTCGAGGCAAGACACTGGCCTCGAGACAGGAGCTGCACCGGTTGGGATTTTTATTTTTAATTTCTCTCTCCGGCAACCACCCCTGAATCGGCAGTGAGGCCCGGCTTGAAACGTCAATTACTCATCGATGGAAAAAATATGAGTACCTACGAAGTCGGAGTTTTTTGGCTGTGCGGTGAGGGACCCCTGTGCGCACAGCTGCCAGTGAAATATGGATTAATACGCAAATTTCAGTTCCTAGTCTCTAGGGACTTCGTCAGAGGTTAAAGCTGGCGAATGCAAAAAAAAAAAAAAAAAATAAAAAAAAATTAAAAAAAAAAAGTTCTATGTCTTCTAGGTTGTATTGAATCAGTCTGTTAGTACAGTTTTAGCACTATATTTATAATGGAACACCACTATTCACACATACATAACTCATTAAATAAACATATTTGAATTGTGATTTGTACAAATTCTGAATCAATTTTTCCCCACAGAAATAATGTTCATTTTCAATAAATTCATTCCATAAATTTGATAATTATAATATAGTAATACTTGTACAGAAAGGATTCTCTTCACACTCTACTAGGCGTATAGTGTTTGTGACCATATTTTTCCATAACCTCGCCGTTTTGGGTAATAAAAAAAAAAATGTAAAGTACCCCCGTCACGCCAAGTGGTGTATAGGGAATATGGTGTTAGTGACCATAAATTTTACAGACCTTCGGCACATGATTTTTGGGGTAATGTGGTCGGTATTACGCCCGTGCTGCTTTACTTTCCCAGAAAAAAAATCTGATACCCATTAAAGGCTAGGTGAACTCGGAAGCTGTCGGTTGGGATCAAACCCTACCTCTTGTCCTTTGCAGTCCAGTTCACTAACCACTGAGCTATCGAGGCTCCCGTTTTGGGTAATGTTGTCAATATAATGCCAGGCTGCCTTTACTTCCCAGAAAAATCTCTAGTACCTATTTTTAGAGGCTGGGTGAACCCCGGAGTTTTGCCAAGTCTGGAAAAAAAAACCTGCTGCTTCTTGGAATCGAATCTAGACCCTTCTGAC
Source organism: Megaustenia siamemsis (assembly GCA_032433765.1). Taxonomy (NCBI): domain Eukaryota; kingdom Metazoa; phylum Mollusca; class Gastropoda; order Stylommatophora; family Ariophantidae; genus Megaustenia; species Megaustenia siamemsis. The sequence continues at coordinate 25,611,364 of JAVIAB010000050.1, forward strand.
CAGGGAGCAAACACACTAACCACTCACCCACCGAGACTGCAATACTTGTACTAAAAATCATTCATTAAAACAATGAAATCAACACATGATACACACCGAAAATGAGAATTTAACTCATTTAATGTGTACTGAAGAAATGGCATATGTGGCAAGGAGAAGGGTGTGGTTATGTAGAAATGGGGATCACCTTCCAGATAACCCTTCTTGTGTTGTTTTTGTTTCTTTGAGCTGGAAAATTGGGAGAATGCTTGGCCTAGGATTCTTTACTTTTTTAGACAAACCTGGACTTTTGTTGTGTGAAGAAATGCTTCGAAGATTTGTCTTTTTTTCTTCAGCCGTCAACAACATCACAGCTGAATATGTCATCGTATTAATCACAGCTGAATATGTCATCGTATTGATCACAGTATCATCATTGAATACGTCGCTTGTGTTGATCACAGCATCATCATAGTATATGTTGCTCATAATGATCACAACATCATCGCTGAATATGTCATCGTATTGATCACAGCATTTTAGTTGATTATGTCATCGTATTAATCACAGCATCATCATAGTATATGTTGCTCATAATGATCACAACATCATCGCTGAATATGTCATCGTATTGATCACAGCATTTTAGTTGAATATGTCATCGTATTAATCACACCATCATCATAGTATATGTTGCTTATAATGATCACAACATCATCACTGAATATGTCACTCGTATTGATCACAATAGCCAGCAAAATTGGGCTTGAGGTCAATCATGAAAAGACTAAAGTCATGAAAAGTTTAATTCCAACAAGTGACAAAATATACATGGAAAACAAACCAGTAGAAGAGATCGATCACTTTATCTATCTTGGAAGTCACATTGATCGAGAAGGGGATACGAGCAAAGAAATTAGAATCAGACTGGCTAAAGCAGCAATGTCTTTCAGAAGCCTTGAAAAGTTGTGGAAATCAAAACTCATTAGCACAAACACAAAACTTAGGCTATTCAAATCAAATGTACTATCAACCCTTACGTATGCGTGTGAAAGCTGGAAAACAACAAGAGATATAGAAACAAAGTTGAACGCATTCGAAAATAAATGTCTAAGGAAAATACTTGGTATAGAATGGAACGAATTCAAAACAAATGAGGAAATTAGAGAAATCGCCAATCAACCACTAATATCTTCAGTAATAAAGAAAAGACGATGGTCATACGTTGGACATGTGATGAGAAGAGATAATAATCGAATAGCAAAGCAAGCCCTCATATGGGAAACAACAGGTAAAAGAAAAAGAGGAAGACCCAGGGAGACACTGAGAAGAACATTGATGAGAGAGGCAAGAGCAGCAGGAATCGGCTCCCTCAATGAGATAGAACTGCTTGCACAGAACAGAGACAGATGGCGAGATTTGATAAAATATCTTTAAAAGAAAACTGCTAGAACAAAAATTCATATAGGAGAAGGTGTATCTTGGTCTACGCCCTATGGGCCGGTTACGGCTCGAAAGGTCAATAGATAGATAGATTGATCACAGCATCATCATAGTATATGTTGCTCATAATGATCACAACATCAGCATTGAATACGTCGCTTGTGTTGATCACAGCATCATCATAGTATATGTTGCTCATAATGATCACATCATCATCACTGAATATGTCACTCATATTGATCACAGCATTTTAGTTGAATACAGCACTCATATTGATCACAGCTTCATCATTGACTCGCTGATTAGTAAAGACAATGAGCACTGGCCTCTTTGCCCCCAAATTATGTGTCCTATTGTGATCATTTTCGTCTCTTTCGGGGTTGGAAGCAGATTGTTTATTTGCTTGTATTTCCTGGACTTTCCTGTTTGTATTTCCTGGACTTTCCTGCTTGTATTTCCTGGACTTTCCTGCTTGTATTTCCTGGACTTTCCTGCTTGTATTTCCTGGACTTTCCTGCTTGTATTTCCTGGACTTTCCTGCTTGTATTTCCTAGACTTCCCTACTTGTATTTCCTGGACTTTCCTAGTATTTCCTGGACTTTCCTACTTGTATTTCCTGGACTTTCCTGCTTGTATTTCCTGAACTTTCATAGTATTTCCTGGATTTTCCTACTTGTATTTCTTGGGCTTTCCTACTTGTATTTCCTTGCTTTCCTGCTTGTATTTCCTGGACTTTCCTGCTTGTATTTCCTGGACTTTCCTACTTGTATTTCCTGGGCTTTCCTACTTGTATTTCCTGGGCTTTCCTACTTGTATTTCCTGGACTTTCCTACTTGTATTTCCTGAACTTTCATAGTATTTCCTGGATTTTTCTACTTGTATTTCCTGGATTTTCCTACTTGTATTTTCTGGACTTTCCTAGTATTTCCTGGACTTTCCTACTTGTATTTCCTGGACTTTCCTGCTTGTATTTCCTGAACTTTCATAGTATTTCCTGGGCTTTCCTACTTGTATTTCCTGGACTTTCCTACTTGTATTTCCTGGGCTTTCCTACTTGTATTTCCTGGACTTTCCTGCTTGTATTTCCTGGACTTTCCTGCTTGTATTTCCCGGACTTTCCTACTTGTATTTCCTGGGCTTTCCTACTTGTATTTCCTGGGCTTTCCTACTTGTATTTCCTGGACTTTCCTACTTGTATTTCCTGGACTTTCCTACTTGTATTTCCTGGACTTTCCTGCTTGTATTTCCTGGACTTTCCTGCTTGCATTTCCTGGACTTTCCTGCTAGTATTTCCTAGACTTTTTTTACTTGTATTTCCTGGACTGGCCTGCTTGTTTTTCCTGGACTTTCCTGCTTGCATTTCCTGGACTTTCCTGTTTGCATTTCCTGGACTTTCCTGCTAGTATTTCCTAGACTTTCCTACTTGTATTTCCTAGACTTTCCTACTTGCATTTCTGATTGTTGTGAAGTTAGATAACTTTGTCCATGACACTAACATTGATGAGTCTCTAGGCACCAATCTAACCAACATCTTCATATAACTTATTCTACGTATAAATATGGCGGTGTTTCATCGCTCGCGAAAATAATATGTGATGTTTCAGTTTGTGATGAAATATACACATGTGTGTTTTATACAAATACACTGCGTCCAATGTTACCCTTGCGTGCACCTGGGTGTATTTTAACGTTATGGAAGGCTCCAGTATCACAGCAATTGAATTAAAATGCATAATTGTCCGCGCCAGTAGAATCATCCTATACCATACTATCTCATCTCTCAAACAAACACTGCATCTAATGTTACCCTTGGCTGTGTGTGTGTGTGTGTTATATACAAATACACCACATCGAATGATATCTCTCTGTGTGAGTGTGCGTGTGTGTATATATATATATACACACAAATACATTACATCGAATGCTACCCTGATATTTACCTGATGAAGATCAATCGCTATCAACTGATATTTACCTGATGAAGATCGATCGCTATCAACTGATATTTACCTGATGAATATCGATCGCTATCAACTGATTGATATTTACCTGATGAAGATCGATCGCTATCAACTGATATTTACCTGATGAAGATCGATCGCTATCAACTGATATTTACCTGATGAAGATCGATTGCTATCAACTGATATTTACCTGATGAAGATCGATCGCTATCAACTGATATTTACCTGATGAAGATCGATTGCTATCAACTGATTGATATTTACCTGATGAAGATCGATTGCTATCAACTGATATTTACCTGATGAAGATCGATTGCTATCAACTGATATTTACCTGATGAAGATCGATTGCTATCAACTGATATTTACCTGATGAAGATCGATTTGCTATCAACTGATTGACATTTACCTGATGAAGATCGATTTGCTATCAACTGATTGATATTTACCTGATGAAGATCGATTGCTATCAACTGATTGATATTTACCTGATGAAGATCGATCGCTATCAACTGATATTTACCTGATGAAGATCGATCGCTATCAACTGATATTTACCTGATGAAGATCGATTGCTATCAACTGATATTTACCTGATGAAGATCGATCGCTATCAACTGATATTTACCTGATGAAGATTGATCGCTATCAACTGATATTTACCTGATGAAGATCGATTGCTATCAACTGATATTTACCTGATGAAGATCGATTGCTATCAACTGATATTTACCTGATGAAGGTCGATCGCTATCAACTGGTATTTACCTGATGAAGGTCGATTGCTATCAACTGGTATTTACCTGATGAAGGTCGATTGCTATCAACTGATATTTACCTGATGAAGGTCGATTGCTATCAACTGGTATTTACCTGATGAAGATCGATTGCTATCAACTGATATTTACCTGATGAAGATCGATTGCTATCAACTGATATTTACCTGATGAAGATCGATCGCTATCAACTGGTATTTACCTGATGAAGATCGATCGCTATCAACTGGTATTTACCTGATGAAGATCGATTGCTATCAACTGATATTTACCTGATGAAGATCGATCGCTATCAACTGGTATTTACCTGATGAAGGTCGATTGCTATCAACTGGTATTTACCTGATGAAGATCGATTGCTATCAACTGATATTTACCTGATGAAGATCGATTGCTATCAACTGATATTTACCTGATGAAGATCGATTGCTATCAACTGGTATTTACCTGATGAAGATCGATCGCTATCAACTGGTATTTACCTGATGAAGGTCGATTGCTATCAACTGGTTTGCAGCTAACTTGCTCAGAATCTGGGACATAACCGATGCGGCAGTGAGAGCGAGGTCTCCAGCAACGATGATCTGACAAGAGATAAAAGAACGGTCAGTGAATCACGCTCCAGCGATAGAGTGAATGGTACAGATGAGGACAAGAGATAAAAGAACGGTCAGTGAATCACGCTCCAGCGATAGAGTGAATGGTACAGATGAGGACAAGAGATAAAAGAACGGTCAGTGAATCACACTCCAGCGATAGAGTGAATGGTACAGATGAGGACAAGAGATAAAAGAACGGTCAGTGAATCACGCTCCAGCGATAGAGTGAATGGTACAGATGAGGACAAGAGATAAAAGAACGGTCAGTGAATCACGCTCCAGCGATAGAGTGAATGGTACAGATGAGGACAAGAGATAAAAGAACGGTCAGTGAATCACGCTCCAGCGATAGAGTGAATGGTACAGATGAGGACAAGAGATAAAAGAACGGTCAGTGAATCACGCTCCAGCGATAGAGTGAATGGTACAGATGAGGACAAGAGATAAAAGAACGGTCAGTGAATCACGCTCCAGCGATAGAGTGAATGGTACAGATGAGGACAAGAGATAAAAGAACGGTCAGTGAATCACGCTCCAGCGATAGAGTGAATGGTACAGATGAGGACAAGAGATAAAAGAACGGTCAGTGAATCACGCTCCAGCGATAGAGTGAATGGTACAGATGAGGACAAGAGATAAAAGAACGGTCAGTGAATCACGCTCCAGCGATAGAGTGAATGGTACAGATGAGGACAAGAGATAAAAGAACGGTCAGTGAATCACGCTCCAGCGATAGAGTGAATGGTACAGATGAGGACAAGAGATAAAAGAACGGTCAGTGAATCACGCTCCAGCGATAGAGTGAATGGTACAGATGAGGACAAGAGATAAAAGAACGGTCAGTGAATCACGCTCCAGCGATAGAGTGAATGGTACAGATGAGGACAAGAGATAAAAGAACGGTCAGTGAATCACGCTCCAGCGATAGAGTGAATGGTACAGATGAGGACAAGAGGTCAGATCCGATCGTTCACGTTCGCCAGATGTTCTCTCTCTCTGAGAGAAAACGACTGCACTACTTTCTTTTCAGTGATGTCCTTTGACCAGTCGAATGTATGGTCACTAACACTGCATTGCCCCATACGTCTAACAAGGATTGGATATAACATTTACTTTAGTTTCATCATCATCATGTGTCATACCGGTTGGCATAGGCGATCATGTCCTTCCACAACCTTCTATCCATCGTGCATCGTATCAATTCTGTTGTTGAATGTTTTCCATGCCATGACACCATGCTGTCTAGTATCTTTTCTCTTTGTCGTCCACGATCTCTCTTTCCCTGTATTTTGCTAGTTGTAACCAAGTATTCCAACTTTCCTCTTCTCGTGATGTGCCCAAAGAACGTTGATTGTTTCTTTCTGATGTTTTCTAGGAGATCCCTTGTTGTGTTGGCCTTTTTAGCTGTCCAGGGAAATTTCAACATTCTTCTGAGAAATTCAATCTCTGTGGCCTCTAATCGTTTTTTTTCGTTTGTTTGTCTGCTGTTCGTGATTCGCTTCTATACAGCACCGACGAACTCTCTTTCTTACTTCTATTGACATACTGTTGAATAAAACGTTTTTTTTTTTTTCATTTTCTGAAATGCTATTCTGGTTTTTTTGTTTGTTTTTTTTTTTAGTTGTGTAAGTGATGGTATTTTAGAAGCAGTGATCTCTGCAATATGTGCCATTTTGGCACGCAAGGTTTCTATTTTTGAGATTGTAGTTCTGCCCTATGTGCCGTCTTTGGCTCGAAAGGACATTAGATAGATAGAAGTGATGGCACTCTCTAGAAGGACCGGCGAGCATGGCCGCCATCTTCCCTGCTCCATGTGGTCTCTATAACAATCTTTCGTCATCTTCCCGGCTCCATGTGGTTTCTATAACAATCTGTCGCCATCTTCCCTGCTCCATGTGGTCTCTATAACAATCTTTCTTCATCTTCCCGGCTCCATGTGGTCTCTATAACAATCTGTCGTCATCTTCCCGGCTCCATGTGGTTTCTATAACAATCTTTCTTCATCTTCCCGGCTCCATGTGGTCTCTATAACAATCTTTCTTCATCTTCCCGGCTCCATGTGGTCTCTATAACAATCTGTCGTCATCTTCCCGGCTCCATGTGGTCTCTATAACAATCTGTCGTCATCTTCCCGGCTCCATGTGGTCTCTATAACAATCTGTCGTCATCTTCCCGGCTCCATGTGGTTTCTATAACAATCTGTCGTCATCTTCCCGGTTCCATGTGGTTTCTATAACAATCTGTCGTCATCTTCCCGGCTCCATGTGGTTTCTATAACAATCTGTCGTCATCTTCCCGGCTCCATGTGGTTTCTATAACAATCTTTCTTCATCTTCCCGGCTCCATGTGGTCTCTATAACAATCTGTCGTCATCTTCCCGGTTCCATGTGGTTTCTATAACAATCTATCGTCGTCTTCCCGACTCCATGTGGTTTCTATAACAATCTGTCGTCATCTTCCAGCTCCATGTGGTTTCTATAACAATCTGTCGTCATCTTCCCGACTCCATGTGGTTTCTATAACAATCTGTCGTCATCTTCCCGACTCCATGTGGTTTCTATAACAATCTGTCGTCATCTTCCAGCTCCATGTGGTTTCTATAACAATCTATCGTCGTCTTCCCGACTCCATGTGGTTTCTATAACAATCTGTCGTCATCTTCCAGCTCCATGTGGTTTCTATAACAATCTGTCGTCATCTTCCCGACTCCATGTGGTTTCTATAACAATCTGTCGTCATCTTCCCGGTTGCATGTGGTTTCTATAACAATCTTTCTTCATCTTCCCGGCTCCATGTGGTTTCTATAACAATCTCTCGTCGTCTTCCCGGCTCCATGTGGTTTCTATAACAATCTGTCGTCGTCTTCCCGGCTCCATGTGGTTTCTATAACAATCTTTCTTCATCTTCCCGGCTCCATGTGGTTTCTATAACAATCTGTCGTCATCTTCCCGGCTCCATGTGGTCTCTATAACAATCTGTCGTCATCTTCCCGGTTCCATGTGGTTTCTATAACAATCTGTCGTCATCTTCCCGACTCCATGTGGTTTCTATAACAATCTGTCGCCATCTTCCTGGTTCCATGTGCTTTCTATAACAATCTTTCGCCATCTTCCCGGTTCCATGTGGTTTCTATAACAATCTTTCGTCATCTTCCCGGCTCCATGTGGTTTCTATAACAATCTTTCGTCATCTTCCCGGCTCCATGTGGTTTCTATAACAATCTTTCGTCATCTTCCCGGCTCCATGTGGTCTCTATAACAATCTTTCGTCATCTTCCCGGCTCCATGTGGTTTCTATAACAATCTGTCGTCATCTTCCCGGCTCCATGTGGTCTCTATAACAATCTTTCGTCATCTTCCCGGCTCCATGTGGTTTCTATAACAATCTTTCGTCATCTTGCCGGCTCCATGTGGTTTCTATAACAATCTTTCGTCATCTTCCCGGCTCCATGTGGTCTCTATAACAATCTTTTGTCATCTTCCCGGCTCCATGTGGTTTCTATAACAATCTGTCGTCATCTTCCCGGCTCCATGTGGTCTCTATAACAATCTTTCGTCATCTTCCCGGCTCCAAGTGGTTTCTATAACAATCTTTCGTCATCTTCCCGGTTCCATGTGGTTTCTATAACAATCTTTCTTCATCTTCCCGGTTCCATGTGGTTTCTATAACAATCTTTCGCCATCTTCCCGTTTCCCTGTGGTTTCTATGCCAATTTGTACTAAATGTCTTGACCTCGCCAGTGATCATTAATGCGATACAAATGATCCAGCCTTCAAAGCGACGTCCTTCAGTAAATAATCAAGAACAAACTAACACAAATCTCAAGTTAAAAAAAAAAACACATATGTCATAATTTTTTACCTACATTTTTGTGGTGCTACGAACCGACCCCCTTAGTTTATTTACCAATTTTGGAAATCCATCTGGTCAACACATGTAATGATTCAAATAGTGCCCTATTTATTGCTTTTTTAAATTTTGTTTAACATATTTCGATTATTTTTGTTTTGGATGTTTCGTTACTAGTTTTACTTACATATCCGTGTGTGTGTGTTTTGTTGTTGTTGTTCCTGCTGAAGGCCTATTAGGCCGAAACGTCGTTTAATCTGTGTCGTCCACTAATCACGTAAAGCTTCTAACATACAATTTTTTTCTATTTTTAAATTTTTCCTAATGATTCAAGCTCTGTGCTTGTCGGCACTTGGGGAAAGAAGAGTGGTGGGAGGCTTTTTCTTCACAAACGAAGTCTACTAAGTGTAAAACTACATTAACAGAGGAACGAAAATAACAGGAAGAAATATAACTACGTCTATTCACATCCCTCAACTGTAAACATAGAGGAACAGAAGAAACAGATTGCTACCTTCAGTGTTACCCCCAACGATCATGGAAACGTGAGAGTAGGGTCACGGGATAGATACGACGGGGAAATTAGAGTGGAATTGTTTACATTTTTAACTTTATATAAGGAATATTGACTTATCTAAAAATGGATATTTATATAATTTATTAGCTTTATAAACCCTGCCAAGAATATATAGAACAACAACAACTTAAATGGTTTGGCCACCTGGTCAGAATGAAACCTTACCAACCACCATCAAGGGCTTTCTTCTCTAGGATGCATGGAAAAAGACCAAGAGGAAGACCCAGAAGAAGATGGATAGATGCAGTAACAGAGACATGTAACAACAAAGAAAAATCACTAATTCAGACAGTTCGAGCAGCTCAAGAACGACAAATGATATAAACCACGACACCTTTTAGGTATCAGTGAGAAAGAGACAAGAAGAAGATGGATAGATGCAGTAACAGAGACATGTAACAACAAAGAAAAATCACTAATTCAAACAGTTCGAGCAGCTCAAGAACAACAAATGATATAACCACGACACCTTTTAGGTACCAGCGAGAAAAAGAAAAGAAGAAGAAAGAAGATTAGCTTTAGACACTCACCTTGACATTGTCTAATTCTAGCGTGGATAGCATATTTGACAGGTTGCTGACGTAGCTGACCAGACTCAGAAGTCTCTGGAACTGTTCTCTTGTGGGAGTGGCCGTCATGTAAGGAAAGTTGCGATTGGACAGGACGACAAGTACGACATCAGAGATTGGTCCAAGGTTTGCCAACGTTCGATGACAGGAGAGTTCTGTTGTAAAACAGAACTTTTAAAACAAAAAATTGATGCTAATTAAGTATATCTGTTTATGTCATGAGAGTAAAGCTAACGTAAGGAATATGATAAAATTAGCACAGGTAACATTAGCATAGGTAAAAATAGTATAGGTAAAATTAAACAAGTAAAGTAAAGATTCCCCCCCCCCCGCCTTGCTAGTCGTAATGGGAAATATGGTGTTAGTGACCATATTTTTCTATGACCACAGTACATTTTTGGGTGATGTGGTCGGTATCACGCCAGGCCGCCTTTATTTCCCAGAAAAATTTCTGGTATCCATTTTTAGAGGCTGGGTGTACCCCGGAGCCTTGTCAGTCCAAAACAAAACTGCAGGCTTGTTGGGGAGAAGATCTAAGCGTTTATAGGCAGTTGTTAGATGTTTGATGAGGTTAGTCCGACGACTAACAACAACGATTCAATGATGAGCTTCTTTTGGCAGCGCTTCAAAGGCATATTGGAAACATTGCTTATCAAACAATGTCATCTTATGTGAATTAAGATCTTCTGTAAATTAAGATCTTCTGTAAATTAATATCTTCTGTGAATTAAGATCTTCTGTAAATTAATATATTCTGTGAATTAAGACCTTCTGTAAATTAAGATCTTCTGTGAATTAAGATCTTCTGTAAATTAAGATCTTCTGTAAATTAAGATCCTCTGTGAATTAAGATCTTCTGTAAATTAAGATCTTCTGTGAATTAAGATCTTCTGTAAATTAAGATCTTCTGTAAATTAAGATCTTCGAGATTGATACGGAGTTCGTGCACTTTTTTTTTTTTTTTTTTTGTTCGAACGAAGTCCCTAGAGACTAGGAACTGAATTTTGCGTGTTAATCCGTTTTTCCCTGGCAGCCGTGTGCACAGGGGTCCGTCGTCGTTACTCCGACTTCGGAGGTACTCATATTTTTTTTTATATTTTTTTTTTCCGTCGATGAGTAATTTCTAACCGAACCTCGCTGCTGAGACTAGGGGTGGTTGCCGCAGAGAGAAATCATTAATGACAAATCCAAACCGGTGCAGCTGAGATTTGAACCCACAACTCTCTGTCTCGATGCCGGCGTCTTGCCTCAAGACCAACATGTCCTCCGTTCGCGCATCTGAACTGAAGCCATCGTCAGTGTTTTTGCTAGTGTGGGGGACGATGTTTCATAGTGGAGACAGGAAGTACGTGCTACGGGCTGGGGGTGGGGCAATTTGATCACCATGAAGGTGTTCGATGTGTAATGAAGGTGATCTGACGATTACATAAATCATCCTCTGTGCATTATGTCAGTGTCAGTGCAAGCATTTATGTCCGGGATTATGTTGGGGATGTGCTCAACCAGGTTATTATCTGGTTGAGCATGTCCCCAACAGAATCCCACAACTTGGTTGCTATCTGGTTGAGCATGTCCCCAACAGGATCCCACATCTGGGATGTTATCTGGTTGAGCATGTCTCCAAACAGAATCCCACATCTAGGATGTTATCTGGTTGAGCTTGTCCCCAACAGGATCCCACATCTGGGATGTTATCTGGTTGAGCATGTCTCCAAAAGGATCCCACATCTGGGATGTTATCTGGTTGAGCATGTCCCCAACAGGATCCCACATCTGGGATGTTATCTGGTTGAGCATGTCTCCCAACAGAATCCCACATCTGGGATGTTATCTGGTTGAGCATGTCTCCCAACAGAATCCCACATCTGGGATGTCATCTGGTTGAGCATGTCTCCCAACAGAATCCCACAACTGGTTTGTTATCTGGTTGAGCATGTCCCCCAACAGAATCCCACAACTGGGTTGTTATCTGGTTGAGCATGTCTTCCAAAAGAATTCCACAACTGGGTTGTTATCTGGTTGAGCATGTAACCCAACAGAATCCCACAACTGGGTTGTTATCTGGTTGAGCATGTCTCCCAACAGAATCCCACAACTTGGTTGTTATCTGGTTGAGCATGTCTCCCAACAGAATCCCACAACTTGGTTGTTATCTGGTTGAGCATGTCCCCCAACAGAATCCCACAACTGGGTGGTTATCTGGTTGAGCATGTCCCCCAACAGAATCCCACAACTGGGTTGTTATCTGGTTGAGCATGTCTCCCAACAAAACCCCACAACTGGGTTGTTATCTGGTTGAGCATGTCTCCCAACAGAATCCCACAACTGGGTTGTTATCTGGTTGAGCATGTCCCCCAACAGAATCCCTCAATTGGGATGTTATCTGGTTGAGCATGTCTCCCAACAGAATCCCTCAATTTGGTTGTTATCTGGTTGAGCTTGTCCCCCAACAGAATCCCACAACTGGGTTGTTATCTGGTTGAGCATGTCTCCAACAGAATCCCACATCTGGGATGTTATCTGGTTGAGCATGTCCCCAACAGGATCCCACATCTGGGATGTTATCTGGTTGAGCATGTCCCCCAACAGAATCCCACATCTGGGATGTTATCTGGTTGAGCATGTCCCCAACAGAATCCCACAACTGGGTTGTTATCTGGTTGAGCATGTCCCCCAACAGAATCCCACAACTGGGTTGTTATCTGGTTTAGCATGTCCCCCAACAGAATCCCACAACTGGGATGTTATCTGGTTGAGCATGTCTCCCAACAGAAACCCACAACTTGGTTGTTATCTGGTTGAGCATGTCTCCCAACAGAATCCCACAACTTGGTTGTTATCTGGTTGAGCATGTCTCCCAACAGAAACCCACAACTGGGTTGTTATCTGGTTGAGCATGTCTCCCAACAGAATCCCACAACTTGGTTGTTATCTGGTTGAGCATGTCTCCCAACAGAATCCCACAACTGGGTTGTTATCTGGTTGAGCATGTCCCACAACAGAATCCCTCAATTTGGTTGTTACCTGGTTGAGCATGTCCCCCAACAGAATCCCACAACTTGGTTGTTATCTGGTTGAGCATGTCCCCCAACAGAATCCCACAACTGGGTTGTTGTTAACCAACATTTCAACAGGATGTTAATTACAGAGTATTCACATCTAGCTCAAAGATATAAACTCAAATAATGAATTATACATAAAGTAATAAATAACCCCGTCACGCTAAGTGGCGTATAGGGAAAATGGTGTTAGTGACCATAAATTTTACAGACCTACGGTACATGATTTTGGGGTAATGCGGTCGGTATTACGCCTGTGACGCTTTACTTTCCCAGGAAAAAATCCGGTACCCATTAAAGGCTGGGTGAACCCGGAAACCATCGGTTGGGATCGAACCCTACCTCTTGTCCTTTGTAGTCCAGTTGACTAACCACTGAGCTATCGCGGCTCCCTAATGATGTATACACGTCATACCTTTAATCACAGGAAAGGCACAGTCTTGGACATCCATCAAGAACTCTTCCAGCTTATCGTCCTCGTCTGAATTGTGAACTTTTAGCCTCAAAGTCTGTTATTAAAACAAAAAGACTGAAAGTATTTTCAACATTTCCCAACACAAAAAGGGAGCTCCTAAAAAAAACATCAGAAAGAAGCAATCAACATTTTACGGGCACATCACGAGAAGAGGAAAGTTGGAATACTTGGTTACAACTGGCAAAATAAAAGGAAAGAGAGATCGCGGACGACAAAGAGACAAAATACTGGATAGCTTGGTGTCATGGCATGGAAAACAGTCAACAACAGAACTGATACGATGCACTGTAGATAGAAGATTGTGGAGGGACATGATCGCCTACGCCAACCGGTATGGCACATCATGATGATTAACTTTCATTATAACTTTTGAGCGCTTCGGTAGTGGACATTCACTACATGTCACATTCACGCGATGAGTGAATGTGACATCAAATGTAGTGTGACGTCACCAGTCAAGTCTGACCTTTTCTCTCGTCAAATTCTCTCCAAATGTTGTGGCCAAGTATAGTCAAATAAACTCCCTCCTCTCTCTTTCTGTCTCTCCCTCTCTCTCCTTCTCTCTCATCTTCTCCCCCTCTCTCTTTCCCCGTCTCTCTCTCTCTTCTCTCTCTCTCTCTCACCAAAGACACTAAACGTTATGAAATATTACTTTTAACCGTACAACTTTAACCCCAGTTTTGTTCAGATGTGTCGGGAGTTTCTTTTGGGCTGCAGAATAGAAGCTTTGTGCCCAGTGCAGCTGCCACGAGGTGTTCAATTTTAACCCCTATATATTTATGCTGTAGAAATGTGGTTTTACAGAAGAATGTCGAGAATACCATGGACAGCTAAGAAGAGTAATGAAGACGTTCAGAAAGAGGGGGAAAAAAGAAGAGAAAGATAATTTCCAATATTAGGTAGAAATAATCATTTTTTGGCCATGTAGTGAGAAGGGAACAGCTGGACTATATTGTGACAACAGAAATTTGAGGAACGAAGAGATAGAGGGAAGCAAAGAGAAAAGATACCAGACAGCTTAAGAGAATGGCTTAAGGTCAACAACATAAATGATAAAATAACTATTGAGATTGAAAGTTGTGGAGAGACATGATCACCTGTGCCAGCTAGCATGTTATTTGATGATGATGCTTTTGCTACCGTTGACGTTCTCCATGCTACCTCATATGAATGGACATTAAGAACCTATACCAACATCCTTTATACCAGGTCACGGGTAGTTCCATCAACAGAATGTATAAGCAACTGTAGTTCGTTCACAAATTCGTGCCCACAGAGTTGATCAATTATCTGGGAAACTGTTTTGATGAATTTCTGTAATTCTTTATCGTTAAATCTTATTTTTTCACACACCTTAATATTTTATAACATGTAAGTACAAAGGTAGTCTGAATTTTGCACAAATCGTTTTTGTTACATAATTTTAGGAAATTATCAAACCACGAGCTCTAAACATTAGACTTTACTGTAAATTATGTTAATTTTCTAATAATGCAAGCCAAAGGTGTATACGTATTACATTGAATAGGACAACATTTTGCATTTGATTGTATATCTTCGTCATAGAAATAGGTAAACTTTCTTGCTTGACGGTTGCCTCTGCAGAGTCAAAGTTTTGTCCTATCCATCGATTAAAAGACATTTAGAGGTGCCCGTGTTCTGTTTTCTGGTTTTTTGATATCGTAATATAACCGACCCCATTTAGATTCCTTGCAAAAATGTATGTACAATAGCACAGTTACCTTTTGCATAGTGATGAATTTACACTTTAAACTCTTCATGGTTTTAAAAATCAAGTAGTCGCTTCACAACAGCTTACAAATTATCACACATACAGGAATATTCATTAATAGTAAATATTTTGTCAAAATACGCCTCTGGACCAATTTAACAAAAAACCGGAAATGAAATTACAAAAATAAAAAAAAAACCTTGGAGTGGGAGAATATCCCCAACCAGCTATGTGGAACTTGAACTTGGGATCCTCTTGTCTATGACCGAGGTCTTACCTCTAGACCACCAGTCACTAACAGAATTAATTATTTACATATTTATAGCAAATACAAATTGTTCAACTCCAATGTTAAGTGCAGTAGACGTCATTAGCCGTCTTTCTGGCATCCCCTGCACCTTCTTTCGATTCCGAACGTATCGACTACGTACCTCCTTCGAAAACTCTGGAAACTAATTCGAGAGGGGGATAGTGCGACTGGGTAAAGCAATATCTCCAAATTCCGTGCCCAAGTAGAGTAGGCAAAATGAAATGAGGAAGAAAACACATATCTGTAAATCATCTCTGAATGACTTCTCCATCTGTGAAATGACTGGGAACATCTGGCAAGTGATCGCACATCATGGAGAGCATGTATAAGGAACGGTATAACATCATTTGAGACTGTGCTAAGGCAAAACTTAGAAGAGAAAAGGCTCAAGAAAAAGGATGGAAGACCCTTTGGATCAGTGGGCTGACTTGTTCATTCTGTGGCCGCGTGTGTTTGTCAAATATTGGTAGAATTAGCCACGAGAGAAGCTGCTCGACAAAAACAAAACCTAAAAAAAAAAAAAAAAAAAAACACAATAGCCTCCACTAGACCGTCTGACATTACGAAAAGGGCCATATAATGTTAAGTCAGTCTTATTATATGGCTGTGAAACATGGAGAACAACAAAGATGACAATCATGAAGATACAGACCTTCATTAATGGATGCTTACGGAAAATAAAGTGATAGAAATGGCAGGACAAAATCACTAACATAGAATTATGGAAATGGCAGGACAAAATCACTAACATAGAATTATGGAAATGGCAGGACAAAATCACTAACATAGAATTATGGAAATGGCAGGACAAAATCACTAACATAGAATTATGGAAATGTACCAGTCAAATACCAGTAGATAAAGAGATACAGCGAAGACGATGGTGCTGGATAGGACACAAATTGCGTAAATCAACTGAGAGTATTATGCAACAAGTCTTGTTTTGGAATACCCAAGGAAAAAGACAAAGAGGGAGACCAAGGTATTCTTGGAGAAGACAGATGGAAGCAGAGATGAAGATGATGGGGAAGACATAGAATGATCTTAAAAGAGTGGCAAGAAAAGAAAAGCTTGGAAAGTGTTTGTTGAAGACATATACTCCACAGGGAGCTGAAAGGTAGAAGAAGAAGATTATTTGGCAAATATCAAAACGTGCAGAAATCTATGACACGTGGAAAGAATATTGCAGCATTATTGCAGATAGCAAACATCATTGAAAGTGTTATAGTCATGACATGAATTTCAAGTTACATTCAGAGCAGAATGTGATTGTTGCAGACATGCTTCTAGCACAGAACTAGTCAAGAGAATAACTCAGAGTTACGGTCATGATGTAACCCAGAACTACGGTCGTGAATGGTCAGTGTTGCGGTCAATGCAAGAACTTCAAGATGTCACAACAGAAAGTCAGTGTTACGGTCAATGCAAGAATTCAGAGATAGTTACAAGAGGAAGCCAGTGTTACGATTGATGCAAGAATTCAGAGATAGTTACAAGAGGAAGTCAGTGTTACGGTCAATGCAAGAATTCAGAGATAGTTACAAGAGGAAGTCAGTGTTACGGTCAATGCAAGAATTCAGAGATAGTTACAACATAGTCAGTGTTACGGTCAATGCAAGAATTCAGAGATAGTTACAAGAGGAAGTCAGTGTTACGGTTGATGCAAGAATTCAGAGATAGTTACAACATAGTCAGTGTTACGGTCAATGCAAGAATTCAGAGATAGTTACAAGAGGAAGTCAGTTTTACTGTCAATGCAAGAATTCAGAGATAGTTACAAGAGGAAGTCAGCGTTGCGGTCAATGCAAGAATTCGGAGATAGTTACAAGAGGAAGTCAGTGTTACAGTCAATGCAAGAATTCAGAGATAGCTACAACATAATGTCAGTGTTACGGTCAATGCAAGAATTCAGAGATAGTTACAACATAATGTCAGTGTTACGGTTGATGCAAGAACTCAGGGATAGTCACAACAGGAAGTCAGTGTTTGCAGTGATGACAGAAGACAGATAGAACATGTGGCAAAATGTGAAGTTATCATTACCTGATCGCTGCCAAACAACCTGCCAGAGCCTAACTCATTGATCAGGATGCCACAAATGCACGAGTTCAGATCCTCTAGGCAGAGACATACATTGACACCTCGCTTGGAAGTCATATTGACTGTGTCAACACAGACAGGTGATGTATGTTGAAGACAAATGTTTATGGTGACCGCCCTAGTTTCTGTGAGACAGAGTTGTACGCAAGTTATATACATATATTCATATAATTAATTAGCATTTTCTTTACACAAATTTGGGCTTAATGGGGTTAAAATAGTTTATTAGAATTAGAGTTAGTAGGGTTAACTCTTTCCATACGTTTAGACGCATAGTGCGTCACTCTCATTTTGATTAGTGTGAACCGTCATCAAACCATATTCTTTTTACATGTCTTGTATCATCTTGGTATTTGTGAAATCTAATACCTAGTTCAATTATCTAAACATTCATATATAATATGTTATATGTTAGATACATATGCATATGTAGATTGAGTCTTAAAACCATGAGCAATTTTGTCTCTGAAATATCTTCCGTTCCATCGATAAATAGCTTCCGTATGGAAAGAGTTAATGATAGAACAGTGGATGGGGAGTTAACTTTGAGCATCGTAAGACATGTAGCAGCTGTGGGCAACGGTCAGTTTAAAGGTCGTCCCATGGATCGCGTGTCCACGTTGTGGTCAAGCGATGAACATGTCAAGCCAACCTCCTTAGCAATTAGTCAGTCCTCGCGGAGAAAGACGTTGTTAGAATTAGATAGGGGATTGCGCTAGCCAGTCGATGATGACATCCATGAGAAGGCTGACATCTGGTATAGAGGACTAAGTAGATAGTTTCCATCATAGAAAGTCAACCAATAGTTTGAAAGAGTGGTGTAGGATAGAAGTATATTATAGCAAATATTGGCTCATTGTGGAGTAAATGACCACTTTATTAGATGTTGCAAGAGCTTATTTGGTAACTGTGGAAGTGTGATTAGAGCAAGGAAAGGAACATCAAAACCATTTGCAGAATCATCTGGAGTAAGACAAGGCTGTGTATTGTCGCCACTCTTGTTTATTATTTACACTGACACAATATGCAAGGACGCCAAATAACAGAGTGAAGATATAAACGAACAACCTTTTGCTGACAACGAGGATTTAACAGCTTTCGAAGAAACAGAACATCAACAACATATGTTGTTCTTGAATAAATGTAAATGTAAAATGAATAATAAGAAAATAAGCACTGGAAAAATAGAAGTTATATCAAAATGAAGACAAAAGAAGGCATTACACAAAGCTATAGAACACCAAGTTATAAAACAAGTAAGAAACTTTAAATATCTGGGAACAACATTCTCTGAAGATGGTAAAACTGATAAAGAGATAGACATCATATACAGCAAGGCAACCAAAATATGGAGACAGCTATTCCTTATGCAACTTGAAATTGTAACAAGCTATGAATATCTGGGATCTGTAGCTAACAATGGACACTGTCAGAAAGAGGTTAAAAACTATAGCGCTAACAACACAACAATGGACACTGTCAGAAAGCGGTTAAAAACTATAGCGCTAACAACACAACAATGGACGCTGTCAGAAAGCGGTTAAAAACTATAGCGCTAACAACACAACAATGGACGCTGTCAGAAAGCGGTAAAAAACTATAGCGCTAACAACACAACAATGGACGCTGTCAGAAAGCGGTTAAAAAACTATAGCGCTAACAACATAACAATGGACGCTGTCAGAAAGCGGTTAAAAAACTATAGCGCTAACAACACAACAATGGACGCTGTCAGAAAGCGGTTAAAAAACTATAGCGCTAACAACACAACAATGGACGCTGTCAGAAAGCGGTTAAAAAACTATAGCGCTAACAACACAACAATGGACGCTGTCAGAAAGCGGTTAAAAAACTATAGCGCTAACAACACAACAATGGACGCTGTCAGAAAGCGGTTAAAAACTATAGCGCTAACAACACAACAATTAAATGCCATGAAGAAACATGTGAACAAAAACATGTGAACAATACATTCAAAACAGTAACATTAACATGAATTAGGCCATGTAACTTTTGTACATGGACAATCTCGCAAAAAGCAAGGAAGAAAATCGATTCATTGGAAACAAAATGCTACAGACAAATCCTAAAGATACCTTGGGTAATGAGAAAGAGCAATGAAGACATACTACAAGATTTAAACTTGAAACAGAACTGGCTTATAAACAAAATGCTACAGACAAATCCTAAAGATACCTTGGGTAATGAGAAAGAGCAATGAAGACATACTACAAGATTTAAACTTGAAACAGAACTGGCTTATAAACAAAATGCTACAGACAAATCCTTAAGATACCTTGGGTAATGAGAAAGAGCAATGAAGACATACTACAAGATTTAAACTTGAAACAGAACTGGCTTATAAACACCATTCTACAGAGCAAATTAAAATAGTATGGCCACGTCAAAAGACACAGCGGGCTGGAAAGAACAATAATGAAAAGCATGATTTCTAGGTGATGCATCAGGGGCAGACCAAGTAGAAGGTCGTTTCAAGACATCAAAGAGACTTTGAACATATCAACAGAAGAAGTGGAAGATCTGGCTAGAGATAGAGATTCTTTCAGACGGAATTTGGTTGTTGTTTTTTTGTTAATTGTAAACACAGACGTGGCATATGAAACAAACCAAGCAGTTTCTTCTTTACTCAGAGCGCTAGCGTTCATACAAGATGTAAAAACGCGGCTGTTGAACAATCATGAAACAGCAACAGAAATCATGAAACAATACGCACCTCAACCAGGATTAACATCCGTATCCTTGAAACCAGTGTTTTAGCACAAGATAAACATGCGTTCCAATACTGAGCAGAATTACATCTATCCCAGTTGACGATTACCTGCTTTCTACTTTGACTTTTTATGCCGTTTCTTTTGCATATCAAAATGTCTACAACTCCATATTTAGTTGTAGTAGTAGCTAACTCTAGGGTAACTTGCAGATGGCAAAAGACCCAAGGGGTGCCCAAAACTTCGATTTGTAGACGTGTGTAGACGTGACCCGAAGACTCTGAACATAAACCATGCAGCCTGCAGGAAACAAATAGTTGCAGACTTTAATCTTTGGAAACACACTCTAAAGTTACAACTTAAACAAGAAGCAGATTCATAGAAAAAGAGAATACACGGCGAAAGGAAAGATAACATTTCTAGGGGCGCTACAAAATCCATAGTCAACTGTGACAGATATTGTGTACAAATCAAACGTCAATGCTTAGTAAATGATCGGGATTAATATATTATGTCGAAACATCGCGTTACCTTCAAATACTTACTGAATGTTCGAATGTGTAGGTCTCACGTTGATGTCGTTTGTGCAGTAACACGATCTAGTCGTATCCTCAACGACAGAATAATGACGAGTGTTGTTCGCCGGACTTTGACCAACCCATGTGTTGCCCGAATGTATAAACTTATGATAAACACATAACACTGAATAATTATAGGTCAATACTGACACTGTTTGTCGTCACGAAGAAAAGCACGCTTGCGACACACTACACATTGTCGCTTGTATGTAGGACCAAGCTCGATACGGCGATCACAATATCGACATCGTTACACACTGACTGTCCAGGGGTCAATTTGAAACCCTCTGTGCTTTATTCCTGGGCCAAGCATGTACACATTCAACTGCTGGAAAGGAAAACAGTTTGAGGCAACATGTGGGTAATAGTTGTGTACAGCAGCTGCGCTGGAGAGTATACAAACAGCTGGTTAACACAAGAATAACAATGATACCAGGTACAGACACAGTTGGGCTTGGATGTATAACAGCTGCGGACAGCACAAGGATAGTAGTTGTTGATATTGTTGTTGATAGTATTAGGATAACAGCTGCGGACAGCACAAGGATAGTAGTTGTTGATAATTTAAGGATAACAGGTGCGAGTGATACCATAAAGCTGTGTTTGGTATAATGATGATAACTGATATCGTGCAATGAGAAATTAATATTTTCGTTCATCATATTTGAGTGCCGCCTCCGCATCGAATATTGGCTACCATGGAGCGCCATTCCTCTCTGTTTCTTGCTTTGCTGGTGCACGTTGTCATAGGCTGACTTGTCCATCTTTTGATGTTACTCATCCATGTTAGTCTTGGTCTGCCTCTACCTCTTCTACCTTGTATT
Organism: Megaustenia siamemsis; assembly: GCA_032433765.1. Classification (NCBI taxonomy): domain Eukaryota; kingdom Metazoa; phylum Mollusca; class Gastropoda; order Stylommatophora; family Ariophantidae; genus Megaustenia; species Megaustenia siamemsis. The sequence continues at coordinate 25,632,927 of JAVIAB010000050.1, forward strand.
TTCCCTTACAATATTATTTTTATTAAGCTATTGTGTCTTTTGACATGGCCCAACAAATCGCATTTGTCTTATTTGAACTGTGTTAGTTATTTTAAGACTTCATCGTTTGTTTTCTTTTCTTTCCAACCAGTGCTTACTATTCTTCTGTAAATCCACATTTCAAAGGCTTCAGTGTTCTGTGCTATTTTCTTGTCTAATGTCCAATGACATGTTGAGAAGATATATTTTGCTATTCTTAGTTTTAGTCCTGGTGTTATTGGTTTTGATGTTTATATATTTTTCGTGGCATTAACATTACTTTTTGCCATTCCTATTCTTTTGTTTATTTCAGTTTTACATTTTCCATCACTGGTTATAGTATGTCCAAGGTAGTTGTAGCTCTGGACTGTCTCCACGTCCTTCAGCCTTGATATCCTTCAACTTTGATATCCACTTGTAGGTTTTGAGTATTTTCTTTGTTTATGATCGTAGTTTTAGTTTTTTTTTTATATTCATATCTAATCCATATTTTTTGCTTGTTATGTTTATTTCATTAAGTCATTGTTCTAGATACTTTACAATACAATCTTCATCCCAACGTTGTGCTACCAATGCCAGACCTGGACCCTAGATGCAAGAACAATAATAAAAATAACCTCTACAGAGATTAAATGTTTTAGACGAATGACAGGAAACAGTCTGAGAGATAAGATCAGAAATGAAGAACTGAGAAAAAAGCTTGGAATAGCCCCTGCCATACAACACAAAGAAACAACAGATAAAATGGTTTGGCCACGTGACAAGGCAGAAAGATCAAAACACAACACAATGAGCCTTCAGCTAACGTTGTGAGAATACCAGACCCAATGGGCAACCACGAAAAAGATGGATGGATGGAATATTAGAAACACTAGGAAACATAACAGCAATAGAGGCGAACAGAAGAGCAAAAGACCGCAAATTATATCTTCCCTCGACGCTGAAAGGCAAATGAGGAAGGAAAGGAGAAGAATTGTTCTAGATCTTTAGCTTTTTCTTATGTTACTGCCCAGTATATAACTTTGTGTTGTCATTTCTGCTTGTATCGCATACTTACTGTGTGTCGATATGTTCGGAGTTGGAGTCATCAACGATGGCCTAACATCATCTAGTGCTACGACGATCATTATTTTCAAGAGGACGTGACTTACCGGTATATGGGGATAGGCGGCAGGAACAATTGAAAGCTATGCATGAAAAGCGTTCCTTGTTGCAGTTTCCTCACATTACAAGTCGCATGGCTGTGTTAGTCACCTCTAGTGGCTCGGGCAGATGGTGCTAAGAAACCTGGGAAGGCCGACCGTCTAAGGGCAGAACCCCCCTACAGAAAAGATCATCTGCTGCCTTGCAGGAAGATTGGAGACAATCAAAGGCTAAGGAAAGCAAACCCGAATAAAATGCTGGCTGAAATCGGATGCACTGGGCCACTGCCGCAGAACACAGTGCAACGTTTTAACGGGTGTTCTGTCGGAGTGGATCTGGTAGACTCTAACTGTGATGTTCTGTTTGTGGGGGCGATCAACACACTTGGCCTGACAGCTGACTTCATGTGAGAGTCTGGGATCCTACTCTGACTGAGTCCTGATCGCAGTCATAACTGTAACTACTCAATCAATTAACGGAAAAACGCGTTGTGGCTAGTGCACTATCCAGTCGACTTGAAGGTTCAGCGTTCAAGGTCAGTTGAGGCAACTATATTTTTTTCCCCTAAAACGCTCTCAGATCCACCCACCCTCTTTATATAGGTAGCAGAGAAGTTCTCTGGGAAGGAAAGGTAGCGAGCACTGGCCACGCCATCCCCTTGAAGCTAAGGCTACCACATTGAAGCATTAACAGCTTGTTCCCAACATCAGTTGCTATGAAACTACCGTTACCATTTAAACCAGTTATCAGTGTTTACTGCTTTTGACTTCTTATATTAGTTTTGTTTATCCCGTTTGTGTAACCATAGCGTCCTATATTGTTGAACCCATCCTCGTTCAGTGGCGTTGACAATGTTGCACATGAAAGATCAGAAATGAACGAACGAAATATTTCAAGAAAACAGCAGAAAGATAAGTGTGAAAACATCATCATCAGGTGCCAAACAAATGGGTTTTTCACTTATATTTGATATCCTACCGAGTTCTTGGTGTTCCATTTCCATCGCTAAACTCTTCCCACGCTAAGCTGAAAGCTAAGCTGTTTACTATTTTCAGGTCCTCTGCCCCTCCCTTTCCTTCTATTGTTTTAGTTGTTGCAATACTTTCAAGATTTCATATTCTCATTATATAAGTCAATGACGTGAGAGCCCCCTTGTGGACTGGTTATACTAACAACCAGTGAAAGGGAAAGAACTGCAATTTTTATTGGACAAACTTAGAAAGTACGACGTGGAAAATCCAGTAGACGGTTTGAGTGACAATAAAGGTATGTCGTTGATTTATTGCCGCGTGTTCGACGCGAGCACGTGGGATCTAGTAGGTGGCGTGACGAGCTGGTTTTCATGATCTTCCGAGTTCTGCTGGAGAGCTTGTCCATCCTAGAGTGTATTGTTTTAAGCTTTTACCTTCTCTTGGTTAGGCACTCTATTTTCAACCTCGGACCCTGCCTTTTCGGTTATACTGAGATCATACATCTTTTGTTTATGGCCAGATTGAGCTGCAGCCTCAGTCACCATCGTCAAGTACCTGCTGGCGTAGGTGATCATGACTCTCCATAACTATTGATCTCGACAGTTATTTATCATTTCTGTTGTTGACCATCTGCCTACCCATTCTCTTAAGCTGTCTGATATTTTTTTCTCTTTGCATCCCTCTATCTCTTCGTCCCTCAATTTTCCCAGTTTGTTACAATATATTCCAGTTGTTCTCTTCTCATTACATGGCCAAAAAAATGATGATTGTTTCTTCCTAATACTGGAAATTAGCTCTTTTATGGCTTTGGCCTTTTTCAGAACGTTTTCATGACTCTTCTTAGCCTCAGTGGAGGCTTTTAACTGCGTGAGGCTGGTTAGCGACACGAACATGATGGTTCGAACAACCTTCTGTCCTACAGCTTGCCCCTTGCTATACAGCCTTCCCCTGCTACACAGCTTGCCCTGCTACACAGCCTGTCCCAGCGACACAGCCTTCCCCTGCTATACAGCCTTCCCCTGCGACACAGCCTTCCCCTGCTACACAGCCTGCCCCTGATACACAGCCTGCCCCTGCTCAACAGCCTGCCCCTGCTACACAGCCTGTCCTTGCTATACAGCCTACCCCTGTTACACGGCCTTTCCCTGCTATACAGCCTGCCCCTGTTACACAGCCTGTCCCTGCTATACAGACTGTCCCTGCTATGCCCCTGCTACACAACCTGCCCCTGCTACACAATCTGCCCCTGCTATACAACCTGCCCCTGCTACACAGCCTGCCCCTGCTACACAGCCCCCCCCCCCCCTGCTACACAGCCTGCCCCTGCTACACAACCTGCCCCTGCTACACAACCTGTCCCTGCTACACAGCCTTCCCCTGCTACACAGCCTGCCCCTGCTACACAACCTGCCCCTGCTACACAACCTGCTCCTGCTACACAGCCTGCCCCTGCTACACAGCCCGCCTCTGCTACACAGCCCGCCCCTGGTACACAGCCCGCCCCTGCTACACAACCTGGCCCTGCTACACAACCCGCCTCTGCTACACAGCCTTCCCCTGCTACACAGCCCGCCCCTGCTACACAACCCGCCCCTGACCAAGACTAACATGGAAGAATAACAGCAAAAGATGGACAAGGTGGCTACAACAATCTGCACTACCAAGGCAAGAGACAAAGTAGAATGGCGCTCCATGGTAGCCAACCTTCCATGCGGAGACGGCACTCAATGATGGTGATGAGAGGTGCTAGATACCAAAGGTATTAGATCATAGAGTTACTAGATCCCTATGGTATTAGATCCTAGAGGCGCTAGATCCCTATGGTATTAGATCATAGAGTTACTAGATCCTTATGGTATTAGATCCTAGAGGCGCTAGATCCCTATGGTATTAGATCCTAGAGGTACAAAATCCCTAAGGTATTAGATTCAAGAGATACTAGATCCTAATATTATTGGATCCTAGAGGCACTAGATCCAGGATGCACTCGGTCCTAAAGATGATTAACACTAGAAATACTAGATCAGATACGTATATGATCCTAGAGGTACTAAATCTTAGAGATATATGATACTAGAGGTACTAAATCCTAAAGATATATGATGCCATAGTTACTAAATCCTAGAGATATATGATCCTAGAGGTACTACATCCTAGAGATATATGATACCAGAGTTACTAAATCCTAGAGATATATGATACCAGAGTTACTAAATCCTAGAGATATATGATACCAGAGTTACTAAATCCTAGAGATATATGATACCAGAGTTACTAAATCCTAGAGATATATGATACCAGAGTTACTAAATCCTAGAGATATATGATACCAGAGTTACTAAATCCTAGAGATATATGATACCAGAGTTATTAAATCCTAGAGATATATAATACCAGAAGTACTAAATCCTAGAGATATATGATACCAGAGTTACTAAATCCTAGAGATATATGATACCAGAGTTATTAAATCCTAGAGATATATAATACCAGAGGTACTAAATCCTAGAGATATATGATACCAGAGTTACTAAATCCTAGAGATATATGATACCAGAGTTACTAAATCCTAGAGATATATGATACCAGAGTTATTAAATCCTAGAGATATATAATACCAGAGGTACTAAATCCTAGAGATATATGATACCAGAGGAACTACATCCTAGAGATATATGATACCAGAGGAACTACATCCTAGAGATATATGATACCATAGTTATTTAATCGTAGAGATATATGATACCACAGTTATTAAATCCTAGAGATATATGATACCATAGTTATTTAATCGTAGAGATATATGATACCATAGTTATTAAATCCTAGAGATATATGATCCTAGAGGTACTACATCCTAGAGATATATGATACCATAGTTATTAAATCCTAGATATATATGATCCTAGAGGTACTACATCCTAGAGATATATGATCCTAGAGGTACTACATCCTAGAGATATATGATACCATAGTTATTAAATCCTAGAGATATATGATCATAGAGGTACTACATCCTAGAGATATATGATACCATAGTTATTAAATCCTAGAGATATATGATCCTAGAGGTGCTACATCCTAGAGATATATGATACCATAGTTATTAAGTCCTAGAGAAATATGATCCTAGAGGTACTACATCCTAGAGATATATAATCCTAGAGGTACTACATCCTAGAGATATATGATCCTAGAAGTACTACATCCTAGAGATATATGATGCTAGAGGTACTAAATCCTAGAGATATATGGCCCAAGGGATACTACATCCTAGAGATATATGATGCTAGAGGTACTACATCCTAAAGATATATGATCCTAGAGGTACTACATCCTAGAGATATATGATGCTGGAGGTACTACATCCTAGAGATATATGATGCTAGAGGTACTACATCCTAGAGATATATGATGCTAGAGGTACTAAATCCTAGAGATATATGGCCCTAGGTGTACTATATCCTAGAGATATATGATCCTAGAGGTACTAAATCCTAGAGATATATGATGCTAGAGGTACTAAATCCTAGTGATATATGGCCCAAGGGATACTACATCCTAGAGATATATGATCCTAGAGGTACTACATCCTAAAGATATATGATCCTAGAGGTACTACATCCTAGAGATATATGATGCTGGAGGTACTACATCCTAGAGATATATGATGCTAGAGGTACTACATCCTAGAGATATATGATGCTAGAGGTACTAAATCCTAGAGATATATGGCCCTAGGTGTACTATATCCTAGAGATATATGATCCTAGAGGTACTACATCCTAGAGATATATGATCCTAGAGGTACTAAATCCTAGAGATATATGATGCTAGAGGTACTAAATCCTTGAGATATATGATGCTAGAGGTACTAAATCCTAGAGATATATGATCCTAGAGGTACTACATCCTAGAGATATATGATCCTAGAGGTACTACATCCTAGAGATATATAATGCTTGAGGTACTAAATACTAGAGATATATGATACTAGAGGTGCTAAATCCTAGAGATATTTGGCCCTAGGGGTACTACATCCTAGAGATATATGGTGCTAGAGGTACTACATCCTAGAGATATATGGTGCTAGAGGTACTACATCCTAGAGATATATGGTGCTAGAGGTACTACATCCTAGAGATATATGATGCTAGAGGTGTAACATCCTAGAGACACCATTACCTAGATGCACTAGATCCTGAAGTAGTAGATAATATAGATATATGATCTTAGAGGTACTAGATCCTAGAGGTATAAGATCTTAGAGATACTAGTTCCTATCGGTATAAGTTCGAGATATGCTATATTCTAAAAGTGTATGTTCCTAGAGGAATAAGATCATTGAAGTACTTTATACTATAGGTAATATATACTAGAAGTACTAGATGCTAGAGGTAATATATCCTAGATGTACTAGATGCTAGAGGTAATATATCCTAAAGGTACTAGATGCTAGAAATAATATATCCTAGACATACTAGACTCTAAAGGCACTGTATCTTATTGGGAACAGTTGTTCATGGTTTCTTATTGTTGTTCTAGTTTTCTGAAGAACGTCACATGTATGCCGAAACGTCAGTATTTTGTTGTGTTCCTTTTCTGTAAAGCTGTCATCATACCTTGTATGAGTGTACCTGACACCCCAGAACTGACTCATTGTTATCAGCTTTACTGCAGCACTACATTTATTTGCCTGGTCCCTGCTTGCAATATATCATAGAGGTGTAGGGTCCTAAAGATACTAGATTCTATAGGTCATAGAGTTGTAGGGTCCTAGAGATACCAGATTCTATAGTTCATAGAGTTGTAGGGTTCTAGAGATACTAGATTCTATAGTTCATAGAGTTGTAGGGTTCTAGAGATACTAGATTCTATAGTTCATAGAGTTGTAGGGTCCTAGAGATACTAGATTCTATAGTTCATAGAGTTGTAGGGTCCTAGAGATACTAGATTCTATAGTTCATAGAGTTGTAGGGTTCTAGAGATACTAGATTCTATAGTTCATAGAGTTGTAGGGTCCTAGAGATACTAGATTCTATAGTTCATAGAGTTGTAGGGTTCTAGAGATACTAGATTCTATAGTTCATAGAGTTGTATGGTTCTAGAGATACTATATTCTATAGGTCATAGAGTTGTAGGGTCCTAGAGATACTAGATTCTATAGTTCATAGAGTTGTAGGGTCCTAGAGATGCTAGATTCTATAGGTCATAGAGTTGTAGGGTTCTAGAGATACTAGATTTTATAGGTCATAGAGTTGTAGGGTCCTAGAGATACTAGATTCTATAGGTCATAGAGTTGTAGGGTTCTAGAGATACTAGATTTTATAGGTCATAGAGTTGTAGGGTCCTAGAGATACTAGATTCTATATGTCATAGAGTTGTAGGGTCCTAGAGATACTAGATTCTATAGGTATAAGATCCTAGAGATACTAGATTCTATAGGTATACGATCCTAGAGATACTAGATTCTATAGCTATAAGATCCTAGAAATACTAAATTCTATAGGTATAAGACCTTAGAGATACTAGATTCTATTTGTTTAAGATCCTAGAAATACTAATCCTAGATATATATGATCCTAGAGGTACTACATCCTAGAGATATATGATCCTAGAGGTACTACATCCTAGAGATATATGATACCATAGTTATTAAATCCTAGAGATATATGATCATAGAGGTACTACATCCTAGAGATATATGATACCATAGTTATTAAATCCTAGAGATATATGATCCTAGAGGTGCTACATCCTAGAGATATATGATACCATAGTTATTAAGTCCTAGAGAAATATGATCCTAGAGGTACTACATCCTAGAGATATATAATCCTAGAGGTACTACATCCTAGAGATATATGATGCTAGAGGTACTACATCCTAGAGATATATGATGCTAGAGGTACTACATCCTAAAGATATATGATCCTAGAGGTACTACATCCTAGAGATATATGATGCTGGAGGTACTACATCCTAGAGATATATGATGCTAGAGGTACTACATCCTAGAGATATATGATGCTAGAGGTACTAAATCCTAGAGATATATGGCCCTAGGTGTACTATATCCTAGAGATATATGATCCTAGAGGTACTAAATCCTAGAGATATATGATGCTAGAGGTACTAAATCCTAGTGATATATGGCCCAAGGGATACTACATCCTAGAGATATATGATCCTAGAGGTACTACATCCTAAAGATATATGATCCTAGAGGTACTACATCCTAGAGATATATGATGCTGGAGGTACTACATCCTAGAGATATATGATGCTAGAGGTACTACATCCTAGAGATATATGATGCTAGAGGTACTAAATCCTAGAGATATATGGCCCTAGGTGTACTATATCCTAGAGATATATGATCCTAGAGGTACTACATCCTAGAGATATATGATCCTAGAGGTACTAAATCCTAGAGATATATGATGCTAGAGGTACTAAATCCTTGAGATATATGATGCTAGAGGTACTAAATCCTAGAGATATATGATCCTAGAGGTACTACATCCTAGAGATATATGATCCTAGAGGTACTACATCCTAGAGATATATAATGCTTGAGGTACTAAATACTAGAGATATATGATACTAGAGGTGCTAAATCCTAGAGATATTTGGCCCTAGGGGTACTACATCCTAGAGATATATGGTGCTAGAGGTACTACATCCTAGAGATATATGGTGCTAGAGGTACTACATCCTAGAGATATATGGTGCTAGAGGTACTACATCCTAGAGATATATGATGCTAGAGGTGTAACATCCTAGAGACACCATTACCTAGATGCACTAGATCCTGAAGTAGTAGATAATATAGATATATGATCTTAGAGGTACTAGATCCTAGAGGTATAAGATCTTAGAGATACTAGTTCCTATCGGTATAAGTTCGAGATATGCTATATTCTAAAAGTGTATGTTCCTAGAGGAATAAGATCATTGAAGTACTTTATACTATAGGTAATATATACTAGAAGTACTAGATGCTAGAGGTAATATATCCTAGATGTACTAGATGCTAGAGGTAATATATCCTAAAGGTACTAGATGCTAGAAATAATATATCCTAGACATACTAGACTCTAAAGGCACTGTATCTTATTGGGAACAGTTGTTCATGGTTTCTTATTGTTGTTCTAGTTTTCTGAAGAACGTCACATGTATGCCGAAACGTCAGTATTTTGTTGTGTTCCTTTTCTGTAAAGCTGTCATCATACCTTGTATGAGTGTACCTGACACCCCAGAACTGACTCATTGTTATCAGCTTTACTGCAGCACTACATTTATTTGCCTGGTCCCTGCTTGCAATATATCATAGAGGTGTAGGGTCCTAAAGATACTAGATTCTATAGGTCATAGAGTTGTAGGGTCCTAGAGATACCAGATTCTATAGTTCATAGAGTTGTAGGGTTCTAGAGATACTAGATTCTATAGTTCATAGAGTTGTAGGGTCCTAGAGATACTAGATTCTATAGTTCATAGAGTTGTAGGGTCCTAGAGATACTAGATTCTATAGTTCATAGAGTTGTAGGGTTCTAGAGATACTAGATTCTATAGTTCATAGAGTTGTAGGGTCCTAGAGATACTAGATTCTATAGTTCATAGAGTTGTAGGGTTCTAGAGATACTAGATTCTATAGTTCATAGAGTTGTATGGTTCTAGAGATACTATATTCTATAGGTCATAGAGTTGTAGGGTCCTAGAGATACTAGATTCTATAGTTCATAGAGTTGTAGGGTCCTAGAGATGCTAGATTCTATAGGTCATAGAGTTGTAGGGTTCTAGAGATACTAGATTTTATAGGTCATAGAGTTGTAGGGTCCTAGAGATACTAGATTCTATAGGTCATAGAGTTGTAGGGTTCTAGAGATACTAGATTTTATAGGTCATAGAGTTGTAGGGTCCTAGAGATACTAGATTCTATATGTCATAGAGTTGTAGGGTCCTAGAGATACTAGATTCTATAGGTATAAGATCCTAGAGATACTAGATTCTATAGGTATACGATCCTAGAGATACTAGATTCTATAGCTATAAGATCCTAGAAATACTAAATTCTATAGGTATAAGACCTTAGAGATACTAGATTCTATTTGTTTAAGATCCTAGAAATACTAATCCTAGATTTCATAGATCCTAGATGTACTAGATACTAGATGCACTAGATCCTAGATGTGCTAGATCCTAAATGTACTAGATCCTAGATGTGCTAGATCCTAGATGTGCTAAATCCTAGATTTATTAGATCCTAGATGTGCTAGATCCTATATGTGCTAGATCCCAGATTTACTAGATACTAGATGTACTAGATCCTAGATGTGCTAGATCCTAGATGTGCTAGATCCTAGACGTGCTAGATTCTAGATTTACTAGATCCTAGATGTGCTAGATCCTAGATTTACTACATCCTAGATGTACTAGATCCTAGATGTGCTAGATCCTAGATGTGATAGATCCTAGATATGCTGGATCCTAGATGTACTAGATCCTAGATGTGATAGATCCTAAATGTGCTAGATCCTAGATGTGCTAGATCCTAGATGTACTAGATCCTAGATGTACTAGATCCTAGATGTGCTAGATCCTAGATGTGATAGATCCTAGATGTGCTGGATCCTAGATGTACTAGATCCTAGATGTGATTGATCCTAAATGTGCTAGATCCTAGATCTGCTAGATCCTAGATGTACTAGATCCTAGATGTACTAGATCCTAGATGTACTATATCCTAGATATGCTAGATACCAGATGTGCTAGATCCTCGATGTACTAGATCCAAGATGTGCTAGATCCTAGATGTACTAGATCCTAGATGTACTAGATCCTAAATGTGCTAGATCCTAAATGTACCAGATCCTAGATGTGCTAGATCCTAGATGTGCTAGATCCTAGATGTACTAAATACTAGATTTACTAGATCCTAGATGTGCTAGATCTTAAATGTGCTAGATCATTGAGGTAATAGATCCTAGAGGTACTAGATCCTAGATGTACTAGATACTAGATGTGCTAGATCCTAGATGAGCTAGTACCTAGATGTGCTAGATCCTAGATTTACTAGATACAGGATGTACTAGATCCTAGATGTACTAGATCGTTGAGGTACTAGATCCTAGAGGTACTAGATCCTAGATGTACTAGATCCTAGATGTGCTAGATCCTAGATGTGCTAGATCCTAGATGTGCTAGATCCTAGATTTACTAGATCCTAGATGTACTAGATCCAAGATGTACTAGATCATTGAGGTACTAGATCCTAAATGTGCTAGATCCTAGATGTGCTAGATCCTAGAAGTACTATATCCTAGATGTGCTAGATCCTAAATGTACTAGATCGTTGAGGTACTAGATCCTAGATGTGCTAGATACTAGATGTGCTGGATCCTAGATTTACTAGATCCTAGATGTGCTAGATCTTAGGTGTACTAGATCCTAGATGTGCTAGATCCTAGATGTGCTAGATCCTAGATTTACTAGATCCTAGATGTGCTAGATCCTAGATTTACTAGATCCTAGATGTACTAGATGTTAGATGTACTAGATCCTAGATGTGCTAGATCCTAGATGTACTAGATCCTAGATGTACTAGATCCTAGATGTGCTTGATCCTAGATGTGCTAGATCCTAGATTTACTAGATCCTATATGTGCTAGATCCTAGATTTACTAGATCCTAGATGTACTAGATCCAAGAAGTGCTAGATCCTAGATGTGCTAGATCCTAAATGTGCTAGATCCAAGATGTACTAGATCCTAGATGTGATAGATCCTAAATGTGCTAGATCCTAGATGTGCTAGATCCTAGATGTGCTAGATCCTAGATGTACTAGATCGTAGATGTACTAGATCCTAGATGTGCTAGATACTATATATTCTAGTTCCTAGATGTAATAGATCCTAGATGTACTAGATCCTAGATGTGCTAGATCCTAGATTTACTAGATCCTATAAGTGCTAGATCCTAGATGTACTTGATCGTAGATGTGCTAGATCGTTGAGGTACTAGATCCTAGATGTGCTAGATAATAGATGTACTAGATCCTAGATGTTCTAGACCCTAGATGTGCTAGATCCTAGATTTACTAGATCCTAAAAGTGCTAGATCCTAGATTTACTAGATCCTAGATGTACTAGATCCTAGATGTACTAGATGCTAGATGTGCTAGATCCCAGATGTGCTAGATCCTAAATGTGCTAGATCATAGATGTACTAGATTCTAGATGTACTAGATCCTAGATGTGCTAGATCGTTGAGGTACTAGATCCTAGTTGTGCTAGATCCTAGATCCTAGATGTACCAGAACCTAGATGTGCTAGATCCTAGATGTGCTAGATCGTTTAGGTACTAGATCTTTGATGTACTAGATCCTAGATGTTCTAGACCCTAGATGTGCTAGATCCTAGATGTGCTAGATCCTAAATGTGCTAGATTGTTGAGGTACTAGATCCTAGATGTACTGGATCGTTGAGGTATTAGATCCTAGAGATACTAGATCCTAGATGTACTCGATCCTAGATGTGCTAGATCCTAGATGTATTAGATCTTAGATGTGCTAGATCCTAGATGTACTAGATCCTAAATGTGCTAGATCCTAGATATGCTAGATCCTAGATGTACTATATCCTAGATGTGCCAGATAATAGATGTGCTAGATCCTCGGTGTACTAGATCCAAGATGTGCTAGATCCTAGATGTACTAGATCCTAGATGTGCTAGATCCTATATGTACTAGATCCTAGATGTGCTAGATCCTAAATGTACTAGATCCTAGATGTACTAGATCCTAGATGTGCTAGATCCTAGATTTACAAGATCCTAGATGTCCTAGATCTTAAATGTGCTAGATCGTTGAGGTACTAGATCGTAGAGTTACTAGATCCTAGATGTACTAGATCCTAGATGTGCTAGATCCTAGATGAGCTAGATCCTAGATGTGTTAGATCCTAGATTTACTAGATCCTAGATGTACTAGATCCTAGATGTACAAGATCGTTGAGTTACTAGATCCTAGATGTACTAGATCCTAGATGTGCTAGATCCTAGATGTGCTAGATCCTAGATATGCTAGATCCTAGATTTATTAGATCCTAGATGTACTAGATCGTTGAGGTACTAGATCCTAGAGGCACTATATCCTAGATGTGCTAGATCCTATATGTACTAGATCGTTGAGGTACTAGATCCTAGATGTGCTAGATCCTAGATGTGCTAGATCCTAGATTTACTAGATCCTAGATGTTCTAGATCCTAGATTTACTAGATCCTATATGTGCTAGATCCTAGATGTGCTAGATCCTAGATGTGCTAGATCCTATATGTGCTAGATCCTAGATTTACTAGATCCTAGGTGTACTAGATCCTATATGTGATAGATCCTAGATGTGCTAGATCCTAGATTTACTAGATCCTAGATGTGCTAGATCCTAGATTTACTAGATCCTAGATGTACTAGATCCAAGATGTGCTACATCCTAGATGTGCTAGATCCTAAATGCGTTAGATCCTAGATGTACTAGATCCTAGATGTGATAGATCCTAAATGTGCTAGATCCTAGATGTGCTAGATCCTAGATGTGCTAGATCCTAGATGTACTAGATCCTAGATGTGCTAGATCCTAGATTTACTAGATCCTAGATGTGCTAGATTCTAGATGTACAAGATCCTAGATGTGCTAGATCCTAGACTTACTAGATCCTATAAGTGCTAGATCCTAGATTTACTAGATCCTAGATGTACTAGATCCTAGTTGTGCTAGATCCTAAATGTACTAGATCCTAGATGTGCTAGATCCTAGATTCTCTAGATCCTAGATGTGCTAGATCCTAGATTTACTAGATCCTAGATGTGCTAGATCCTAAATGTGCTAGATCCTAGATGTGCTAGATCCTAGATGTACTAGATCCTAGATGTACTAGATCCTAGATGTGCTAGATCCTAAATGTGCTAGATCCTAGATATACTAGATACTAGATGTACTAGATCCTAGATGTGATAGATCGTTGAGGTACTAGATCCTAGATGAGCTAGATCCTAGACCCTAGATGTACCAGAACCTAGATGTGCTACATCCTAGATGTGCTAGATCGTTGAGGTACTAGATCCTAAATGTACTAGATACTAGATGTGCTAGATCCTAGATGTACTAGATCCTAAATGTGCTAGATCCTAGATGTAGTAGATCATAGATGTGCTAGATCCTAGATGTGCTAGATCCTAGATGTGCTACATCCTAGATGTACTAGATCCTAGATGTGCTAGATCCCAAATTTATTAGATCCTAAATGTGGTAGATCCTAGATGTACTAGACCCTAGATGTGCTAGATCCTAGATGTGCTAGATCCTAGATGTGCTAGATCCTAGATTTACTTGATCCTAAATGTGCTAGATCGTTAAGGTACTAGATCCTAGAGGTACTAGATCCCAGAAGTATTAGATCCTAGAGGTATTAGATCCCAGAAGTATTAGATCCTAGAGGTACTAGATCCCAGAAGTATTAGATCCTAGAGGTACTAGATCCCAGAAGTACTAGATCCCAGAAATATTAAATCCTAGAGGCACTAGATCCCAGAAGTATTAGATCCTAGAGGTACTAGATCCCAGAAGTATTAGATCCTAGAGGTACTAGATCCCAGAAGTTTTAGATCCTAGAGGTACTAGATTCTAGAGGTACTAGATCCCAGAAGTATTAGATCCTAGAGGTACTAGATCCCAGAAGTATTAGATCCTAGAGGTACTAGATCCCAGAAGTATTAGATCCTAGAGGTGCTAGATCCCAGAATTATTAGATCCTAGAGGTACTAGATCCCAGAAGTACCAGATCCTAGAGGTACTAGATCCCAGAAGTATTAGATCATAGAGGTACTAGATCCCTGAAGTATTAGATCCTAGAGGTACTAGATCCCAGAAGTATTAGATCCTAGAGGTACTAGATCCCAGAAGTATTAGATCCTAGAGGTACTAGATCCCAGAAGTATTAGATCCTAGAGGTACTAGATCCCAGAAGTATTAGATCCTAGAGGTACTAGATCCCAGAAGTATTAGATCCTAGAGGTACTAGATCCCAGAAGTATTAGATCCTAGAGGTACTAGATCCCAGAAGTATTAGATCCTAGAGGTACTAGATCCCAGAAGTTTTAGATCCTAGAGGAACTAGATCCCAGAAGTATTAGATCCTAGAGGTACTAGATTCCAGAAGTATTAGATCCTAGAGGTACTAGATCCTAGAGGAACTAGATCCCAGAAGTATTAGATCCTGAAGGAACTAGATCCCAGAAGTATTAGATCCTAGAGGATCTAGATCCCAGAAGTATTAGACCCTAGAGGTACTAGATCCTAGAGGTACTAGATCCCAGAAGTATTAGATCCTAGAGGTACTAGATCGTAGAGGTACTAAATCGTAGATGCATTCGATGCAAGAAAATTCATTTATTTGGGAGCCAAATATGTAGGCTCTTTATGTGTTTCGTGATATACTGTGAATGTAGCATTACTTCTCTGTGATTTAAGAGACGTTTCATGATATACTATGAATGTAGCATCACATCTGTATGATTTAAGAAATGTTTCGTGATATACTATGAATGTAGCATCACATCTGTATGATTTAAGAGACGTTTCATGATATACTATGAATGTAGCATAACATATCTATGAATTAAGAGATGTTTCATGATGTACTATGAATGTAGCATCACATCTGTATGATTTAACGAAATGTTTCGTGATATACTATGAATATGGCATCAAATCTCTAAGATTTTTACATGTTTCATGGTCCACTGTGAGTTTAGCACTATATCTCAATGATTTGTACATGTTTCATTGTGCATTATGAGTGTAGCGTCACATCTGTATTATTTGTACATGTTTCATTGTGTATTATGAATGTAGCGTCACATATGTATTATTTGTACATGTTTCATTGTGTATTATGAGTGTAGCGTCACATCTGTATTATTTGTACATGTTTCATAATAGACTATGAGTGTGGCATTACATCTGTATGATTTGTATATTTTAATGGTTTGATTTAAGTGTAATATTACATTTTGAAGGTGTCTACACGTTTCATGATATTCTTAGGCTGTAACATTATATCTGTAAGATCACGTTTCGTAAGATTCTATGACTGTAACATTACATCTATAAGGTTACGTTTCGTGAGATCTTTGACTGTAACATTATATCTGTAAGGTCACGTTTCATGATGTCCTTTGTCTTCAACATTCCATCTGTAAGGTCACGTTTCTTGATGTTCTTTGACTGTAACATTCCATCTGTAAGGTCACGTTTCTTGATGTTCTTTGTCTTCAACATTCCATATGTAAGGTCACGTTTCATGATGTCCTTTGTCTTCAACATTCCATCTGTAAGGTGACGTTTCATGATGTCCTTAGACTGCAACATTCCATCTGTAAGGTCACGTTTCCTGATGTTCTTTGACTGTAACATTACATATGTAAGGTCACGTTTCTTGATGTTCTTTGACTATAACATTACATATGTAAGGTCACGTTTCTTGATGTTCTTTGACTGTAACTGAAACATTACATATGTATGGTCACGTTTCTTGATGTTCTTTGACTGTAACATTACATATGTAAGGTCACGTTTCTTGATGTTCTTTGACTGCAACATTACATATGTAAGGTCACGTTTCTTGATGTTCTTTGACTGTAACATTACATATGTAAGGCCACGTTTCTTGATGTTATTTGACTGTAACATTACATATGTAAGGTCACGTTTCTTGATGTTCTTTGACTGCAACATTACATCTATAAGGTCACGTTTCATGATGTACTATGATTGTAACATTACATCTGTAAGATCACGTTTCACGATGTACTGTGACTGTAACATTACATATGTATTGTCACACGTGAGATTTTTTTTACTGTAACATTACATTATGAGGTCACGTTTTATGACGTTCTATGATTGTAACATTACACCTATAAAGTCACGTTTCATGACGTACTATGACTGTAACATTTTATCTATACGGTCACGTTTCATGACGTACTATGACTGCAACATTACATCTCTAAGGTCACGTTTCATCGTGTTATGAAT
Source organism: Megaustenia siamemsis (assembly GCA_032433765.1). Lineage (NCBI taxonomy): Eukaryota > Metazoa > Mollusca > Gastropoda > Stylommatophora > Ariophantidae > Megaustenia > Megaustenia siamemsis. The sequence goes on from JAVIAB010000050.1 coordinate 25,650,154, forward strand.
GTAACATTACATCTGTATGGTCACGTTCCTTGAGATTTTTTACCGTGACATTACATCTATAAGATCCCGTTTCATGACGCACTATGACTGTAACATTACATCTATAAGGTCACGTTTCATGACGTACTATGACTGTAACATTACATCTATAAGGTCACGTTTCATGACGCACTATGACTGTAACATTACATCTATAAGGTCACGTTTCATGACGCACTATAACTGTAACATTACATCTATAAGGTCACGTTTCATGATGTACTATGACTGTAACATTACATCTATACGGTCACGTTTCATGACGTGTTATGAATGTAACATTGCATCTATAATGTCATGTTTCATGACGTGTTATGACTGTAACATTACATCTATAAGGTCACGTTTCATGATGCACTATGACTGTAACATTACATCGGTGAGGAGCAGGTTATGATAATCTAGTTCTTGTTTGTAAGGAACTATGTAGTTACACGTACATGCATATGTACAAACACACGTGACACTAACATACGCATGTAGATATATTGGTACTGACATATCTTCATGTACACATAAACATATGCGTACACTCATGGTTTATGTATAAAGTTTATGTAAGATAAACAAATAATCTGGCTTGTTTAACATAATAATAATACTAATAATAATATAAACAACGATACCTATACACGCAAATGTAATATCTAAATTAAAGTAAATACACGGTCTTAGTGACGAAGACACACTTTTACTTGCAGACACAAGCTCTGACAAATCGCATTAACTGCACGCTAGTTGTAAATGTGAACAAACCATTTTTTGTCAAAGTAGCAGCATTATCATGTGCCTGTAGAAATTACATTCTTAATGAATGTTGGCACCAGATAATTTGTAGGAATTATCACTTTCATAATAAGAAAACGGGAAGAAAGGACCCCGACAGGTCGTGTGGTAGCGTAAAAGAAACATATTGCTGTCCATATTTTTAAAATAGACATTTGGTAATTTTTTTTCCCTTTTTGGTAACATTGTCGATTTTACGATAGTGTCTTCTTTCTTTCCAAGAAAAATCAGGTACCCATTTCAATACTACTACTTCCATTTCAATCAATCAATTATCACATAACCTTGTAGGTCGATGGGGCACATAGGATAACATTTAAGCAATTTTCTTTCACCTCTAGCGATTTAGTCAGAAAGAGTAGGCAGAGAAAGAAAACAGGTAGTAGTAACAGTAACAGAAGTAGTAATAGCAGTAACAGAAGTTACCTCCAAGATCTCTGTCAGTAGCAGAATATCATCTATCTTTACATTACTCACTTCCAAGATCTCTGTCAGTAGCAGAATATCATCTATCTTTACATTACTCACTTCCAAGATCTCTGTCAGTAGCAGAATACCATCTATCTTTATATTACTCACTTCCAAGACCTCTGTCAGTAGCAGAATATCATCTATCTTTACATTACTCACTTCCAAGATCTCTGTCACTGACAGAATATCATCTATCTTTACATTACTCACTTCCAAGATCTCTGTCAGTAGCAGAATACCATCTATCTTTATATTACTCACTTCCAAGACCTCTGTCAGTAGCAGAATATCATCTATCTTTACATTACTCACTTCCAAGACCTCTGTCACTAACCGAATATCATCTGACTCTACATTACTCACTTCCAAGATCTCTGTCACTAACAGAATATCATCTATCTTTACATTACTCACTTCGAAGATCTCTGTCACTAACATAATATCATCTCTCTCTACATTACTAACTGACAAGATCTCATCCACTAACAGAATATCAGGTAGTAGTTACATTAACAGAAGTAGTAATAGCAGCAACTGAAGTAGTAATAGCAGTAACAGAAGTAGTAATAGCAGTAACAGAAGTAGTAATAGCAGCAACTGAAGTAGTAATAGCAGTAACAGAATTAGTAATAGCAGTAAGAAGTAGTAATAACAGTAACAAAATAAGTAATAATAGTAATAGAAGTAGTAATAGTAGTAACAGAAGTAGTAATAGCAGTAACAGAAGAGATTGGATTAGTAATAGCAATAACAGAAGTAGTAATAGCAGTAACAGTAGTAGTAATAGCAATAACAGAAGTAATAATAGCAGTAACAGAAGTAGTAATAGCAGTAACAGTAGTAGTAATAGCAGTAACAGTAGTAGTAATAGCAGTAACAGAAGTAGTAATAGCAGTAACAGTAGTAGTAATAGCAGTAACAGTAGTAGTAATAGCAGTAACAGAAGTAGTAATAGCAATAACAGAAGTAACTGAATTAGTAATAGCAATAACAGAAGTAGTAATAGCAGTAAAGTTAGTAGTAATAGCAGTAACAGTAGTAGTAATAGCAGTAACAGTAGTAGTAATAGCAGTAACAGTAGTAGTAATAGCAGTAACAGTAGTAGTAATAGCAGTAACAGAAGTAGTAATAGCAGTAACAGAAGAGACTGAATTAGTAATAGTAATAACAGAAGTAGTAATAGCAGTAACAGTAGTAGTAATAGCAGTAACAGTAGTAGTAATAGCAGTAACAGAAGTAGTAATAGCAGTAACAGAAGTAACTGAATTAGTAATAGCAATAACAGAAGTAGTAATAGCAGTAACAGTAGTAGTAATAGCAGTAACAGTAGTAGTAATAGCAGTAACAGAAGTAGTAATAGCAGTAGCAGAAGTAACTGAATTAGTAATAGCAATAACAGAAGTAGTAATAGCAGTAAAGTTAGTAGTAATAGCAGTAACAGTAGTAGTATTGGTCGTTTCAAATCTAAATGTTCACGATTAACATGAAATATCTCCTCTTTCCCTGCACTTACAAACTTGATTTTTTGCATCTGGCCTTGTTTTTCCAAGGTCCCACCGATTTCACAAAATTTAATGATGTAGGAAGTATGCTTCATCATGAAGCAGCACTTTCCTTTGATCTCAATGAATTTACGGATCTTTTTGCTCCTGGAGAAAATAATTTACCGTACAATAATGGAAATCAGCTTCTCGACATAGGCGTCTCTACACTACTTGAAAGTTGGAGGCGTTTATCAACTGTTTACTTTCTATTGTTTACTTTCTTTGAAATACTATGAGAATGTCAATGTTATAGCCTTTACAGACGGTCTAAAACAAATCAGCGTATAAACAGTTCCATTAATGAAAACTATTTAAACAATATACAACAAAGAATACATTTAAAAAAAATAATTATCCGTTGCGAGCGATAACGAGCATGACATATCAAGCAAAGTTATTGTTTATGGGTACGCATGTGACTAAAGAGTCCGATGTAAGCACGGGATCCTCTTCACTGTAAAGAGCTACATTGTCCGTTTTATGTCTTTCCATGTGACTTTCATTATTTTACGTAAACAAGACATATGAAAGTGATTTAGTTTCTTTGCATGCCTGCAGTACACATATCAAGAATCTTTACATTTTCAAAACGTTATCAACTTTAGCTAAAGATTGATCATGCGGACATATAAAAACGTCCATTATTATTTCATTTATTCTGAATCAGAGGAGTCTAACATATTGATTACTAATCTGGGCTGAACGAACGATAGTCCATCTTTTTTTCCAATAGTCATTTTCTTCTTTTAAGACATGATCTTCACATTTGCACCAAAAATCTTTGTCAATCTGTGATAGAGCAGCATATGTCAGTCCTTTTATATCGCATAGTTTAAAACTTGTATTCTCAGCTGCCACCTGCCCTTTAATTTTTGCCCAAACGAGTTCAATGGGGTTTAATTGTGGATGATAAGGGGCAGTCTCAAGCACGTATGACCATGCTGTTGAATGATTTTGTCTATTTGGAATACTTTGGTCTTTTGCGATTTCTTAACAAGTGACAGTAATTCAGGTTTCAAAAATCCCTCGTTAAATGGAATTCCTTCCTTTCTTAGCCAAATCTTTATAACATCTTTTGTACTGGTAGATGTAGGAATTTTGTCTTCTTCTGCCACAGCGTTGTGGTACGACGCGTTGTCCATTACCAGACAGGATGGTCTGTCTAGAATTGGAAGAAGAGTATTTTCAATCCACTCTCTAAATATATGGCCATTCATCTCGGTGTGATAGTCCCTGTTGTCAGTATAATTAGAGGTGAATATAAGTTCTGCATTTTTCACCAACCCTTCTTTTCGGCTGCCTGCATGTGCCATTATAATACGCTGTCCTTTTCCAGTGGGTACACATCTTTTAATACTTCCATCTGATAACTGCCATTCCTTTGCACTTGTGTGGTGAGAATTTATCCAAGATCCATCTAGAAATACAATATCATAACCTTGGTTACGCATTTCCCGTACTTCACGTAAATATTTACTCCTCATAGAAACTAAGTGCGGCTTCTCGCAGATGACATTTCTACCACTATCGTACTTTCTAAACGTAAAACCGATGCTTCTAACAGTTCTCCATAATGTTGTTTTCGACACAACAATGTCATTTTCTGCTCTCAGTCGAATTTTCAGTTTTCTTAAAGTCACAGTTTCTTTGGAATCGAACATTTTACAAATTGCTCTTCTAATCACTTCCTTGTCAAAACTATCTACTACTTTCTTTCTTCCTAGCGTCCTAGTCTTGATTGAACTGGACACTCCATTAGCTTTAAGCACTTGTTTGAAAAAGCGTTTGCTTATACCCAATGCGTGAATAGTTCTCTTTTCTGGCTTTGAGATGCTTCGATACAGTTTTCCACGCTTAGCTTCTATGCAAAAATATTTATACACCTTTATTGCCACTGATTGCAATGTAAGGAACTTTACTTTTATACCCATTGACTAACAGATCACAAATTTAACGAAATTACCCAATAATTAGGATACGCCGTTGCACATAAATCACAACAAAACGACAGGAAATGGGATGCACCTGATATAAAATTTACGCGTTTTATGTGTTTTTTAGTGCTTAAAACAAGGAAATTGGCGCGCATTACGTTCAAGATGACAAGTCCGTGGGGGCTCACTCATATGAAGCGGTAATTCCTCCAAATATATGGTTTGACCAAAATGCCTTAAATTTGTATACTTCAAATAAAGAATATTTAAAACTATACGTTTGTTGGTGAGGAAATGAATGTACTTCTTGGGACCAAAAAATCACAAGACCATATGCAAAATTTCAGCATTATCAATCAATTGGTTGCAGAGATATGGAATTTTAAACACCTTCAAAATATTTTGAAACGACCTATAATAGCAGTAACAGAAGCAGTAATAGCAGTAACAGAAGCAGTAAAAGCAGTAACAGTAGTAGTAATAGCAGTAACAGAAGTAGTAATAACAGTAACAGAAGCAGTAATAGCAGTAACAGAAGTAGTAATAACAGTAACATAAGTAGTAATAGCAGTAACATAAGTAGTAATAGCAATAACAGAAGTTACTTCCAAGATCTCTGCCACTAACAGAATATCAGCTATCTTTATATTACTCACTTCCAAGATCTCTCCCACGAACAGAATATCATCTATCTTTATATTACTCACTTCCAAGATCTCTGTCAGTAGCAGAATATCATCTATCTTTATATCACTCACTTCCAAGATCTCTGCCACTAACAGAATATCATCTATCTTTATATTACTCACTTCCAAGATCTCTATCAGTAGCAGAATATCATCTATCATTACATTATTCATTTCCAAGATCTCTGCCACTAACAGAATATCATCTATCTTTACATTACTCACTTCCAAGATCTCTGTCACTAACAGAATATCATCTATCTTTATATTACTCACTTCCAAGATCTCTACCACTAACAGAATATCATCTATCTTTACATTACTCACTTCCAAGATCTCAGCCACTAACAGAATATCAGCTATCTTTACATTACTCACTTCCAAGACCTCTGTCAGTAGCAGAATATCATCTATCTTTACATTACTCACTTCCAAGATCTCTGCCACTGACAGAATATCATCTATCTCTACATTACTCACTTCCAAGATCTCTGTCAGTAGCAGAATATCATCTATCTTTACATTACTCACTTCCAAGATCTCTGCCACTAACAGAATATCATCTATCTTTACATTACTCACTTCCAAGTTCTCTGCCACTAACAGAATATCATCTATCTTTATATTACTCACTTCCAAGACCTCTGTCTGTAGCAGAATATCATCTATCTTTACATTATTAACTTCCAAGATCTCTGCCACTAACAGAATATCATCTATATTTATATTACTCACTTCCAAGATCTCTATCAGTAGCAGAATATCATCTATCATTACATTACTCATTTCCAAGATCTCTGCCACTAAAAGAATATCATCTATCTTTATATTACTCACTTCCAAGATCTCTGTCAGTAGCAGAATATCATCTATCTCCACATTACTCACTTCCAAGACCTCTGTCAGTAGCAAAATATCATCTATCTTTACATTACTCACTTCCAAGATCTCTGCCACTAACAGAATATCATCTATATATACATTACTCACTTCCAAGATTTCTGACACTAACAGAATATCATCTATCTTTACATTACTCACTTCCAAGATCTCTGCCACTAACAGTATATCATCTATCTTTACATTACTCACTTTCAAGATCTCTGCCACTAACAGAATATCATCTATCTCTACATTACTCACTTCCAAGATCTCTGCCACTAACAGAATATCATCTATCTTTACATTACTCACTTCCAAGATCTCTGCCACTAACAGAATATCATCTATCTTTATATTACTCACTTCCAAGACCTCTGTCAGTAGCAGAATATCATCTATCTTTACATTACTCACTTCCAAGATATCTGCCACCAACAGAATATCATCTATCTTTACATTACTCACATCCAAGATCTCTGCCAATAACAGAATATCATCTATCTTTACATTACTCACTTCCAAGATCTCTGTCACTGACAGAATATCATCTATCTTTACATTACTCACTTTCATTCCCATAGCCACAATTTTCCATCATCTCCGTGCCTTAATATGGTCTGAGTCTGACGAAAAAATGTTGATGTGCTTATATTATACTTTGATGTTATCCTTCCACTTTATCTTCGCCCTTCCACCTTATCTTCACTTTTCCACCTTATCTTCGCCCTTTCATCTTATTTTCACCCTTTCACCTTATCTTCACCCTTCCACCTTATCTTCACTTTTCTACTTTATCTTCACCCTTTCATCTTATCTTGATCCTTCCATATTATCTTCACTTTTCCACCTTATCTTCACCCTTTTTTCTTATCTTCACCCTTCCACCTTATCTTCACCCTTTTATCTTATCTTCACCCTTTCATCTTATCTTCACCCTTCCACCTTATCTTCGCCCTTCCACCTTATCTTCACCCTTCCACCTTATCTTCACCCTTCCACCTTATCTTCACCCTTCCACCTTATCTTCACCCTTCCACCGTATATTCACCTTTCCATGTTGTCTTCATTACTTTATCTTTTCTTTATCTTTTCTTTCTGTCTTCCATCATCTATTTAATCTTCATTCAGTCGTCAGCCTTCCATCTTATTGTCAGCCTTCTATCTTGTCTTTATTTTTAGATCTTGTCTACACTCTTCTATCTTGTCTTTATTTTTAGATCTTGTCTACACTCTTCTATCTTGTCTTTATTTTTAGATCTTGTCTACACTCTTCTATCTTGTCTTTATTTTTAGATCTTGTCTACACTCTTCTATCTTGTCTTTATTTTTAGATTTTGTCTTCACTCTTCTATCTTGTCTTTATTTTCAGATCTTGTCTTCTCTCTTCTATCTTGTCTTTATTTTTAGATTTTGTCTTCACTCTTCTATCAGGTCTTCACTTTTCTATCTTGTCTTTATTTTTAGATCTTGTCTTTATTTTTAGATCTTGTCTTCACTCTTCTATCTTGTCTTTAATTTTTAGATTTTGTCTTCACTCTTCTATCTTGTCTTCACTTTTCTATCTTGTCTTTATTTTTAGATCTTGTCTTTATTTTTAGATCTTGTCTTCACTATTCTATCTTGTCTTTAATTTTTAGATCTTGTCTTCACTCTTCTATCTTGTCTTCACTTTTCTATCGTGTCTTTATTTTTAGATCTTGTCTTTATTTTTAGATTTTGTCTTCACTCTTCTATCTTGTCTTTATTTTTAGATTTTGTCTTCACTGTTCTATCTTGTCTTTAATTTTTAGATTTTGTCTTCACTCTTCTATCTTGTCTTCACTTTTCTATCTTGTCTTTAATTCTTAGATCTTGTCTTCACTCTTCTATCTTGTCTTCACTTTTCTATCTTGTCTTTATTTTAGATCTTGTCTTTATTTTTAGATCTTCTCTTCACTCTTCTATCTTGTCTTTAATTTTTAGATCTTGTCTTCACTCTTATATCTTGTCTTCACTTTTCTATCTTGTCTTTATTTTTAGATCTTGTCTTTATTTTTAGATCTTGTCTTCACTTTTCTATCTTGTCCTTATTTTTAGATCTTGTCTTCACTTTTCTATCGTGTCTTTATTTTTAGATCTTGTCTTCACTTTTCTATCTTGTCTTTATTTTTAGATCTTGTCTTTATTTTTAGATCTTGTCTTCACTTTTCTATCTTCTCTTTATTTTTAGATCTTGTCTTCACTCTTCTATCTTGTCTTTATTTTTAGATCTTGTCTTCTCTCTTCTATCTTGTCCTTATTTTTCGATCTTTGTCTTCACTCTTCTATATTGTCTTTATTTTTCGATCTTGTCTTCTCTCTTCTATCTTGTCCTTATTTTTCGATCTTTGTCTTCACTCTTCTATCTTGTCTTTATTTTTCGATCTTGTCTTGTCTTCTCTTTTCTATCTTGTCTTTATTTTTCGATCTTGTCTTCACTCTTATATCTTGTCTTTATTTTTCGATCTTGTCTTGTCTTCTCTTTTCTATCTTGTCTTTATTTTTCGATCTTGTCATCTCTCTTCTATCTTGTCCTTATTTTTCGATCTTTGTCTTCACTCTTATATCTTGTCTTTATTTTTAGATCTTGTCTTCTCTCTTCTATCTTGTCTTTATATTTAGATCTTGTCTTCACTCTTATATCTTGTCTTTATTTTTAGATCTTGTCTTCTCTCTTCTATCTTGTCTTTATATTTAGATCTTGTCTTCACTCTTCTATCTTGTCCTTATTTTTTCGATCTTGTCTTCACTCTTCCATCTATTCAGTGTTCTTCAATCTTTTCTTAGTTCGTCCATCATCTTCTCAGTCTTTCATCTTTATATTAGTCTTCCACGTTGTCTTCAGCATTCCGATCTTTTCTTCAATCCTCTATCTTGTCTTCATTCTTCCATCTTGTATTCATACCTCCATTTTTTCCTTCTGTCCTTCATTGTTTCTTCGCTCATTCATCGTTTTCTCCTAGGTGCGTTTAGCAAAACCCGAACGAGAAATGTATGGCAATACCACTTAGGTCGGCGTTCCTTTATGATGGTCAGGCCGTCCTCGAGTCAATCTATGGAATACATATTTGGTACCAGGCGCATGGAGATCGTGCTGCCCGCGACGGCCGTTACAGGGATCAGGAAGTTTGCATTATGAACTGCGCGCAAATTATTCAGAACGCAACACGTTCAATAGAACAATATGAACGATCAGGATGAACACATTGCTGGTTCCTGGTACGAGGACTGGGCAGATATGGGAATACCCACCAGCAGCGACGACATTCAGTTCCAAAGTCTAAAGTCTATGGAATAGATGAAAGTCTGCTCTATTTTGACCTTCTTTCAATATAAATGGGCGTGTAATTAATTACCTAGAAATAAACACGGGGTATTATTATAATTATTATTTTTATTTTTGTAATCCATAAAAAAGAGTTCTGAAATGTTATGTAGAGCCAGTCTTAACATATGGACGTGAATCATGGACAATAGGACAACAGACAAGAAAAAGAGTTCTGAAATGTTATGTAGAGCCAGTCTTAACATATGGATGTGAATCATGGACAATAGGACAACAGACAAGAAAATCTGGAGTCTGTAGAAATGTTGTTTTACGGAATAATGTTGAGATTACCATAGACGGCTAAGAAGAGTAATGAAAAAGTTCTGAAAGAGGCCAAAGCAAAAAGAGAGCTAATTTCCAATATTAGGAAGAAACAATCATCATTTTGTGGCCATGTAATGAGAAGAGAACAACTGGAATATATTGTAACAACTGGGAAAATTATGGGACGAAAGATAGAGGGAAGCAATAAGAAAAAAATTCCTGACAGCTTAAGAGAATGGCTTGGCAGTAGGTCAACAACAGAAATGATAAATAACTGTCGAGATCGAAAGTTGTGGAGAGACATGATCACCTACGCCAGCAGGCCCGGTACTTGATGATTATGATGAATCCATTGTATTCTTGCTTTTATTTACTAATGAAGATTTCATAAGTCGAAACGTTTATTCCCGCCTTGTTTCCGTAAAGCAGCAAAATACAATTTATATGTGATCATGGTTCTCTCTTGAAAGTATGCTACGCACAATGTGAAAAGTGCGATGTTTGTCCTTTTGTTGTTGTCCCTGACTAGATACCTGCCGTTGTTGGCTTTTAGCTGCTTATTTTAATATTTGGCTCTACTCCAAAAACAGTTTACGCTGTTCCAGAACGTCTGAATAAGAGCTGCTAGTTCTTGTCTGTTTCATGCAAGTCTGTTTACAAAAACAGAAAGCGAAAATATTTATTATTCCGTCATGAGTGTTCTTGTGTTTTCTTACAAAGCATCATCGTTCTATCTAGGAGTGGTTCTAGGGGAGGCAAACACGCTTGACGATGTCTTAGTTTTGTTTAGATAATTTCTATGAAGTCTTAATTGTTTATGATTAGGCATATCATCATCATCATCATCAGGTCGCATGTCCTTTGCAGAACGTTGCATTCACCACAACCCGTCTGAATGAGTCTCTGTCTCTAGCCAGATCTTCCACAGAACGTTGCTTTCATCACAATCCGTCTGAAAGAATCTCTGTCTCTAGCCAGATCTTCCACAGAACGTTGCTTTCATCACAACCCGTCTGAAAGAATCTCTGTCTCTAGCCAGATCTTCCACAGAACGTTGCTTTCATCACAACCCGTCTGAAAGAATCTCTGTCTCTAGCCAGATCTTCCCCAGAACGTTGCATTCACGACAGCCCATCTGAAAGAATTTCTGTCTCTAGCCAGATCTCGCACAGAACGTTGCTTTCATCACAACCCATCTGAAAGAATTTCTGTCTCTAGCCAGATCTCGCACAGAACGTTGCTTTCATCACAACCCGTCTGAAAGAATCTCTGTCTCTAGCCAGATCTTCCCCAGAACGTTGCATTCATCACAGTCCACCTGAAGGAATTTCTCTCTCTAGCTAGATCTCCCACTTACTCTCTCTTGCCAATTTAAGATCTCTGATATCATGAAACCACCTTCTTCTTGGTCTGCCTCTGTCTCACCTTCCAAGAACCATGCCCTCCAGTATTATTCTTTCCAGCCCACAGTGCCTTTTGATGTGATCATAAAAGTGTACTTCATGTGTAAGATGTTGTTTATAAGCCACTTCTCTTGACTGTTCAAAGCCTTTAATATTTATTCATTTTTGCATCTTTTACTGTTCAAAGCAACGTGATAATTTGTCTGTTGTATCTTTCTTGAATTGAACCAATTTTCGTCATTATTTATATGAGTGCTCATGATTTGCAACACGTCAGTATAAAAAAACAGATCTTTACTTCTGCTGCTTTGTTATTAGTGTGTCGCATGTTATTAGTGTGTCGCATGTTATCAGTGTGTCGTATGTTATTAGTGTGTCGCATGTTATTAGTGTGTCGCATGTTATTAGTGTGTCGCATGTTATTAGTGTGTCGCATGCTATTAGTGTGTCGCATGTTATTAGTGTGTCGTATGTTGTTAGTGTGTCGCATGTTATTAGTGTGTCGCATGTTATCAGTGTGTCGTATGTTATTAGTGTGTCGCATGCTATTAGTGTGTCGCATGTTATTAGTGTGTCGCATGTTATTAGTGTGTCGCATGTTATTAGTGTGTCGCATGTTATCAGTGTGCCGCATGTTATTAGTGTGTCGCATGTTATTAGTGTTCCGCATGTTATTAGTGTTCCGCATGCTATTAGTGTGTCGCATGTTATCAGTGTGTCGTATGTTATTAGTGTGCCGCATGTTATTAGTGTGCCGCATGTTATTAGTGTGTCGTATGTTATTAGTGTGTCGCATGCTATTAGTGTGCCGCATGTTATTAGTGTGTCGCATGTTATTAGTGTGTCGCATGTTATTAGTGTGTCGCATGCTATTAGTGTGTCGCATGCTATTAGTGTGTCGCATGCTATTAGTGTGTCGCATGTTATTAGTGTGTCGCATGTTATTTGTGTGCCGCATGTTATTAGTGTGTCGCATGTTATTAGTGTGCCGCATGTTATTAGTGTTCCGCATGTTATTAGTGTGCCGCATGTTATTAGTGTGTCGCATGTTATTAGTGTGTCGCATGTTATTAGTGTTTCGCATGTTATTAGTGTTCCGCATGTTATTAGCGTTTCGCATGTTATTAGTGTGCCGCATATTATTAGTGTTTCGCATGTTATTAGTGTTCCGCATGTTATTAGTGTGCCGCATATTATTAGTGTGCCGCATGTTATTAGTGTTCCGCATGTTATTAGTGTGCCGCATATTATTAGTGTTTCGCATGTTATTCGTGTGCCGCATATTATTAGTGTTCCGCATGTTATTAGTGTTTCGCATGTTATTAGTGTGCCGCATGTTGTTAGTGTTTCGCATGTTATTAGTGTTTCGCATGTTATTAGTGTGCCGCATGTTGTTAGTGTTTCGCATGTTATTAGTGTGCCGCATGTTATTAGTGTGCCGCATGTTGTTAGTGTTTCGCATGTTATTAGTGTGTCGCATGTTATTAGTGTGCCGCATGTTATTAGTGTTCCGCATGTTATTAGTGTTTCGCATGTTATTAGTGTGCCGCATGTTATAAGTGTGCCGCATGTTATTTGTGTGCCGCATGTTATTAGTGTGCCGCATGTTATTAGTGTGCCGCATGTTATTTGTGTGCCGCATGTTATAAGTGTGCCGCATGTTATTAGTGTGCCGCATGTTATTAGTGTGTCACATGTTTATTTGTGTTTCGCATGTTATTAGTGTGCCGCATGTTATTAGTGTTCCGCATGTTATTTGTGTGCCGCATGTTATTAGTGTGCCGCATGTTATTAGTGTGTCACATGTTATTTGTGTTTCGCATGTTATTAGTGTGCCGCATGTTATTAGTGTGTCACATGTTATTTGTGTTTCGCATGTTATTAGTGTTCCGCATGTTATTAGTGTGTCGCATGTTATTAGTGTGCCGCATGTTATTAGTGTTCCGCATGTTATTAGTGTTTCGCATGTTATTAGTGTGCCGCATGTTATTAGTGTGCCGCATGTTATTTGTGTGCCGCATGTTATTAGTGTGCCGCATGTTATTAGTGTGCCGCATGTTATTTGTGTGCCGCATGTTATTAGTGTGCCGCATGTTATTAGTGTGTCACATGTTATTTGTGTTTCGCATGTTATTAGTGTGCCGCATGTTATTAGTGTTCCGCATGTTATTTGTGTGCCGCATGTTATTAGTGTGCCGCATGTTATTAGTGTGTCACATGTTATTTGTGTTTCGCATGTTATTAGTGTGCCGCATGTTATTAGTGTGTCACATGTTATTTGTGTTTCGCATGTTATTAGTGTTCCGCATGTTATTAGTGTTCCGCATGTTATTTGTGTGCCGCATGTTATTAGTGTGCCGCATGTTATTAGTGTGTCACATGTTATTTGTGTGCCGCATGTTATTAGTGTGCCGCATGTTATTAGTGTTTCGCATGTTATTTGTGTGCCGCATGTTATTAGTGTGCCGCATGTTATTAGTGTTCCGCATGTTATTAGTGTGCCGCATGTTATTAGTGTGCCGCATGTTATTAGTGTTCCGCATGTTATTAGTGTTTCGCATGTTATTAGTGTTCCGCATGTTATTAGTGTTCCGCATGTTATTTGTGTGCCGCATGTTATTAGTGTGCCGCATGTTATTAGTGTTTCGCATGTTATTAGTGTTTCGCATGTTATTAGTGTGCCGCATGTTATTAGTGTTTCGCATGTTATTAGTGTTTCGCATGTTATTAGTGTTTCGCATGTTATTAGTGTTTCGCATGTTATTAGTGTTTCGCATGTTATTAGTGTTCCGCATGTTATTAGTGTTTCGCATGTTATTAGTGTTTCGCATGTTATTAGTGTTTCGCATGTTATTTGTGTGTCGCATGTTATTAGTGTTCCGCATGTTATTTGTGTGTCGCATGTTATTAGTGTTTCGCATGTTATTTGTGTGTCGCATGTTATTAGTGTTTCGCATGTTATTAGTGTTTCGCATGTTATTAGTGTTCCGCATGTTATTAGTGTTCCGCTTGTTATTTGTGTGTCGCATGTTATTTGTGTGTCGCATGTTATTAGTGTTTCGCATGTTATTAGTGTTTCGCATGTTATTTGTGTGTCGCATGTTATTAGTGTGCCGCATGTTATTTGTGTGTCGCATGTTATTAGTGTGTCGCATGTTATTTGTGTGTCGCATGTTATTAGTGTTCCGCATGTTATTTGTGTGTCGCATGTTATTAGTGTGCCGCATGTTATTTGTGTGTCGCATGTTATTAGTGTTTCGCATGTTATTTGTGTGTCGCATGTTATTTGTGTTTCTCATGTTATTAGTGTTTCGCATGTTATTAGTGTGCCGCATGTTATTAGTGTTTCGCATGTTATTAGTGTTTCGCATGTTATTAGTGTGTCGCATGTTATTAGTGTGCCGCATGTTATTAGTGTTCCGCATGTTATTAGTGTTTCGCATGTTATTAGTGTTCCGCATGTTATTAGTGTTCCGCATGTTATTTGTGTGCCGCATGTTATTAGTGTGTCGCATGTTATTAGTGTGCCGCATGTTATTAGTGTGCCGCATGTTATTAGTGTGCCGCATGTTATTAGTGTGCCGCATGTTATTAGTGTGCCGCATGTTATTAGTGTGTCACATGTTATTTGTGTTTCGCATGTTATTAGTGTGCCGCATGTTATTAGTGTGCCGCATGTTATTAGTGTGCCGCATGTTATTAGTGTTTCGCATGTTATTTGTGTGTCGCATGCTCTTTGCGTTTTTTAATTTCTGCATTGCTATGTAAACCTTCGTTTGATCACCTTGTTATTCTTTGTTTCTGTATAACAGATTCCAGATACTCATAACTTGTTATAATTTTAAGTCCTTCGTTGTTACTAATGGTTATGAGTTGACATTCTGCTTAACTGTTGATATTATCTTAGTTTTCTGTATATATATGTAGCACGATTTTTAACTTAACTGTATATATATATATATATAAAACTGTTGGCATATATTGCTAACTACATGTCCATATTATACCTGGTACTTCAATGATGTCATTGGTAGTTATCTCAAAGACACAAACCCTCGATACAACGTGTCTACACCATCTTGATGTCCTTTTTAATGAGGACGAGTAAGAGGTTCAGTCGCCGGGTGAACGCCGAAAAAAAGAAAGAAAAGAAAAGAAAGAATGAAAGAAAGAAGTAAAGAAACGAAAGAAAGAAAGAAAGAAAGAAAGAAAGAAAGAAAGAAAGAAAGAAAGAAAGAAAGAGAGAAAGAAAGAAAGAAAGAAAGAAAGAAAGAAAGAAAAAAAAAAGAAAGAAAGAAAGAAAGAAAGAAAGAAAAGAAAGGGAGATAGAAAGAGAGAAATAAAGAGAGAAAGAAAGAGAGAAAGAAAGAAAGAAAGAAAGAAAGAAAGAAAGAAAGAAAGAAAGAAAGAAAGAAAGAAAGAACTATAATTTATTATACTTCCTTCTCAGTTTGTGCAATTATAGATGTTGGGATGAAGATGTCTTGTGTTGTTTATGTTTTGTTCATCGAGTGAAACCTTGTCTTTCTTGTTTCCAGTCTTGACTTCACAATAGTTTAACTGTAGGGAAAGAACAAAGAAGATTATTCCTTGTCTCATGCTTTTTATGAACTTTCCTATCTATTTGTCTCTCCTTGCAGCTGTTACTTGTTGGTACATTCCTATCTATTTGTCTTTCCTTGCAGCTGTTACTTGCTGGTACTTTCCTATCTATTTGTCTCTCCTTGCAGCTGTTACTTGCTGGTACTTTCAAATCTATTTGTCTCACCTTGCACCTGTTACTTGCTGGTACATTCCTATCTATTTGTCTACCCTTGCAGCTGTTACTTGTTGGTACATTCCTATCTATTTATCTATCCTTGCAGCTGTTACTTGCTGGTACTTTCCTATCTATTTGTCTTTCCTTGCAGCTGTTACTTGTTGGTACATTCCTATCTATTTGTCTATCCTTGCAGCTGTTACTTGCTGGTACATTCCTATCTATTTGTCTATCCTTGCAGCTGTTACTTGTTGGAACTTTCCTATTTGTCTATCCTTGCAGCTGTTACTTGCTGGTACATTCCTATCTATTTGTCTATCCTTGCAGCTGTTACTTGTTGGAACTTTCCTATTTGTCTATCCTTGCACCTGTTACTTGCTGGTACATTCCTATCTATTTGTCTTTCCTTGCAGCTGTTACTTGTTGGTACATTCCTATCTATTTGTCTATCCTTGCAGCTGTTACTTGTTGGTACATTCCTATCTATTTGTCTTTCCTTGCAGCTGTTACTTGTTGGTACATTCCTATCTATTTGTCTTTCCTTGCAGCTGTTACTTGTTGGTACATTCCTATCTATTTGTCTATCCTTGCAGCTGTTACTTGTTGGTACATTCCTATCTATTTGTCTTTCCTTGCAGCTGTTACTTGTTGGTACATTCCTATCTATTTGTCTATCCTTGCAGCTGTTACTTGTTGGTACATTCCTATCTATTCGTCTTTCCTTACAGCTGTTACTTGTTGGAACTTTAATGCTTATTTTTCCAGTCGCACTTTGTGGTCAAATACTTTTATTATTATTTTTTTTATTCTTTGCCATCAAAGTCTAGTCCCTCCAACACCCTGATCACGTGTACATGTTTTGCCTGTTTCTGTATTTGCCTGTAGATAGGCAGGGCAGGGCAGGGCAGGTCAGGACAGACGGACGGACGGACGGACGGACGGACGGACGGACGGACGGACGGACAGATGGACGGACGGACAGATGGACGGACGGACGGACGGACGGACGGACGGACGGACGGACGGACGGACGGACAGACAGACAGACAGACAGACAGACAGACAGACAGACAGATAGATAGATAGATATAGATAGCTAGAAACCAAATATAGATTTCATGACCTTTATGTTATCATGATTTTTTTCTTGTTGCTTTTATTGGCAGCTGATTTTGTTTCACCGATGCTTATCCTAGTTTTGTTTCATCTCTGTATCTTCCATTTCCTGATATTTCCCTCATTTAGCCATTCCTCGTTTGCCTGTAAACATTTTCAGCGTCTCTATTCCGATATAAAGACTGGCAATTAAAGCCATACTTTTTCTGATTTCTTTTAAACGAATGACCCGTTAATATTTTGGCTGATGTGTATACTTTTTCCTAATTATATTCCTAATTAGTTGAGAATATGCCATTCTGTATTCCTATCACTATGTATGTCTTGGTGGTAATATAGATCGAGAGAGAGAGAGAGAGAGAGAGAGGGGGGGGGGGGGGCCAGAAGCAGGATAGCAAAAGCAGCAGCAAATTTATAAAAACCTGGACAAGATATGGAGATAAAAATATTCAGCAAAAAGACAAAACTTAGAATATTCAAATCAAATAACTCTTACCCACGCATGTGAAATCTGGAAAACAACAAAAGAGATTGAGAGAAAAATAATGCTTATGAAAGACAAATGCCTACGAAGAATGTGTACAATGGAATGAATTCAAGAGTAACATTGAAATAAGTGAAATGACATGCAACAGAAGATGTCATCTACAATAAGGAAGAGAAGATTATATATTATATATTGGGCATATGTTGGGCATGTGTTGGGCATATGTTGGGCATGTGTTGGGCATGTGTTGGGCATGTGTTGGGCATATGTTGGGCATGTGTTGGGCATATGTTGGGCATGTGTTGGGCATATGTTGGGCATGTGTTGGGCATATGGTGGGCATATGTTGGGCATGTGTTGGGCATGTGTTGGGCATGTGTTGGGTATATGTTGGGCATATGTTGGGCATATGTTGGGCATATGTTGGACATATGTTGGGCATATGTTGGGCATATGTTGGGCATATGTTGGGCATGTGTTGGGCATGTGTTGCGCATGTGTTGGGCATATGTTGGGCATATGTTGGGCATATGTTGGGCATATGTTGGGCATATGTTGGGAAGAGAGAACAAAAGATTTTCAAAACAGCCTCTTCCATGGGGAAAATCAGGATACAGAAAAAGAGGAAAACAGAGAGACATTAAAACGAACACTGATAAGAGAAGCAAAGTTTACAGGCATAAACTCATTGGCTAAGACTGAACATCTCGACAAGAATAGAGAGGGATGGCAAAAACCGCAAGCCCTGTGAGATGTCATGCGGTGTTGGAATGATCAGGATCAAGACTCATACAACCTACGAGTTCTTGATGTGTTTGTCATATAACAATGTTGTACACATGGAGGATAGTAGTACTGGCATACAAACATATGTATGTTCCTGTGTGTTACTGGGGCCTCAATATGAGGGAAGTAAAGAATAGTGACACTGTGACCTTCCAGGCATGTCGTAAGAGGCGACTAAGGAGGTTGATCGATGGCTTGACAAGCTGTCATTGTAAAAAGTATTGTTATGGAAACAGCGCCATATATTTTAGAGCAGTGATCTCTGCAATATGTGCCATTTTGGCACGCAAGGTTTCTGTTTTTGAGATTGTGGTTCTGCCCCGTCTCGAAAGGACAATAGATAGATACAAACATATTACTAACTTATAGGCTCACAGATTATGTTGGTCAACACGTCAGTGATTCCTCGCTATGCAAGTCAGGTACATATTCTTATAGCTGAGGCGACTGGCTAGTTACTATCTAGTATTTGAATCATGGAGACAACTGCCTCCAAGTAACACATTTAGGAGTTTAAAACATACTCATTGTCTACAACATACCCATTGTCTTCAACATACCCATTGTCTACAACATACCCATTTTCTACAACATACCCATTGTCTACAACAATCCATTGTCTACAACATACCCATTGTCTACAACATATCCATTGTCTAAAACTTACTACAACATACCCATTGTCTACAACATACCCATTGTTTACAACATACCCATTGTTTACAACATACCCATTGTATACAACATACCCATTGTCTATAACAACATACCCATTGTCTACAACATACCCATTGTCTACAACATACCCATTGTCAACAGCAACATACCCATTGTCTACAACATACCTATTGTCTACAACATACCCATTGTCTACAATATACCCATCTTCAACAACATACCCATTGTCTTCAACATACCCATTGTCTACAACAACCCATTTTATACAACATACCCATTGTCTACAACATACCCATTGTCTACAACATACCCATTGTCTACAACAACCCATTGTCTACAACATACCCATTGTCTACAACATATCCATTGTCTACAACATACCCATTGTCTACAACATACTACAACATACCCATTTTCTACAACATACCCATTGTCTACAACATACCCAATGTGTACAACATACCAATTGTCTACAACATACCCATTGTATACAACATACCCATTATAAACAACATATCCATTGTCTACAACATACCCATTGTCTACAACATACCCATTGTCAACAACAACATACCCATTGTCTACAACATACCCATTGTCTACAACATACCAATTTTCAACAACATACCCATTGTCTACAACATATCCATTGTCTACAACATACCCATTGTCTACAACATACTACAACATACCCATTTTCTACAACATACCCATTGTCTACAACATACCCAATGTGTACAACATACCCATTGTCTACAACATACCTATTGTATACAACATACCCATTATAAACAACATATCCATTGTCTACAACATACCCATTGTCTACAACATACCCATTGTCAACAACAACATACCCATTGTCTACAACATACCCATTGTCTACAACATACCAATTTTCAACAACATACCCATTGTCTACAACAACATATCCATTGTTTACAACATGCCCATTGTCTACAACATACCCATTGTCTACAACATACCTATTGTCTACAACAACCGATTGTCTACAACATACCCATTGTCTACAACAACCTATTGTCTACAACATACCCATTGTCTACAACATATCCATTGTCTACAACATATCCATTGTCTTCAACATACCCATTGTCTACAACCCATTTTCTACAACATACCCATTGTGCACAAAATACCCATTGTCTACAACATACCCATTGTCTACAACAACCCATTGTCTACAACATACTACAACATACCCATTGTCTACAACATACCCATTGTCTACAACATACCCATTGTGTACAAAATACCCATTGTCTACAACATACCCATAGTGTACAACATACCCATTATAAACAACATATCCATTGTCTGCAACATACCCATTGTCAACAACAACATACCCATTGTCTACAACATACCCATTGTCTACAACATACATATTGTCTACAACATACCCATTTTCAACAACATACCCATTGTCTACAACAACATATCCATTGTCTACAACATACCCATTGTCTACAACAACATACCCATTGTCTACAACATACCCATTGTCTACAACAACATACCAATTGTCTACAACAACATACCAATTGTCTACAACATACCCATTTTCAACAACATACCCATTGTCTACAACATGCCCACTGTCTACAACATCCCCATTACCTACAACATATCCATTGTCTACAACATACCCATTGCCTACAACATACCCATTGTCTACAACATGCCCATTGTCTACAACATGCCCATTGTCTACAACATACCTATTGTCTACAACATACCCATTGTCTACAACAACATACCCATTGTCTACAACAACATACCTATTGTCTACAACATACCCATTTGTCTACAACATACCCATTTGTCTACAACATCATACCCATTGTCTACAACATCATACCCATTGTCTACAACATACCCATTGTCTACAATATACCAATCGTCTACAAAAACATACCCATTGTCTACAAAAACATACCCATTGTCTACAACAACATACCCATTGTCTACAACATACCCATTGTCTACAACATACCCATTGTCTACAACATACCCATTGTCTACAACATACCCATTGTCTACAACATATTGTCTACAGCATGCCCATTGTTTACAACATACCTATTGTCTACAACATATTGTCTACAACATACCCATTGTCTACAACATATTGTCTACAACATACCCATTGTCTAGAACATACCCAATATCTACAACTTATTTTCCACAACATACCCATGTCTACAACATACCCATTGCATAACCATTGTCTACAACATACACATTGTCTACAACATATTGTCTACAACATACCCATTGTCTACAACATACTCATTGTCTACAACATACCCATTGTCTACAACATAGCGTCTATAACATACCCATTGTCTACAACATATTGTCTATAACATACCCATTGTCTACAACATACCCATTGTCTACAACATATTGTCTACATCATACCCATTGTCTACAACATACTCATTGCCGACAACATATTGTCTAAAACATACCCATTGTCTACAACATACCCATTGTCTACAACATATTGTCTATAACATATCCATTGTCTACAACATACCCATTGTGTACAACATATCCATTATAAACAACATATCCATTGTCTACAACATACCCATTGTCAACAACAAAATACCCGTTGTCTACAACATACCCATTGTCTACAACATACCCATTTTCAACAACATACCCATTGTCTACAACAACATATCCATTGTCTACAACATACCCATTGTCTACAACATACCCATTGTCTACAACATACCCATTGTCTACAACAACATACCCATTGTCTACAACATACCCATTGTCTACAACAACATACCAATTGTCTACAACAACATACCAATTGTCTACAACATACCCATTTTCAACAAAATACCCATTGTCTACAACATACCCATTACCTACAACATATCCATTGTCTACAACATATCCATTGTCTACAACATATCCATTGTCTACAACATACCCATTGCCTACAACATACCCATTGTCTACAACATGCCCATTGTCTACAACATGCCCATTGTCTACAACATACCTATTGTCTACAACATACCCATTGTCTACAACAACATACCCATTGTCTACAACAACATACCCGCTGTGTACAACAACATATCCATTGTCTACAACATACCCATTTGTCTACAACATCATACCCATTGTCTACAACATACCCATTGTCTACAATATACCAATCGTCTACAAAAACATACCCATTGTCTACAAAAACATACCCATTGTCTACAACAACATACCTATTGTCTACAACATACCCATAGTCTACAACATACCCATTAGCTGCAACATGCCCATTGTCTACAACATACCCATTGTCTACAACATACCCATTGTCTACAACATACCCATTGTCTACAACATACCCATTGTCTACAACATACCCATTGTCTACAACATATTGTCTACAGCATGCCCATTGTCTACAACATACCTATTGTCTACAACATATTGTCTACAACATACCCATTGTCTACAACATATTGTCTACAACATACCCATTGTCTAGAACATACCCAATATCTACAACATATTGTCCACAACATACCCATGTCTACAACATACCCATTGCATAACCATTGTCTACAACATACGCATTGTCTACAACATATTGTCTACAACATACCCATTGTCTACAACATACCCATTGTCTACAACATACCCATTGTCTACAACATATTGTCTATAACATACCCATTGTCTACAACATATTGTCTACATCATACCCAGTGTCTACAACATACTCATTGTCGACAACATATTGTCTATAACATACCCATTGTCTACAACATACCCATTGTCTACTACATATTGTCTATAACATACCCATTGTCTACAACATATTGTCTACAACATACCCATTGTCTACAACATACCCATTATCTACAAAATATAGTCTACAACATACCCATTGTCTACAACATATTGTCTACAACATACCCATTATCTACAAAATATAGTCTACAACATACCCACTGTCTACAACATACCCATTGTCTACAACATACCCATTGTCTACAACATTCCCATTGTCTACAACATACCCATTGTCTACAACATACCCATTGTCTACAACATACCCATTGTCTACAACATACAAAAAAAAACAATAGAAGAGTTTGTTTCCAATGGTATGAATGAAAGTAATTTTTAAAAAAGATAGCACATACAAATAACATTATATAAGTTGTAAACATATGAAACAAGTTCATTATCCCGTAAATTCACATTTAAGTTTTCTGTCCTATAATGAACATAAAAAAACGGATCAAACTAATATTTGTTTATGACTGAACGCCTCCATAGTGAATTCTGCCTGCTCCACTGCTTGAGATGTAACAGAAAAGTTGATAGGAAAGCTACCCGTGAGATGACAAGTTTTGTTGGACTCAGTTAAGATCATGTTCTGGGACCTCCATGAGGCGGACAGGGCTACAACCCGTCGATGGTGCGGCGCAGAAGGAAGACATGTTCGGAATGTACGCGATTTCTGTACAAGCAGAGGACAGCGTAAGGATCGGCGGTGATTCTGGTACTCCATTACTGGTGGGAGATGGCACGCTAGGAGGCGGGCTCAAGCCGATTGACACGTGGTGATTGGAGAATGGAGAGGCTAGGGAAGTCGATGATGACATCCTTCTGACAGCTGGGCGGGCAGGAGTGGTTAGGTTTGGGGATACTGGATTGTGATAGGGTGTGGATGAATGGGTGTGGATTAAGGGGCAATCTTTGCGGTTGGTGTCTGTTGATAGGGTGCTGGGTGACAGGGGAGATTGAGTGACGTTTGGAGAGGGCGTGACATTTGGAGAAGGAGGGGACAGTGGAGTCAGAGGAGAAATTGGGACTGTTTGAAGGAGGGACTCTTCGTCGAAACTGTTGAAGTTGTCTGCCACGTGTTGAAACTGTTCATCGTTGACATAGCTGCTGATAAAACGCTCCGGGTATCGAACTATTTCGCTGAGAAGAGCCGTATTTACAATACCGTTGTTGGTAACAGCTACAGAAAAGACACTGTGTCTATCTGTGGCCGTGATATTTCCTGAGATGAGTGAGTAGGTGTCCGTGTCGTCATGTTTGGCGGGAGACTCTTCTCTGAGCTGACTGGGTATATCCAGTCCTTCGCTCATTCCAATTTGGCTGGCTGCTGCAGAGATCTCTTTAGGGATGTGATCATTATAATGTAATTCTCCCTGTGTGAACTCTGTTGATACGTTAAGGACAGACGTAGGGACACTGGAGTCTAGAAACGTACTTGAAAGAATGTTGCTGTCTGCATGTGACATTGTGAATACGTCATCACTGGTGGAGGTGAAAGAGTTTGTGTTGTTGCTGGAGAATGATGTAGCAGGTGTTAGGTGACTAAAGTACGAAGCAGCAGCTGTGCCTGGGGACATGGTGGAGAACAAGCTGCTTGGTGAGCGGTCGGGAGAACTCGGATCGAGGGAGTGGTCAGAAACACTGAAGTCAGAGTCCTGGGGAAGCAGAGAGGAGATCTCATGAATAGTTATCTCCTTGAGCTCTCCATCGGCAGTTACACGTTCTTCGGCCTGAAGGATAGCCTGAGCTGTTGTCGAGGGTAGTGACATGGGTACAAAGTCTGAGTGACACTGATAGCTGGGTGAAGGTCTGTCGTAGCTGAGGTAGTGGCTTCAGTTTGATTGTGGTGGGAATGTGAAACAGACCCGGATGTGGAAGAGGTGGCCGGGGTCCTTATGTGGTGCTGTCCAGGTGGTTCAATCTTCACATCTGAGCCTAGCAATGCCAGGAGTCTTTGTCTGATGTGTTCGTCTTCTGGCCCGGCGGGACATTGGTTGTGGAAGATGTGCTCGAGACAGAACCTCCTGTAGACGCCCTCCTTGTGGAGAAGGTAAGTGACGCCATTCCTCAACTCTTGGTTCTGCTCTCTGATGACGCGATATTTCTGTGGAGGAGAGACATGACAGTTATACCAGTCCTGACAGTTTAAAATAAAACGAGAAAATACGAGTTCATATAAAAATAATTGAAGATAATAATGGGTCAAGGCAAAGAAATGCATACAAATGCGAAGCTGCTGTAAAGTTGATTGTAAAGGAGAAATGAAGAAAAATATTTTTATAATGGTATGGTTAAACAGAAGTAATGGTTATATCGAAGAAACAATCATCACCATCATGCAGCATAAAAATAGACGAGAGAAATCTGAAATAAGTGCAACGTTTCAAATACTTGGGCACAATAATTACATCAGATGGGAGATGCACCACAGAAATAAAAAGCAGAATAGCTCAGGCCAAAATAGCATTTCAGAAAATGAAAAATATCTTATGCAACAAATCTATGTCAATAGAAATGAGAAAGAGAGTTCATCGGTGCTATATAGAACCAATTCTGACCTATGGAAGCGAATCATGGACAGTAGACAAACAAATGAAAAGATGTTTAGAGGCCACAGAGATGGGATTTCTCAGAAGAATGTTGAAAGTTCACTGGACAGATAAAAAGACCAATGAGGAAGTTCTCAAAGAGGCCAACACAAAAAGGGAGCTCTTAAAAAACATCAGAAAGAAGCAATCAACATTTTTCGGGCACACCATGAGAAGAGGAAAGTTGGAATACTTGGTTACAACTGGCAAAATAAAAGGAAAGAGAGATCGCGGACGACAAAGAGAGAAAATACTGGATAGCTTGGTGTCATGGCATGGAAAACAGTCAACAACAGAACTGATACGATGCACTGTAGATAGAAGATTGTGGAGGGACATGATCGCCTACGCCAACCGGCAGGGTACATGGTGATGATGATGATGGTTAAAGCATTACGTAATTAATGAACGACACAAATGAACGACGTTTCGGCTCAATAGGCCTTCAGAATGAACAAACACACACATAGTAATTAAATAAAATTATCTCTACATAGATAACTATAGTTCGTTCAGAAATTAGTGCCCATAGAGTTTATCAATTATCTCGGAAACTAATTAATTTATGTATTTTTTTTATATGAAATCTCATATTTTCACCGACCTTAAGATTTTATAACATTTAAATTCATTCTTAAATTACCCATGCATAGATTTGAGTCTACCTATTCAAAGGTAGTCTGAATTTTGCACAAATCGTTTTTTGTTACAAAATTTTGGGAAAATATCAAACCGTGTGCTCTAAACATTAGATTTTACTGTAAATTATGTTAATTTTCTAACAAACCTCTCCGTGGATTGCGTCTTACAAGTTACGGTTCAGTGAGCGCGAGATGGTGCTAGGATTGTGTGGAGAGCACATGAAATTTGCCTTTTTAAACGGTGAGTTGATTACAACACATGTGGGTACTGTGAAATCCTAAAAAATTAGGGCAACCAAGAAAATCATATTTTTATATACCTCAAATAAGCAAAAATCTGTCCTAAATGCATGCCAGTAGGGGGGGGGGGGGGAAAATCAGACTTAAGGTCGGTGAAAAAATAAGATTTCAATGAAAAAAATTAATGAAATTCATCAGTTTCCGAGATAATGAATAAACTCTGTGGGCACGGATTTCTGAACGAACTATAATAAATTAAGCTAAGTATCTAAAACAGTCTGATTGTGATCGGAATGTGAAACAGACCCGGATGTGGAAGAGGTGGCCGCTGTCCGGATGTGGTGATGTCTTGGTAGTCCAGCCTTCACATCTGAGATCTGTTTTATATACTTCCTTATTAGCTCATCATCATCATCGAGTGCCTTCTTCCCAACGAAGGTTGGCTACCATGGATCGCCATTCTACTCTGTTTCTTGCTTTGATGGTGCAGGCTGTCATAGATTGACTTGTCCATCTTTTGATGTTACTCGTCCATGTTAGTCTTGGTCTGATGTTCCTTTTTTTACCTTGTATTTTTCCTTCCAATATTACTTTTAGTAGGCTGTTGTGTCTTTTAACATGCCCCAAAAATTTCATTTGTCTTGTCTTAATTGTATTTAGTAGTTCTCTTTTTATTTTCAGTTGTTTTAAAACGTCCTCGTTTGTTTTCTTTTCTTTCCATCCAATTCTACCTATTCTTCTATAAATCCACATTTCAAAGGCTTCAAATTTTCTGTTGTTTTCTTGTCTGATGTCCATGTTTCTGCACCATACAGGAATATTGAGAAGATATAACATTTTGCCATTTTTAGTTTCAGCCCTGCTGATAATTAGCTATATAGAGTTAATTTTATTTACTTACATATATGTGTGTTCTTTGTTCCTGCTGAAGGCCTATTGAGCCGAAACGTCGTTCAAATTGTGTCGCCCATTAATTAGGTGAAGCTTTAACTATAGAATTTTTTTTCTATTTTCTTTTCATTTCTCCTTGAAAATAATAAATTGTGAGCTTTCACGAGGCCTCGCTGGCTGAGTGGTTAGTGCGCTCACTTTTGATCAGAATGGTCTGCTGTGAGTTCAATTCCCAGACGTGGTGAATTTTTTTTTTTTAACCAACAAGGCACCGGGGAGTAAAGGTGGGTTTTGCGTCAACGCTCACTGTTACGTTTTTTGCAGGAAAGATGGTTAATTCTATCTTTCCAATGCAGATATATATATATATCTTAAAAGGCTATATAATAAATAAAAATGCAGATAAGTGTATAGATAGGAAGTTCCACTGCTGAGATCTTCGCCGGTGAAACCGATTACGTGCATGTGATGTGAAATCCTCTGTAGTGTTCGCAATAGTGTGTTCTGTGTTGATTGCAGTATACGTCATCGTTGGAATACCGGTCAGTATGGCGGATAGGCAGCAGGAACTTTTAAAAGCTTTTTCTGAAAAGTGTTCTCTGTTGCGGTTTCCTTATATTCCAAGTTTGACTTGCTGCGGGAGCTACTGAGTTTAGTGCTCTGTGCACACCGTGAGCTGTGCATTTCATCCGTTTTGATCGTGTATCAATATTCACATTGCTTACGATGAATGATCATATCGTATGACGGGGAACAGCTGACTGTGTTCACTTTCTTTGCGGTTTCACCTTATGTCTTTTGACGTGTGCTGAGACTGCTCTGACGGAGATTGCCTTTCTTTGTTTGGGAGATGAGATATTAATTAGGGTGATTCTACTGGCACGGGCGGTTGAGCAATTAGAGATTTTAATTCGTTTGCAGTGATACAGGGGCCTTCCATAACCATAACCAATGGTGGGTACAACAAGAAACGGCTTTTTTGAGATTTCTCGAAATTGAACCAGCCATCGAATACATAAAGAAACAACAGATAAAATGGTTCGGTCACATCATCATCATGTGGCATACCGGTTGGCGTAGGTGATCATGTCCCTCCACAATTTTCTATCTACAGTGTATCGTATCAGTTCTGTTGTTGACTGTTTTCCATGCAATGACACCAAGCTATCCAGTATTTTCTCTCTTTGTCGTCCGCGACCTCTCTTTCCTTTTATTTTGCCAGTAACATAACAAGTAACATTCGGCCACATAACAAGACAAAAAGAACTCACAATGAATCAAAGAGCCATAACACAAACGCTACGAAAACGCCAGATTAAGAGGAAGACCGAGAAAGAGATGGATAAAGGGAATACTAGAGTCACTAAAGAGATAGCACTAGAAGAGGTCAACAGATGAGCAAAGAATCGCAGATTGTATTCTCCCCTCGACACCAACGGCATAGGAGGAAGGATAGAAGAAGAAGACGAAGACGAAGACGATCTTACAGGAACAGAGAGCACGCACTTCGAGAAATACTGGAACAGAGGATGAAGCATGTCTGCCCTACCGACGGCAATGAAACTGATTTAGAATTGGGAAAAAAGCAGTGAGTAAAAGTATATGACTCGTAGAGGGAAACATGACTCATAATTGACTTCATAAGTGCAAGACATATACATAGGAAATATACGTCAACTTGGGGGGTTAAAGGTTAAGTCCTTGGTTGGTTAAAAATTAAGTTCTATGTTGGTTAAAAGTTAAGTCCTTGTTGGTTAAAGGTTCAGTTCTAGGTTGGTTAAAAGTTAAGTCCTTGGTTGGTTAAAAGTTAAGTCCTTGTTGGTTAAAAGTTCAGTTCTAGGTTGGTTAAAAGTTAAGTCCTTTGGTTGGTTAAAAGTTAAGTCCTTGTTGGTTAAAAGTTCAGTTCTAGGTTGGTTAAAAGTTAAGTCCTTGTTGGTTAAAAGTTAAATCCTTCGTTGGTTAAAAGTTAAGTCCTTGGTTGGTTAAAAATTAAGTCCTTGTTGGTTAAAAGTTAAGTCCTTGTTGGTTAAAAGTTAAGTCCTTGTTGGTTAAAAGTTAAGTTCTAGGTTGGTTAAAAGTTAAGTTCTTGTTGGTTAAAAGTTCAGTTCTAGGTTAGTTAAAAGTTAAGTCCTTGGTAGGTTAAAAGTTCAGTTCTAGGTCGGTTAAAAGTTAAGTTCTAGGTTGGTTAAAAGTTAAGTTCTTGTTGGTTAAAAGTTAAGTTCTAGATTGGTTGAAAGTTAAGTCCTTGGTTGGTTAAAAGTTAAGTCCTTGGTTGGTTAAAAGTTAAGTCCTTGTTGGTTAAAAGTAAAGTCCTTGGTTGGTTAAAAGTTAAGTCCTTGTTGGTTAAAAGTTAAGTCCTTGTTGGTTAAAAGTTTAGTTCTATGTTGGTTAAAAGTTAAGTCTTTGTTGGTTAAAAGTTAAGATCTAGGCTAGTTAAAAGTTAAGTCCTTGTTGGTTAAAAGTTAAGTCCTTGGTTGGTTAAAAGTTAAGTACTAGGTTGGTTGAAAGTTAAGTCCTTAGTTGGTTAAAAGTTAAGTCTTTGTTGGTTAAAAGTTAAGTTCTTGTTGGTTAAAAGTTAAGTCCTTGGTTGGTTAAAAGTTAAGTCCTTGGTTGGTTAAAATTTCAGTTCTAGGTTGGTTAAAAATTAAGTCCTTGGTTGGTTAAAAGTTAAGTTCTTGTTGGTTAAAAGTCAAGTCCTTGGTTGGTTAAAAGTTAAGTTTTTGTTGGTTAAAAGTTCAGTTCTAGGTTGGTTAAAAGTTAAGTCCTTGGTTGGTTAAAAGTTAAGTCCTTGGTTGGTTAAAAGTTAAGTCCTTGTTGGATAAAAATTAAGTTCTAGGTTGGTTAAAAGTTAAGTTCTTGTTGGTTAAAAGTTAAGCTCTAGGTTGGTTAAAAGTTAAGTTATAGGTTGCTTAAAAGTTAAGTCCTTGGTAGGTTAAAAGTTCAGTTCTAGGTTGGTTAAAAGTTAAGTCCTTGGTTGGTTAAAAGTTAAGTCCTTGGTGGGTTAAAAGTTAAGTCCTTGTTGGTTAAAAGTTAAGTCCTTGTTGGATAAAAGTTAAGTTCTAGGTTGGTTAAAAGTTATGTCCTTGTTGGTTAAAGTTAAGTCCTTGTTGGTTAAAAGTTAAGTCCTTGTTAGTTAAAAGTTAAGTCCTTGTTGGTTAAAAGTTAAGTCCTTGTTGGTTAAAAGTTAAGTCCTTGGTTGGTTAAAAGTTAAGTCGTTGGTTGGTTAAAAGTTAAGTCCTTGGTTGGTTAAAAGTTAAGTCCTTGGTTGGTTAAAAGTTAAGTTCTATGTTGGTTAAATTTAAGTCCTTGTTGGTTGAAGGTTAAGTCCTTGTTGGATAAAAGTTAAGTTCTAGGTTGGTTAAAAGTTAAGTCCTCGTTGGTTAAAAGTTAAGTTCTAGGTTGGTTAAAAGTTAAGTACTTGTTGGTTAAAGGTTAAGTCCTAGGTTGGTTAAAAGTTAAGTTCTCGGTTGATTAAAAGTTAAGTCCTTGTTGGTTAAAAGTTAAGATCTCTGCTGGATAAAAGTTAAGTTCTAGGTTGGTTAAAAGTTTAGTTCTAATGTTGGTTAAAAGTTAAGTTCTAGGTTGGTTAAAAGTTAAGTTCTATGTTGGTTAAAAGTTTAGTTCTATGTTGGTTAAAAGTTAAGTCTTTGTTGGTTAAAAGTTAAGATCTAGGCTAGTTAAAAGTTAAGTCCTTGTTGGTTAAAAGTTAAGTCCTTGGTTGGTTAAAAGTTAAGTACTAGGTTGGTTGAAAGTTAAGTCCTTAGTTGGTTAAAAGTTAAGTCTTTGTTGGTTAAAAGTTAAGTTCTTGTTGGTTAAAAGTTAAGTCCTTGGTTGGTTAAAAGTTAAGTCCTTGGTTGGTTAAAAGTTCAGTTCTAGGTTGGTTAAAAATTAAGTCCTTGGTTGGTTAAAAGTTAAGTTCTTGTTGGTTAAAAGTCAAGTCCTTGGTTGGTTAAAAGTTAAGTTTTTGTTGGTTAAAAGTTCAGTTCTAGGTTGGTTAAAAGTTAAGTCCTTGGTTGGTTAAAAGTTAAGTCCTTGGTTGGTTAAAAGTTAAGTCCTTGTTGGATAAAAATTAAGTTCTAGGTTGGTTAAAAGTTAAGTTCTTGTTGGTTAAAAGTTAAGCTCTAGGTTGGTTAAAAGTTAAGTTATAGGTTGCTTAAAAGTTAAGTCCTTGGTAGGTTAAAAGTTCAGTTCTAGGTTGGTTAAAAGTTAAGTCCTTGGTTGGTTAAAAGTTAAGTCCTTGGTGGGTTAAAAGTTAAGTCCTTGTTGGTTAAAAGTTAAGTCCTTGTTGGATAAAAGTTAAGTTCTAGGTTGGTTAAAAGTTAAGTCCTTGTTGGTTAAAGTTAAGTCCTTGTTGGTTAAAAGTTAAGTCCTTGTTAGTTAAAAGTTAAGTCCTTGTTGGTTAAAAGTTAAGTCCTTGTTGGTTAAAAGTTAAGTCCTTGGTTGGTTAAAAGTTAAGTCGTTGGTTGGTTAAAAGTTAAGTCCTTGGTTGGTTAAAAGTTAAGTCCTTGGTTGGTTAAAAGTTAAGTTCTATGTTGGTTAAATTTAAGTCCTTGTTGGTTGAAGGTTAAGTCCTTGTTGGATAAAAGTTAAGTTCTAGGTTGGTTAAAAGTTAAGTCCTCGTTGGTTAAAAGTTAAGTTCTAGGTTGGTTAAAAGTTAAGTCCTTGTTGGTTAAAGGTTAAGTCCTAGGTTGGTTAAAAGTTAAGTTCTCGGTTGATTAAAAGTTAAGTCCTATTTGTTTAAAAGTTAAGATCTCTGCTGGATAAAAGTTAAGTTCTAGGTTGGTTAAAAGTTAAGTTCTAGATTGGTTAAAAGTTTAGTTCTAATGTTGGTTAAAAGTTAAGTTCTAGGTTGGTTAAAAGTTAAGTTCTATGTTGGTTAAAAGTTTAGTTCTATGTTGGTTAAAAGTTTAGTTCTATGTTGGTTAAAAGTTAAGTTCTATGTTGGTTAAAAGTTAAGTTTTAATTTGGTTAAAAGTTAAGTCCTTGTTGGTTAAAAGTTAAGTCCTTGTTGGTTAAAAGTAACG
Source organism: Megaustenia siamemsis (assembly GCA_032433765.1). NCBI lineage: Eukaryota > Metazoa > Mollusca > Gastropoda > Stylommatophora > Ariophantidae > Megaustenia > Megaustenia siamemsis. Next base: position 25,682,562 of record JAVIAB010000050.1, read on the forward strand.
TCCCTGGCTAGTTAAAAGTAAAGTCCTTGGTTAGTTAAAAGTAAAATAGCTGCTTAGTTAAAAATAAAGTCAAAAATAAAAAAAGGTATGTAAGAAGCTTTACGTGACAAGTGGACGACACAGACTAAACAACGTTTCGGCTCAATAGGCCTTCATCAGGAACAAACAATAAAAACACACACACACAAATTAATAACGAAACAACCAAAACAAAAACAATCGAAATGTGTTAAAGAAAACAACAACAAAAAGTAAAACTATCCTGTCAAATCCAAAATAAAATCGTAACCAAGTGCGGCTGTCGTGAACGTCGAAAATCGTGCGAAAAAGTGCGTAAATGTAAACAGAACCAGAGGAGTAAACACAAGGGTCAGTGTGCAAACACAAAGGAGAAAGAATCGAATAGTTATATTTACGCACTTTTTCGCACGATTTTCGACGTTCACGACAGCCGCACTTGGTTACGATTTTATTTTGGATTTGACAGGATAGTTTTACTTTTTGTTGTTGTTTTCTTTAACACATTTCGATTGTTTTTGTTTTGGTTGTTTCGTTATTAATTTGTGTGTGTGTGTTTTTATTGTTTGTTCCTGATGAAGGCCTATTGAGCCGAAACGTTGTTTAGTCTGTGTCGTCCACTTGTCACGTAAAGCTTCTTACATACCTTTTTTTATTTTTTAATTTTTCCTCATATTCAGCTTTACTGCAGCTTCGCATTTTTATGCCTTAACCCTTTAAAAATAAAGTCCCTGGTTAGTTAAAAGTAAAGTCCCCGGTTAGTTAAAAGTTAAGTTCAGGAAAACACTTACTTCTGCGTCCGTCAAAGTTTTCATTTTTCGCTTCTCGCGGCATTTCTTGGCTGCTCTTCTGTTCTGAGCTTTCCGTCGCTCGCGTTTAGCTTTCTCCTCCTCCGTCAGCTGAGGAAGATTGGAGAGCCTGATCGTTACTTGAGAGTTTAAGAGTAGGACAGATTAACAGGGGTTGGGGGGGGTATAGGGTTGCATTATATGAAGCAGAATGGAGAAGGGAAGGAGTGATGTACAAGTACAAAAAAAAGTAAAGAGCCCCCCCCCCCCCCTCTCACGTCAAGTGGCGTATAGGGAATATGGTGTTAGTAACCATAAATTTTACAGACCTTCAGCACATGATGTTTGGGGTAAAGTGGTCGGTATTACGCCCATGCCGCTATATTTTTCCTGGAAAAATCCGGTACCCATTTAAGGCTGGGTGAACCCGGAAGCCGTCGGTTGGGATCGAACTCTACCTCTTGTCCTTTGTGGTCGTGATGTACAAGGGAGACAAAGAATTTGAGGAGGCATGAGGACATCGTCATCACACGAGGTGTACTTGACATTTGTACAAAATTATGAGATTAGAACAAACGGCACGAGGATGAATTGAGGGCTTAATCACACGAGTATGATTTACAGTTTTAGGAGATTATAACAGTAGGATACACGACACGAGGGCAACATGTCACTAGGAAAACATGACAGTTTTACAAGATTATAAACATATAACAGCCAACACGAGAGGGTATGAGGGCATAGCCCCACGGGATAAGCTGAAAATGTACAGCGATTAAAAGACAACAGAATCACATAACACGGACATTAACTGACATCAAAACAAAAAATGTGAGAGAAAGGAAAAAAATAATAAAATTACACATTTTAAACAAAGGAATACAAGCTAATAAAATAACTACATCGAAATATATATTTACACGCAATTACTTACATATACACACAAAAACAAATACATACGTACATAAACAAATGAAATATATATTTTCCATTAATGCAATTGTGACAGAAAGATCCCAACACACATGCCCGTTTAAGAAATATCTCAACAAACATGAATGTGACAGAAAGATCTCAACAAACATGAATGTGACAGAAATATCTCAACAAACGTGAATGTCACAGAAAGATCTCAACAAACATGAATGTCACAGAAATATATCGACAAACATGAATGTGACAGAAAGATCTCACCAACTTGAATGTGACAGAAAGATCTCAACAAACATGAATGTGACAGAAAGATCTCAACAAACATGAATGTGACAGAAATATCTCAACAAACATGAATGTGACAGAAGATCTCACCAACATGAATGTGACAGAAAGATCTCAACATCTGACAGAAAGACTGTCACAAAACTTGGACGTCAAAAGTAAATCGCAAGAAATAAAATAGTATTTTGACTGAAAGACAATGAACAACAACTGACAACACAACGACAACAGCAGAGTCTACAGAGTTCTCATGTGTGTGATATATAACAACATAGTCTACATTCTAAAAAAAATAAAGTTAGCAGAATAAAGGTAATCAAGAATGTAACAGAAGTTGACAAGACATGAGCATGAATGTGACAGTAGGAAAGTAAGTAAAGGTTCCCTTTACGCCTTGCTAGGCGTAAAGGGGAATTTGGTGTTAGTGACCATGTTTTTCATTAACCACGGCACATTTTTGGGTGATATGGTCGGTATCAAGCCAGGCGGCCTTTACTTCCCAGAAAAATCTCTGGTGCCCATTTTTCTAGAGGCTGGGTGAACCACGGACCCTCGTCAGTCCGAAAAAAAATCCGCCACTGCTGGGGATCGAAGATGGACCCTACTGGCCAGGAAGCGAGCACACTAACCACTCAGCCACCGAGGCTGACAGTAGGTAGCAGTAACATTATGGTGGTGAAACATGTGCTATGTGACCGTAAAAAAAAAAAGTACAGTACAGTCACGCCAAGAGGCGTATAAGGAAATATGTTGTTAGTGACCCTATATTCTACAGACTTCAGCACATTTTTTTGGGGTAATGTGGTCGGTATTACGCCCGTGCTGATTTACTTCCCAGAAAAAAATCCGGTACCCATTTAAGGCTGGGTGAACCCGGAAGCCGTCGGTTTGGATCGAACCCTACCCCTTGTCCGTTGTAGTCCAGTTCACTAACCACTGAGCTATCGCGGCTCCCGCTATGTGACAGTAGGTAGCAGTAACATTATGGTGGTGCTGAAACATGAGCTATGTGACAGTAGGTAGCAGTAACATTATGTTGGTGAAACATGAGCTATGTGACAGTAGGTAGCAGTAACATTATGGTGGTGAAACATGAGCTATATGACAGTAGGTAGCAGTAACATTATGTTGGTGAAACATGAGCTATGTGACAGTAGGTAGCAGTAACATTATGGTGGTGCAATATGATCTATGTGACAGTAAGTAGCAGTAACACTATGATGGTGGTGCAACATGAGCTATGTGACAGTAGGTAGCAGTAACATTATGGTGGTGGTGAAACATGAGCTAAGTGACAGTAGGTAGCAGTAGCATTATGGTGGTGGTGAAACATGAGCTATGTGACAGTAGGTAGCAGTAACATTATGGTTGTGGTGGTGAAACATGAGCTATGTGACAGTAGGTAGCATTAACATTATGATGGTGGTGAAACATGAGCTATGTGACAGTAGGTAGCAGTAACATTATGGTGGTGGTGGTGAAACATGAGCTATGTGACAGTAGGTAGCAGCAACATTATGATTGTGGTGCAACATGAGCTATGTGACAATAAGTAGCAGTAACATTATGGTGGTAGTGAAACATGAGCTATGTGACAGTAGGTAGCAGTAACATTATGGTGGTGGTGGTGCAACATGAGCTATGTGACAGCAGGTAGCAGTAACATTATGGTGGTGAAACATGAGCTATGTGACAGTAGGTAGCAGTAAATTTATGGTGGTGGTGAAAGATGAGCTATGTGACAGTAGGTAGCAGCAACATTATGGTGTTGGTGAAACATGAGCTATATGACAGTAGGTAGCAGTAACATTATGGTGGTGGTGAAACATGAACTATGTGACAGTAGGTAGCAGCAACATAATGGTGTTGGTGAAACATGAGCTATATGACAGTAGGTAGCAGTAACATTATGGTGGTGGTGAAACATGAGCTATATGACAGTAGGTAGCAGCAACATTATCGTGGTGGTGAAACATGAGCTATGTAGCAGTAACATTATGATGGTGGTTGGTGAAACATGAGCTATATGACAATAAGTAGCAGTAACATTATGGTGGTAGTGAAACATGAGCTATGTGACAGTTAGTAGCAGTAACATTATGGTTGTGGTGGTGAAACATGAGCTATGTGACAGTAGGTAGCAGTAACATTATGGTGGTGCAACATGAGCTATGTGACAGTAGCAGTAACAGTACGGTGGTGCAACATAAGCTATGTGACAGTAGCAGTAACATTATGGTGGTGCATCATGAGCTATGTGACAGTAGCAGTAACATTGTGATGGAGGTGCAACATGAGCTATATGACAGTAGCAGTAACATTATGGTGGTGCAACATTATCTATGTGACAGTAGGTAGTAGTAACATTATGGTGGTGCAACATGAGCTATGTGACAGTAGGTAGCAGTAACATTATTGTGGTGGTGCAACATGAGATATGTGACAGTAGGTAGCAGTAACATTTTGATGGTGGTGCAACATGAGCTATGTGACAGTAGGTAGCAGTAACATTATTGTGGGGTTGCAACATGAGCTATGTGACAGTAGGTAGCAGTAACATTATTGTGGTGGTGCAACATGAGCTATGTGACAGTAAGTAGCAGTAACATTATGGTGGTGATGCAACATGAGCTATGTGGCAGTAGGTAGCAGTAACATTATGGTGGTGCAACATGAGCTATGTGACAGTAGGTAGCAGTAACATTATTGTGGTGGTGCAACATGAGCTATGTGACAGTTGGTAACAGTAACATTATGGTGGTGATGCAACATGAGCTATGTGACAGTAGGTAGCAGTAACATTATGGTGGTGCAACATGAGCTATGTGACAGTAGGTAGCAGTAACATTATGGTGGTGCAACATGAGCTATGTGACAGTAGGTAGCAGTAACATTATGGCGGTGCAACATGAGCTATGTGGCAGTAGGTAGCATTAACATTATGGTGGTGCAACATGAGCTATGTGGCAGTATGTAGCAGTAAGATTTACTTTTGACTTTATGTACAATTTCCGTGTTTTTAAAATGAACGAATGTGTCAGTTAATTGTAGACTAAACATAAATCTGCCACTAACAATATCATGAGATCGTTAAAAATTGTGATATAATGAAACGATGTCAATAATATAATCAACAAAGCAGGAAGTACCTCGTAGCTTCTCGGTTCTCCAGGATTTATCTCAATCTCAGGCTCCCCCTTCTGAAGCCTTTTACTCAGAATGCGCAGGCGTAGCTCCTCCTTCAAGAGAGGGGTGATCTGATTGGTTCTCTCCATCTCCTGCCGGGCTTTCTCCAGCCTTGGGTCTGGAGTGATGACGGTGAAGGCGCTGCTGGGTAGGTTGGCGCTGAGCATCTCCATGGTTGTGTCATCGAAGTATTCTGCGCTGTCGGTGGAAGCCATGTCGGCATGAACGACCGGAAGTCAGCCTGTGGGTTTCATTTTTGTGTGTGTGGTGGAGTGAAAAAGGGGGGGGGAAGAAACAAGTTAGCAAAATTAATTTGTTTTAGTTTATCATCATCAAGTGCCGGGCCTGCTGGGGTAGGTGATCATCTCTCTCCACAACTTTCGATCACGACAGTTATTTATCATTTCTGTTGTTGACCTTCTGCCAAGCAATTCTTTTAAGCTGTCTGGTATCTTTTCTCTTTGCTTTCCTCCATCTCTTCGTCCCTCAATTTTTCCAGTTGTTACAATATATTCCAGGTGTTCTCTTCTCATTACATGGCAAAAAATAATGATTGTTTCTTCCTAATATTAAAAATTAGTTCTCCTTTTGCTTTGGCCTCTTTCAGAACATTTTAATTAATTACTCTTCTTAGCTGTCCATGGTACTCTCAACATTCTTTTTTTGCCTTCACTCGACATCTACCCCTCTTCGTCATCCTACCTTAAAAGGACATAAAGTAGGGGTAGAAGTGATATGTCGCTACTTTACGATATAATTACGACATAGTTACGACATAATAATTATCTCAATCTTTCGGCACAGGACTCTTAGGCGTAACATTTTTGGTGGTGGAGAGATGAGGGGGGATGTATTCCCTATTTGATTCCTAATCGCTCGGTCAGACTGGCTGATCCGCTTCCGGTCGCAATGCTGGGAGATAGAGGAGGATCAGCTCTGTTTTCCACCTATCCTAATGCATGCAGTCAACTGTGAGTCACCGCCCACCCAGTTGCTGGTGAGCGGCGTCTTGGTCGCCAGGATACTTTCATGTATGGAACACATGCTGACTCCCGCAACTTTATTGGTGGACACGCCCCTTGTTTGTCCCTACCCACTTATGCTACACTTCAATGCCAATTTTCTAACTGTATTTTGCACGAGATCCAATGACATTTTTGGAGCATGTTAAAGGACACATCAGCCTACAAAAAGTAATCTTAGAAGGGAAAGTAGAAGGTAAAAAGGCAGACAAAACGCACATGGACAAGTAACAAAAGATGGACAAGTCAGCCTATGACAACCTGCACCATCAAAGCAAGAGACAGAGCAGAATGGCGCTCCGTGGTAGCCAACCTTCGATGCGGAGATGGACAAGTCAGCCTATGACAACCTGCACCATCAAAGCAAGAGACAGAGCAGAATGGCGCTCCGTGGTAGCCAACCTTCGGCACTACGATGATTTTCCAACAACGCATCAAGCGAGGAACTAACGAGACGGTTCATGTTAAAACAACTCTAACGACCGGAAAACTAACAAGACGGTTAATGTTAAAACAACTCTAACGACCGGAAAACTAACAAGACGGTTAATGTTAAAACAACTCTAACGACCGGAAAACTAACAAGACGGTTAATGTTAAAACAACTCTAACGACCGGAAAACATGTTACAAACTAGAACAATTATCGCCAGAGCTCAACAACAGAACGTTTGGTAAAATCCTAGCTTAGGAACACAAATTAAAGTGATCTCCCCTTAGTTGGCGTCACAACTACAGTGGTTTTCAAATACTAAAAATGATCTCTATGTTCATCACTAACGCATTTTATTTTATTTTTAATGTTTGGGTTAGGATCTGGGCTGGGGTTATAGTGCCTGCTTGCCTGCCACCCACCCACCCACCAAATCTAATCTATTCTAATCTAATCTAATCTAATCTGATCTGATCTGGTCCTGGTCCTGGTCTGTCTGTCTGTCTGTCTGTCTGTCTGTCTGTCTGTATATCTATTGACCTTTCAGTGTCGTAGCCAGCCCATAGGGAATAGACCCAGATACTCTTTCTCTCACCTAAATTTTTGTTCTAGCAGTTTTCAATCCTTCTAAAGAAATTTGATCAAATCTCGCCATTTGTCTCTGGTCTGTGCAAGCACCTCTATCTCATGAAGGGAGCCGATTGGGCTATGCATAGCTAGGACTATATTACGTTACCGTCGTCATGTTTCTCTTGTCTCTAGGATGAGGTGTCATCTCATGACAGTTTAGAGAAACGTCAAATAAAGTGACATGTCTCTCAAGAGGACGTTACTCTTCCATACTGAAATCATGTAAATCCTTAAAGTAGGGATTTACTGAAATTTCACCTAAAGGATTGGGTGGCTTTAAGTGAAAACAACAATAGAAAATGTGTGAAATAAATGGCAACACAACGAGAGAAGAAAAAGAGTCTAGAAAAAGAATAACACATTTTGATGTGTTTGATATGCAACAACGATCATCAATTGGAGTAGTTAGCCTGAGTGCTGAAAGGGAAAGCCTAAAACACCCTATTGGAGTGACGTTTACAGCTATGGGAGCTACGGATGGCTGACGTCATTCTACCTACAACCACCACTGCACGCCAAAGTAGAAAACGTCATGCGTGTTGGGCCAACCCTGACCCATTGACACGGACATGGCGATGGGGCAACAAAAGAAGATGTAAAAGGCGACCATGAAGCAACTATAATATATTTATAGACAGCTAAGAAGAGTAATGAAGAGGTTCTGAGAGAGGTCAAAGCAAAAAGAAAGCTAATTTCCAATATTAGGAAGAAACAATCATCATTGTTTGGCCATGTAATGAGAAGAGAACAACTGGAATATATTGTAACAACTGGAAAAATTGAGGGACGAAGAGATAGAGGGAAGTAAAGAGAAAAAATATCAGACAGCTTAAGAGAAGGGCTTGGCAGAAGGTCAACAACAAAAATGATAAATAGCTGCCGAGATCGAAAGTTGTGAAGAGGCATGAACACCTATGCCAGCAGGCCCGGCACTTGATGATGATGATATAAATATATATATATATATATACATTTCTTCTACTTAAGAATCATTCTGTATGGTGCAGAAACATGGACATTAGACAAGAAAATAGAACAGAAAATTGAAGCCTTTGAAATGTGGATTTATAGAAGAATAGGTAGAATTGGATGGCAATAAATGAAAACAAATGATGAAGTTTTAAAACAACTAAAAAATATAAAGAGAACTACTAAATACAATTAAGATAAGACAAATGAAATTTTTGGGGCACGTTAAATGACACAACAGCCTACTAAAAGTAATATTGGAAGGGAAAATACAAGGTAAAAGAGGCAGAGGCAGACCAAGACTAACATGGATGAGTAACATCAAAAGATGGACAAATGAATCTATGACAACCTGCACCATCAAAGCAAGAAACAGAGTGGAATGGCGATCCATGGTAGCCAACCTTCGTTGCGGAGACGGCACTCGATGATGATTACTGAAGAACAATCATTATTTCGACAACACAACAGGAAAGATCAACTTTCTACATCACGATGTTAAATATGGCTAAGAAGGTCGTCGGCAGCAAGCCCTTGACACAACAATAGAAATATGTCACTGCGATCACACTCTATCGTAACTCGGCCATTAACCACAAATAGACTGCCACCACACAACACAATATTAATGATAACTTCATCTTGCCAAGCAACAGTTTTATTGATATGAAAAAAGATTTCTCGACACCACAGGCAAACTCAACAGCTTCATACTACAACGATAAACATAACTGATATCTCAACTTTTGACTTCACGACAATTACATTAATAATAATCCACAACATCATAACACAACCAAAACACTCTTGTTAACAGTAATATCCCACAAGAACATTAGACAAACTTAACACTAATATTAACAACAATAATCAACAACACCATAATACAAACATAACACTAATGTTAACAATAATAAACAACACCATAATACAAATATAACACTAATGTTAACAACACCATAATACAAATATAACACCAATGTTAACAATAATAATCAACAACACCGTAATACAAATATAACACTAATGTTAACAGTAATAACCCGCAAAACCATAACACAAACACAACATCAATGTTAATTACTAACTAAAACACCCGCCACTATAATATTCACATTAACAGCTGAAACTGTGTACCTCACATACACTAAATGACACAAACAATCAAATATGTTTTGGGAAATGTTTGAAGATAGTGAGAAGATTGTCACGATTGGGAAATTCCAAGAATTCACTTGCAATCAAACATTTCAGATCTATTTTAAGAAATTAGGAAATAGTATTTCAAATATTGTTTCGGTTATTTTACAATCTTGGCTCGCAGATTACTCGTTCGGCTCAGATTATCGGACTTTATGTACGAAGCAAATAATGTTGATATAGAAAACACATCAACATCATTGAGCGCCGTCTCCGCATCGAAGGTTGGCTACCATGGAGCGCCGTTCTGCTTTGTCTCTTGCTTTGATAGTGCAGGTTGTCATAGGTTGACTTGTCCGTCATTTGATGTTAATCGTTCATGTTAGTCTTGGTCTGTCTCTTTTACCTTGTAATTTCCTTTCCAAGACTACTTTTGGTACACTGTTGTTACTCTTAAAATGGCCAAAAAAAGCTAATTTCTGAATTATGTTAGAATTAGGTTTAGTAGTTCTCTTTTCATATTTAGTTGTTTTAAGACTTCATCGTTTGTTTTTTGCCCCCCCCCCCCCCCCCACCCATCCAATTCATTCTATTCTTCTATATATCCAGATTTCAAAGGCTTCAAATTTCTGTTCTGTTTTCTTGTCTAATGTCCATGTTTCTCCACCATACAGGAATATTGAGAATATGTAATATTTTGCCATTTTAGTTTTAGCCCTGGAGTTATTTGTTTTAATGTTAGTATATTTTTCATCTTGGATCTGGGTATTATCTTGGATGCAGAAAGAGCAAGAACAGTGAAAGGCTTTTACTCAATATCTGAGTCCTTTTAGTGAAAATTGAATGGCAAGCCAATAGACATAAATCTCATACAAATTTATGCACCAACAGCAGACAGTCTAGAGGAAACAGTTGATCAATTTTATGACGAGTTAAATAAGGCACTTCGTCAATGCAAACCACATGAAAACGCCATAGTTCTAGGGGATCTCAACGTTAAAGTAGGAAAGGAAAGAGTTGAGGAAGTAGTTGGTTATTATGGCTTAGGCGAGAGGAATGAAAGGTGACAAACTTATTGACTGGGCAAGAACAAAACAAATCCCTAGGGGAAAAGACAAAGAGGAAGACCAAGGAATTCTTGGAGAAGACAGATAGAAGCAGAAATGAAGATGACGGGGAAGACATGGAATGATCTTAAAAGAATGGCAAAAAACAGAACGACTTGGAAAGTGTTTGTTGAAGACCTATGCTCTACTGGGAGCTAAAAAAGGTAGAAGAGAAAAAGAACAAACAACATGATGATAGGAAACACCTGGTTTAAGCAACATCCAAGATGTCTGTGGACATGGAAAAGCCCAGGAGACAATGCACGTATCAAATTGATTACATAATGATAAACAATAGATTTAGAAACAATCTGGTGTGTGGGAAAACTAGACCAGGGGCAGATTGCAATAGTGATCATGTACCAGTTGTGGCAAAGCTTAGAGTAAAATTAAAAGCAACAAAATGAGCCTCAGTTAACATCAAGTTAAATTTAGATTTACTCAAATCAGACAAGAAGTTACAAGACAAATATAACATCACAATTCACAACTGGTACAATGAAATAGAGAAGATACAAAGCATTGATGAATAGAGGAAAATGCTAAAAGAATCAATGCAACAAACATCAAAAGAGTTCATACCACCAGTGAGGACAAATTCAAGAAAGAAACGGATGACAGATGACATTTTGTAGCTAATGGATACAAGAAGAAGAAATAAATAAAATAAAGATGACTATAAGAAATTAAATAAAGAAACTGTAATAAAATGCAATGAAGCAAAAGAAGCATGGCTAAAACAGAGATGAAAAGACATTAAAATGCAACAAAAAGGAGACGATAAAGCTATATACAAACAAAATGAAGAATTAACAGGAACAAAAATGCAATCAAAAGCTGGATGTTTAAGATCAAAGCAAGGAGAAATGTTAATTGAACAAGAAAACATAAGGGAATATGGACAGAATACATTAAAGATCTTTATAATGATGAACGAACAGAAGTAAATATTAAGGATAATGGAGAAGGACCAGAAATACTCAAAGAAGAAGTGGAAGATGCCTTGCGCAATATGAAAGCAGAAAAGCTCCTGGACCAGATAATATAACTATAGAAGAGATTGAAACCATGGGTGATTTTGGAATAGTAATAATCAAAAAAATATTGAATGATATCTACACACAGCGGAGATATTGCAGACGACATGCTCAAATCAATATTCATAGCCCTACCAAAGAAATATAGGGCGATAGAATGTGATGATCATCGCACAATAAGCCTTATAAGTCACATGACTAAAATATTACTAAGGATAATCATGCCAAGAGTGCGAAACAAAATCAGTCCAGAAATTAGCGATGAACAGTGTGGTTTTGTTGGAGGTAAAGGAACAAGCAATGCCATATGCATCATAAGATCTTTAGTAGAAAGAGCAATAGAAGTGAAAACAGATCTATACCTATGTTTCATAGATTATACCAAAGCATTTGACAAAGTAAAGCACCAAGAAATAATCAAAATTTTAGAAAGCATAAATGTAGACAGCAAAGATCTAAAAATAATAAATAGCATGTACTGGCAATAGACAGCTTCTATAAGAACTGAAATCAAATGGGAATGTTTCAGCAAATAAAACAGGGTGTTAGGCAAGGTTGTGTGCTGTCACCAGATTTGTTTAATATGTATAGTAAGATTATTTTAAGATCCATAAGGGACATGCCTGGAATAACAATCGTAGGTCATAATATAAATAATCTAAGGTATGCTGATGATACAGTCTTAATCGCTAAGAGTGAAAATGAGTTACAAGAAATGTTAGACATTATAGTGAAAGAAAACAAAAATAAAGGACTCAGCCTTAATAGCAAAAAGACAGAGGTAATGGTAACAACAAAGAAAAAGTCATCACCTCAGTACAAAATAAAGACAAGTGGAACAATATTAAAACAGGTAAATGAATTTAAATATTTGGGAACTTTGTTAACCTCAGACGGAAGATGTACAAAAGAGGTGAGATGCAGAATGGCTCAGGCAAAAGCAGCTTTCCAAAAAAATGAAGAAGATACTATACAATCCATTTTTGATAATAGAAACAAGAAAAAGAGCTCTTAAATGTTATATAGAGCCAGTCTTAACATATGGATGTGAATCATGGACAATAGGACTACAGACAAAGAAATCACTGGAGTCTGTAGAAATATGGTTTTACAGAAGAATGTTGAGATTACCATGGACAGCTAAGAAAAATAATGAAAACGTTCTGAAAGAGGCCAAATAAAAAGAGAGCTAATTTCCAATATTAGGAAGAAACAATCATCATTTTTTGGCCATGTAATGAGAAGAGAACGGCTGGAATTTATTTTAACAACTGGAAAAATTGAAGGACGAAGAGATAGAGGGAAGCAAAGAGAAAGATACCAGATAGCTTAAAAGAATGGTTTGCCAGAAAGTCAATAACAGAAATGATAACTATCGAGATTGAAAGTTGTGGAGAGACATGATCACCTATGCCAGCAGGCCCGGTACTTGATTATGAAGATATTTTTCATCACATTAAAATTACTTTTTGCCATTCCAATTCTTTTGTTTATTTCAGTTGTACATTTTCCATCACTGGTTATAGTATGTCCAAGGTAGTTGAAGTTCTGAACTGTCTCCAGGTCTGTTCCTTCAATTTTGATATCCACTTGTGGGTTTTGAATATTTTCTTTGTTTATCATCATAGTTTTAGTTTCTTTTTGATATTCATATCTAATCCATATTTTTTGCTTGTCATGTTTATTTCATTGTTGTAGATCTTTAGGATTTTCTACTAGTAATGCAGTATATCAGCATATCTTAGGTTATTGATTATCTTTCCATTAATTTGTAGACCTGGCATCTCTGTGATGTTTTTAAAGATTTGCTCAGTGTATAGATTGAACAGGTTTGGTTATAGGATGCATCCTTGTCTTACTCCACTTTTTATATCACTAGGTGTGATACGAATTAGCAAGCAAAAAGGACAGTTCCAATATATAAAACAAGGAGTCAGACAAGGTTGTGTTCTGTCCCGGATTTGTTTTCACTTTACACCGAAAACCAGCCTTAAATGGGTACCGGAAAGTAAAGCGGCACGGGCGTAATACCGACCACATCATCCAAAAAATTATGTGCCGAAGGTCTGAAAAAATTATGGTCACTAACACCATATTCCCTGTACGCCAATCGGTTTGAGGGCTCTGTACTTTTTTAATTTTTTTTTTTTTTTACTATAGATAGAAGATTGTTCAAGGACATGATCACCTACGTCAACCGGTATAGCACAAGATGATGATGAGGTGTAGAGTTCTCTTTGTTATATTCTACTATATACAAAACTGGGAGGACACAATTCAACATATGAAAAGAGGCAAAGCTCCAGGTCCCGACAATATAACAATCGAAGAGAAAAATGCATCAGGAGAGCTGTGAGTACAAGTCATAACAAAACTACTCAATGACATATATAACACTGGACACATACCTGAAGATCTGCTAAAATCTATCATTGTAGCCATACCGAAGAAGTCAGGCACCAACTGATTGTGAAGACCATCGTACTATTAGTCTCATGAGCCATATGACTAAAATATTACTAAGAATCATCATGAGACGTGTAAGGAACAAAATAAAACCAGAAATAAGCGAGGAACAATGTGGATTTGTGGAAGGAAAGGGCACCAATAATGCAATATACATCTTAAGAACATTGATAGAAAGATCTATAGAGGTAAAGAAAGATCTATATATGTGCTTTATAGACTACATAAAAGCATTTGACAAAGTAAAGCATGTGGAAATAATCAATATGCTTGAGAAATTAAACATTGATGGCAAGAATCTGCTAATCATAAAAAAACATGCACTGGCAACAAACAGTAGCCATACGAATTAACAACCAAACAGGACAATTTCAACTTATAAAACAAGAAGTCAGACAAGTCTGTGTTCTGTCACCGGACTTGTTTTCACTTTACAGCGAATATATTATGAGATCAATAGTAGACAAAAAGGAATTGAAGTCAACGGTCACAACATAAATAATTTGTGATATGCGGATGACACAGTCTTAATAGCAGAGACAGAGAACGAACTACAAGAAATGATAGACATAATAGTAAAAGAAAGCAACAAGAAAGGTCTCAGTCTGAATAGTAAGAAAACAGAAGTAATGGTCTTATCAAAGAAACAATCATCACCAACATGCAGCTTAAAAATAAAAGAGACAAATTTGAAACAAGTGCAACGTGTCAAATTCTTAGGCACAATAATAACATCAGATGGAAGATGCACTACAGAAATAAAAAGTAGAATAGCTCAGGCCAAAATAGCATTTCAGAAAATGAAAAATATCTTATGCAACAAATCTATGCCAATAAAAATGAGAAAGAGAGTTCATCGGTGCTATATAGAACCAATTCTGACCTATGGAAGCGAATCATGGACAGTAGACAAACAAATTAAAAGACGATTAGAGGTCACAAGGATGGGATTTCTCAGAAGAATGTTGAAAGTTCCCTGGACAGCTAAAAAGACCAATGAGGAAGTTCTCAAAGAGGCCAACACAAAAAGGCAGCTCCTAAAAAACATCAGAAAGAAACAATCAACATTTTTTGGGCACATCATGAGAAGAGGAAAGTTGGAATACTTGGTTACAACTGGCAAAATAAAAGGAAAGAGAGATCGCGGACGGCAACGAGAGAAAATACTAGATGGCTTGGTGTCATGGCATAGAAAGCAATCAACAACAGAACTGATACGATGCACTGTAGATAGAAGATTGTGGAGGGACATGATCGCCTATGATGATACAAAACTAGTAACGGTTACTTATAAATACAAAAAACACTTTCTCGTCCCACCTTCATGTTTTATTCAGCTTCGACGGGAGAGTTAAACTGCAGTCTTTCGTCCTCATCTTACGTCACAACCTTCAACCTGAGATGTGTTCACATGACCAACGCACCGTCAACATAATTAGTTCATATGACCAACGCACCGTCAACATAATTAGTTCATATGACCAACGCACCGTCAACATAATTAGTTCATATGACCAACGCACCGTCAACATAATTAGTTCACATGATTAACCTACCATCAACTTAAATAGTTCGCATGATTAACGTACCATCGACTTAATTAGTTCACATGATTAACCTAACATCAACTTAAATAGTTGACATGATTAACCTACCATCATCTTAATTAGTTCACATGATAAACGCACTATCAACTTAATTAGTTCACATGATTAACGCACCATCAACTTAATTAGTTCAATGTTTAACGTACCATCAACTTAATTAGTTCACATGATTAACCTACCATCAACTTAATTAGTTCACATGATTAACCTATCATCATCTTAATTAGTTCACATGATTAACCTACCATCATCTTAATTAGTTCACATGATAAACGCACCATCAAATCAAATAGTTCACATGATAAACGCACCATCAACTTAAATAGTTCACATGATTAACCTACCATCATCTTAATTAGATCACAAGATTAACCTACCATCATCTTATTTAGTTCACATGATAAACGCACCATCAACTTAAATAGTTCACATGATTAAACTACCATCAACTTAAATAGTTCACATGATTAACCTACCATCATCTTAATTAGTTCTCATGATTAACGCACCATCAACTTAATTAGTTCAATGTTTAACGTACCATCAACTTAATTAGTTCACATGATTAACCTACCATCAACTTAATTAGTTCACATGATTAACCTATCATCATCTTAATTAGCTCACATGATTAACCTACCATCATCTTAATTAGTTCACATGATAAACGCACCATCAAATCAAATAGTTCACATGATTAACCTACCATCATTTTAATTAGTTCACATGATTAACTTACCATCATCTTAATTAGTTCACATGATTAACTTACCATCATCTTAATTAGTTCACATGATTAACCTACCATCATCTTAATTAGTTCACATGATTAACCTACCATCATCTTAATTAGTTCACATGATTAACCTACCATCATCTTAATTAGTTCACATGATTAACCTACCATCATCTCAATTAGTTCACATGATTAAAGTACCATCAACTTAATTAGTTCACATGATTAACCTACCATCATCTTAATTAGTTCACATGATTAACCTACCATCATCTTAATTAGTTCACATGATTAACCTACCATCATCTTAATTAGTTCACATGATAAACGCACCATCAACTTAAATAGTTCACATGATTAACCTACCATCATCTTAATTAGATCACAAGATTAACCTACCATCATCTTATTTAGTTCACATGATAAACGCACCATCAACTTAAATAGTTCACATGATTAAACTACCATCAACTAAAATAGTTCACATGATTAACCTACCATCATCTTAATTAGTTCTCATGATTAACGCACCATCAACTTAATTTGTTCAATGTTTAACGTACCATCAACTTAATTAGTTCACATGATTAACCTACTATCAACTTAATTAGTTCACATGATTAAGCTACCATTAACTTAATTAGTTCACATGATTAACGTACCATCAACTTAATTAGTTCATATGATTAACGTACCATCAACTTAATTAGTTCACATGATTAATCTACCATCAACTTAATTAGTTCACATGATTAACCTATCATCAACTTCATTAGTTCACACGATTAACTTACCATCATCTTAATTAGTTCACACGATTAACTTACCATCAACTTAATTAGTTCACATGATTAACCTACCATCAACTCAATTAGTTCACACGATTAACCTACCATCAACTTAATTAGTTCACATGATTAACGTACCATAAACTTAATTAGTTCACACGATTAACGTACCATCAACTTAATTAGTTCACATGATTAACCTACCATCAACTTAATTAGTTCACATGATTAACCTATCGTCAACTTAATTAGTTCACACGATTAACTTACCGTCAACTTAATTAGTTCACACGATTAACTTACCATCAACTTAATTAGTTCACATGATTAACGTACCATCAACTTAATTAGTTCACATGATTAAAATACCATCAACTTAATTAGTTCACATGATTAACCTACCATCAACTTAATTAGTTCACATGATTAACGTACCATCAATTTATATTAGTAAAAGTATACTATATATCAGCAAACGATTTCAACAATATTAGTTATATAATATATATATTATGTTATATATTAGTTCTGTCGCAGACTCTGGCAGTCTGTTGACCTCATCTAAATCATGACCATTTATTTATCAACCTAGCTCACGATGTTTGTGTAATAGATAGAGTTCATCGCCGCAATTCTCTTAGTCCACACAGATAGTCAACGTTGTTCGCTGGCCCACATAATTAGTCAGCATTGTCCGCTAGACCACACAATTAGTCAGCATTGTCCGCTAGACCACACAATTAGTTAACGTTGTCCACTAGTCCACACAATTAGCCAGCGTTGTCCGCTAGTCCACACAATTAGTCAGCGTTGTCCGCTAGCCCACACAATTAGTCAGCATTGTCCGCTAGACCACAAAATTAGTCAACGTTGTCCACTAGTCCACACAATTAGTCAGCGTTGTCCGCTAGCTCACACAATTAGTCAGCATTGTCCGCTAGACCACACAATTAGTCAGCATTGTCCGCTAGCCGACACAATTAGTCAGCATTGTCCGCTAGCCAACATAATTAGTCAGCATTGTCCGCTAGCCAACACAATTAGTCAGCATTGTCCGCTAGACCACACAATTAGTTAACGTTGTCCACTAGTCCACTCAATTAGCCAACGTTATCACTAGTCCACACAATTAGTCAACGTTGTCCACTAGTCCACACAATTAGTCAACGTTGTCCACTAGTCCACACAATTACTCAACGTTGTCCACTTGTCCACACAATTAGTCAACGTTATCCACTAGTCCACACAATTAGTCAACGTTGACCGCTAGTCCACACAATTAGTCAACGTTGTTCGCTGGACCACACTATTAGTCAACGTTGTTCGCTGGACCACACAATTAGTCAACGTTGTTAGCTGGACCACACAATTAGTCAACGTTGTCCGCTGGACCACACAATTAGTCAACGTTGTTAGCTGGACCACACAATTAGTCAACGTTGTCCGCTGGACCACACAATTAGTCAACGTTGTCCGCTGGACCACACAATTAGTCAACGTTGTCCGCTGGACCACACAATTAGTCAACGTTGTCCACTGGACCACACAATTAGTCAACGTTGTTCGCTGGACCACATAATTAGTCAACGTTGTCCGCTAGTCCACACAATTAGTCAACGTTGTTCGCTGGACCACACAATTATTCAACGTTGTTAGCTGGACCACACAATTAGTTAACGTTCTTCGCTGGACCACACAATTAGTCAACGTTGTCCGCTGGACCACACAATTATTCAACGTTGTCCGCTGGACCACACAAATAGTCAACGTTGTTCGCTGGACCACATAATTAGTCAACGTTGTCCGCTAGTCCACACAATTAGTCAACGTTGTTCGCTGGACCACACAATTAGTCAACGTTGTTAGCTGGACCACACAATTAGTCAACGTTGTTCGCTGGACCACACAATTAGTCAACGTTGTTCGCTGGACCACACAATTTGTCAACGTTGTTAGCTGGACCACACAATTTGTCAACGTTGTTCGCTGGACCACACAATTTGTCAACGTTGTTAGCTGGACCACACAAATTGTCAACGTTGTTAGCTGGACCACACAATTAGTCAACGTTGTTAGCTTGACCACACAATTAGTCAACGTTGTTAGCTGGACCACACAATTAGTCAACGTTGTTCGCTGGACCACACAATTAGTCAACGTTGTTCGCTGGACCACACAATTAGTCAACGTTGTCCGCTGGACCACACAATTAGTCAACGTTGTCTGCTGGACCACACAATTAGTCAACGTTGTCCGCTGGACCACACAATTAGTCAACGTTGTCCGCTAGTCCACACAATTAGTCAACGTTGTTCGCTGGACCACACAATTAGTCAACGTTGTTAGCTGGACCACACAATTAGTTAACGTTCTTCGCTGGACCACACAATTACTCAACGTTGTTAGCTGGACCACACAATTTGTCAACGTTGTTAGCTGGACCACACAATTTGTCAACGTTGTTAGCTGGACCACACAATTAGTCAACGTTGTCCGCTAGTCCACACAATTAGTCAACGTTGTTAGCTGGACCACACAATTAGTCAACGTTGTTAGCTGGACCACACAATTAGTCAACGTTGTTAGCTAGACCACACAATTTGTCAACGTTGTTAGCTAGACCACACAATTTGTCAACGTTGTTAGCTAGACCACACAATTAGTCAACGTTGTTAGCTAGACCACACAATTTGTCAACGTTGTTAGCTAGACCACACAATTAGTCAACGTTGTTAGCTAGTCCACACAATTAGTCAACGTTGTTAGCTAGACCACACAATTAGTCAACGTTGTTAGCTGGACCGCACAATTAGTCAACGTTGTTAGCTGGACCACACAATTAGTCAACGTTGTCCGCTAGTCCACTCAATTAGTCAACGTTGTTAGCTGGACCACACAATTAGTCAACGTTGTCCGCTGGACCACACAATTTGTCAACGTTGTTAGCTGGACCACACAATTAGTCAACGTTGTTAGCTGGACCACACAATTTGTCAACGTTGTTAGCTGGACCACACAATTAGTCAACGTTGTCCGCTAGTCCACACAATTAGTCAACGTTGTTAGCTGGACCACACAATTAGTCAACGTTTTTAGCTAGACCACACAATTAGTCAACGTTGTTAGCTGGACCACACAATTTGTCAACGTTGTTAGCTAGACCACACAATTTGTCAACGTTGTTAGCTAGACCACACAATTAGTCAACGTTGTCCGCTGGACCACACAAATAGTCAACGTTGTTCGCTGGACCACATAATTAGTCAACGTTGTCCGCTAGTCCACACAATTAGTCAACGTTGTTCGCTGGACCACACAATTAGTCAACGTTGTTAGCTGGACCACACAATTAGTCAACGTTGTTCGCTGGACCACACAATTAGTCAACGTTGTTCGCTGGACCACACAATTTGTCAACGTTGTTAGCTGGACCACACAATTTGTCAACGTTGTTCGCTGGACCACACAATTTGTCAACGTTGTTCGCTGGACCACACAAATTGTCAACGTTGTTAGCTGGACCACACAATTAGTCAACGTTGTTAGCTTGACCACACAATTAGTCAACGTTGTTAGCTGGACCACACAATTAGTCAACGTTGTTCGCTGGACCACACAATTAGTCAACGTTGTCCGCTGGACCACACAATTAGTCAACGTTGTCTGCTGGACCACACAATTAGTCAACGTTGTCCGCTGGACCACACAATTAGTCAACGTTGTCCGCTAGTCCACACAATTAGTCAACGTTGTTCGCTGGACCACACAATTAGTCAACGTTGTTAGCTTGACCACACAATTAGTTAACGTTCTTCGCTGGACCACACAATTACTCAACGTTGTTAGCTGGACCACACAATTAGTCAACGTTGTTAGCTGGACCACACAATTTGTCAACGTTGTTAGCTGGACCACACAATTAGTCAACGTTGTCCGCTAGTCCACACAATTAGTCAACGTTGTTAGCTGGACCACACAATTAGTCAACGTTGTTAGCTGGACCACACAATTAGTCAACGTTGTTAGCTAGACCACACAATTTGTCAACGTTGTTAGCTAGACCACACAATTTGTCAACGTTGTTAGCTAGACCACACAATTAGTCAACGTTGTTAGCTAGACCACACAATTTGTCAACGTTGTTAGCTAGACCACACAATTAGTCAACGTTGTTAGCTAGTCCACACAATTAGTCAACGTTGTTAGCTAGACCACACAATTAGTCAACGTTGTTAGCTGGACCACACAATTAGTCAACGTTGTTAGCTGGACCACACAATTAGTCAACGTTGTCCGCTAGTCCACTCAATTAGTCAACGTTGTTAGCTGGACCACACAATTAGTCAACGTTGTCCGCTGGACCACACAATTTGTCAACGTTGTTAGCTGGACCACACAATTAGTCAACGTTGTTAGCTGGACCACACAATTTGTCAACGTTGTTAGCTGGACCACACAATTAGTCAACGTTGTCCGCTAGTCCACACAATTAGTCAACGTTGTTAGCTGGACCACACAATTAGTCAACGTTTTTAGCTAGACCACACAATTAGTCAACGTTGTTAGCTGGACCACACAATTTGTCAACGTTGTTAGCTAGACCACACAATTTGTCAACGTTGTTAGCTAGACCACACAATTTGTCAACGTTGTTAGCTAGACCACACAATTAGTCAACGTTGTTAGCTAGACCACACAATTAGTCAACGTTGTTAGCTGGACCACACAATTTGTCAACGTTGTTAGCTGGACCACACAATTAGTCAAAGTTGTCCGCTAGTCCACACAATTAGTCAACATTGTCCGCTAGTCCACACAATTAGTCAACGTTGACCGCTAGACCACATAATTAGTCAACGTTGTTAGCTGGACCACACAATTAGTCAACGTTGTCCGCTAGTCCACACAATTAGTCAACGTTGTCCGCTAGTCCACACAATTAGTCAACTTTGTCCGCTAGACATCACAATTAGTCAACGTTGTCCACTAGTCTACACAATGAGTCAACGTTGTCCACTGGTCCACACAATCAGTCAAAATTACCCGGAATCTGTCCTGCAATCTGTCTTTAAACGTGTTCTCCGTATTACCCGCACTCACCCCTGCTCTTACTCCTACGACGCACCCCTCCCCTAACAGAACCCCCACCTACTACCCACACAACTAGACTGCTCTCCGGGTCTTGAAACAACACCCACTTATGCCGCACTCAGACCCCACCACTATCCTATTCTCTGGACTCCCTCCTCCCTTTAAGATGGCTTTTAAGCTTGACAGGAACTTGTGGGGCGCAACCCATGTCAAGGCTGGAGTGACACATCCCGCAGCGACAGCTCATGTAGTACATGCCCTTTTACACTACAAACTTATCAAGTCCTTTTCCCGTATGGCTCATTTGAGATTCGGGAAAGCTTCACTTATTTATCTAGCAATCTTATATACGCTATTATCTGTCTGCGCTGTCTGCAAACGTATATTGGCCAAACGGGAAGGCGATTAAGAGATCGTGTCCATGAACACCTGTACAACATCGAACGCAATTCCGGCACTCCTGTCTTCTTTCATTTCAGATCACCAGGCCACGATATCCCTGAAGACTTCCGAGATTCTGTAATCGACTTTTGTTTCTCAGATACCCATAGTCCGTTTGCCTTGGAGAACCGACTGAATCTCCATCCAAGGGGGTTAAACTCTGTTCACTCTTTCCTCTAATTACTGATCTCTTCTTTTATTCTCGCATTTCCTGTTTTTCTTCCCCCTTGACACTTCTGTTGTCTATCATTTTTAGGTGACCCTTACTTTTGGTTGGCTCTTGGTTTTTTTGGCCCTCGACAGCCCATCTAGCATATTGACTACTTATTTATTCTATTTTTTTTTTCGTTCGCCAGCTTTGACCTCTGACGAAGTCCCTAGAGACTAGGAACTGAATTTTGCGTGTTAATCAATTTTTCCCTGACAGCCGTGTGCACACCGGTCCCTCGCTGCACAGGCAGATAACTCCAACTTCGGAGAGACGCCTGTCACGCCAACGTACATTGGTCAATATATTCTGTCCGTCGATGAGTAATTGACGTTTCAAGCCGGGCTTCGCTGTTGAGACCAGTATTGGTTGCCGCAGAAAGAAATCCCCGGTGTAGCCGGGATTTGAACCCACAACCTCTCCCTCTCGAGGCCGGCGTCTTGCCTCAAGACCAACCAGCCCCCCCCCCCCCCCCCAACCACTTATTATATGGTATATTGACCATCTTGTAGGTTATATTAGATCGTAACTGCCATTTTAAAATTGTAGTGACAATCACAAAAAGCACAATTGTGTAAGACCTTTTATGTGGAAACCGCTGGCTGAGAGTGACGGTGAAAAGCAACAACGGGAACAGCCCAGAGCTAAACCGTGGCTGCTCGAAACAGTGGAAGTAGAGAGAAAGCTACACAGCACAAAGGTACGTACATACAGTTATGAGAACCATCGATTGTAACCCTATACTACATTCGTTCATCATCTCCGCAACGAAGGTTGGCTACCATGGAGCGCCATTCCGCTCTGTCTCTTGCTTTGATGGTGCAGGTTGTCATGGGCTGGTTTGTCCATCTATTGATGTTACATGTCGTCCATGTTAGTCTTGGTCTGCCTCTGCCTCGTTTACCTTGTATTTTCCCCTCCAAGATAACTTTTAGTAGGCTGTTGTGTCTTTTAACATGGCCCAAAAATCGCATTTGTCTTGTTTGAATTGTGTTTAGTAGTTCTCTCTTCAATTCGCTACCAAGGGATATAACACCGCTTCGTGCGGGCTGTTTTTCTAAATTTTTTTAACAATTTGAAATAAATAAATAAAAAAGTAAGTAAAGAGCCCCGTCACGCCAAGTGGCATTTAGGGAATATGGTGTTAGTGACCATCAATTTTACAGACCTTCGGCACATGATTTTTGGGGTAATGTGGTCGGTATTACGCCAGTGCCGATTTACTTTCCCAGAAAAATATCCGGTACCCATTTAAGGTTGGGTGAACCCGGAAGCCGTCGTTTGGGATCGAACCCTACCTCTTGTCCTTTGTAGCCCAGTTCACATAGCACTGAGCTATCGCGGCTCACAATTTGAAATAACAGTGAGAAAATAAACGAAAATTTATCTAAAACAAATTGTGTCATTTTATCCTGACAATTTCTCAGAAAGTCGGAATAGATGCTAAATAGGAGACTGGCAAAGTTTTAGTGGAAATAATTATGGAAACGTCGATAAAAGCGCTAAATGTGGCTCATGGGTTTATCACGTCGATTACTATATAGTCTCAGCTTCCTGCTACGGGATGTGTTACAAGACACAGATAACACTATGTGAGCATTACCTTTCTCTACAGAATGTGTTACAAGACACAGATAACACTACGTGAGCATTACCTTTCTCTACAGAATGTGTTACAAGACACAGATAACACTATGTGAACATTACCTTTCTCTACAGAATGTGTTACAAGACACAGATAACACTATGTGAACATTACCTTTCTCTATAGAATGTGTTACAAGACACAGATAACACTACGTGAGCATTACCTTTCTCTACAGAATGTGTTACAAGATACAGATAACACTATGTGAACATTACCTTTCTCTACAGAATGTGTTACAAGACACAGATAACACTATGTGAACATTACCTTTCTCTACAGAATGTGTTACAAGACACAGATAACACTATGTGAGCATTACCTTTCTCTACAGCATGTGTTACAAGACACAGATAACACTATGTGAACATTACCTTTCTCTACAGAATGTGTTACCAGAATGTGTTACAAGACACAGATAACACTATGTGAGCATTACCTTTCTCTATAGAATGAGCTACAAGTCACAGATAACACTATGTCAGCATTACCTTTCTCTATAGAATGTGTTACAAGTCACAGATAACACTATGTCAGCATTACATTCCTCTATAGAATGTGTTACAAGACACAGATAACACTATGTGAGCATTACCTTTCTCTACAGAATGAGTTACAAGACACAGATAACACTATGTGAACATTACCTTTCTCTACAGAATGAGTTACAAGACACAGATAACACTATGTGAGCATTACCTTTCTCTACAGAATGAGTTACAAGACACAGATAACACTATGTGAGCATTACCTTTCTCTACAGAATGAGTAACAAGACACAGATAACACTATGTGAACATTACCTTTCTCTACAGAATGTGTTACAAGACACAGATAACACTATGTGAACATTACCTTTCTCTACAGAATGTGTTACAAGACACAGATAACACTATGTGAGCATTACCTTTCTCTACAGAATGTGTTACAAGACACAGATAACACTATGTGAGCATTACCTTTCTCTATAGAATGAGCTACAAGTCACAGATAACACTATGTGAGCATTACCTTTCTCTATAGAATGTGTTACAAGTCACAGATAACACTATGTGAGCATTACATTCCTCTATAGAATGAGCTACAAGTCACAGATAACACTATGTGAGCATTACCTTCCTCTATAGAATGAGCTACAAGTCACAGATAACACTATGTCAGCATTACATTTCTCGCTGACTCATCATTTCATCACTCTAACCTACCTGAACCGAGAAAATAAACAAAGTCCACAATTTGGAGAAGTGAGAACACGCTTCAAACCTGCAGCTAGAATCGAACATCCGCGGCTACTGTGTTCCCCGGCAAGACTAACAGTCATTGTTAACATGCTCGAGCCACGACCAGCCGGTATGTGTACATTAGACTAGTATCTCTATCTACATACAGTAAAGCCTATCTCGGTGTGCTCCACGGAGATACACGCGTGCTAGTGGCACTGACTGTTTGGCAGAGGTCATGTTAACTTACACGACCTGGCGCTGTGCCGACAACCTACACACAAATCTCGTTCAGCGAGCCCGACAGATGATCGAGCCCAAATCAATAAGAGATTTATGTTTTAAAAAAAACGGATATAAAAGCACGCATGTTGAGTTAAACATCAGCCATCACACCAGCCCTTCTATATTAAAAGCAGGCATGTTGAGTTAAACATCAGCCATCACACCAGCCCTTCTATATTAAAAGCAGGCATGTTGAGTTAAACATCAGCCATCACATCAGCCCTTCCACACAAACCCAGTGATTAGTATTTGCTGAGACCACTCAAACCTGTTTCTAATTATATTCCTTCATATTCTCTTCCTCCTCCTCCTCTTCATCTCCCTCCTCTTCATCCTCATATTATCTTAATCTTCCACCTTTTTCTCTTGCTCCTCTTTCTCCCTTTCCTCATCCACCTATTCTTCTCTTCCTCTTCCACCCTTTCCTCTCTCTCTCTTCCTGTTTTCCCCTTATCTTTCCTCATCCACCTATTCTTCTTCTTCCTCTTCCACCCTTTCCTCTCTCTCTTCCTGTTTTCCTCTTATCTTTCCTCATCCACCTATTCTTCTTCTTCCTCTTCCACCCTTTCCTCTCTCTCTTCCTGTTTTCCCCTTATCTTTCCTCATCCACCTATTCTTCTTCTTCCTCTTCCACCCTTTCCTCTCTCTCTTCCTGTTTTCCTCTTATCTTTCCTCATCCACCTATTCCTCTTCTTCCTCTTCCACCCTTTCCTCTCTCTCTTCCTGTTTTCCCCTTATCTTTCCTCATCCACCTATTCTTCTTCTTCCTCTTCCACCTTTTCCTCTCTCTCTTCCTGTTTTCCCCTTATCTTTCCTCATCCACCTATTCTTCTTCTTCCTCTTCCACCCTTTCCTCTCTCTCTTCCTGTTTTCCTCTTATCTTTCCTCATCCACCTATTCTTCTTCTTCCTCTTCCACCCTTTCCTCTCTCTCTCTCTTCCTGTTTTCCTCTTATCTTTCCTCATCCACCTATTCTTCTTCTTCCTCTCTCTCTCTTCCTGTTTTCCTCTTATCTTTCCTCATCCACCTATTCTTCTTCTTCCTCTTCCACCCTTTCCTCTCTCTCTCTTCCTGTTTTCCTCTTATCTTTCCTCATCCACCTATTCTTCCTCTTCCTCTTCCACCCTTTCCTCTCTCTCTTCCTGTTTTCCCCTTATCTTTCCTCATCCACCTATTCTTCTTCTTCATCTTCCTCCTTTTTCATCTTCCTTTTTCTCTTCCCCCTCCTTTTCTTCTTCTTCCTGTTCTCCCTTTGTCAACACCTGACGACTAATTTCTCCCCACCCCTTCCACCATTATCATTGCCTTCCTGTTCATTTTACTTTAGCCTCCTTTAGAAACGTCCTTCTTTTCTCTTATGGGCTCTGCTTATTCTCAATATTAATGTCGACGCCAACATGTTGGTGGCCTCCAACGATTTTCTTGTTTGTTTCCCGACTGTGCATGGTTCACCTTGGTTCACCTTGGCCAAGACGAGTTACATTGCAGTAAAGAACAATATTCCCTTTTTAATGTTAAAAATGATTTGCATAATTTTTTTTTCATATTCTTCGGAATATAGCCTTTGCATGTACTTGTATGGACCTCATTCCTGCTATACATTTACTTTATGAAATTAAAATTGTTCACTTGCATTTGTATTCATAGATCTTCTTTAATATTGTCTAAATGTGTACGCGCATATCCCAGAACCTGATATACGCAATCATCTACCAACACTTGTCTCAAAATATATATTGCCCAAAATCACTAACATAGAATTATGGAAATGTACCAGTCAAATACCAGTGGATAAAAAGATACAGCGAAGACGATGACGCTGGATAGGACACATACTGCGGAAGCCAACTGAGAGTATTACACAACAGGCCCTTTTTTGGAATCCCCAGGGAAAAGACAAAGAGGAAGACCAAAGAATTCTTGGAGAAGACAGATAGAAGCAGAGATGAAGATGATGAGGAAGACATGGAGTGATCTTAAAAGAATGGCAAGAAATAGAACGACTTGGAAAGTGTTTGTTGAAGACCTATGCTCCACGAGGATCTGAAAGGAAGAAGAAGAAGAAGAAGAAGGAGAAGAAGAAGGAGAAGAAGGAGAGGAAGAAGAAGAAGAAGAAGAAACAGGTCGACGCTTAGTGGCTAGAATCCGTGAACACTTGTATCACATCGAACGTGATTTGGCACTCCTGTTTCCTCCCATATCATATCGCCAGGCCATAATACCTCTGATGACTCCCGTGCCACTGGCATCATCTCTTGTTCATCCGATACCCACGGTCGGTTCGCTTTGGTGAACCGACTCATAGCCCGTTTCGGCACCCTCCAACCCAGAGTTTTAAACTCTTTTCACTTTTTTCTTTATTTACTGTTCTCCCCTCCTTTTCTTTCCTGTGTCCTATCCCTACGTTATCTGTATTACCTCTCCTGCTCTTCTTCTTCTTTGCCACCCCTACCTTCTCTACCTGATCCCCTTTTTCATCATACTCTATAGGACACCTTATTTCATCCATCCTCATGAGACCCCCGTTCTCATCTTTCACTGTTTGACTTCTGTTGGTCCAATTAAATCCTACCAGCCCTATTGTCTATTAATTTTATGATCAACCTCTACCTAAATCCTGGCCGTCTCGTGTTGCCATTTCCTCCCGCTATTTTTTAGATCTGTGTTATGTTTTTCTGGCTTTGATTCATTTATTTATTTTGTATAGTTTGTTTGTTAAAACTGACGAAGGCTTTAAACGAAACGCCATAGTTTGCCTTATCTTTCTGTTAGTTTAGCTGATACATACTATTTTATGTTTATTATATACATTCTCTGGGAGCTGCGATAGCTCAGTGGTTAGTGAACTGGACTGCAAAGGACGAGAGGTAAGGGTTCGATCCCAACCGACGGCTTCCGGGGTCACCCAGCTTTAGAAAGTAAAGCAGCACGGGCTTAATATCGACCACATTACTCCAAAAATCATGTGTTGAAGGTCGGTACAATTTATGGTCACTAACACCATATTCCGTACACGCCCCTTGGCGTGATGCGGGCTCTTTACTTTTTTATATACAATCTCTGCAGCTCTACTCACGGTCCCACTTAGTATTTTTGTTTTGTATATTTGACATTTGTGCTTATAAACATTTATATGGTGTCTCATTGACTTTAATTCAATGATGAAAATATTATTAAGAATCATCATGAGACGTATAAGGAACAAAATAAAACAAAAATATGTGAAGAACAATGTGGATTTGTAGAAGGAAAGGGCACCAATAATGCAATATACATCCTGAGAAAATTGATAGAAAGTGCTATCATCATCATCATGTACCATACCGGTTGGCGTAGGCGATCATGTCCTTCCACAATCTTCTATCTACAGTGCATCGTATCAGTTCTGTTGTTGACTTTTTTCCATGCCATGACACCAAGCTATCCAGTATTTTCTCTCTTTGTCGTCCGCGATCTCTCTTTCCTTTTATTTTGCCAGTTGTAACCAAGTATTCCAACTTTCCTCTTCTCATGATGTGCCCGAAAAATGTTGATTGTTTCTTTCTGATGTTTTTAGCTGCCTTTTTGTGTTGGCCTCTTTGAGAACTTCCTCATTGGTCTTTTTAGCTGTCCAGGGAACTTCCAACATTCTTCTGAGAAATCCCATCTCTGTGGTCTTTAATCGTATTTTCATTTTTTTGTCTATTGTCTATATATTCGCTTCCATAGATCAGAATTGTTTCAATATAGCACCGATGAACTCTCTTTCTCATTTATATTGACATAGATTGAAAGTGTTATAGATTTAAAGAAAGATCTATATATTTACTTTATAGATTACACAAAAGCATGTGGGAACAATCAATATGATGGAGAGATTAAACATTGATGGCAAAGATCTGCGAATTCTAAAAAAAAAAACATGTACTGATAACAAACAGCAGCTATAACAATTACCAACCAAAAAGGACAGTTCCAATAAACAAAACAAGGAGTCAGACAAGGCTGTGTTCTGTCGCCGGATTTGTTTTCACTTTACAGCGAAAATATTATGAGATCAATAGCAGACAAAAAACGGAATTGAAGTCAACTGTCACAACATAAATAATTTGCGATATGCGGATGACACAGTCTTAATAGCAGAGACAGAGTATCTCTCTCTCTCTCTCTCTCTCTCTCTCTCTCTCTGCGTTCAGGACTCAATCGGAGTAAGGATCCCAGACTCTCATATGAAGTCAGCTGTCAGGCTAAGTGTGTTGATCGCCCCCACAGACAGAACATCACAATTAGAGTCTGTCAGATCCACTCTGACTGAACACCCGTTAATACGTTGCACTGTGTTCTGCGCCAGTGGCCCAGTGCATCCGATTTCAGCCAGCATTTTATTCGGGTTCGCTTTCCCTAGCCTTTGATTGTCCCCAATCTTCCTGCAAGGCAGCAGATTGTCTTTTCTGTAGGGGGATTCTACCAAAAATGAACCATGTCTAGCACAGAAACACATTAAAGTGTCCATATGCTTGGGCTTGTTGTAGTCGGCAGACTCTTCTGAACGTGGGAATCACAGGTTTCGTTAAACAGTTGTCCGGAGATTTGAGAGTGCAGTCTGACCCATAGAACGTTCTCTTGCCTGTACAGATTCCCGATTGACTGTTGACAGTTGTCGTTGAAACAGTTGTCCGGACATTTGAGAGTACATATGATGTCACAGCCATCAGAACACATCTGTTCGCACTGTAGCCCAAAATTACCATCGGGACAAGTGTCATTACAGGTATGGCCAAGATGTTTACATTGTAGGCATTTTCCAGATTTTTCCTCAAATAAAGGACAGACACTGAGACAAGACCCGGAACAGTCGTGTCCATAGATCCCATGTGAACAGTTGCCGTGACTAGTACCGATGATGACATTGCAACTTTACTACACCCACTACACACTGCACAAAACGACCAAGAATGCTCGTTCAGACAATAGGTGTCTGTAAATGTTTGCACCTCACATACCGTCAGTGCACTGTCGGCCTGCGAAATGGTCGGTGAGAACTCAATCTTAATGTGTGCCATTGACGTTTGTGTTTTGACTACAATAGTGTTCATAGAAACATTAGGGTATGATATATCATTATACTGGAACACTACGCCGCCACTGTCAGAGAAAGCCTTTAGAGTGGCATTCTTTACCCGAATCATAGCGCTAGCTCGATGATAGATTCGAATGATGTGAGTCTTCTGGGGCGTTGCAAAGTTCAGATACCAGTAAACAGAATTGGTTCCACTTCTCAATTGTGTGTGTGTGCAGTCATTGTCATAGAGATTGGTCTTTGTTTTTCTATTAACTGCGGCCTCTGGTCCACATACGTCTCATGTATAACAATCATCAAATTTGTTGGTCTGGTTTGTGTTCTGTTTGAGAGCCAGTTTCCGACCCCCACCAATGTAGATGGAGCAGATATTTGCAACTATCGCCCTTTCAATCCGTAACTTGTTGATCAGACCAGCCCGAGGGCAGAAGGCATCAATCTCGTGCGGACTAACTACAAACCTTGATACATTGTTACATGAGGCAGAACCATTCAGTTTTACCGTGAAACTGTCCGGATATTTTAAGTCATTCGCATAAATCCTAAACCAGGAGCACGGCAAAAATTGATGGGGTCCGAAAATTTTGTGCTGACAACTGTCATTGTTTGGGCATGTCCCTGTAGTTTTGTCACAAACTAAGCCATTATAGCAGTGACATTGTAACGTACAATTTGCCCCAAACCAACCGTCGGCACAAGTAAGGTCATTATCTTCCATGGTTGCTAACGAAGCCAGCGAATAAAGACTTGATCTACAGCGATGGTTAACGAACTGTGTACACACATTTATTATCAAACCCGTGGTTACATTTTTAAAAAATCCGCC
The DNA here is from genome assembly GCA_032433765.1 of Megaustenia siamemsis. Classification (NCBI taxonomy): domain Eukaryota; kingdom Metazoa; phylum Mollusca; class Gastropoda; order Stylommatophora; family Ariophantidae; genus Megaustenia; species Megaustenia siamemsis. The sequence goes on from JAVIAB010000050.1 coordinate 25,714,480, forward strand.
ATCTCACTGTACAACATTGTTTACATGGCTTGGACGCAAGAAGCGTCCATTTTTCAGACAGAGAATGAACTACAAGAAATGATAGACATAATAGTAAAAGAAAGCAACAGGACAGGTTTCAGTCTGAATAGAAAGAAAACAGAAGTTACACACACACACACACATATATATATATAACATACTACTAGTGTATATAAAATTTACTATCAGTTCATGGCTGCTTATATGATTATAGGGCCTTTCCGTACATTGAATACAAGAGATATAACTATTAAAAATGTAAAGAGCCCCCGTCACGCCAAGTGACGTATGGGGAATATGGTGTTAATGACCATACATTGTACAGACCTTCGGCACATGATTTTTGGGGTAATGTGGTCAGTATTACGCCCATGCCGCTTTACTTTCCCAGAAAAAATCCGGCACCCATTTAAGGCTGGGTGAACCCGGAAGCCGTAGATTAGGATCGAACCCTACCTCTTGTCCTTTGTAATCCAGTTCACTAACCACTGAGCTATCGCGACTCCCAAGATATAGCTAATGTCTAAAGTAAATGCTGATATCACGAACAATTTACCAGCATCAAAAATATGTCCGCTTGAATGGCTTGAGAAGTTCTCACACTGACAGGTCTGGCCCAGCAAGCAGATGTTTTAAGTGACAGCTGACGGGGCTATAGATCAAACGTAGCTTAAAATCACCCTGGGACAGCCTGGGGAAAAAAATATGTTGATATTTGAGGAATGTATGTGATTGTTTTTGTTGCAGAAACTAAAGTAAAACTAGTCCTGACGCGTAGGAATCGAAAAGAAGAACAAACTTATACCATCATAACCTATACTATCCCACTCAATCATTCCCTTGACATAAAATCAGTTTAAATGCAGTCAGGAATTTCCCATAACTGCTCCATACATGTCACAGATTCTCCCAAAACAAATTGGTATATTCTGCTGTCAATGTCATAATCCATGCTTGCCCTATTCGATAGCATAGGCGACAATTTCAAATGACTTCCATGGAAAAGAGAGTGGGCATCTACAGCTTCAGTCTAGTTTCCTGGAAAAACACAAATTGAAAACAAACAAAACAAGCGGAACGACTCAGACGACTACGCTAGTCGCTGCAAAAACATGGCGGTATGTACAGCTGTTGCGCAGTGTTGGTGATGGTACTAGCTAGTAAGCACTCCTGCAAGCCATATTCGGCTGTATAGTCGAAGGCAACAGTATGAAACAACATCACGAGACGACAATATGAGACAATATCACGAGGTGACAATATGAGACAACATCACGAGACGACAATATGAGACAACATCACGAGACGACAATATGAGACAACATCACGAGACGACAATATGAGACAACATCACGAGACGACAATATGAGACAACATCACGAGGTGACAATATGAGACAACATCACGAGACGACAATATGAGACAACATCACGAGACGACAATATGAGACAACATCACGAGACGACAATATGAGACAACATCACAAGACGACAATATGAGACAACATCACGAGGTGACAATATGAGACAACATCAAGAGACGACAATATGAGACAACATCACGAGGTGACAATATGAGACAACATCACGAGACGACAATATGAGACAACATCACGAGACGACAATATGAGACAACATCACGAGACGACAATATGAGACAACATCACGAGACGACAATATGAGACAACATCACGAGGTGACAATATGAGACAACATCACGAGACGACAATATGAGACAACATCACGAGACGACAATATGAGACAACATCACGAGACGACAATATGAGACAACATCACGAGACGACAATATGAGACAACATCACGAGGTGACAATATGAGACAACATCACGAGACGACAATATGAGACAACATCACGAGACGACAATATGAGACAACATCACGAGACGACAATATGAGACAACATCACGAGACGACAATATGAGACAACATCACGAGGTGACAATATGAAACAACATCACGAGACGACAATATGAGACAACATCACGAGACGACAATATGAGACAACATCACGAGGTGACAATACGAGACAACATCACGAGACGACAATATGAGACAACATCACGAGGTGACAATACGAGACAACATCACGAGACGACAATATGAGACAACATCACGAGACGACAATATGAGACAACATCACGAGACGACAATATGAGACAACATCACGAGACGACAATATGAGACAACATCACGAGACGACAATATGAGACAACATCACGAGACGACAATATGAGACAACATCACGAGACGACAATATGAGACAACATCACGAGACGACAATATGAGACAACATCACGAGGTGACAATATGAGACAACATCACGAGACGACAATATGAGACAACATCACGAGACGACAATATGAGACAACATCACGAGACGACAATATGAGACAACATCACGAGACGACAATATGAGACAACATCACGAGACGACAATATGAGACAACATCACGAGACGACAATATGAGACAACATCACGAGACGACAATGTGAGACAACATCACGAGGTGACAATATGAGACAACATCACGAGACGACAATATGAGACAACATCACGAGACGACAATATGAGACAACATCACGAGACGACAATATGAGACAACATCACGAGACGACAATATGAGACAACATCATGAGCTGACAATATGAAACAACATCACGAGACGACAATATGAGACAACATCACGAGACGACAATACGAGACAACATCACGAGACGACAATATGAGACAACATCACGAGGTGACAATATGAAACTTGAGGAGGCCCTAAAGTAAATAAAACTTTGAGGCTCTAAGCTAAATGAAACTGTGAAGCCCTAAGCTAAGTTAAGCTATGAGGCCCTAAACAAAATGAAACTTTGAGGCCCTAACTTAAATTAAACTGTGATGCCCTACCCTAAGTTAAACAGTGATGCCCTAACCTATGTTAAGCTATGAGGCCCTAAACAAAATGAAACTTTGAGGCCCTAACTTAAGTTAAACTGTGATGCCCTAACCTAAGTTAAACTGTGATGCCCTAACCTAAGTTAAGCTATGAGGCCCTAAACAAAATGAAGCTTTGAGGCCCTAACCTAAGTTAAACTATGAAGCCCTAAGCTAAGTTAAGCTATGAGGCCCTAAACAAAATGAAACTTTGAGGCCCTAACCTAAGTTAACTGTGAAGCCCTAAGTTAAGTTAAGCTTTGAGGCCCTAAACAAAATGAAACTTTGAAGCCCTAACCTAAGTTAAACTGTGAAGCCCTAAGCTAAGTTAAGCTATGAGGCCCTAAACAAAATGAAACTTTGAGGCCCTAACTTAAGTTAAACTGTGATACCCTAACCTAAGTTAAACTTTGATGCCCTAACCTAAGTTAAACTTTGATGCCCTAACCTAAGTTAAACTTTGATGTCCTAACCTAAGTTAAACTGTGATGCCCTAACCTAAGTTAAACTGTGATGCCCTAACCTAAGTTAAACTGTGATGCCCTAACCTAAGTTAAACTGTGATGCCCTAACCAAAGTTAAACTTTGATGCCCTAACCTAAGTTAAACTGTGATGCCCTAACCTAAGTTAAACTGTGATGCCCTAACCTAAGTTAAACTTTGATGCCCTAACCTAAGTTAATCTGTGATGCCATAACCTAAGTTAAACTGTGATGTCCTAACCTAAGCTAAACATTGAGGCCCTAACCTAAGTTAAACTGTGATGCCCTAACCTAAGTTAAACTTTTATGCCCTAACCTAAGTTAAACTGTGATGCACTAACCTAAGTTAAACTGTGATGTCCTAACCAAAGTTAAACTTTGATGCCCTAACCTAAGTTAAACTGTGATGTCCTAACCTAAGTTAAACGTTGAGGCCCTAACCTAAGTTAAACTGTGATGCCCTAACCTAAGTTAAACTTTGATGCCCTAACCTAAGTTAAAATGTGATGCCCTAACCTAAGTTAAACAGTGATGCCCTAACCTAAGTTAAACTGTGATGCCCTAACCTAACTTAAACTTTGATGTCCTAACCTAAGTTAATTTTTGATGCCCTAACCGAAGTTAAACTTTGATGTCCTAACCTAAGTTAAACTTCGATGTCCTAACCTAAGCTAAACTTTGATGCCCTAACCTAAGTTAAACTTTGATGCCCTAACCTAAGTTAAACTTTGACGCCCTAACATAAGTTAAACTTTGATGCCCTAACCTAAGTTAAATTTTGATGCACTAACCTAAGCAAAACTGTGATGCCCTAACCTAAGTTAAACTGTGATGCCCTAACCTAAGTTAAACTGTGATGCCCTAACCTAAGTTAAACTGTGATGCCCTAACCTAAGTTAAACTTTGATGCCCTAACCTAAGTTAAATTTTGATGCCCTAACCTAAGTTAAACTTTGGTGCCCTAACCTAAGTTAAACAGTGATGACCTAACCTAAGTTAAACTGTGATGCCCTAATCTAAGTTAAACTGTGATGCCCTAACCTAAGTTAAACTGTGATGCCCTAACCTAAGTTAAACTGTGATGCCCTAACCTAAGTTAAACTGTGATGCTCTAACCAAAATTAAACTTTGATGCCCTAACCTAAGTTAAACTTCGATGTCCTAATCTAAGTTAAACTGTGATGCCCTAACCTAAGTTAAACTGTGATGCCCTAACCTAAGTTAAGCTATGAGGCCCTAAACAAAATGAAGCTTTGAGGCCCTAACCTAAGTTAAACTATGAAGCCCTAAGCTAAGTTAAGCTATGAGGCCCTAAACAAAATGAAACTTTGAGGCCCTAACCTAAGTTAAACTGTGAAGCCCTAAGTTAAGTTAAGCTTTGAGGCCCTAAACAAAATGAAACTTTGAAGCCCTAACCTAAGTTAAACTGTGAAGCCCTAAGCTAAGTTAAGCTATGAGGCCCTAAACAAAATGAAACTTTGAGGCCCTAACTTAAGTTAAACTGTGATACCCTAACCTAAGTTAAACTTTGATGCCCTAACCTAAGTTAAACTTTGATGCCCTAACCTAAGTTAAACTTTGATGTCCTAACCTAAGTTAAACTGTGATGCCCTAACCTAAGTTAAACTGTGATGCCCTAACCTAAGTTAAACTGATGCCCTAACCTAAGTTAAACTGTGATGCCCTAACCAAAGTTAAACTTTGATGCCCTAACCTAAGTTAAACTGTGATGCCCTAACCTAAGTTAAACTTTGATGCACTGACCTAAGTTAAACTGTGATGCCCTAACCTAAGTTAAACTGTGATGCCCTAACCTAAGTTAAACTGTGATGCCCTAACCTAAGTTAAACTGTGATGCTCTAACCTAAGTTAAACTGTGATGCCCTAACCTAAGTTAAACTTTGATGCCCTAACCTAAGTTAATCTGTGATGCCCTAACCTAAGTTAAACTGTGATGTCCTAACCTAAGCTAAACATTGAGGCCCTAACCTAAGTTAAACTGTGATGCCCTAACCTAAGTTAAACTTTTATGCCCTAACCTAAGTTAAACTGTGATGCACTAACCTAAGTTAAACTGTGATGTCCTAACCAAAGTTAAACTTTGATGCCCTAACCTAAGTTAAACTGTGATGTCCTAACCTAAGTTAAACGTTGAGGCCCTAACCTAAGTTAAACTGTGATGCCCTAACCTAAGTTAAACTGTGATGCCCTAACCTAAGTTAAAATGTGATGCCCTAACCTAAGTTAAACTGTGATGCCCTAACCTAAGTTAAACTGTGATGCCCTAACCTAAGTTAAACTTTGATGTGCTAACCTAAGTTAATTTTTGATGCCCTAACCTAAGTTAAACTTTGATGTCCTAACCTAAGTTAAACTTCGATGTTCTAACCTAAGCTAAACTTTGATGTCCTAACCTAAGTTAAACTTTGATGCCCTAACCTAAGCTAGACTTTGATGCCCTAACCTAAGTTAAACGTTGATGTCCTAACCTAAGTTAAACTGATGCCCTAACCTAAATTAAACTTCGATGCCCTAAGCTAAGTTAAACTGTGATGCCCTAACCTAAGTTAAACTTTGATGCCCTAACCTAAGTTAAACTTTGACGCCCTAACCTAAGTTAAACTTTGATGCACTAACCTAAGTTAAACTTTGATGCCCTAACCTAATTTAAATTTTGATGCCCTAACCTAAGTTAAACTTTGGTGCCCTAACCTAAGTTAAACAGTGATGCCCTAACCTAAGTTAAACTGTGATGCCCTAACATAAGTTAAACTGTGATGCCCTAACCTAATTTAAACTGTGATGCCCTAACCTAAGTTAAACTGTGATGCCCTAACCTAAGTTAAAGTTTGATGCCCTAACCTAAGTTAAACTGTGATGCCCTAACCTAAGTTAAACTGTGATGTCCTAACCTAAGTTAAACTGTGATGCTCTAACCTAAGTTAAACTGTGATACTCTAACCAAAATTAAACTTTGATGCCCTAACCTAAGTTAAACTTCGATGTCCTAATCTAAGTTAAACTGTGATGCCCTAACCTAAGTTAAACTGTGATGCCCTAACCTAAGTTAAGCTATGAGGCCCTAAACAAAATGAAGCTTTGAGGCCCTAACCTAAGTTAAACTATGAAGCCCTAAGCTAAGTTAAGCTATGAGGCCCTAAACAAAATGAAACTTTGAGGCCCTAACCTAAGTTAAACTGTGAAGCCCTAAGTTAAGTTAAGCTTTGAGGCCCTAAACAAAATGAAACTTTGAAGCCCTAACCTAAGTTAAACTGTGAAGCCCTAAGCTAAGTTAAGCTATGAGGCCCTAAACAAAATGAAACTTTGAGGCCCTAACTTAAGTTAAACTGTGATACCCTAACCTAAGTTAAACTTTGATGCCCTAACCTAAGTTAAACTGTGATGCCCTAACCTAAGTTAAACTTTGATGTCCTAACCTAAGTTAAACTGTGATGCCCTAACCTAAGTTAAACTGTGATGCCCTAATTTAAGTTAAACTGTGATGCCCTAACCTAAGTTAAACTGTGATGCCCTAACCAAAGTTAAACTTTGATGCCCTAACCTAAGTTAAACTGTGATGCCCTAACCTAAGTTAAACTTTGATGCACTGACCTAAGTTAAACTGTGATGCCCTAACCTAAGTTAAACTGTGATGCCCTAACCTAAGTTAAACTGTGATGCCCTAACCTAAGTTAAACTGTGATGCCCTAACCTAAGTTAAACTGTGATGCCCTAACCTAAGTTAAACTGTGATGCCCTAACCTAAGTTAATCTGTGATGCCCTAACCTAAGTTAAACTGTGATGTCCTAACCTAAGCTAAACATTGAGGCCCTAACCTAAGTTAAACTGTGATGCCCTAACCTAAGTTAAACTTTTATGCCCCAACCTAAGTTAAACTGTGATGCACTAACCTAAGTTAAACTGTGATGTCCTAACCAAAGTTAAACTTTGATGCCCTAACCTAAGTTAAACTGTGATGTCCTAACCTAAGTTAAACGTTGAGGCCCTAACCTAAGTTAAACTGTGATGCCCTAACCTAAGTTAAACTGTGATGCCCTAACCTAAGTTAAAATGTGATGCCCTAACCTAAGTTAAACTGTGATGCCCTAACCTAAGTTAAACTGTGATGCCCTAACCTAAGTTAAACTTTGATGTCCTAACCTAAGTTAATTTTTGATGCCCTAACCTAAGTTAAACTTTGATGTCCTAACCTAAGTTAAACTTCGATGTTCTAACCTAAGCTAAACTTTGATGTCCTAACCTAAGTTAAACTTTGATGCCCTAACCTAAGCTAGACTTTGATGCCCTAACCTAAGTTAAACGTTGATGTCCTAACCTAAGTTAAACTGATGCCCTAACCTAAATTAAACTTCGATGCCCTAAGCTAAGTTAAACTGTGATGCCCTAACCTAAGTTAAACTTTGATGCCCTAACCTAAGTTAAACTTTGACGCCCTAACCTAAGTTAAACTTTGATGCATCAACCTAACTTAAACTTTGATGCCCTAACCTAAGTTAAATTTTGATGCCCTAACCTAAGTTAAACTTTGGTGCCCTAACCTAAGTTAAACAGTGATGCCCTAACCTAAGTTAAACTGTGATGCCCTAATCTAAGTTAAACTGTGATGCCCTAACCTAATTTAAACTGTGATGCCCTAACCTAAGTTAAACTGTGATGCCCTAACCTAAGTTAAAGTTTGATGCCCTAACCTAAGTTAATCTGTGATGCCCTAACCTAAGTTAAACTGTGATGTCCTAACCTAAGTTAAACTGTGATGCTCTAACCTAAGTTAAACTGTGATGCTCTAACCAAAATTAAACTTTGATGCCCTAACCTAAGTTAAACTTCGATGTCCTAATCTAAGTTATACTGTGATGCCCTAACCTAAGTTAAACTGTGATGCCCTAACCTAAGTTAAGCTATGAGGCCCTAAACAAAATGAAGCTTTGAGGCCCTAACCTAAGTTAAACTATGAAGCCCTAAGCTAAGTTAAGCTATGAGGCCCTAAACAAAATGAAACTTTGAGGCCCTAACCTAAGTTAAACTGTGAAGCCCTAAGTTAAGTTAAGCTTTGAGGCCCTAAACAAAATGAAACTTTGAAGCCCTAACCTAAGTTAAACTGTGAAGCCCTAAGCTAAGTTAAGCTATGAGGCCCTAAACAAAATGAAACTTTGAGGCCCTAACTTAAGTTAAACTGTGATACCCTAACCTAAGTTAAACTTTGATGCCCTAACCTAAAATAAACTGTGATGCCCTAACCTAAGTTAAACTTTGATGTCCTAACCTAAGTTAAACTGTGATGCCCTAACCTAAGTTAAACTGTGATGCCCTAACCTAAGTTAAACTGTGATGCCCTAACCTAAGTTAAACTGTGATGCCCTAACCAAAGTTAAACTTTGATGCCCTAACCTAAGTTAAACTGTGATGCCCTAACCTAAGTTAAACTTTGATGCACTGACCTAAGTTAAACTGTGATGCCCTAACCTAAGTTAAACTGTGATGCCCTAACCTAAGTTAAACTGTGATGCCCTAACCTAAGTTAAACTGTGATGCCCTAACCTAAGTTAAACTGTGATGCCCTAACCTAAGTTAAACTTTGATGCCCTAACCTAAGTTAATCTGTGATGCCCTAACCTAAGTTAAACTGTGATGTCCTAACCTAAGCAAAACATTGAGGCCCTAACCTAAGTTAAACTGTGATGCCCTAACCTAAGTTAAACTTTTATGCCCTAACCTAAGTTAAACTGTGATGCACTAACCTAAGTTAAACTGTGATGTCCTAACCAAAGTTAAACTTTGATGCCCTAACCTAAGTTAAACTGTGATGTCCTAACCTAAGTTAAACGTTGAGGCCCTAACCTAAGTTAAACTGTGATTCCCTAACCTAAGTTAAACTTTGATGCCCTAACCTAAGTTAAAATGTGATGCCCTAACCTAAGTTAAACTGTGATGCCCTAACCTAAGTTAAACTGTGATGCCATAACCTAAGTTAAACTTTGATGTCCTAACCTAAGTTAATTTTTTATGCCCTAACCTAAGTTAAACTTTGATGTCCTAACCTAAGTTAAACTTCGATGTTCTAACCTAAGCTAAACTTTGATGTCCTAACCTAAGTTAAACTTTGATGCCCTAACCAAAGCTAGACTTTGATGCCCTAACCTAAGTTAAACGTTGATGTCCTAACCTAAGTTAAACTGATGCCCTAACCTAAGTTAAACTTCGATGCACTAACCTAAGTTAAACTATGATGCCCTAACCTAAGTTAAACTTTGATGCCCTAACGTAAGTTAAACTTTGACGCCCTAACATAAGTTAAACTTTGATGCCCTAACCTAAGTTAAATTTTGATGCACTAACCTAAGCTAAACTGTGATGCCCTAACCTAAGTTAAACTGTGATGCCCTAACCTAAGTTAAACTGTGATGCCCTAACCTAAGTTAAACTGTGATGCCCTAACCTAAGTTAAACTTTGATGCCCTAACCTAAGTTAAACTTTGATGCCCTAACCTAAGTTAAACTTTGATGCCCTAACCTAAGTTAAACTTTGATGTCCTAACCTAAGTTAAACTGTGATGCCCTAACCTAAGTTAAACTGTGATGCCCTAACCTAAGTTAAACTGTGATGCCCTAACCTAAGTTAAACTGTGATGCCCTAACCAAAGTTAAACTTTGATGCCCTAACCTAAGTTAAACTGTGATGCCCTAACCTAAGTTAAACTTTGATGCACTGACCTAAGTTAAACTGTGATGCCCTAACCTAAGTTAAACTGTGATGCCCTAACCTAAGTTAAACTGTGATGCCCTAACCTAAGTTAAACTGTGATGCCCTAACCTAAGTTAAACTGTGATGCCCTAACCTAAGTTAAACTTTGATGCCCTAACCTAAGTTAATCTGTGATGCCCTAACCTAAGTTAAACTGTGATTTCCTAACCTAAGCTAAACATGGAGGCCCTAACCTAAGTTAAACTGTGATGCCCTAACCTAAGTTAAACTTTTATGCCCTAACCTAAGTTAAACTGTGATGCACTAACCTAAGTTAAACTGTGATGTCCTAACCAAAGTTAAACTTTGATGCCCTAACCTAAGTTAAACTTTGATGTCCTAACCTAAGTTAAACGTTGAGGCCCTAACCTAAGTTAAACTGTGATGCCCTAACCTAAGTTAAACTTTGATGCCCTAACCTAAGTTAAAATGTGATGCCCTAACCTAAGTTAAACTGTGATGCCCTAACCTAAGTTAAACTGTGATGCCCTAACCTAAGTTAAACTTTGATGTCCTAACCTAAGTTAATTTTTGATGCCCTAACCTAAGTTAAACTTTGATGTCCTAACCTAAGTTAAACTTCGATGTTCTAACCTAAGCTAAACTTTGATGTCCTAACCTAAGTTAAACTTTGATGCCCTAACCTAAGCTAGACTTTGATGCCCTAACCTAAGTTAAACGTTGATGTCCTAACCTAAGTTAAACTGATGCCCTAACCTAAGTTAAACTTCGATGCCCTAACCTAAGTTAAACTATGATGCCCTAACCTAAGTTAAACTTTGATGCCCTAACCTAAGTTAAACTTTGACGCCCTAACATAAGTTAAACTTTGATGCCCTAACCTAAGTTAAATTTTGATGCACTAACCTAAGCTAAACTGTGATGCCCTAACCTAAGTTAAACTGTGATGCCCTAACCTAAGTTAAACTGTGATGCCCTAACCTAAGTTAAACTGTGATGCCCTAACCTAAGTTAAACTTTGATGCCCTAACCTAAGTTAAATTTTGATGCCCTAACCTAAGTTAAACTTTGGTGCCCTAACCTAAGTTAAACAGTGATGCCCTAACCTAAGTTAAACTGTGATGCCCTAATCTAAGTTAAACTGTGATGCCCTAACCTAAGTTAAACTGTGATGCCCTAACCTAAGTTAAACTGTGATGCACTAACCTAAGTTAAAGTTTGATGCCCTAACCTAAGTTAATCTGTGATGCCCTAACCTAAGTTAAACTGTGATGTCCTAACCTAAGTTAAACTGTGATGCTCTAACCTAAGTTAAAGTTTGATGCCCTAACCTAAGTTAATCTGTGATGCCCTAACCTAAGTTAAACTTTGATGTCCTAACCTAAGTTAAACTGTGATTCCCTAACCTAAGTTAAACTTTGATGTCCTAACCTAAGTTAAAGTTTGATGCCCTAACCTAAGTTAAGCTATGAGGCCCTAAACAAAATGAAGCTTTGAGGCCCTAACCTAAGTTAAACTATGAAGCCCTAAGCTAAGTTAAGCTATGAGGCCCTAAACAAAATGAAACTTTGAGGCCCTAACCTAAGTTAAACTGTGAAGCCCTAAGTTAAGTTAAGCTTTGAGGCCCTAAACAAAATGAAACTTTGAAGCCCTAACCTAAGTTAAACTGTGAAGCCCTAAGCTAAGTTAAGCTATGAGGCCCTAAACAAAATGAAACTTTGAGGCCCTAACTTAAGTTAAACTGTGATACCCTAACCTAAGTTAAACTTTGATGCCCTAACCTAAGTTAAACTGTGATGCCCTAACCTAAGTTAAACTTTGATGTCCTAACCTAAGTTAAACTGTGATGCCCTAACCTAAGTTAAACTGTGATGCCCTAACCTAAGTTAAACTGTGATGCCCTAACCTAAGTTAAACTGTGATGCCCTAACCAAAGTTAAACTTTGATTCCCTAACCTAAGTTAAACTGTGATGCCCTAACCTAAGTTAAACTTTGATGCACTGACCTAAGTTAAACTGTGATGCCCTAACCTAAGTTAAACTGTGATGCCCTAACCTAAGTTAAACTGTGATGCCCTAACCTAAGTTAAACTGTGATGCCCTAACCTAAGTTAAACTGTGATGCCCTAACCTAAGTTAAACTTTGATGCCCTAACCTAAGTTAATCTGTGATGCCCTAACCTAAGTTAAACTGTGATGTCCTAACCTAAGCAAAACATTGAGGCCCTAACCTAAGTTAAACTGTGATGCCCTAACCTAAGTTAAACTTTTATGCCCTAACCTAAGTTAAACTGTGATGCACTAACCTAAGTTAAACTGTGATGTCCTAACCAAAGTTAAACTTTGATGCCCTAACCTAAGTTAAACTGTGATGTCCTAACCTAAGTTAAACGTTGAGGCCCTAACCTAAGTTAAACTGTGATGCCCTAACCTAAGTTAAACTTTGATGCCCTAACCTAAGTTAAAATGTGATGCCCTAACCTAAGTTAAACTGTGATGCCCTAACCTAAGTTAAACTGTGATGCCATAACCTAAGTTAAACTTTGATGTCCTAACCTAAGTTAATTTTTTATGCCCTAACCTAAGTTAAACTTTGATGTCCTAACCTAAGTTAAACTTCGATGTTCTAACCTAAGCTAAACTTTGATGTCCTAACCTAAGTTAAACTTTGATGCCCTAACCAAAGCTAGACTTTGATGCCCTAACCTAAGTTAAACGTTTATGTCCTAACCTAAGTTAAACTGATGCCCTAACCTAAGTTAAACTTCGATGCACTAACCTAAGTTAAACTATGATGCCCTAACCTAAGTTAAACTTTGATGCCCTAACCTAAGTTAAACTTTGACGCCCTAACATAAGTTAAACTTTGATGCCCTAACCTAAGTTAAATTTTGATGCACTAACCTAAGCTAAACTGTGATGCCCTAACCTAAGTTAAACTGTGATGCCCTAACCTAAGTTAAACTGTGATGCCCTAACCTAAGTTAAACTGTGATGCCCTAACCTAAGTTAAACTGTGATGCCCTAACCTAAGTTAAACTTTGATGCACTGACCTAAGTTAAACTGTGATGCCCTAACCTAAGTTAAACTGTGATGCCCTAACCTAAGTTAAACTGTGATGCCCTAACCTAAGTTAAACTGTGATGCCCTAACCTAAGTTAAACTGTGATGCCCTAACCTAAGTTAAACTTTGATGCCCTAACCTAAGTTAATCTGTGATGCCCTAACCTAAGTTAAACTGTGATGTCCTAACCTAAGCTAAACATTGAGGCCCTAACCTAAGTTAAACTGTGATGCCCTAACCTAAGTTAAACTTTTATGCCCTAACCTAAGTTAAACTGTGATGCACTAACCTAAGTTAAACTGTGATGTCCTAACCAAAGTTAAACTTTGATGCCCTAACCTAAGTTAAACTTTGATGTCCTAACCTAAGTTAAACGTTGAGGCCCTAACCTAAGTTAAACTGTGATGCCCTAACCTAAGTTAAACTTTGATGCCCTAACCTAAGTTAAAATGTGATGCCCTAACCTAAGTTAAACTGTGATGCCCTAACCTAAGTTAAACTGTGATGCCCTAACCTAAGTTAAACTTTGATGTCCTAACCTAAGTTAATTTTTGATGCCCTAACCTAAGTTAAACTTTGATGTCCTAACCTAAGTTAAACTTCGATGTTCTAACCTAAGCTAAACTTTGATGTCCTAACCTAAGTTAAACTTTGATGCCCTAACCTAAGCTAGACTTTGATGCCCTAACCTAAGTTAAACGTTGATGTCCTAACCTAAGTTAAACTGATGCCCTAACCTAAGTTAAACTTCGATGCCCTAACCTAAGTTAAACTATGATGCCCTAACCTAAGTTAAACTTTGATGCCCTAACCTAAGTTAAACTTTGACGCCCTAACATAAGTTAAACTTTGATGCCCTAACCTAAGTTAAATTTTGATGCACTAACCTAAGCTAAACTGTGATGCCCTAACCTAAGTTAAACTGTGATGCCCTAACCTAAGTTAAACTGTGATGCCCTAACCTAAGTTAAACTGTGATGCCCTAACCTAAGTTAAACTTTGATGCCCTAACCTAAGTTAAATTTTGATGCCCTAACCTAAGTTAAACTTTGGTGCCCTAACCTAAGTTAAACAGTGATGCCCTAACCTAAGTTAAACTGTGATGCCCTAATCTAAGTTAAACTGTGATGCCCTAACCTAAGTTAAACTGTGATGCCCTAACCTAAGTTAAACTGTGATGCACTAACCTAAGTTAAAGTTTGATGCCCTAACCTAAGTTAATCTGTGATGCCCTAACCTAAGTTAAACTGTGATGTCCTAACCTAAGTTAAACTTTGATGCCCTAACCTAAGCTAGACTTTGATGCCCTAACCTAAGTTAAACGTTGATGTCCTAACCTAAGTTAAACTGATGCCCTAACCTAAGTTAAACTTCGATGCCCTAACCTAAGTTAAACTATGATGCCCTAACCTAAGTTAAACTTTGATGCCCTAACCTAAGTTAAACTTTGACGCCCTAACATAAGTTAAACTTTGATGCCCTAACCTAAGTTAAATTTTGATGCACTAACCTAAGCTAAACTGTGATGCCCTAACCTAAGTTAAACTGTGATGCCCTAACCTAAGTTAAACTGTGATGCCCTAACCTAAGTTAAACTGTGATGCCCTAACCTAAGTTAAACTTTGATGCCCTAACCTAAGTTAAATTTTGATGCCCTAACCTAAGTTAAACTTTGGTGCCCTAACCTAAGTTAAACAGTGATGCCCTAACCTAAGTTAAACTGTGATGCCCTAACCTAAGTTAAACTGTGATGCCCTAACCTAAGTTAAACTGTGATGCCCTAACCTAAGTTAAACTGTGATGCACTAACCTAAGTTAAAGTTTGATGCCCTAACCTAAGTTAATCTGTGATGCCCTAACCTAAGTTAAACTGTGATGTCCTAACCTAAGTTAAACTGTGATGCTCTAACCTAAGTTAAAGTTTGATGCCCTAACCTAAGTTAATCTGTGATGCCCTAACCTAAGTTAAACTTTGATGTCCTAACCTAAGTTAAACTGTGATTCCCTAACCTAAGTTAAACTTTGATGTCCTAACCTAAGTTAAAGTTTGATGCCCTAACCTAAGTTAAGCTATGAGGCCCTAAACAAAATGAAGCTTTGAGGCCCTAACCTAAGTTAAACTATGAAGCCCTAAGCTAAGTTAAGCTATGAGGCCCTAAACAAAATGAAACTGTGATGCCCTAACCTAAGTTAAACTGTGATGCCCTAACCTAAGTTAAACTTTGATGTCCTAACCTAAGTTAATTTTTGATGCCCTAACCTAAGTTAAACTTTGATGTCCTAACCTAAGTTAAACTTCGATGTTCTAACCTAAGCTAAACTTTGATGTCCTAACCTAAGTTAAACTTTGATGCCCTAACCTAAGCTAGACTTTGATGCCCTAACCTAAGTTAAACGTTGATGTCCTAACCTAAGTTAAACTGATGCCCTAACCTAAGTTAAACTTCGATGCCCTAACCTAAGTTAAACTATGATGCCCTAACCTAAGTTAAACTTTGATGCCCTAACCTAAGTTAAACTTTGACGCCCTAACATAAGTTAAACTTTGATGCCCTAACCTAAGTTAAATTTTGATGCACTAACCTAAGCTAAACTGTGATGCCCTAACCTAAGTTAAACTGTGATGCCCTAACCTAAGTTAAACTGTGATGCCCTAACCTAAGTTAAACTGTGATGCCCTAACCTAAGTTAAACTTTGATGCCCTAACCTAAGTTAAATTTTGATGCCCTAACCTAAGTTAAACTTTGGTGCCCTAACCTAAGTTAAACAGTGATGCCCTAACCTAAGTTAAACTGTGATGCCCTAATCTAAGTTAAACTATGATGCCCTAACCTAAGTAAAACTGTGATGCCCTAACCTAAGTTAAACTGTGATGCACTAACCTAAGTTAAAGTTTGATGCCCTAACCTAAGTTAATCTGTGATGCCCTAACCTAAGATAAACTGTGATGTCCTAACCTAAGTTAAACTTTGATGCCCTAACCTAAGCTAGACTTTGATGCCCTAACCTAAGTTAAACGTTGATGTCCTAACCTAAGTTAAACTGATGCCCTAACCTAAGTTAAACTTCGATGCCCTAACCTAAGTTAAACTATGATGCCCTAACCTAAGTTAAACTTTGATGCCCTAACCTAAGTTAAACTTTGACGCCCTAACATAAGTTAAACTTTGATGCCCTAACCTAAGTTAAATTTTGATGCACTAACCTAAGCTAAACTGTGATGCCCTAACCTAAGTTAAACTGTGATGCCCTAACCTAAGTTAAACTGTGATGCCCTAACCTAAGTTAAACTGTGATGCCCTAACCTAAGTTAAACTTTGATGCCCTAACCTAAGTTAAATTTTGATGCCCTAACCTAAGTTAAACTTTGGTGCCCTAACCTAAGTTAAACAGTGATGCCCTAACCTAAGTTAAACTGTGATGCCCTAATCTAAGTTAAACTGTGATGCCCTAACCTAAGTTAAACTGTGATGCCCTAACCTAAGTTAAACTGTGATGCACTAACCTAAGTTAAAGTTTGATGCCCTAACCTAAGTTAATCTGTGATGCCCTAACCTAAGTTAAACTGTGATGTCCTAACCTAAGTTAAACTGTGATGCTCTAACCTAAGTTAAAGTTTGATGCCCTAACCTAAGTTAATCTGTGATGCCCTAACCTAAGTTAAACTTTGATGTCCTAACCTAAGTTAAACTGTGATTCCCTAACCTAAGTTAAACTTTGATGTCCTAACCTAAGTTAAAGTTTGATGCCCTAACCTAAGTTAAGCTATGAGGCCCTAAACAAAATGAAGCTTTGAGGCCCTAACCTAAGTTAAACTATGAAGCCCTAAGCTAAGTTAAGCTATGAGGCCCTAAACAAAATGAAACTTTGAGGCCCTAACCTAAGTTAAACTGTGAAGCCCTAAGTTAAGTTAAGCTTTGAGGCCCTAAACAAAATGAAACTTTGAAGCCCTAACCTAAGTTAAACTGTGAAGCCCTAAGCTAAGTTAAGCTATGATGCCCTAAACAAAATGAAACTTTGAGGCCCTAACTTAAGTTAAACTGTGATGCCCTAACCTAAGTTAAACTTTGATGCCCTAACCTAAGTTAAACTGTGATGCCCTAACCTAAGTTAAACTTTGATGTCCTAACCTAAGTTAAACTGTGATGCCCTAACCTAAGTTAAACTGTGATGCCCTAACCTAAGTTAAACTGTGATGCCCTAACCTAAGTTAAACTGTGATGCCCTAACCAAAGTTAAACTTTGATGCCCTAACCTAAGTTAAACTGTGATGCCCTAACCTAAGTTAAACTTTGATGCACTGACCTAAGTTAAACTGTGATGCCCTAACCTAAGTTAAACTGTGATGCCCTAACCTAAGTTAAACTGTGATGCCCTAACCTAAGTTAAACTGTGATGCCCTAACCTAAGTTAAACTGTGATGCCCTAACCTAAGTTAAACTTTGATGCCCTAACCTAAGTTAATCTGTGATGCCCTAACCTAAGTTAAACTGTGATGTCCTAACCTAAGTTAAACATTGATGCCCTAACCTAAGTTAAACTGTGATGCCCTAACCTAAGTTAAACTGTGATGCCCTAACCTAAGTTAAACTTTGATGCCCTAACCTAAGTTAAACTTTGATGTCCTAACCTAAGTTAAACTGTGATGCCCTAACCTAAGTTAAACTGTGATGTCCTAACCTAAGTTAAACTTTGATGCCCTAACCTAAGTTAAACTTTGATGTCCTAACCTAAGTTAAACGTTGATGCCCTAACCTAAGTTAAACTGTGATGCCCTAACCTAAGTTAAACTTTGATGCCCTAACCTAAGTTAAACTGTGATGCCCTAACCTAAGTTAAACTGTGATGCCCTAACCTAAGTTAAACTGTGATGCCCTAACCTAAGCTAGACTTTGATGCCCTAACCTAAGTTAAACGTTGATGTCCTAACCTAAGTTAAACTGATGCCCTAACCTAAGTTAAACTTCGATGCCCTAACCTAAGTTAAACTATGATGCCCTAACCTAAGTTAAACTTTGATGCCCTAACCTAAGTTAAACTTTGACGCCCTAACCTAAGTTAAACTTTGATGCCCTAACCTAAGTTAAATTTTGATGCACTAACCTAAGTTAAACTGTGATGCCCTAACCTAAGTTAAACTGTGATGCCCTAACCTAAGTTAAACTGTGATGCCCTAACCTAAGTTAAACTGTGATGCCCTAACCTAAGTTAAACTTTGATGCCCTAACCTAAGTTAAATTTTGATGCCCTAACCTAAGTTAAACTTTGATGCCCTAACCTAAGTTAAACAGTGATGCCCTAACCTAAGTTAAACTGTGATGCCCTAACCTAAGTTAAACTGTGATGCCCTAACCTAAGTTAAACTGTGATGCCCTAACCTAAGTTAAACTGTGATGCCCTAACCTAAGTTAAAGTTTGATGCCCTAACCTAAGTTAAACTGTGATGCCCTAACCTAAGTTAAACTGTGATGTCCTAACCTAAGTTAAACTGTGATGCTCTAACCTAAGTTAAAGTTTGATGCCCTAACCTAAGTTAATCTGTGATGCCCTAACCTAAGTTAAACTTTGATGTCCTAACCTAAGTTAAACTGTGATTCCCTAACCTAAGTTAAACTTTGATGTCCTAACCTAAGTTAAAGTTTGATGCCCTAACCTAAGTTAAGCTATGAGGCCCTAAACAAAATGAAGCTTTGAGGCCCTAACCTAAGTTAAACTATGATGCCCTAACCTAAGTTAAGCTATGATGCCCTAAACAAAATGAAACTTTGAGGCCCTAACCTAAGTTAAACTGTGAAGCCCTAAGTTAAGTTAAGCTTTGATGCCCTAAACAAAATGAAACTTTGATGCCCTAACCTAAGTTAAACTGTGAAGCCCTAAGCTAAGTTAAGCTATGAGGCCCTAAACAAAATGAAACTTTGAGGCCCTAACTTAAGTTAAACTGTGATACCCTAACCTAAGTTAAACTTTGATGCCCTAACCTAAGTTAAACTGTGATGCCCTAACCTAAGTTAAACTTTGATGTCCTAACCTAAGTTAAACTGTGATGCCCTAACCTAAGTTAAACTGTGATGCCCTAACCTAAGTTAAACTGTGATGCCCTAACCTAAGTTAAACTGTGATGCCCTAACCAAAGTTAAACTTTGATGCCCTAACCTAAGTTAAACTGTGATGCCCTAACCTAAGTTAAACTTTGATGCACTGACCTAAGTTAAACTGTGATGCCCTAACCTAAGTTAAACTGTGATGCCCTAACCTAAGTTAAACTGTGATGCCCTAACCTAAGTTAAACTGTGATGCCCTAACCTAAGTTAAACTGTGATGCCCTAACCTAAGTTAAACTTTGATGCCCTAACCTAAGTTAATCTGTGATGCCCTAACCTAAGTTAAACTGTGATGTCCTAACCTAAGCAAAACATTGAGGCCCTAACCTAAGTTAAACTGTGATGCCCTAACCTAAGTTAAACTTTTATGCCCTAACCTAAGTTAAACTGTGATGCACTAACCTAAGTTAAACTGTGATGTCCTAACCAAAGTTAAACTTTGATGCCCTAACCTAAGTTAAACTGTGATGTCCTAACCTAAGTTAAACGTTGAGGCCCTAACCTAAGTTAAACTGTGATGCCCTAACCTAAGTTAAACTTTGATGCCCTAACCTAAGTTAAAATGTGATGCCCTAACCTAAGTTAAACTGTGATGCCCTAACCTAAGTTAAACTGTGATGCCCTAACCTAAGTTAAACTTTGATGTCCTAACCTAAGTTAATTTTTTATGCCCTAACCTAAGTTAAACTTTGATGTCCTAACCTAAGTTAAACTTCGATGTTCTAACCTAAGCTAAACTTTGATGTCCTAACCTAAGTTAAACTTTGATGCCCTAACCTAAGCTAGACTTTGATGCCCTAACCTAAGTTAAACGTTTATGTCCTAACCTAAGTTAAACTGATGCCCTAACCTAAGTTAAACTTCGATGCACTAACCTAAGTTAAACTATGATGCCCTAACCTAAGTTAAACTTTGATGCCCTAACCTAAGTTAAACTTTGACGCCCTAACATAAGTTAAACTTTGATGCCCTAACCTAAGTTAAATTTTGATGCACTAACCTAAGCTAAACTGTGATGCCCTAACCTAAGTTAAACTGTGATGCCCTAACCTAAGTTAAACTGTGATGCCCTAACCTAAGTTAAACTGTGATGCCCTAACCTAAGTTAAACTGTGATGCCCTAACCTAAGTTAAACTTTGATGCACTAACCTAAGTTAAACTGTGATGCCCTAACCTAAGTTAAACTGTGATGCCCTAACCTAAGTTAAACTGTGATGCCCTAACCTAAGTTAAACTGTGATGCCCTAACCTAAGTTAAACTTTGATGCCCTAACCTAAGTTAATCTGTGATGCCCTAACCTAAGTTAAACTGTGATGTCCTAACCTAAGCTAAACATTGAGGCCCTAACCTAAGTTAAACTGTGATGCCCTAACCTAAGTTAAACTTTTATGCCCTAACCTAAGTTAAACTGTGATGCACTAACCTAAGTTAAACTGTGATGTCCTAACCAAAGTTAAACTTTGATGCCCTAACCTAAGTTAAACTTTGATGTCCTAACCTAAGTTAAACGTTGAGGCCCTAACCTAAGTTAAACTGTGATGCCCTAACCTAAGTTAAACTTTGATGCCCTAACCTAAGTTAAAATGTGATGCCCTAACCTAAGTTAAACTGTGATGCCCTAACCTAAGTTAAACTGTGATGCCCTAACCTAAGTTAAACTTTGATGTCCTAACCTAAGTTAATTTTTGATGCCCTAACCTAAGTTAAACTTTGATGTCCTAACCTAAGTTAAACTTCGATGTTCTAACCTAAGCTAAACTTTGATGTCCTAACCTAAGTTAAACTTTGATGCCCTAACCTAAGCTAGACTTTGATGCCCTAACCTAAGTTAAACGTTGATGTCCTAACCTAAGTTAAACTGATGCCCTAACCTAAGTTAAACTTCGATGCCCTAACCTAAGTTAAACTATGATGCCCTAACCTAAGTTAAACTTTGATGCCCTAACCTAAGTTAAACTTTGACGCCCTAACATAAGTTAAACTTTGATGCCCTAACCTAAGTTAAATTTTGATGCACTAACCTAAGCTAAACTGTGATGCCCTAACCTAAGTTAAACTGTGATGCCCTAACCTAAGTTAAACTGTGATGCCCTAACCTAAGTTAAACTGTGATGCCCTAACCTAAGTTAAACTTTGATGCCCTAACCTAAGTTAAATTTTGATGCCCTAACCTAAGTTAAACTTTGGTGCCCTAACCTAAGTTAAACAGTGATGCCCTAACCTAAGTTAAACTGTGATGCCCTAATCTAAGTTAAACTGTGATGCCCTAACCTAAGTTAAACTGTGATGCCCTAACCTAAGTTAAACTGTGATGCACTAACCTAAGTTAAAGTTTGATGCCCTAACCTAAGTTAATCTGTGATGCCCTAACCTAAGTTAAACTGTGATGTCCTAACCTAAGTTAAACTTTGATGCCCTAACCTAAGCTAGACTTTGATGCCCTAACCTAAGTTAAACGTTGATGTCCTAACCTAAGTTAAACTGATGCCCTAACCTAAGTTAAACTTCGATGCCCTAACCTAAGTTAAACTATGATGCCCTAACCTAAGTTAAACTTTGATGCCCTAACCTAAGTTAAACTTTGACGCCCTAACATAAGTTAAACTTTGATGCCCTAACCTAAGTTAAATTTTGATGCACTAACCTAAGCTAAACTGTGATGCCCTAACCTAAGTTAAACTGTGATGCCCTAACCTAAGTTAAACTGTGATGCCCTAACCTAAGTTAAACTGTGATGCCCTAACCTAAGTTAAACTTTGATGCCCTAACCTAAGTTAAATTTTGATGCCCTAACCTAAGTTAAACTTTGGTGCCCTAACCTAAGTTAAACAGTGATGCCCTAACCTAAGTTAAACTGTGATGCCCTAATCTAAGTTAAACTGTGATGCCCTAACCTAAGTTAAACTGTGATGCCCTAACCTAAGTTAAACTGTGATGCACTAACCTAAGTTAAAGTTTGATGCCCTAACCTAAGTTAATCTGTGATGCCCTAACCTAAGTTAAACTGTGATGTCCTAACCTAAGTTAAACTGTGATGCTCTAACCTAAGTTAAAGTTTGATGCCCTAACCTAAGTTAATCTGTGATGCCCTAACCTAAGTTAAACTTTGATGTCCTAACCTAAGTTAAACTGTGATTCCCTAACCTAAGTTAAACTTTGATGTCCTAACCTAAGTTAAAGTTTGATGCCCTAACCTAAGTTAAGCTATGAGGCCCTAAACAAAATGAAGCTTTGAGGCCCTAACCTAAGTTAAACTATGAAGCCCTAAGCTAAGTTAAGCTATGAGGCCCTAAACAAAATGAAACTGTGATGCCCTAACCTAAGTTAAACTGTGATGCCCTAACCTAAGTTAAACTTTGATGTCCTAACCTAAGTTAATTTTTGATGCCCTAACCTAAGTTAAACTTTGATGTCCTAACCTAAGTTAAACTTCGATGTTCTAACCTAAGCTAAACTTTGATGTCCTAACCTAAGTTAAACTTTGATGCCCTAACCTAAGCTAGACTTTGATGCCCTAACCTAAGTTAAACGTTGATGTCCTAACCTAAGTTAAACTGATGCCCTAACCTAAGTTAAACTTCGATGCCCTAACCTAAGTTAAACTATGATGCCCTAACCTAAGTTAAACTTTGATGCCCTAACCTAAGTTAAACTTTGACGCCCTAACATAAGTTAAACTTTGATGCCCTAACCTAAGTTAAATTTGATGCACTAACCTAAGCTAAACTGTGATGCCCTAACCTAAGTTAAACTGTGATGCCCTAACCTAAGTTAAACTGTGATGCCCTAACCTAAGTTAAACTGTGATGCCCTAACCTAAGTTAAACTTTGATGCCCTAACCTAAGTTAAATTTTGATGCCCTAACCTAAGTTAAACTTTGGTGCCCTAACCTAAGTTAAACAGTGATGCCCTAACCTAAGTTAAACTGTGATGCCCTAATCTAAGTTAAACTATGATGCCCTAACCTAAGTAAAACTGTGATGCCCTAACCTAAGTTAAACTGTGATGCACTAACCTAAGTTAAAGTTTGATGCCCTAACCTAAGTTAATCTGTGATGCCCTAACCTAAGATAAACTGTGATGTCCTAACCTAAGTTAAACTTTGATGCCCTAACCTAAGCTAGACTTTGATGCCCTAACCTAAGTTAAACGTTGATGTCCTAACCTAAGTTAATCTGATGCCCTAACCTAAGTTAAACTTCGATGCCCTAACCTAAGTTAAACTATGATGCCCTAACCTAAGTTAAACTTTGATGCCCTAACCTAAGTTAAACTTTGACGCCCTAACATAAGTTAAACTTTGATGCCCTAACCTAAGTTAAATTTTGATGCACTAACCTAAGCTAAACTGTGATGCCCTAACCTAAGTTAAACTGTGATGCCCTAACCTAAGTTAAACTGTGATGCCCTAACCTAAGTTAAACTGTGATGCCCTAACCTAAGTTAAACTTTGATGCCCTAACCTAAGTTAAATTTTGATGCCCTAACCTAAGTTAAACTTTGATGCCCTAACCTAAGTTAAACAGTGATGCCCTAACCTAAGTTAAACTGTGATGCCCTAATCTAAGTTAAACTGTGATGCCCTAACCTAAGTTAAACTGTGATGCCCTAACCTAAGTTAAACTGTGATGCACTAACCTAAGTTAAAGTTTGATGCCCTAACCTAAGTTAATCTGTGATGCCCTAACCTAAGTTAAACTGTGATGTCCTAACCTAAGTTAAACTGTGATTCCCTAACCTAAGTTAAACTTTGATGTCCTAACCTAAGTTAAAGTTTGATGCCCTAACCTAAGTTAAGCTATGAGGCCCTAAACAAAATGAAGCTTTGAGGCCCTAACCTAAGTTAAACTATGAAGCCCTAAGCTAAGTTAAGCTATGAGGCCCTAAACAAAATGAAACTTTGAGGCCCTAACCTAAGTTAAACTGTGAAGCCCTAAGTTAAGTTAAGCTTTGAGGCCCTAAACAAAATGAAACTTTGAAGCCCTAACCTAAGTTAAACTGTGAAGCCCTAAGCTAAGTTAAGCTATGAGGCCCTAAACAAAATGAAACTTTGAGGCCCTAACTTAAGTTAAACTGTGATACCCTAACCTAAGTTAAACTTTGATGCCCTAACCTAAGTTAAACTGTGATGCCCTAACCTAAGTTAAACTTTGATGTCCTAACCTAAGTTAAACTGTGATGCCCTAACCTAAGTTAAACTGTGATGCCCTAACCTAAGTTAAACTGTGATGCCCTAACCTAAGTTAAACTGTGATGCCCTAACCAAAGTTAAACTTTGATGCCCTAACCTAAGTTAAACTGTGATGCCCTAACCTAAGTTAAACTTTGATGCACTGACCTAAGTTAAACTGTGATGCCCTAACCTAAGTTAAACTGTGATGCCCTAACCTAAGTTAAACTGTGATGCCCTAACCTAAGTTAAACTGTGATGCCCTAACCTAAGTTAAACTGTGATGCCCTAACCTAAGTTAAACTTTGATGCCCTAACCTAAGTTAATCTGTGATGCCCTAACCTAAGTTAAACTGTGATGTCCTAACCTAAGCAAAACATTGAGGCCCTAACCTAAGTTAAACTGTGATGCCCTAACCTAAGTTAAACTTTTATGCCCTAACCTAAGTTAAACTGTGATGCACTAACCTAAGTTAAACTGTGATGTCCTAACCAAAGTTAAACTTTGATGCCCTAACCTAAGTTAAACTGTGATGTCCTAACCTAAGTTAAACGTTGAGGCCCTAACCTAAGTTAAACTGTGATCCCTAACCTAAGTTAAACTTTGATGCCCTAACCTAAGTTAAAATGTGATGCCCTAACCTAAGTTAAACTGTGATGCCCTAACCTAAGTTAAACTGTGATGCCATAACCTAAGTTAAACTTTGATGTCCTAACCTAAGTTAATTTTTTATGCCCTAACCTAAGTTAAACTTTGATGTCCTAACCTAAGTTAAACTTCGATGTTCTAACCTAAGCTAAACTTTGATGTCCTAACCTAAGTTAAACTTTGATGCCCTAACCAAAGCTAGACTTTGATGCCCTAACCTAAGTTAAACGTTTATGTCCTAACCTAAGTTAAACTGATGCCCTAACCTAAGTTAAACTTCGATGCCCTAACCTAAGTTAAACTATGATGCCCTAACCTAAGTTAAACTTTGATGCCCTAACCTAAGTTAAACTTTGACGCCCTAACATAAGTTAAACTTTGATGCCCTAACCTAAGTTAAATTTTGATGCACTAACCTAAGCTAAACTGTGATGCCCTAACCTAAGTTAAACTGTGATGCCCTAACCTAAGTTAAACTGTGATGCCCTAACCTAAGTTAAACTGTGATGCCCTAACCTAAGTTAAACTGTGATGCCCTAACCTAAGTTAAACTTTGATGCACTGACCTAAGTTAAACTGTGATGCCCTAACCTAAGTTAAACTGTGATGCCCTAACCTAAGTTAAACTGTGATGCCCTAACCTAAGTTAAACTGTGATGCCCTAACCTAAGTTAAACTGTGATGCCCTAACCTAAGTTAAACTTTGATGCCCTAACCTAAGTTAATCTGTGATGCCCTAACCTAAGTTAAACTGTGATGTCCTAACCTAAGCTAAACATTGAGGCCCTAACCTAAGTTAAACTGTGATGCCCTAACCTAAGTTAAACTTTTATGCCCTAACCTAAGTTAAACTGTGATGCACTAACCTAAGTTAAACTGTGATGTCCTAACCAAAGTTAAACTTTGATGCCCTAACCTAAGTTAAACTTTGATGTCCTAACCTAAGTTAAACGTTGAGGCCCTAACCTAAGTTAAACTGTGATGCCCTAACCTAAGTTAAACTTTGATGCCCTAACCTAAGTTAAAATGTGATGCCCTAACCTAAGTTAAACTGTGATGCCCTAACCTAAGTTAAACTGTGATGCCCTAACCTAAGTTAAACTTTGATGTCCTAACCTAAGTTAATTTTTGATGCCCTAACCTAAGTTAAACTTTGATGTCCTAACCTAAGTTAAACTTCGATGTTCTAACCTAAGCTAAACTTTGATGTCCTAACCTAAGTTAAACTTTGATGCCCTAACCTAAGCTAGACTTTGATGCCCTAACCTAAGTTAAACGTTGATGTCCTAACCTAAGTTAAACTGATGCCCTAACCTAAGTTAAACTTCGATGCCCTAACCTAAGTTAAACTATGATGCCCTAACCTAAGTTAAACTTTGATGCCCTAACCTAAGTTAAACTTTGATGCCCTAACCTAAGTTAAACTTTGATGCCCTAACCTAAGTTAAACTTTGATGCACTAACCTAAGTTAAACTGTGATGCCCTAACCTAAGTTAAACTGTGATGCCCTAACCTAAGTTAAACTGTGATGCCCTAACCTAAGTTAAACTGTGATGCCCTAACCTAAGTTAAACTTTGATGCCCTAACCTAAGTTAAATTTTGATGCCCTAACCTAAGTTAAACTTTGATGCCCTAACCTAAGTTAAACAGTGATGCCCTAACCTAAGTTAAACTGTGATGCCCTAACCTAAGTTAAACTGTGATGCCCTAACCTAAGTTAAACTGTGATGCCCTAACCTAAGTTAAACTGTGATGCCCTAACCTAAGTTAAACTTTGATGCCCTAACCTAAGTTAAACTGTGATGCCCTAACCTAAGTTAAACTGTGATGTCCTAACCTAAGTTAAACTTTGATGCCCTAACCTAAGTTAAACTTTGATGCCCTAACCTAAGTTAAACGTTGATGTCCTAACCTAAGTTAAACTGATGCCCTAACCTAAGTTAAACTTCGATGCCCTAACCTAAGTTAAACTATGATGCCCTAACCTAAGTTAAACTTTGATGCCCTAACCTAAGTTAAACTTTGATGCCCTAACCTAAGTTAAACTTTGATGCCCTAACCTAAGTTAAATTTTGATGCACTAACCTAAGCTAAACTGTGATGCCCTAACCTAAGTTAAACTGTGATGCCCTAACCTAAGTTAAACTGTGATGCCCTAACCTAAGTTAAACTGTGATGCCCTAACCTAAGTTAAACTTTGATGCCCTAACCTAAGTTAAACTTTGATGCCCTAACCTAAGTTAAACTTTGATGCCCTAACCTAAGTTAAACTGTGATGCCCTAACCTAAGTTAAACTGTGATGCCCTAACCTAAGTTAAACTGTGATGCCCTAACCTAAGTTAAAGTTTGATGCCCTAACCTAAGTTAATCTGTGATGCCCTAACCTAAGTTAAACTGTGATGTCCTAACCTAAGTTAAACTGTGATGCCCTAACCTAAGTTAAAGTTTGATGCCCTAACCTAAGTTAATCTGTGATGCCCTAACCTAAGTTAAACTTTGATGTCCTAACCTAAGTTAAACTGTGATGCCCTAACCTAAGTTAAACTTTGATGTCCTAACCTAAGTTAAACTTTGATGCCCTAACCTAAGTTAAACTATGATGCCCTAACAAAGTTAAACTTTGAGGCCCTAACCTAAGTTAAACTATGATGCCCTAAGCTAAGTTAAGCTATGATGCCCTAAACAAAATGAAACTGTGATGCCCTAACCTAAGTTAAACTGTGATGCCCTAACCTAAGTTAAACTTTGATGTCCTAACCTAAGTTAATTTTTGATGCCCTAACCTAAGTTAAACTTTGATGTCCTAACCTAAGTTAAACTTCGATGTTCTAACCTAAGCTAAACTTTGATGTCCTAACCTAAGTTAAACTTTGATGCCCTAACCTAAGCTAGACTTTGATGCCCTAACCTAAGTTAAACGTTGATGTCCTAACCTAAGTTAAACTGATGCCCTAACCTAAGTTAAACTTCGATGCCCTAACCTAAGTTAAACTATGATGCCCTAACCTAAGTTAAACTTTGATGCCCTAACCTAAGTTAAACTTTGACGCCCTAACATAAGTTAAACTTTGATGCCCTAACCTAAGTTAAATTTTGATGCACTAACCTAAGCTAAACTGTGATGCCCTAACCTAAGTTAAACTGTGATGCCCTAACCTAAGTTAAACTGTGATGCCCTAACCTAAGTTAAACTGTGATGCCCTAACCTAAGTTAAACTTTGATGCCCTAACCTAAGTTAAATTTTGATGCCCTAACCTAAGTTAAACTTTGGTGCCCTAACCTAAGTTAAACAGTGATGCCCTAACCTAAGTTAAACTGTGATGCCCTAATCTAAGTTAAACTGTGATGCCCTAACCTAAGTTAAACTGTGATGCCCTAACCTAAGTTAAACTGTGATGCACTAACCTAAGTTAAAGTTTGATGCCCTAACCTAAGTTAATCTGTGATGCCCTAACCTAAGTTAAACTGTGATGTCCTAACCTAAGTTAAACTTTGATGCCCTAACCTAAGCTAGACTTTGATGCCCTAACCTAAGTTAAACGTTGATGTCCTAACCTAAGTTAAACTGATGCCCTAACCTAAGTTAAACTTCGATGCCCTAACCTAAGTTAAACTATGATGCCCTAACCTAAGTTAAACTTTGATGCCCTAACCTAAGTTAAACTTTGACGCCCTAACATAAGTTAAACTTTGATGCCCTAACCTAAGTTAAATTTTGATGCACTAACCTAAGCTAAACTGTGATGCCCTAACCTAAGTTAAACTGTGATGCCCTAACCTAAGTTAAACTGTGATGCCCTAACCTAAGTTAAACTGTGATGCCCTAACCTAAGTTAAACTTTGATGCCCTAACCTAAGTTAAATTTTGATGCCCTAACCTAAGTTAAACTTTGGTGCCCTAACCTAAGTTAAACAGTGATGCCCTAACCTAAGTTAAACTGTGATGCCCTAATCTAAGTTAAACTGTGATGCCCTAACCTAAGTTAAACTGTGATGCCCTAACCTAAGTTAAACTGTGATGCACTAACCTAAGTTAAAGTTTGATGCCCTAACCTAAGTTAATCTGTGATGCCCTAACCTAAGTTAAACTGTGATGTCCTAACCTAAGTTAAACTGTGATGCTCTAACCTAAGTTAAAGTTTGATGCCCTAACCTAAGTTAATCTGTGATGCCCTAACCTAAGTTAAACTTTGATGTCCTAACCTAAGTTAAACTGTGATTCCCTAACCTAAGTTAAACTTTGATGTCCTAACCTAAGTTAAAGTTTGATGCCCTAACCTAAGTTAAGCTATGAGGCCCTAAACAAAATGAAACTTTGAGGCCCTAACCTAAGTTAAACTATGAAGCCCTAAGCTAAGTTAAGCTATGAGGCCCTAACAAAATGAAACTTTGATGCCCTAACCTAAGTTAAACTGTGATGCCCTAACCTAAGTTAAACTTTGAGGCCCTAAACAAAATGAAACTTTGATGCCCTAACCTAAGTTAAACTGTGATGCCCTAAGCTAAGTTAAGCTATGAGGCCCTAAACAAAATGAAACTTTGATGCCCTAACTTAAGTTAAACTGTGATGCCCTAACCTAAGTTAAACTTTGATGCCCTAACCTAAGTTAAACTGTGATGCCCTAACCTAAGTTAAACTTTGATGTCCTAACCTAAGTTAAACTGTGATGCCCTAACCTAAGTTAAACTGTGATGCCCTAACCTAAGTTAAACTGTGATGCCCTAACCTAAGTTAAACTGTTATGCCCTAACCAAGTTAAACTTTGATGCCCTAACCTAAGTTAAACTGTGATGCCCTAACCTAAGTTAAACTTTGATGCACTGACCTAAGTTAAACTGTGATGCCCTAACCTAAGTTAAACTGTGATGCCCTAACCTAAGTTAAACTGTGATGCCCTAACCTAAGTTAAACTGTGATGCCCTAACCTAAGTTAAACTGTGATGCCCTAACCTAAGTTAAACTTTGATGCCCTAACCTAAGTTAATCTGTGATGCCCTAACCTAAGTTAAACTGTGATGTCCTAACCTAAGCAAAACATTGAGGCCCTAACCTAAGTTAAACTGTGATGCCCTAACCTAAGTTAAACTTTATGCCCTAACCTAAGTTAAACTGTGATGCACTAACCTAAGTTAAACTGTGATGTCCTAACCAAGTTAAACTTTGATGCCCTAACCTAAGTTAAACTGTGATGTCCTAACCTAAGTTAAACGTTGATGCCCTAACCTAAGTTAAACTGTGATGCCCTAACCTAAGTTAAACTTTGATGCCCTAACCTAAGTTAAAATGTGATGCCCTAACCTAAGTTAAACTGTGATGCCCTAACCTAAGTTAAACTGTGATGCCCTAACCTAAGTTAAACTTTGATGTCCTAACCTAAGTTAATTTTTGATGCCCTAACCTAAGTTAAACTTTGATGTCCTAACCTAAGTTAAACTTCGATGTTCTAACCTAAGCTAAACTTTGATGTCCTAACCTAAGTTAAACTGTGATGCCCTAACCTAAGTAAACTGTGATGCCCTAACCTAAGTTAAACATTGATGCCCTAACCTAAGTTAAACTGTGATGCCCTAACCTAAGTTAAACTTTGATGCCCTAACCTAAGTTAAACTGTGATGCCCTAACCTAAGTTAAACTGTGATGCCCTAACCTAAGTTAAACTTTGATGCCCTAACCTAAGTTAAACTGTGATGCCCTAACCTAAGTTAAACTGTGATGCCCTAACCTAAGTTAAACTGTGATGCCCTAACCTAAGTTAAACTTTGATGCCCTAACCTAAGTTAAACTTTGATGCCCTAACCTAAGTTAAACTTTGATGTCCTAACCTAAGTTAAACTTGATGCCCTAACCTAAGTTAAACTTTGATGCCCTAACCTAAGTTAAACTTTGATGCCCTAACCTAAGTTAAACTTTGATGCCCTAAACTAAGTTAAACGTTTATGTCCTAACCTAAGTTAAACTGATGCCCTAACCTAAGTTAAACTTGATGCCCTAACCTAAGTTAAACTGTGATGCCCTAACCTAAGTTAAACTTTGATGCCCTAACCTAAGTTAAACTTTGATGCCCTAACCTAAGTTAAACTTTGATGCCCTAACCTAAGTTAAACTTTGATGCCCTAACCTAAGTTAAACTGTGATGCCCTAACCTAAGTTAAACTGTGATGCCCTAACCTAAGTTAAACTGTGATGCCCTAACCTAAGTTAAACTGTGATGCCCTAACCTAAGTTAAACTTGATGCCCTAACCTAAGTTAAACTTTGATGCCCTAACCTAAGTTAAACTTTGATGCCCTAACCTAAGTTAAACTTTGATGCCCTAACCTAAGTTAAACTGTGATGCCCTAACCTAAGTTAAACTGTGATGCCCTAACCTAAGTTAAACTGTGATGCCCTAACCTAAGTTAAACTGTGATGCCCTAACCAAAGTTAAACTTTGATGCCCTAACCTAAGTTAAACTGTGATGCCCTAACCTAAGTTAAACTTTGATGCACTAACCTAAGTTAAACTGTGATGCCCTAACCTAAGTTAAACTGTGATGCCCTAACCTAAGTTAAACTTTGATGCCCTAACCTAAGTTAAACTGTGATGCCCTAACCTAAGTTAAACTGTGATGCCCTAACCTAAGTTAAACTTTGATGCCCTAACCTAAGTTAAACTGTGATGCCCTAACCTAAGTTAAACTGTGATGTCCTAACCTAAGTTAAACTTGATGCCCTAACCTAAGTTAAACTGTGATGCCCTAACCTAAGTTAAACTTTGATGCCCTAACCTAAGTTAAACTGTGATGCCCTAACCTAAGTTAAACTGTGATGCCCTAACCTAAGTTAAACTTTGATGCCCTAACCTAAGTTAAACTTGATGCCCTAACCTAAGTTAAACGTTGATGCCCTAACCTAAGTTAAACTGTGATGCCCTAACCTAAGTTAAACTGTGATGCCCTAACCTAAGTTAAACTGTGATGCCCTAACCTAAGTTAAACTGTGATGCCCTAACCTAAGTTAAACTGTGATGCCCTAACCTAAGTTAAACTTGATGTCCTAACCTAAGTTAAACTTTGATGCCCTAACCTAAGTTAAACTTTGATGCCCTAACCTAAGTTAAACTTGATGTCCTAACCTAAGTTAAACTTTGATGTCCTAACCTAAGTTAAACTTTGATGCCCTAACCTAAGTTAAACTTTGATGCCCTAACCTAAGTTAAACGTGATGCCCTAACCTAAGTTAAACTGTGATGCCCTAACCTAAGTTAAACTTGATGCCCTAACCTAAGTTAAACTTTGATGCCCTAACCTAAGTTAAACTTTGATGCCCTAACCTAAGTTAAACTTTGATGCCCTAACCTAAGTTAAACTTTGATGCCCTAACCTAAGTTAAACTTTGATGCCCTAACCTAAGTTAAACTGTGATGCCCTAACCTAAGTTAAACTTGATGCCCTAACCTAAGTTAAACTGTGATGCCCTAACCTAAGTTAAACTGTGATGCCCTAACCTAAGTTAAACTTTGATGCCCTAACCTAAGTTAAACTTTGATGCCCTAACCTAAGTTAAACTTTGATGCCCTAACCTAAGTTAAACTGTGATGCCCTAACCTAAGTTAAACTGTGATGCCCTAACCTAAGTTAAACTGTGATGCCCTAACCTAAGTTAAACTGTGATGCCCTAACCTAAGTTAAACTGTGATGCCCTAACCTAAGTTAAACTGTGATGCCCTAACCTAAGTTAAACTGTGATGCCCTAACCTAAGTTAAACTTGTGATGCCCTAACCTAAGTTAAACTGTGATGCCCTAACCTAAGTTAAACTTGATGCCCTAACCTAAGTTAAACTGTGATGCCCTAACCTAAGTTAAACTTTGATGCCCTAACCTAAGTTAAACTGTGATGCCCTAACCTAAGTTAAACTTTGATGCCCTAACCTAAGTTAAACTGTGATGCCCTAACCTAAGTTAAACTGTGATGCCCTAACCTAAGTTAAACTGTGATGCCCTAACCTAAGTTAAACTTTGATGCCCTAACCTAAGTTAAACTGTGATGCCCTAACCTAAGTTAAACTGTGATGCCCTAACCTAAGTTAAACTTGATGCCCTAACCTAAGTTAAACTGTGATGCCCTAACCTAAGTTAAACTTTGATGCCCTAACCTAAGTTAAACTGTGATGCCCTAACCTAAGTTAAACTGTGATGCCCTAACCTAAGTTAAACTTTGATGCCCTAACCTAAGTTAAACTGTGATGCCCTAACCTAAGTTAAACTTTGATGCCCTAACCTAAGTTAAACTGTGATGCCCTAACCTAAGTTAAACTTTGATGCCCTAACCTAAGTTAAACTGTGATGCCCTAACCTAAGTTAAACTGTGATGCCCTAACCTAAGTTAAACTGTGATGCCCTAACCTAAGTTAAACTTTGATGCCCTAACCTAAGTTAAACTGTGATGCCCTAACCTAAGTTAAACTTTGATGCCCTAACCTAAGTTAAACTTTGATGCCCTAACCTAAGTTAAACTGTGATGCCCTAACCTAAGTTAAACTTTGATGCCCTAACCTAAGTTAAACTGTGATGCCCTAACCTAAGTTAAACTGTGATGCCCTAACCTAAGTTAAACTTTGATGCCCTAACCTAAGTTAAACTGTGATGCCCTAACCTAAGTTAAACGTTGATGCCCTAACCTAAGTTAAACTGTGATGCCCTAACCTAAGTTAAACTTTGATGCCCTAACCTAAGTTAAACTGTGATGCCCTAACCTAAGTTAAACTGTGATGCCCTAACCTAAGTTAAACTTTGATGCCCTAACCTAAGTTAAACTTTGATGCCCTAACCTAAGTTAAACTTGATGCCCTAACCTAAGTTAAACTTGATGCCCTAACCTAAGTTAAACTTTGATGCCCTAACCTAAGTTAAACTTTGATGCCCTAACCTAAGTTAAACTTTGATGCCCTAACCTAAGTTAAACTTTGATGCCCTAACCTAAGTTAAACTGTGATGCCCTAACCTAAGTTAAACTGTGATGCCCTAACCTAAGTTAAACTGTGATGCCCTAACCTAAGTTAAACTTTGATGCCCTAACCTAAGTTAAACTTTGATGCCCTAACCTAAGTTAAACTTTGATGCCCTAACCTAAGTTAAACTTTGATGCCCTAACCTAAGTTAAACTGTGATGCCCTAACCTAAGTTAAACTGTGATGCCCTAACCTAAGTTAAACTGTGATGCCCTAACCTAAGTTAAACTGTGATGCCCTAACCTAAGTTAAACTTTGATGCCCTAACCTAAGTTAAACTTTGATGCCCTAACCTAAGTTAAACTTTGATGCCCTAACCTAAGTTAAACTTTGATGCCCTAACCTAAGTTAAACTGTGATGCCCTAACCTAAGTTAAACTGTGATGCCCTAACCTAAGTTAAACTGTGATGCCCTAACCTAAGTTAAACTGTGATGCCCTAACCTAAGTTAAACTTTGATGCCCTAACCTAAGTTAAACTGTGATGCCCTAACCTAAGTTAAACTTGATGCCCTAACCTAAGTTAAACTGTGATGCCCTAACCTAAGTTAAACTTTGATGCCCTAACCTAAGTTAAACTTTGATGCCCTAACCTAAGTTAAACTGTGATGCCCTAACCTAAGTTAAACTGTGATGCCCTAACCTAAGTTAAACTTTGATGCCCTAACCTAAGTTAAACTGTGATGCCCTAACCTAAGTTAAACTGTGATGCCCTAACCTAAGTTAAACTTGATGCCCTAACCTAAGTTAAACTGTGATGCCCTAACCTAAGTTAAACTTTGATGCCCTAACCTAAGTTAAACTGTGATGCCCTAACCTAAGTTAAACTGTGATGCCCTAACCTAAGTTAAACTTTGATGCCCTAACCTAAGTTAAACTTTGATGCCCTAACCTAAGTTAAACTTGATGCCCTAACCTAAGTTAAACTGTGATGCCCTAACCTAAGTTAAACTTTGATGCCCTAACCTAAGTTAAACTTTGATGCCCTAACCTAAGTTAAACTGTGATGCCCTAACCTAAGTTAAACTGTGATGCCCTAACCTAAGTTAAACTTTGATGCCCTAACCTAAGTTAAACTTTGATGCCCTAACCTAAGTTAAACTTTGATGCCCTAACCTAAGTTAAACTTGATGCCCTAACCTAAGTTAAACTTTGATGCCCTAACCTAAGTTAAACTTTGATGCCCTAACCTAAGTTAAACTGTGATGCCCTAACCTAAGTTAAACTTTGATGTCCTAACCTAAGTTAAACTGTGATGCCCTAACCTAAGTTAAACTTGATGCCCTAACCTAAGTTAAACTTTGATGCCCTAACCTAAGTTAAACTGTGATGCCCTAACCTAAGTTAAACTTTGATGCCCTAACCTAAGTTAAACTGTGATGCCCTAACCTAAGTTAAACTGTGATGCCCTAACCTAAGTTAAACTGTGATGCCCTAACCTAAGTTAAACTGTGATGCCCTAACCTAAGTTAAACTGTGATGCCCTAACCTAAGTTAAACTTTGATGCCCTAACCTAAGTTAAACTGTGATGCCCTAACCTAAGTTAAACTGTGATGTCCTAACCTAAGTTAAACTTTGATGCCCTAACCTAAGTTAAACTTTGATGCCCTAACCTAAGTTAAACTGTGATGCCCTAACCTAAGTTAAACTTTGATGCCCTAACCTAAGTTAAACTGTGATGCCCTAACCTAAGTTAAACTTTGATGCCCTAACCTAAGTTAAACTTGATGCCCTAACCTAAGTTAAACTGTGATGCCCTAACCTAAGTTAAACTTTGATGCCCTAACCTAAGTTAAACTATGATGCCCTAACCTAAGTTAAACTTTGATGCCCTAACCTAAGTTAAACTTTGATGCCCTAACCTAAGTTAAACTTTGATGCCCTAACCTAAGTTAAACTTGATGCCCTAACCTAAGTTAAACTTGATGCCCTAACCTAAGTTAAACTGTGATGCCCTAACCTAAGTTAAACTGTGATGCCCTAACCTAAGTTAAACTTTGATGCCCTAACCTAAGTTAAACTGTGATGCCCTAACCTAAGTTAAACTTTGATGCCCTAACCTAAGTTAAACTGTGATGCCCTAACCTAAGTTAAACTTTGATGCCCTAACCTAAGTTAAACTGTGATGCCCTAACCTAAGTTAAACTGTGATGCCCTAACCTAAGTTAAACTGTGATGCCCTAACCTAAGTTAAACTGTGATGCCCTAACCAAAGTTAAACTTTGATGCCCTAACCTAAGTTAAACTGTGATGCCCTAACCTAAGTTAAACTTTGATGCACTAACCTAAGTTAAACTGTGATGCCCTAACCTAAGTTAAACTGTGATGCCCTAACCTAAGTTAAACTGTGATGCCCTAACCTAAGTTAAACTGTGATGCCCTAACCTAAGTTAAACTGTGATGCCCTAACCTAAGTTAAACTTTGATGCCCTAACCTAAGTTAATCTGTGATGCCCTAACCTAAGTTAAACTGTGATGTCCTAACCTAAGTTAAACATTGAGGCCCTAACCTAAGTTAAACTGTGATGCCCTAACCTAAGTTAAACTTTTATGCCCTAACCTAAGTTAAACTGTGATGCCCTAACCTAAGTTAAACTGTGATGTCCTAACCAAAGTTAAACTTTGATGCCCTAACCTAAGTTAAACTGTGATGTCCTAACCTAAGTTAAACGTTGAGGCCCTAACCTAAGTTAAACTGTGATGCCCTAACCTAAGTTAAACTTTGATGCCCTAACCTAAGTTAAAATGTGATGCCCTAACCTAAGTTAAACTGTGATGCCCTAACCTAAGTTAAACTGTGATGCCCTAACCTAAGTTAAACTTTGATGTCCTAACCTAAGTTAAACTTTGATGCCCTAACCTAAGTTAAACTTTGATGTCCTAACCTAAGTTAAACTTCGATGTTCTAACCTAAGCTAAACTTTGATGTCCTAACCTAAGTTAAACTGTGATGCCCTAACCTAAGTTAAACTTTGATGCCCTAACCTAAGTTAAACTTTGATGCCCTAACCTAAGTTAAACTGTGATGCCCTAACCTAAGTTAAACTTTGATGCCCTAACCTAAGTTAAACTGTGATGCCCTAACCTAAGTTAAACTGTGATGCCCTAACCTAAGTTAAACTTTGATGCCCTAACCTAAGTTAAACTGTGATGCCCTAACCTAAGTTAAACTGTGATGCCCTAACCTAAGTTAAACTGTGATGCCCTAACCTAAGTTAAACTGTGATGCCCTAACCTAAGTTAAACTTTGATGCCCTAACCTAAGTTAAACTTTGATGCCCTAACCTAAGTTAAACTTGATGCCCTAACCTAAGTTAAACTTTGATGCCCTAACCTAAGTTAAACTTGATGCCCTAACCTAAGTTAAACTTTGATGCCCTAACCTAAGTTAAACTGTGATGCCCTAACCTAAGTTAAACTGTGATGCCCTAACCTAAGTTAAACTTTGATGCCCTAACCTAAGTTAAACTGTGATGCCCTAACCTAAGTTAAACTTTGATGCCCTAACCTAAGTTAAACTTTGATGCCCTAACCTAAGTTAAACTTGATGCCCTAACCTAAGTTAAACTTTGATGCCCTAACCTAAGTTAAACTTTGATGCCCTAACCTAAGTTAAACTGTGATGCCCTAACCTAAGTTAAACTGTGATGCCCTAACCTAAGTTAAACTGTGATGCCCTAACCTAAGTTAAACTGTGATGCCCTAACCTAAGTTAAACTTTGATGCCCTAACCTAAGTTAAACTTTGATGCCCTAACCTAAGTTAAACTTTGATGCCCTAACCTAAGTTAAACTTTGATGCCCTAACCTAAGTTAAACTGTGATGCCCTAACCTAAGTTAAACTGTGATGCCCTAACCTAAGTTAAACTGTGATGCCCTAACCTAAGTTAAACTGTGATGCCCTAACCTAAGTTAAACTTTGATGCCCTAACCTAAGTTAAACTGTGATGCCCTAACCTAAGTTAAACTTTGATGCCCTAACCTAAGTTAAACTGTGATGCCCTAACCTAAGTTAAACTGTGATGCCCTAACCTAAGTTAAACTTTGATGCCCTAACCTAAGTTAAACTGTGATGCCCTAACCTAAGTTAAACTGTGATGCCCTAACCTAAGTTAAACTTTGATGCCCTAACCTAAGTTAAACTGTGATGCCCTAACCTAAGTTAAACTGTGATGCCCTAACCTAAGTTAAACTTGATGCCCTAACCTAAGTTAAACTGTGATGCCCTAACCTAAGTTAAACTTTGATGCCCTAACCTAAGTTAAACTGTGATGCCCTAACCTAAGTTAAACTGTGATGCCCTAACCTAAGTTAAACTTTGATGCCCTAACCTAAGTTAAACTGTGATGCCCTAACCTAAGTTAAACTTTGATGCCCTAACCTAAGTTAAACTGTGATGCCCTAACCTAAGTTAAACTTTGATGCCCTAACCTAAGTTAAACTGTGATGCCCTAACCTAAGTTAAACTGTGATGCCCTAACCTAAGTTAAACTGTGATGCCCTAACCTAAGTTAAACTTTGATGCCCTAACCTAAGTTAAACTTTGATGCCCTAACCTAAGTTAAACTTTGATGCCCTAACCTAAGTTAAACTTGATGCCCTAACCTAAGTTAAACTTTGATGTCCTAACCTAAGTTAAACTTTGATGCCCTAACCTAAGTTAAACTTTGATGCCCTAACCTAAGTTAAACTGTGATGCCCTAACCTAAGTTAAACTGTGATGCCCTAACCTAAGTTAAACTGTGATGCCCTAACCTAAGTTAAACTGTGATGCCCTAACCTAAGTTAAACTGTGATGCCCTAACCTAAGTTAAACTTTGATGCCCTAACCTAAGTTAAACTGTGATGCCCTAACCTAAGTTAAACTGTGATGCCCTAACCTAAGTTAAACTGTGATGCCCTAACCTAAGTTAAACTTTGATGCCCTAACCTAAGTTAAACTGTGATGCCCTAACCTAAGTTAAACTTTGATGCCCTAACCTAAGTTAAACTGTGATGCCCTAACCTAAGTTAAACTTTGATGCCCTAACCTAAGTTAAACTGTGATGCCCTAACCTAAGTTAAACTTTGATGCCCTAACCTAAGTTAAACTGTGATGCCCTAACCTAAGTTAAACTGTGATGCCCTAACCTAAGTTAAACTGTGATGCCCTAACCTAAGTTAAACTGTGATGCCCTAACCTAAGTTAAACTTGTGATGCCCTAACCTAAGTTAAACTGTGATGCCCTAACCTAAGTTAAACTTTGATGCCCTAACCTAAGTTAAACTTTGATGCCCTAACCTAAGTTAAACTGTGATGCCCTAACCTAAGTTAAACTTTGATGCCCTAACCTAAGTTAAACTGTGATGCCCTAACCTAAGTTAAACTTTGATGCCCTAACCTAAGTTAAACTGTGATGCCCTAACCTAAGTTAAACTTTGATGCCCTAACCTAAGTTAAACTGTGATGCCCTAACCTAAGTTAAACTGTGATGCCCTAACCTAAGTTAAACTGTGATGCCCTAACCTAAGTTAAACTTGATGCCCTAACCTAAGTTAAACTGTGATGCCCTAACCTAAGTTAAACTGTGATGCCCTAACCTAAGTTAAACTTGATGCCCTAACCTAAGTTAAACTTTGATGCCCTAACCTAAGTTAAACTTTGATGCCCTAACCTAAGTTAAACTTGATGCCCTAACCTAAGTTAAACTGTGATGCCCTAACCTAAGTTAAACTTGATGCCCTAACCTAAGTTAAACTGTGATGCCCTAACCTAAGTTAAACTGATGCCCTAACCTAAGTTAAACTGTGATGCCCTAACCTAAGTTAAACTTTGATGCCCTAACCTAAGTTAAACTGTGATGCCCTAACCTAAGTTAAACTGTGATGCCCTAACCTAAGTTAAACTTTGATGCCCTAACCTAAGTTAAACTTTGATGCCCTAACCTAAGTTAAACTTTGATGCCCTAACCTAAGTTAAACTTGATGCCCTAACCTAAGTTAAACTGTGATGCCCTAACCTAAGTTAAACTTTGATGCCCTAACCTAAGTTAAACTTTGATGCCCTAACCTAAGTTAAACTTTGATGTCCTAACCTAAGTTAAACTTGATGCCCTAACCTAAGTTAAACTTTGATGCCCTAACCTAAGTTAAACTGTGATGCCCTAACCTAAGTTAAACTGTGATGCCCTAACCTAAGTTAAACTTTGATGCCCTAACCTAAGTTAAACTGTGATGCCCTAACCTAAGTTAAACTTTGATGCCCTAACCTAAGTTAAACTTTGATGCCCTAACCTAAGTTAAACTTTGATGCCCTAACCTAAGTTAAACTTTGATGCCCTAACCTAAGTTAAACTTTGATGCCCTAACCTAAGTTAAACTTTGATGCCCTAACCTAAGTTAAACTGTGATGCCCTAACCTAAGTTAAACTGTGATGCCCTAACCTAAGTTAAACTGTGATGCCCTAACCTAAGTTAAACTGTGATGCCCTAACCTAAGTTAAACTGTGATGCCCTAACCTAAGTTAAACTTGATGCCCTAACCTAAGTTAAACTGTGATGCCCTAACCTAAGTTAAACTGTGATGCCCTAACCTAAGTTAAACTGTGATGCCCTAACCTAAGTTAAACTGTGATGCCCTAACCTAAGTTAAACTTTGATGCCCTAACCTAAGTTAAACTGTGATGCCCTAACCTAAGTTAAACTTTGATGCCCTAACCTAAGTTAAACTTTGATGCCCTAACCTAAGTTAAACTTTGATGCCCTAACCTAAGTTAAACTTTGATGCCCTAACCTAAGTTAAACTTTGATGCCCTAACCTAAGTTAAACTTTGATGCCCTAACCTAAGTTAAACTGTGATGCCCTAACCTAAGTTAAACTGTGAT
This sequence comes from Megaustenia siamemsis, assembly GCA_032433765.1. Lineage (NCBI taxonomy): Eukaryota > Metazoa > Mollusca > Gastropoda > Stylommatophora > Ariophantidae > Megaustenia > Megaustenia siamemsis. The sequence continues at coordinate 25,755,498 of JAVIAB010000050.1, forward strand.
GCCCTAACCTAAGTTAAACTGTGATGCCCTAACCTAAGTTAAACTGTGATGCCCTAACCTAAGTTAAACTGTGATGCCCTAACCTAAGTTAAACTTTGATGCCCTAACCTAAGTTAAACTGTGATGCCCTAACCTAAGTTAAACTTTGATGTCCTAACCTAAGTTAAACTTTGATGCCCTAACCTAAGTTAAACTTTGATGTCCTAACCTAAGTTAAACTTGATGCCCTAACCTAAGTTAAACTTTGATGTCCTAACCTAAGTTAAACTTTGATGCCCTAACCTAAGTTAAACTTTGATGCCCTAACCTAAGTTAAACGTTGATGCCCTAACCTAAGTTAAACTGATGCCCTAACCTAAGTTAAACTTGATGCCCTAACCTAAGTTAAACTATGATGCCCTAACCTAAGTTAAACTTTGATGCCCTAACCTAAGTTAAACTTTGATGCCCTAACCTAAGTTAAACTTTGATGCCCTAACCTAAGTTAAACTTTGATGCACTAACCTAAGTTAAACTGTGATGCCCTAACCTAAGTTAAACTGTGATGCCCTAACCTAAGTTAAACTGTGATGCCCTAACCTAAGTTAAACTGTGATGCCCTAACCTAAGTTAAACTTGATGCCCTAACCTAAGTTAAACTTTGATGCCCTAACCTAAGTTAAACTTTGATGCCCTAACCTAAGTTAAACTGTGATGCCCTAACCTAAGTTAAACTGTGATGCCCTAACCTAAGTTAAACTGTGATGCCCTAACCTAAGTTAAACTGTGATGCCCTAACCTAAGTTAAACTGTGATGCCCTAACCTAAGTTAAACTTTGATGCCCTAACCTAAGTTAAACTGTGATGCCCTAACCTAAGTTAAACTGTGATGTCCTAACCTAAGTTAAACTGTGATGCCCTAACCTAAGTTAAACTGTGATGCCCTAACCTAAGTTAAACTTTGATGCCCTAACCTAAGTTAAACTGTGATGCCCTAACCTAAGTTAAACTTTGATGCCCTAACCTAAGTTAAACTGTGATGCCCTAACCTAAGTTAAACTGTGATGCCCTAACCTAAGTTAAACTGTGATGCCCTAACCTAAGTTAAACTTTGATGCCCTAACCTAAGTTAAACTGTGATGCCCTAACCTAAGTTAAACTTTGATGCCCTAACCTAAGTTAAACTGTGATGCCCTAACCTAAGTTAAACTGTGATGTCCTAACCTAAGTTAAACTTGATGCCCTAACCTAAGTTAAACTGTGATGCCCTAACCTAAGTTAAACTTTGATGCCCTAACCTAAGTTAAACTGTGATGCCCTAACCTAAGTTAAACTGTGATGCCCTAACCTAAGTTAAACTTTGATGCCCTAACCTAAGTTAAACTGTGATGCCCTAACCTAAGTTAAACTTTGATGCCCTAACCTAAGTTAAACTGTGATGCCCTAACCTAAGTTAAACTTTGATGCCCTAACCTAAGTTAAACTGTGATGCCCTAACCTAAGTTAAACTGTGATGCCCTAACCTAAGTTAAACTTTGATGCCCTAACCTAAGTTAAACTTTGATGCCCTAACCTAAGTTAAACTTTGATGCCCTAACCTAAGTTAAACTTTGATGCCCTAACCTAAGTTAAACTTTGATGCCCTAACCTAAGTTAAACTTTGATGCCCTAACCTAAGTTAAACTTTGATGCCCTAACCTAAGTTAAACTTTGATGCCCTAACCTAAGTTAAACTTTGATGCCCTAACCTAAGTTAAACTTTGATGCCCTAACCTAAGTTAAACTGTGATGCCCTAACCTAAGTTAAACTTTGATGCCCTAACCTAAGTTAAACTGTGATGCCCTAACCTAAGTTAAACTGTGATGCCCTAACCTAAGTTAAACTTTGATGTCCTAACCTAAGTTAAACTTTGATGCCCTAACCTAAGTTAAACTTTGATGCCCTAACCTAAGTTAAACTTGATGCCCTAACCTAAGTTAAACTTTGATGCCCTAACCTAAGTTAAACTTTGATGCCCTAACCTAAGTTAAACTTTGATGCCCTAACCTAAGTTAAACTTTGATGCCCTAACCTAAGTTAAACTGATGCCCTAACCTAAGTTAAACTTTGATGCCCTAACCTAAGTTAAACTGTGATGCCCTAACCTAAGTTAAACTTTGATGCCCTAACCTAAGTTAAACTTTGATGCCCTAACCTAAGTTAAACTTTGATGCCCTAACCTAAGTTAAACTTTGATGCCCTAACCTAAGTTAAACTTTGATGCCCTAACCTAAGTTAAACTTTGATGCCCTAACCTAAGTTAAACTGTGATGCCCTAACCTAAGTTAAACTGTGATGCCCTAACCTAAGTTAAACTGTGATGCCCTAACCTAAGTTAAACTGTGATGCCCTAACCTAAGTTAAACTGTGATGCCCTAACCTAAGTTAAACTGTGATGCCCTAACCTAAGTTAAACTGTGATGCCCTAACCTAAGTTAAACTGTGATGCCCTAACCTAAGTTAAACTTTGATGCCCTAACCTAAGTTAAACTGTGATGCCCTAACCTAAGTTAAACTTTGATGCCCTAACCTAAGTTAAACTGTGATGCCCTAACCTAAGTTAAACTGTGATGCCCTAACCTAAGTTAAACTGTGATGCCCTAACCTAAGTTAAACTTGATGCCCTAACCTAAGTTAAACTGTGATGCCCTAACCTAAGTTAAACTTTGATGCCCTAACCTAAGTTAAACTGTGATGCCCTAACCTAAGTTAAACTGTGATGCCCTAACCTAAGTTAAACTGTGATGCCCTAACCTAAGTTAAACTGTGATGCCCTAACCTAAGTTAAACTTTGATGCCCTAACCTAAGTTAAACTTTGATGCCCTAACCTAAGTTAAACTTTGATGCCCTAACCTAAGTTAAACTTTGATGCCCTAACCTAAGTTAAACTGTGATGCCCTAACCTAAGTTAAACGTTGATGCCCTAACCTAAGTTAAACTGTGATGCCCTAACCTAAGTTAAACTTTGATGCCCTAACCTAAGTTAAACTGTGATGCCCTAACCTAAGTTAAACTTTGATGCCCTAACCTAAGTTAAACTGTGATGCCCTAACCTAAGTTAAACTTTGATGCCCTAACCTAAGTTAAACTTTGATGCCCTAACCTAAGTTAAACTTTGATGCCCTAACCTAAGTTAAACTTTGATGCCCTAACCTAAGCTAAACTTTGATGCCCTAACCTAAGTTAAACTTTGATGCCCTAACCTAAGTTAAACTTTGATGCCCTAACCTAAGTTAAACTTGATGCCCTAACCTAAGTTAAACTTTGATGCCCTAACCTAAGTTAAACTTGATGTCCTAACCTAAGTTAAACTTTGATGCCCTAACCTAAGTTAAACTTTGATGCCCTAACCTAAGTTAAACTTTGATGCCCTAACATAAGTTAAACTTTGATGCCCTAACCTAAGTTAAACTTTGATGCCCTAACTAAGCTAAACTGTGATGCCCTAACCTAAGTTAAACTGTGATGCCCTAACCTAAGTTAAACTTTGATGCCCTAACCTAAGTTAAACTGTGATGCCCTAACCTAAGTTAAACTTTGATGCCCTAACCTAAGTTAAATTTGATGCCCTAACCTAAGTTAAACTTTGATGCCCTAACCTAAGTTAAACTTTGATGCCCTAACCTAAGTTAAACTGTGATGCCCTAACCTAAGTTAAACTATGATGCCCTAACCTAAGTTAAACTGTGATGCCCTAACCTAAGTTAAACTGTGATGCCCTAACCTAAGTTAAACTTTGATGCCCTAACCTAAGTTAAACTGTGATGCCCTAACCTAAGTTAAACTTTGATGTCCTAACCTAAGTTAAACTGTGATGCCCTAACCTAAGTTAAACTGTGATGCCCTAACCTAAGTTAAACTGTGATGCCCTAACCTAAGTTAAACTGTGATGCCCTAACCTAAGTTAAACTTTGATGCCCTAACCTAAGTTAAACTGTGATGCCCTAACCTAAGTTAAACTTTGATGCCTAACCTAAGTTAAACTGTGATGCCCTAACCTAAGTTAAACTGTGATGCCCTAACCTAAGTTAAACTGTGATGCCCTAACCTAAGTTAAACTGTGATGCCCTAACCTAAGTTAAACTGTGATGCCCTAACCTAAGTTAAACTTTGATGCCCTAACCTAAGTTAAACTGTGATGCCCTAACCTAAGTTAAACTGTGATGCCCTAACCTAAGTTAAACTTGATGCCCTAACCTAAGTTAAACTGTGATGCCCTAACCTAAGTTAAACTTTGATGCCCTAACCTAAGTTAAACTGTGATGCACTAACCTAAGTTAAACTGTGATGCCCTAACCAAAGTTAAACTTTGATGCCCTAACCTAAGTTAAACTGTGATGTCCTAACCTAAGTTAAACGTTGATGCCCTAACCTAAGTTAAACTGTGATGCCCTAACCTAAGTTAAACTTTGATGCCCTAACCTAAGTTAAAATGTGATGCCCTAACCTAAGTTAAACTGTGATGCCCTAACCTAAGTTAAACTGTGATGCCCTAACCTAAGTTAAACTTTGATGCCCTAACCTAAGTTAATTTTTGATGCCCTAACCTAAGTTAAACTGTGATGTCCTAACCTAAGTTAAACTTGATGCCCTAACCTAAGTTAAACTGTGATGCCCTAACCTAAGTTAAACTTTGATGCCCTAACCTAAGTTAAACTGTGATGCCCTAACCTAAGTTAAACTGTGATGCCCTAACCTAAGTTAAACTTTGATGCCCTAACCTAAGTTAAACTGTGATGCCCTAACCTAAGTTAAACTTGATGCCCTAACCTAAGTTAAACTGTGATGCCCTAACCTAAGTTAAACTTTGATGCCCTAACCTAAGTTAAACTGTGATGCCCTAACCTAAGTTAAACTTTGATGCCCTAACCTAAGTTAAACTGTGATGCCCTAACCTAAGTTAAACTTTGATGCCCTAACCTAAGTTAAACTTTGATGCCCTAACCTAAGTTAAACTTTGATGCCCTAACCTAAGTTAAACTTTGATGCCCTAACCTAAGTTAAACTTTGATGCCCTAACCTAAGTTAAACTGTGATGCCCTAACCTAAGTTAAACTGTGATGCCCTAACCTAAGTTAAACTTGATGTCCTAACCTAAGTTAAACTGATGCCCTAACCTAAGTTAAACTTTGATGCCCTAACCTAAGTTAAACTATGATGCCCTAACCTAAGTTAAACTTTGATGCCCTAACCTAAGTTAAACTTTGATGCCCTAACCTAAGTTAAACTTTGATGCCCTAACCTAAGTTAAACTTTGATGCCCTAACCTAAGTTAAACTGTGATGCCCTAACCTAAGTTAAACTGTGATGCCCTAACCTAAGTTAAACTGTGATGCCCTAACCTAAGTTAAACTGTGATGCCCTAACCTAAGTTAAACTGTGATGCCCTAACCTAAGTTAAACTTTGATGCCCTAACCTAAGTTAAACTTTGATGCCCTAACCTAAGTTAAACAGTGATGCCCTAACCTAAGTTAAACTGTGATGCCCTAACCTAAGTTAAACTGTGATGCCCTAACCTAAGTTAAACTGTGATGCCCTAACCTAAGTTAAACTTTGATGCCCTAACCTAAGTTAATCTGTGATGCCCTAACCTAAGTTAAACTGTGATGTCCTAACCTAAGTTAAACTGTGATGCCCTAACCTAAGTTAAACTGTGATGCCCTAACCTAAGTTAAACTTTGATGCCCTAACCTAAGTTAAACTGTGATGCCCTAACCTAAGTTAAACTTTGATGTCCTAACCTAAGTTAAACTGTGATGCCCTAACCTAAGTTAAACTTTGATGCCCTAACCTAAGTTAAACTGTGATGCCCTAACCTAAGTTAAACTTTGATGCCCTAACCTAAGTTAAACTGTGATGCCCTAACCTAAGTTAAACTTTGATGTCCTAACCTAAGTTAAACTGTGATGCCCTAACCTAAGTTAAACTGTGATGCCCTAACCTAAGTTAAACTGTGATGCCCTAACCTAAGTTAAACTGTGATGCCCTAACCTAAGTTAAACTTGATGCCCTAACCTAAGTTAAACTGTGATGCCCTAACCTAAGTTAAACTTTGATGCCCTAACCTAAGTTAAACTGTGATTCCCTAACCTAAGTTAAACTGTGATGCCCTAACCTAAGTTAAACTTTGATGCCCTAACCTAAGTTAAAATGTGATGCCCTAACCTAAGTTAAACTGTGATGCCCTAACCTAAGTTAAACTGTGATGCCCTAACCTAAGTTAAACTTTGATGTCCTAACCTAAGTTAATTTTGATGCCCTAACCTAAGTTAAACTTTGATGTCCTAACCTAAGTTAAACTTCGATGTTCTAACCTAAGCTAAACTTTGATGTCCTAACCTAAGTTAAACTTTGATGCCCTAACCTAAGCTAGACTTTGATGCCCTAACCTAAGTTAAACGTTGATGTCCTAACTAAGTTAAACTGATGCCCTAACCTAAGTTAAACTTCGATGCCCTAACCTAAGTTAAACTATGATGCCCTAACCTAAGTTAAACTTTGATGCCCTAACCTAAGTTAAACTTTGACGCCCTAACCTAAGTTAAACTTTGATGCCCTAACCTAAGTTAAATTTTGATGCCCTAACCTAAGTTAAACTGTGATGCCCTAACCTAAGTTAAACTTTGATGCCCTAACCTAAGTTAAACTGTGATGCCCTAACCTAAGTTAAACTTTGATGCCTAACCTAAGTTAAACTGTGATGCCCTAACCTAAGTTAAACTGTGATGCCCTAACCTAAGTTAAACTGTGATGCCCTAACCTAAGTTAAACTTTGATGCCCTAACCTAAGTTAAACTGTGATGCCCTAACCTAAGTTAAACTTTGATGCCCTAACCTAAGTTAATCTGTGATGCCCTAACCTAAGTTAAACTGTGATGTCCTAACCTAAGTTAAACATTGAGGCCCTAACCTAAGTTAAACTGTGATGCCCTAACCTAAGTTAAACTTTGATGCCCTAACCTAAGTTAAACTGTGATGCACTAACCTAAGTTAAACTGTGATGCCCTAACCTAAGTTAAACTTTGATGCCCTAACCTAAGTTAAACTGTGATGTCCTAACCTAAGTTAAACGTTGAGGCCCTAACCTAAGTTAAACTGTGATGCCCTAACCTAAGTTAAACTTTGATGCCCTAACCTAAGTTAAAATGTGATGCCCTAACCTAAGTTAAACTTTGATGCCCTAACCTAAGTTAAACTGTGATGCCCTAACCTAAGTTAAACTTTGATGTCCTAACCTAAGTTAATTTTTGATGCCCTAACCTAAGTTAAACTTTGATGTCCTAACCTAAGTTAAACTTCGATGTTCTAACCTAAGCTAAACTTTGATGTCCTAACCTAAGTTAAACTTTGATGCCCTAACCTAAGCTAGACTTTGATGCCCTAACCTAAGTTAAACGTTGATGTCCTAACCTAAGTTAAACTGATGCCCTAACCTAAGTTAAACTGTGATGCCCTAACCTAAGTTAAACTTGATGCCCTAACCTAAGTTAAACTGTGATGCCCTAACCTAAGTTAAACTGTGATGCCCTAACCTAAGTTAAACTGTGATGCCCTAACCTAAGTTAAACTGTGATGCCCTAACCTAAGTTAAACTTTGATGCCCTAACCTAAGTTAAACTGTGATGCCCTAACCTAAGTTAAACTTTGATGCACTAACCTAAGTTAAACTGTGATGCCCTAACCTAAGTTAAACTTTGATGCCCTAACCTAAGTTAAACTGTGATGCCCTAACCTAAGTTAAACTTTGATGTCCTAACCTAAGTTAAACTGTGATGTCCTAACCTAAGCTAAACATTGAGGCCCTAACCTAAGTTAAACTGTGATGCCCTAACCTAAGTTAAACTTTTATGCCCTAACCTAAGTTAAACTGTGATGCACTAACCTAAGTTAAACTGTGATGCCCTAACCAAAGTTAAACTTTGATGCCCTAACCTAAGTTAAACTGTGATGTCCTAACCTAAGTTAAACGTTGAGGCCCTAACCTAAGTTAAACTGTGATGCCCTAACCTAAGTTAAACTTTGATGCCCTAACCTAAGTTAAAATGTGATGCCCTAACCTAAGTTAAACTGTGATGCCCTAACCTAAGTTAAACTGTGATGCCTCAACCTAAGTTAAACTTTGATGTCCAAACCTAAGTTAATTTTTGATGCCCTAACCTAAGTTAAACTTTGATGTCCTAACCTAAGTTAAACTTCGATGTTCTAACCTAAGCTAAACTTTGATGTCCTAACCTAAGTTAAACTTTGATGCCCTAACCTAAGTTAGACTTTGATGCCCTAACCTAAGTTAAACGTTGATGTCCTAACTAAGTTAAACTGATGCCCTAACCTAAGTTAAACTTCGATGCCCTAACCTAATTTAAAGTTTGATGCCCTAACCTAAGTTAAACTGTGATGCCCTAACCTAAGTTAAACTGTGATGTCCTAACCTAAGTTAAACTGTGATGCCCTAACCTAAGTTAAACTGTGATGCCCTAACCTAAGTTAAAGTTTGATGACCTAACCTAAGTTAATCTGTGATGCCCTAACCTAAGTTAAACTTTGATGTCCTAACCTAAGTTAAACTGTGATGCCCTAACCTAAGTTAAAGTTTGATGCCCTAACCTAAGTTAAAATGTGATGCCCTAACCTAAGTTAAACTTTGATGCCCTAACCTAAGTTAAACTGTGATGCCCTAACCTAAGTTAAACTTTGATGTCCTAACCTAAGTTAAACTGTGATGCCCTAACCTAAGTTAAACTTTGATGCCCTAACCTAAGTTAAACTGTGATGCCATACCTAAGTTAAACTGTGATGCCCTAACCAAAGTTAAACCTTGATGCCCTAACCTAAGTTAAACTGTGATGCCCTAACCTAAGTTAAACTGTGATGCCCTAACCTAAGTTAAACTGTGATGCCCTAACCTAAGTTAAACTGTGATGCCCTAACCTAAGTTAAACTTTGATGCCCTAACCTAAGTTAAACTGTGATGCCCTAACCTAAGTTAAACTTTGATGCACTAACCTAAGTTAAACTGTGATGCCCTAACCTAAGTTAAACTTTGATGCCCTAACCTAAGTTAAACTGTGATGCCCTAACCTAAGTTAAACTGTGATGCCCTAACCTAAGTTAAACTGTGATGCCCTAACCTAAGTTAAACTTTGATGCCCTAACCTAAGTTAATCTGTGATGCCCTAACCTAAGTTAAACTGTGATGTCCTAACCTAAGTTAAACATTGAGGCCCTAACCTAAGTTAAACTGTGATGCCCTAACCTAAGTTAAACTTTTATGCCCTAACCTAAGTTAAACTGTGATGCCCTAACCTAAGTTAAACTGTGATGCCCTAACCTAAGTTAAACTTTGATGCCCTAACCTAAGTTAAACTGTGATGTCCTAACCTAAGTTAAACGTTGAGGCCCTAACCTAAGTTAAACTGTGATGCCCTAACCTAAGTTAAACTTTGATGCCCTAACCTAAGTTAAAATGTGATGCCCTAACCTAAGTTAAACTGTGATGCCCTAACCTAAGTTAAACTGTGATGCCCTAACCTAAGTTAAACTTTGATGTCCAAACCTAAGTTAATTTTGATGCCCTAACCTAAGTTAAACTTTGATGTCCTAACCTAAGTTAAACTTCGATGCCCTAACCTAAGTTAAACTGTGATGCCCTAACCTAAGTTAAACTGTGATGCCCTAACCTAAGTTAAACTGTGATGCCCTAACCTAAGTTAAAGTTTGATGCCCTAACCTAAGTTAATCTGTGATGCCCTAACCTAAGTTAAACTGTGATGTCCTAACCTAAGTTAAACTGTGATGCTCTAACCTAAGTTAAACTGTGATGCTCTAACCTAAGTTAAAGTTTGATGCCCTAACCTAAGTTAATCTGTGATGCCCTAACCTAAGTTAAACTTTGATGTCCTAACCTAAGTTAAACTGTGATGCCCTAACCTAAGTTAAAATGTGATGCCCTAACCTAAGTTAAACTTTGATGCCCTAACCTAAGTTAAACTGTGATGCCCTAACCTAAGTTAAACTTTGATGTCCTAACCTAAGTTAAACTGTGATGCCCTAACCTAAGTTAAACTGTGATGCCCTAACCTAAGTTAAACTGTGATGCCCTAACCTAAGTTAAACTGTGATGCCCTAACCTAAGTTAAACCTTGATGCCCTAACCTAAGTTAAACTGTGATGCCCTAACCTAAGTTAAACTTTGATGCCCTAACCTAAGTTAAACTGTGATTCCCTTACCTAAGTTAAACTGTGATGCCCTAACCTAAGTTAAACTTTGATGCCCTAACCTAAGTTAAAATGTGATGCCCTAACCTAAGTTAAACTGTGATGCCCTAACCTAAGTTAAACTGTGATGCCCTAACCTAAGTTAAACTTTGATGTCCTAACCTAAGTTAATTTTTGATGCCCTAACCTAAGTTAAACTTTGATGTCCTAACCTAAGTTAAACTTCGATGTTCTAACCTAAGCTAAACTTTGATGTCCTAACCTAAGTTAAACTTTGATGCCCTAACCTAAGCTAGACTTTGATGCCCTAACCTAAGTTAAACGTTGATGTCCTAACTAAGTTAAACTGATGCCCTAACCTAAGTTAAACTTCGATGCCCTAACCTAAGTTAAACTATGATGCCCTAACCTAAGTTAAACTTTGATGCCCTAACCTAAGTTAAACTTTGACGCCCTAACCTAAGTTAAACTGTGATGCCCTAACCTAACTTAAACTGTGATGCCCTAACCAAAGTTAAACTTTGATGCCCTAACCTAAGTTAAACTGTGATGCCCTAACCTAAGTTAAACTTTGATGCACTAACCTAAGTTAAACTGTGATGCCCTAACCTAAGTTAAACTTTGATGCCCTAACCTAAGTTAAACTGTGATGCCCTAACCTAAGTTAAACTTTGATGTCCTAACCTAAGTTAAACTGTGATGTCCTAACCTAAGCTAAACATTGAGCCCTAACCTAAGTTAAACTGTGATGCCCTAACCTAAGTTAAACTTTTATGCCCTAACCTAAGTTAAACTGTGATGCACTAACCTAAGTTAAACTGTGATGCCCTAACCAAAGTTAAACTTTGATGCCCTAACCTAAGTTAAACTGTGATGTCCTAACCTAAGTTAAACGTTGATGCCCTAACCTAAGTTAAACTGTGATGCCCTAACCTAAGTTAAACTTTGATGCCCTAACCTAAGTTAAAATGTGATGCCCTAACCTAAGTTAAACTGTGATGCCCTAACCTAAGTTAAACTGTGATGCCTAACCTAAGTTAAACTTTGATGTCCAAACCTAAGTTAATTTTGATGCCCTAACCTAAGTTAAACTTTGATGTCCTAACCTAAGTTAAACTTCGATGTTCTAACCTAAGCTAAACTTTGATGTCCTAACCTAAGTTAAACTTTGATGCCCTAACCTAAGCTAACTTTGATGCCCTAACCTAAGTTAAACGTTGATGTCCTAACCAAGTTAAACTGATGCCCTAACCTAAGTTAAACTTCGATGCCCTAACCTAAGTTAAACTTTGATGCCCTAACCTAAGTTAATCTGTGATGCCCTAACCTAAGTTAAACTGTGATGTCCTAACCTAAGTTAAACTGTGATGCTCTAACCTAAGTTAAACTGTGATGCTCTAACCTAAGTTAAAGTTTGATGACCTAACCTAAGTTAATCTGTGATGCCCTAACCTAAGTTAAACTTTGATGTCCTAACCTAAGTTAAACTGTGATGCCCTAACCTAAGTTAAACTTTGATGCCCTAACCTAAGTTAAAATGTGATGCCCTAACCAAAGTTAAACTTTGATGCTCTAACCTAAGTTAAACTGTGATGCCCTAACCTAAGTTAAACTTTGATGTCCTAACCTAAGTTAAACTGTGATGCCCTAACCTAAGTTAAACTTTGATGCCCTAACCTAAGTTAAACTGTGATGCCATACCTAAGTTAAACTGTGATGCCCTAACCTAAGTTAAACCTTGATGCCCTAACCTAAGTTAAACTGTGATGCCCTAACCTAAGTTAAACTGTGATGCCCTAACCTAAGTTAAACTGTGATGCCCTAACCTAAGTTAAACTGTGATGCCCTAACCAAAGTTAAACTTTGATGCCCTAACCTAAGTTAAACTGTGATGTTAAAACTAAGTTAAACTGTGATGCCCTAACCTAAGTTAAACTTTGATGCCCTAACCTAAGTTAAACTGTGATGCCCTAACCTTAACCTAATAATGCCCTAACCTAAGTTAAAACTGTGATGCCCTAACCTAAGTTAAACTTTGATGCCCTAACCTAAGTTAAACTGTGATGCCCTAACCTAAGTTAAACTTTGATGCACTAACCTAAGTTAAACTGTGATGCCCTAACCTAAGTTAAACTTTGATGCCCTAACCTAAGTTAAACTGTGATGTCCTAACCTAAGTTAAACTTGATGCCCTAACCTAAGTTAAACTGTGATGCCCTAACCTAAGTTAAACTTTGATGCCCTAACCTAAGTTAAACTGTGATGCCCTAACCTAAGTTAAACTGTGATGCCCTAACCTAAGTTAAACTTGATGCCCTAACCTAAGTTAAACTTTGATGCCCTAACCTAAGTTAAACTTTGATGCCCTAACCTAAGTTAAACTGTGATGCCCTAACCTAAGTTAAACTGTGATGCCCTAACCTAAGTTAAACTGTGATGCCCTAACCTAAGTTAAACTGTGATGCCCTAACCTAAGTTAAACTTGATGCCCTAACCTAAGTTAAACTGTGATGCCCTAACCTAAGTTAAACTGTGATGCCCTAACCTAAGTTAAACTGTGATGCCCTAACCTAAGTTAAACTTTGATGCCCTAACCTAAGTTAAACTGTGATGCCCTAACCTAAGTTAAACTTTGATGTCCTAACCTAAGTTAAACTGTGATGCCCTAACCTAAGTTAAAATGTGATGCCCTAACCAAAGTTAAACTTTGATGCTCTAACCTAAGTTAAACTGTGATGCCCTAACCTAAGTTAAACTTTGATGTCCTAACCTAAGTTAAACTGTGATGCCCTAACCTAAGTTAAACTGTGATGCCCTAACCTAAGTTAAACTGTGATGCCATAACCTAAGATAAACTGTGATGCCCTAACCAAAGTTAAACTTGATGCCCTAACCTAAGTTAAACTGTGATGCCCTAACCTAAGTTAAACTTTGATGCCCTGACCTAAGTTAAACTGTGATTCCCTTACCTAAGTTAAACTGTGATGCCCTAACCTAAGTTAAACTTTGATGCCCTAACCTAAGTTAAAATGTGATGCCCTAACCTAAGTTAAACTGTGATGCCCTAACCTAAGTTAAACTGTGATGCCCTAACCTAAGTTAAACTTTGATGTCCAAACCTAAGTTAATTTTTGATGCCCTAACCTAAGTTAAACTTTGATGTCCTAACCTAAGTTAAACTTCGATGTTCTAACCTAAGCTAAACTTTGTTGTCCTAACCTAAGTTAAACTTTGATGCCCTAACCTAAGCTAGACTTTGATGCCCTAACCTAAGTTAAACGTTGATGTCCTAACTCAAGTTAAACTGATGCCCTAACCTAAGTTAAACTTCGATGCCCTAACCTAAGTTAAACTATGATGCCCTAACCTAAGTTAAACTTTGATGCCCTAACCTAAGTTAAACTTTGACGCCCTAACATAAGTTAAACTTTGATGCCCTAACCTAAGTTAAATTTTGATGCCCTAACCTAAGTTAAACTGTGATGCCCTAACCAAAGTTAAACTTTGATGCCCTAACCTAAGTTAAACTGTGATGCCCTAACCTAAGTTAAACTTTGATGCACTGACCTAAGTTAAACTGTGATGCCCTAACCTAAGTTAAACTGTGATGCCCTAACCTAAGTTAAACTGTGATGCCCTAACATAAGTTAAACTTTTATGCCCTAACCTAAGTTAAACTGTGATGCCCTAACCTAAGTTAAACTTTGATGCCCTAACCTAAGTTAATCTGTGATGCCCTAACCTAAGTTAAACTGTGATGTCCTAACCTAAGCTAAACATTGAGGCCCTAACCTAAGTTAAACTGTGATGCCCTAACCTAAGTTAAACTTTTATGCCCTAACCTAAGTTAAACTGTGATGCACTAACCTAAGTTAAACTGTGATGCCCTAACCAAAGTTAAACTTTGATGCCCTAACCTAAGTTAAACTGTGATGTCCTAACCTAAGTTAAACGTTGAGGCCCTAACCTAAGTTAAACTGTGATGCCCTAACCTAAGTTAAACTTTGATGCCCTAACCTAAGTTAAAATGTGATGCCCTAACCTAAGTTAAACTTTGATGCCCTAACCTAAGTTAAACTGTGATGCCCTAACCTAAGTTAAACTTTGATGTCCTAACCTAAGTTAATTTTTGATGCCCTAACCTAAGTTAAACTTTGATGTCCTAACCTAAGTTAAACTTCGATGTTCTAACCTAAGCTAAACTTTTATGTCCTAACCTAAGTTAAACTTTGATGCCCTAACCTAAGCTAGACTTTGATGCCCTAACCTAAGTTAAACGTTGATGTCCTAACCTAAGTTAAACTGATGCCCTAACCTAAGTTAAACTGTGATGCCCTAACCAAAGTTAAACCTTGATGCCCTCACCTAAGTTAAACTGTGATGCCCTAACCTAAGTTAAACTGTGATGCCCTAACCTAAGTTAAACTGTGATGCCCTAACCTAACTTAAACTGTGATGCCCTAACCAAAGTTAAACTTTGATGCCCTAACCTAAGTTAAACTGTGATGCCCTAACCTAAGTTAAACTTTGATGCACTGACCTAAGTTAAACTGTGATGCCCTAACCTAAGTTAAACTTTGATGCCCTAACCTAAGTTAAACTGTGATGCCCTAACCTAAGTTAAACTGTGATGCCCTAACCTAAGTTAAACTGTGATGTCCTAACCTAAGCTAAACATTGAGGCCCTAACCTAAGTTAAACTGTGATGCCCTAACCTAAGTTAAACTTTTATGCCCTAACCTAAGTTAAACTGTGATGCACTAACCTAAGTTAAACTGTGATGCCCTAACCAAAGTTAAACTTTGATGCCCTAACCTAAGTTAAACTGTGATGTCCTAACCTAAGTTAAACGTTGAGGCCCTAACCTAAGTTAAACTGTGATGCCCTAACCTAAGTTAAACTTTGATGCCCTAACCTAAGTTAAAATGTGATGCCCTAACCTAAGTTAAACTGTGATGCCCTAACCTAAGTTAAACTGTGATGCCTCAACCTAAGTTAAACTTTGATGTCCAAACCTAAGTTAATTTTTGATGCCCTAACCTAAGTTAAACTTTGATGTCCTAACCTAAGTTAAACTTCGATGTTCTAACCTAAGCTAAACTTTGATGTCCTAACCTAAGTTAAACTTTGATGCCCTAACCTAAGCTAGACTTTGATGCCCTAACCTAAGTTAAACGTTGATGTCCTAACTCAAGTTAAACTGATGCCCTAACCTAAGTTAAACTTCGATGCCCTAACCTAAGTTAAACTATGATGCCCTAACCTAGGTTAAACTTTGATGCCCTAACCTAAGTTAAACTTTGACGCCCTAACATAAGTTAAACTTTGATGCCCTAACCTAAGTTAAATTTTGATGCACTAACCTAAGCTAAACTGTGATGCCCTAACCTAAGTTAAACTGTGATGCCCTAACCTAAGTTAAACTGTGATGCCCTAACCTAAGTTAAACTGTGATGCCCTAACCTAAGTTAAACTGTGATGCCCTAACCTAAGTTAAATTTTGATGCCCTAACCTAAGTTAAACTTTGGTGCCCTAACCTAAGTTAAACAGTGATGCCCTAACCTAAGTTAAACTGTGATGCCCTAATCTAAGTTAAACTGTGATGCCCTAACCTAAGTTAAACTGTGATGCCCTAACCTAAGTTAAAGTTTGATGCCCTAACCTAAGTTAATCTGTGATGCCCTAACCTAAGTTAAACTGTGATGTCCTAACCTAAGTTAAACTGTGATGCTCTAACCTAAGTTAAACTGTGATGCTCTAACCTAAGTTAAAGTTTGATGCCCTAACCTAAGTTAATCTGTGACGCCCTAACCTAAGTTAAACTTTGATGTCCTAACCTAAGTTAAACTGTGATGCCCTAACCTAAGTTAAACTTTGATGCCCTAACCTAAGTTAAAATGTGATGCCCTAACCAAAGTTAAACTTTGATGCTCTAACCTAAGTTAAACTGTGATGCCCTAACCTAAGTTAAACTTTGATGTCCTAACCTAAGTTAAACTGTGATGCCCTAACCTAAGTTAAACTGTGATGCCCTAACCTAAGTTAAACTGTGATGCCATAACCTAAGATAAACTGTGATGCCCTAACCAAAGTTAAACCTTGATGCCCTAACCTAAGTTAAACTGTGATGCCCTAACCTAAGTTAAACTTTGATGCCCTGACCTAAGTTAAACTGTGATTCCCTTACCTAAGTTAAACTGTGATGCCCTAACCTAAGTTAAACTTTGATGCCCTAACCTAAGTTAAAATGTGATGCCCTAACCTAAGTTAAACTGTGATGCCCTAACCTAAGTTAAACTGTGATGCCCTAACCTAAGTTAAACTTTGATGTCCAAACCTAAGTTAATTTTTGATGCCCTAACCTAAGTTAAACTTTGATGCCCTAACCTAAGTTAAACTTCGATGTTCTAACCTAAGCTAAACTTTGATGTCCTAACCTAAGTTAAACTTTGATGCCCTAACCTAAGCTAGACTTTGATGCCCTAACCTAAGTTAAACGTTGATGTCCTAACTCAAGTTAAACTGATGCCCTAACCTAAGTTAAACTTCGATGCCCTAACCTAAGTTAAACTATGATGCCCTAACCTAAGTTAAACTTTGATGCCCTAACCTAAGTTAAACTTTGACGCCCTAACATAAGTTAAACTTTGATGCCCTAACCTAAGTTAAATTTTGATGCCCTAACCTAAGTTAAACTGTGATGCCCTAACCAAAGTTAAACTTTGATGCCCTAACCTAAGTTAAACTGTGATGCCCTAACCTAAGTTAAACTTTGATGCACTGACCTAAGTTAAACTGTGATGCCCTAACCTAAGTTAAACTTTGATGCCCTAACCTAAGTTAAACTGTGATGCCCTAACCTAAGTTAAACTTTTATGCCCTAACCTAAGTTAAACTGTGATGCCCTAACCTAAGTTAAACTTTGATGCCCTAACCTAAGTTAATCTGTGATGCCCTAACCTAAGTTAAACTGTGATGTCCTAACCTAAGCTAAACATTGAGGCCCTAACCTAAGTTAAACTGTGATGCCCTAACCTAAGTTAAACTTTTATGCCCTAACCTAAGTTAAACTGTGATGCACTAACCTAAGTTAAACTGTGATGCCCTAACCAAAGTTAAACTTTGATGCCCTAACCTAAGTTAAACTGTGATGTCATAACCTAAGTTAAACGTTGAGGCCCTAACCTAAGTTAAACTGTGATGCCCTAACCTAAGTTAAACTTTGATGCCCTAACCTAAGTTAAAATGTGATGCCCTAACCTAAGTTAAACTTTGATGCCCTAACCTAAGTTAAACTGTGATGCCCTAACCTAAGTTAAACTTTGATGTCCTAACCTAAGTTAATTTTTGATGCCCTAACCTAAGTTAAACTTTGATGTCCTAACCTAAGTTAAACTTCGATGTTCTAACCTAAGCTAAACTTTTATGTCCTAACCTAAGTTAAACTTTGATGCCCTAACCTAAGCTAGACTTTGATGCCCTAACCTAAGTTAAACGTTGATGTCCTAACCTAAGTTAAACTGATGCCCTAACCTAAGTTAAACTTCGATGCCCTAACCTAAGTTAAATTTTGATGCCCTAACCTAAGTTAAACTTTGGTGCCCTAACCTAAGTTAAATAGTGATGCCCTAACCTAAGTTAAACTGTGATGCCCTAATCTAAGTTAAACTGTGATGCCCTAACCTAAGTTAAACTGTGATGCCCTAACCTAAGTTAAACTGTGATGCCCTAACCTAAGTTAAAGTTTGATGCCCTAACCTAAGTTAATCTGTGATGCCCTAACCTAAGTTAAACTGTGATGTCCTAACCTAAGTTAAACTGTGATGCTCTAACCTAAATTAAACTGTGATGCTCTAACCTAAGTTAAAGTTTGATGCCCTAACCTAAGTTAATCTGTGATGCCCTAACCTAAGATAAACTTTGATGTCCTAACCTAAGTTAAACTTTGATGCCCTAACCTAAGCTAGACTTTGATGCCCTAACCTAAGTTAAACGTTGATGTCCTAACCTAAGTTAAACTGATGCCCTAACCTAAATTAAACTTCGATGCCCTAAGCTAAGTTAAACTGTGATGCCCTAACCTAAGTTAAACTTTGATGCCCTAACCTAAGTTAAACTTTGACGCCCTAACCTAAGTTAAACTTTGATGCCCTAACCTAAGTTAAACTTTGATGCCCTAACCTAAGTTAAATTTTGATGCCCTAACCTAAGTTAAACTTTGGTGCCCTAACCTAAGTTAAACTGTGATGCCCTAACCTAAGTTAAACTGTGATGCCCTAATCTAAGTTAAACTGTGATGCCCTAACCTAAGTTAAACTGTGATGCCCTAACCTAAGTTAAACTGTGATGCCCTAACCTAAGTTAAAGTTTGATGCCCTAACCTAAGTTAATCTGTGATGCCCTAACCTAAGTTAAACTGTGATGTCCTAACCTAAGTTAAACTGTGATGCTCTAACCTAAGTTAAACTGTGATGCTCTAACCAAAATTAAACTTTGATGCCCTAACCTAAGTTAAACTTCGATGTCCTAATCTAAGTTAAACTGTGATGCCCTAACCTAAGTTAAACTTTGATGCTCTAACCTAAGTTAAACTTCGATGTCCTAATCTAAGTTAAACTGTGATGCCCTAACCTAAGTTAAACTTTTATGCCCTAACCTAAGTTAAACTTCGATGTCCTAACCTAAGTTAAACTGTGATGCCCTAACCTAAGTTAAACTGTGATGCCCTAACCTAAGTTAAACTGTGATGCCCTAACCTAAGTTAAACTTCGATGTCCTAACCTAAGTTAAACTTTGATGCCCTAACCTAAGTTAAACTTTGATGTCCTAACCTAAGTTAAACTTTGATGTCCTAACCTAAGTTAAACTTTGATGCCCAAAACCTAAATTAAACTTTGATGCCCTAACCTAAGTTAAACTTTGATGCCCTAACCTAAGTTAAACTTTGATGCCCTAACCTAAGTTAAACTTTGATGTCCTAACCTAAGTTAAACTTTGATGTCCTAACCTAAGTTAAACTTTGATGCCCTAACCTAAGTTAAACTTTGATGCCCTAATCTAAGTTAAACTTTGATGCCCTAACCTAAGTTAAACTTTGATGCCCTAACCTAAGTTAAACTTTGATGCCCTAACCTAAATGAAACTTTGAGGCCCTAAACTAAATGAAACTTTGAGGCCCTAAGCTAAATGAAACTTTGAGGCCCTAAGCTAAATGAAACTTTGAGGCCCTAAACAAAATGAAACTTTGAGGCCCTAACCTAAGTTAAACTTTGATGTCCTTACCTACGTTAAACTTTGAGGCCCTAAACTAAATGAATCTTTGAGGCCCTAAACTAAATGAAACTTTGAGGCCCTAAACTAAAAGAAACTTTGAGGCCCTAAACTAAAAGAAACTTTGAGGCCCTAAACTAAAAGAAACTTTGAGGCCCTAAACTAAAAGAAACTTTGAGGCCCTAAACTAAAAGAAACTTTGAGGCCCTAAACTAAAAGAAACTTTGAGGCCCTAAACTAAATGAAAGTTTGAGGCCCTTAACAAAATTAAAATTTGAGGCCCTAACCTAAGTTAAACTTTGAGGCCCTAAGCTAAATGAAACTTTGAGGCCCTAAACTAAATTAAACTTTGATGTCCTAACCTAAGTTAAACTTTGAGGCCCTAAGCTAAATGAAACTTTGAGGCCCTAAACTAAAAGAAAATTTGAGGCCCTAAACTAAATGAAAGTTTTAGGCCCTAAACTAAATTAAACTTTGAGGCCCTAACCTAAGTTAAACTTTGAGGCCCTAATCTAAGTTAAACTTAGAGGCATTAACCTAAGTGTAAGTGTGCGACATTAAGCTAAGTGAAATTTTGAGGCCATAAACTAAATGAAACGTTAAAGATTAAGCTAAGTGAAACTCCCAGGCCCTGAACTAAATGACACTTTGAGGCCCAAAACTAAATGATACTTTGAGGCCCTAAACTAAATGAAACGTTAAAGACCTACACAAAATGAAATTATGAGGCCCTAAACTAAATGAAACGTTAAAGACCTACACAAAATGAAATTATGAGGCCCTAAACTAAATGTAACGTTAAAGACCTACACAAAATGAAATTATGAGGCCCTAATCTAAATGACACTTTTAAGACCTACACAAAATGAAATTATGAGGCCCTAAACTAAATGACACTTTAAAGACCTACACAAAATGAAATTATGAGGCCCTAAACTAAATGTAACGTTAAAGACCTACACAAAATGAAATTATGAGGCCCTAAACTAAATGACACTTTAAAGACCTACACAAAATGAAATTATGAGGCCCTAAACTAAATGTAACGTTAAAGACCTACACAAAATGAAATTATGAGGCCCTAAACTAAATGAAACGTTAAAGATTAAGCTAAGTGAAACTCTGAGGCCCTGAACTAAATGAAACTTTAAAGACCTACACAAAATGAAATTATGAGGCCCTAAACTAAATGACACTTTAAAGACCTACACAAAATGAAATTATGAGGCCCTAAACTAAATGAAACGTTAAAGACCTACACAAAATGAAATTATGAGGCCCTAAACTAGATGACACTTTAAAGACCTACACAAGATGAAATTATGAGGCCCTAAACTAAATGAAACGTTAAAGACCTACACAAAATGAAATTATGAGGCCCTAAACTAAATGAGGCTTTAAAGACCTACACAAAATGAAATTATTAGGCCCTAAACTAGATGACACTTTAAAGACCTACACAAGATGAAATTATGAGGCCCTAAACTAAATGAAACGTTAAAGACCTACACAAAATGAAATTATGAGGCCCTAAACTAAATGACGCTTTAAAGACCTACACAAAATGAAATTATTAGGCCCTAAACTAAATGACACTTTAAAGACCTACACAAAATGAAATTATGAGGCCCTAAACTAAATGAAACGTTAAAGACCTACACAAAATGAAATTATGAGGCCCTAAACTAAATGACGCTTTAAAGACCTACACAAAATGAAATTATTAGGCCCTAAACTAAATGACACTTTAAAGACCTACACAAAATGAAATTATGAGGCCCTAAACTAAATGAAACGTTAAAGACCTACACAAAATGAAATTATGAGGCCCTAAACTAAATGACACTTTAAAGACCTACACAAAATGAAATTATGAGGCCCTAAACTAAATGACACTTTAAAGACCTACACAAAATGAAATTATGAGGCCCTAAACTAAATGAAACGTTAAAGACCTACACAAAATGAAATTATGAGGCCCTAAACTAAATGAAACGTTAAAGACCTACACAAAATGAAATTATGAGGCCCTAAACTAAATGAAACGTTAAAGACCTACACAAAATGAAATTATGAGGCCCTAAACTAAATGAAACGTTAAAGACCTACACAAAATGAAATTATGAGGCCCTAAACTAAATGACACTTTAAGGCGCTTAACTAAATGAAATTTTGAGGCCCTACATTAAATTAAATTTTGAAATAAAATACTAGTATGAAAAGCGTGTAGTCCCATAACAAATTATGAAAATATGTGTGAGGCCCCAGGCTATGACTTCTTTCGTTTATATGTAACTATGGCCCTAGGTAGAGGTAGGAGGTAGGGTACTTGATAACGATGAGTTACCATGGTAGCAGTAGCTGTACTTGCGGATACTGTTGCAGAAAACAGTAGCAGTAGTTCTAATAATAGAAATAGTAGTTATAGTAGCAGTTATAATAGAAGTTGTGGTTGCAACAGCTGAAATAGTAGAAGCAGTAGTTGCAACAGCAGTAATAGTAGAAGCAGTAGTTGCAACAGCAGAAGCAGTAGAAGCAGTAATTGCAACATCAGTAATAGTAGAAGCAATAGCTGAAACAGCAATAATAGTAGAAGTTGTGGTTACAACAGCAATAATAGTAGAAGCAGTAGTTCTATCTATCTATTGACCTTTCGAGCCGTAACCGGCCCATAGGGCGTAGACCAAGATACACCTTCTCCTATATGAATTTTTGTTCTAGCAGTTTTCTTTTAAAGATATTTTATTAAATCTCGCCATCTGTCTCTGTTCTGTGCAAGCAGTTCTATCTCATTGAGGGAGCCGATTCCTGCTGCTCTTGCCTCTCTCATCAATGTTCTTCTCAGTGTCTCCCTGGGTCTTCCTCTTTTTCTTTTACCTGTTGTTTCCCATATGAGGGCTTGCTTTGCTATTCGATTATTATCTCTTCTCATCACATGTCCAACGTATGACCATCGTCTTTTCTTTATTACTGAAGATATTAGTGGTTGGTTGGCGATTTCTCTAATTTCCTCGTTTGTTTTGAATTCGTTCCATTCTATACCAAGTATTTTCCTTAGACATTTATTTTCGAATGCGTTCAACTTTGTTTCTATATCTCTTGTTGTTTTCCAGCTTTCACACGCATACGTAAGGGTTGATAGTACATTTGATTTGAATAGCCTAAGTTTTGTGTTTGTGCTAATGAGTTTTGATTTCCACAACTTTTCAAGGCTTCTGAAAGACATTGCTGCTTTAGCCAGTCTGATTCTAATTTCTTTGCTCGTATCCCCTTCTCGATCAATGTGACTTCCAAGATAGATAAAGTGATCGATCTCTTCTACTGGTTTGTTTTCCATGTATATTTTGTCACTTGTTGGAATTAAACTTTTCATGACTTTAGTCTTTTCATGATTGACCTCAAGCCCAATTTTGCTGGCTATTGATGATAGTTCATTTGTGTTTTCCTGCATCGTTTTTATCTGACTGCTGATGAGAACTATGTCATCAGCAAAGTCGAGGTCCTCCAAATGGTCTCCTTGTATCCATTCGATGCCTTTATTACCAGTGCAGCATTTCTTCATTATGAAGTCCATAACAATTCCAAATAACAAGGGCGATAAAATACATCCTTGTTTAACCCCAGTTTCTATTGGGAAACATTCGCTCAGTCCTTCCTCTGTTCGAACTGCACATGTGTAACCATCATACATGTCTTTGATAATATTTATGATTTTTGATGGTAAACCATATTGCTTCAGAATTTTCCACAAAGAATCTCTATGAATACTATCAAATGCTTTTTTGAAGTCGATGAAGTTAAGTACAAAAGGTTTTTGCTTTTCAATATGTTCCTCCAATTGTAGAAGCAGTAGTTACAACAGCAATAATAGTAGAAGCAGTAGTTGCAACAGCAGGAATAATAGAAGCAGTAGTTGCAACAGCAATAATAGTAGAAGCCGTAGTTGCAACAGCAATAATAGTAGAAGCAGTAGTTGCAACAGCAATAATAGTAGAAGCTGCATTTGCGACAGCAGTAATAGTAGAAGCAGAAGTTGCGACATCAGTAATAGTAGAAGTTGTGGTTGCAACAGCAGTTATAGTAGCAGTAGTAATTAGAAGAGTAGTAATAGTAGAAGTTGTAGTTGCAACATCAGTAATAGTAGAAGTAGTAATTGCAACAGCAGATATAGTAGCAGTAGTAGTAGTAACTGTTATATTAGCAGGGGCAGAGATATTAACAATAGCAAAAAATAAATAATAATAGTCATTGTTACAGGATAGTAATAGCAATACAGATGTCATGGTTGTTGTAGTAATAGTAATACAGATGTAGTGGTAGTTGTAGCAATAGTAATAAAAGATGTAGTGGTAGTTGTAGTAATAGCAATAAAAGATGTAGTGGTAGTTGTAGTAATAGTAAGAAAAGATGTAGTGGTAGTTGTTGTAATAGTAATAAAAGATGTAGTGGTTGTTGTAGTAATAGTAATAAAAGATGTAGTGGTAGTTGTAGCAATAGTAATAAAAGATGTAGTGGTAGTTGTAGTAATAGTAATAAAAGATGTAGTGGTTGTTGTAGTAATAGCAATAAAAGATGTAGTGGTAGTTGTAGTAATAGTAATAAAAGATGTAGTGGTAGTTGTAGTAATAGTAATAAAAGATGTAGTGGTAGTTGTAGTAATAGTAATACAGATGTCATGGTTGTTGTAGTAATAGCAATACAGATGTATTGGTTGTTGTAGTAATAGTAATACAGAGGTAGTGGTTGTTGTAGTAATAGTAATACAGATGTAGTGGTTGTTGTAGTAGTAGCAATACAGATGTCATGGTTGTTGTAGTAATAGTAATACAGATGTCATGGTTGTTGTAGTAATAGTAATACAGAGGTAGTGGTTGTTGTAGTAATAGTAATACAGATGTCATGGTTGTTGTAGTAATAGCAATACAGATGTATTGGTTGTTGTAGTAATAGTAATACAGAGGTAGTGGTTGTTGTAGTAATAGTAATACAGATGTCATGGTTGTTGTAGTAATAGCAATACAGATGTATTGGTTGTTGTAGTAATAGTAATACAGAGGTAGTGGTTGTTGTAGTAATAGTAATACAGATGTCATGGTTGTTGTAGTAATAGCAATACAGATGTCATGGTTGTTGTAGTAATAGTAATACAGATGTCATGGTTGTTGTAGTAATAGTAATACAGATGTCATGGTTGTTGTAGTAATAGTAATACAGAGGTAGTGGTTGTTGTAGTAATAGCAATAAAAGATGTAGTGGTTGTTGTAGTAATAGTAATACAGATGTCATGGTTGTTGTAGTAATAGTAATACAGAGGTAGTGGTTGTTGTAGTAATAGCAATAAAAGATGTAGTGGTTGTTGTAGTAATAGTAATACAGAGGTAGTGGTTGTTGTAGTAATAGCAATACAGATATCATGGTTGTTGTAGTAATAGCAATACAGATGTCATGGTAGTTGTAGTAATAGCAATAAAAGATGTAGTGGTTGTTGTAGTAGTAGCAATACAGATGTCATGGTAGTTGTAGTAATAGCAATACAGATGTCATGGTAGTTGCAGTAATAGCAATGCAGATGTCATGGTAGTTGTAGTAATAGCAATACAGATGTAGTGGTAGTTGTAGTGATCGTAATACAGATGTAGTGGTAGTTGTTGTAATAGTAATAGTAATAGAAGATGTAGTGGTTGTTGTAGTAATAGTAATAGAAGATGTAGTGGTAGTTGTAGTAATAGTAATAAAGATGTAGTGGTTGTTGTAGTAATAACCATAAAAGATGTCATGGTAGTTGTAGTAATAACCATAAAAGATGTCATGGTAGTTGTAGTAATAACCATAAAAGATGTCATGGTAGTTGTAGTAATAACCATAAAAGATGTAGTGGTTATTGTAATAATAGCAATAAAAGATGTAGTGGTAGTTGTAGTAGTAGCAATAAAAGATGTAGTGGTTGTTGTAGTAGTAGCAATAAAAGATGTAGAGGTTGTTGTAGTAGTAGCAATAAAAGATGTAGTGGTTGTTGTAGTAGTAGCAATAAAAGATGTAGAGGTTGTTGTAGTAATAGCAATAAAAGATGTAGAGGTTGTTGTAGTAATAGCAATAAAAGATGTAGTGATTGTAGTATTTGCAATAAAACAGACAGTGGTGGTTCATACTAAAAGAAGCAACATTTATCATTTTGACTGAAACGAAATCCAATAGTATATATATAGATATGCGACGAATTCCTGTGTGGTTAGACAAGACCTACTGTCCTGTGTAGACGCCACGTGTCAGAACGCAAAAGCATGTGCAGTAACCAGTAGGGTCATTAAAAATAATCAAGTCAAAAGGAAATCACAAACGGTATCACTGTTTTCATACACCAGAAGGCCGATCATCAGGGACCTATGTTTAAAAAAAATACAAATCTAATTTTGCTAAATAAAAAATAACCCTGAACGTTGTTTGACACGATATCTACCATATACATGGAAGGCCAAACATCTTATCTAACGCAAATAAATTATGACGTAACTTTAAAAATAGTAGAACTCGTCAAATATATTCTTCGCATAAAAGTCTGAGAGAAATAACATCATGACGTAGCATTCTTTGTCTATTGCAGATGTCAGGCGCGGGCGATGATGTGTGAAAACAGTGTAGATTCACCTCCCTTGTGTGTTTTTTGAGGTGTCTACAAAGTTCATCATCATCATCGAGTGCTGTCTCCGCAACGAAGGTTGGCGACCATGGAGCGCCATTCTTCTCTGTCTCTTGCTTTGATGGTGCAGGTTGTAACATGCTGACTTGTCCATCTTTTGATATTAATCGTCCATATTAGTCTTGGTCTGCCTCTGCCTCTATTACCTTGTATTTTCCCCTCCATGATCACTTTAAGTAGGCTGTTGTGTCTTTTAACATGGCCCAAAACATGGTTGCAAAGTTCATTGTTCCGGATATAAACGTGTCTGCCACAGGAGATCACTGAGTGTTGCTTGTTCTATCATTTCTAGTGTTGCTTGTTCTATCATTTCTAGTGTTGCTTGTTCTATCATTTCTAGTGTTGCTTGTTCTATCATTTCTAGTGTTGCTTGTTCTATCATTTCTAGTGTTGCTTGTTCTATCATTTCTGACAACGCTTCATCTGCGAAGATATGGCTTGAATCCGCGAAGCAAGTGTTTATTGAACGGAGGGGATAATGCAATACCGTTTTCAAAATTCCTAGTAATTCTTTCCTTCATTTACAACATATGGATGCAACAGACAAAATTGTGTGGTCACGTAGATAGACCAGATCTCACCTATAACTACCCTACTTTAATGGAGTTTTGGTTACGGTACGCTAATATTTATAACTAGGGTGCCCAACAGACTGCATATAATACAGACTATCTCTGACGTCTGTTGACTGTGTGGGTGTCCAGTAGACTGCATATAATACAGACTATCTCTGACGTCTGTTGACTGTGTGGATGTCCAGTAGACTGCGTTAATACAGACTATCTCTGACGTCTGTTGACTGTGTGGATGTCCAGTAGACTGCGCATAATACAGACTATCTCTGACGTCTGTTGACTGTGTGGGTGTCCAGTAGACTGCGTATTTCTCCATTCCTTAATGGAATATGTAGTGCCAAACTATCATTTGATTTCTACCTGTTGATTGCTTGAAACTGTAGCCTGCGTTGAAGAACAATAGTTTGTTGAAGAACAATAGTTTGTTGAAGAACAATAGTTTGTTGAAGAACAATAGTTTGTTGAAGAACAATAGTTTGTTGAAGAACAATAGTTTGTTGAAGAACAATAGTTTGTTGAAGTACAATAGTTTGTTGAAGAACAATAGTTTGTTGAAGAACAATAGTTTGTTGAAGAACAATAGTTTGTTGAAGTACAATAGTTTGTTGAAGAACAATAGTTTGTTGAAGAACAATAGTTTGTTGAAGAACAATAGTTTGTTGAAGAACAATAGTTTGTTGAAGATCAATAGTTTGTTGAAGAACAATAGTTTGTTGAAGAACAATAGTTTGTTGAAGTACAATAGTTTGTTGAAGATCAATAGTTTGTTGAAGAACAATAGTTTGTTGAAGAACAATAGTTTGTTGAAGAACAATAGTTTGTTGAAGAACAATAGTTTGTTGAAGAACAATAGTTTGTTGAAGAACAATAGTTTGTTGAAGATCAATAGTTTGTTGAAGAACAATAGTTTGTTGAAGAACAATAGTTTGTTGAAGAACAATAGTTTGTTGAAGAACAATAGTTTGTTGAAGATCAATAGTTTGTTGAAGTACAATAGTTTGTTGAAGAACAATAGTTTGTTGAAGAACAATAGTTTGTTGAAGAACAATAGTTTGTTGAAGAACAATAGTTTGTTGAAGAACAATAGTTTGTTGAAGAACAATAGTTTGTTGAAGAACAATAGTTTGTTGAAGAACAATAGTTTGTTGAAGAACAATAGTTTGTTGAAGAACAATAGTTTGTTGAAGAACAATAGTTTGTTGAAGAACAATAGTTTGTTGAAGAACAATAGTTTGTTGAAGAACAATAGTTTGTTGAAGAACAATAGTTTGTTGAAGTACAATAGTTTGTTGAAGATCAATAGTTTGTTGAAGAACAATAGTTTGTTGAAGAACAATAGTTTGTTGAAGAACAATAGTTTGTTGAAGATCAATAGTTTGTTGAAGATCAATAGTTTGTTGAAGATCAATAGTTTGTTGAAGATCAATAGTTTGCAACCTCACTCTTTTGTCCACTCAATTGATGCATCGGAAAAAGAAAGTCAAACTGGACTGGAGATAATACAAGCTGCGGTCGTTGACCATATTTTGTGGAGTGTCTTGTTGTTATCAAACAAGAAAAATGCGATTCTTGGGCCATGTTAAAAGACACAACAGCCTACTTAAAGTAATCTTTGGAAGGGAAAATACAAGGTAATAGAGGCAGACGCAGACCAAAACTAACATGGACGAGTAACATCAAGAGATGGACAAATCAGCCTATGACAACCTGCACCATCAAAGCAAGAGACAGAGCAGAATGGTGCTCCATGGTAGCCAAACTTCGTTGCGGAGATGGCACCCGATGATAATGACTTCGTAATCAATGCGGTCAACGTAGCTCCACTGGTGTCAACATTGAGCTAAGCGGTGACTTCGTCTGCGTTGTTCCAGATACCAAACTTGGCATGCCAGGAAAGACAGACAGACCACACCATTGTTTGGTTTCTTTATCGTTTTCAATTAGCCGATTACGTTGCGTTGTGCGTTGTTACGGCTCAGTATATCCTTCTTCAGGAGACAAAGAATAATAAATGAATATATTTTCTAGAGGGAAATTTCCGAGGCGATGATCAGCGAATTAATTCAGAGGATGAGGTATTTTTACAGCACTCGGAAAACATAACAAATAATCAACAACAACAACAACAACAAACGAAAGAAGCAGAATCGTAGCATGTGACAAACAA
Organism: Megaustenia siamemsis; assembly: GCA_032433765.1. Taxonomy (NCBI): domain Eukaryota; kingdom Metazoa; phylum Mollusca; class Gastropoda; order Stylommatophora; family Ariophantidae; genus Megaustenia; species Megaustenia siamemsis. The sequence continues at coordinate 25,784,444 of JAVIAB010000050.1, forward strand.
CGCAGACGAAGGCACCACGAGTTCGATCCTGCTTCGGTCCATATATTGTTCTTTGTTTTTTCTTTTCTGTTGATTATTTGTCATTTTTTTTTCGAATGCTGTATCCTTCTTTAATATGCACTGACGAATGTACCTTTGCCTGCAACGTCCTACAAGTTATCAGTCGAGGTTTACTGTGCCAGTAACGTCCTACAAGTTATCAGTCGAGGTTTACTGTGCCAGTAACGTCTTACAAGTTATCAGTCGAGGTTTACTTTGCCAGTAACGTCCTACAAGTTATCAGTCGAGGTTTACTGTGCCAGTAACGTCCTACAAGTTATCAGTCGAGGTTTACTGTGTAAGCTGTGTCAGCAAGGTCCTACAAGTTATCAGTCGAGGTTTACAGTGTAAGCTGTGCCAGCAAGGTCCTACAAGTTATCAGTCGAGGTTTACTGTGCAAGCTGTGCCTGCAACGTCCTACAAGTTATCAGTCGAGGTTTACTGTGCAAGCTGTGCCTGCAACGTCCTACAAGTTATCAGTCGAGGTTTACTGTGCAAGCTGTGCCAGCAACGTCCTACAAGTTATCAGTCGAGGTTTACTGTGCAAGCTGTGCCTGCAACGTCCTACAAGTTATCAGTCGAGGTTTACTGTGCAAGCTGTGCCTGCAACGTCCTACAAGTTATCAGTCGAGGTTTACTGTGCAAGCTTTGCCTGCCTGATAAGTCACGTGTCAAATAAAGATCGAGCTTTGGCTCACAGATACTAATTGTCTTGGAAGCATATTTGTTCAAATACCACTGGCACCAGCAATCAGAACGTGGACTCTTTGGTATTTGCAGACATGATTGATCACCTCTGTGACCGCCTTGAATGCAATTCGGCTAAATCTGTCAAGAAATACATTTTTTTTGTTTCATAGTGTGGCTGACGAGTGAGAATTATTCAATGCCATCCCGGAATTAACTGATAGTAATGGAAATGGCATTCTCGTCGTGCTAGACATTTTACCTCATAAAATCGGATGTTCCGGGCCACAGAAAGTATATATATATATATATATATATCCCTTCAACTGTCAAATATGGTACAAATATTTAAAAAATTATTCTAAGAGCGAACTTCTTCTACTTTTTTTCCTCTTTTCTTAATCACAGGTGGACACATCAATCAGTGGTCAGTGCAGGGGCAACAACAAAGGCACTCCACTGCTTGCGATCCGAGTGACATGAATGAGGCGAAAATCCTGCTACCTACCATACCTCGACTATACAATGTGAATGTACCCAAACCTATAAGCCGATTGTGAACACACTAGCACACACAAAATAAACGACTTACCGTTGCTGACTGATCCATACAAACAAGAAGACCCGGAGCAAGGAAAGATGAAACAAATCATTAACATGAGAGCAAACCGAAACAAGACATCAATGCACGACTCGGAAACGATTTGAGTCGGAGAGCAAAATATAATGGCGGATAATAGCACCAGAGAAATGGGATAAAGATAGACGTTATGTAATGGAAACGTGAATGTGATACGTATACTACTACATGACTGTATTCTTTAGTAATTAGATAATTATAGCTGCTGTTAATTACTGCATTCTTTAGTAATTAGATAATTATAGCTGCTTTAAATTACTGCATTCTTTAGTAATTAGATAACTATAGCTGCTGTTAATTACTGTATTCTTTAGTAATTAGATAATTATAGCTGCTGTTAATTATTGTATTATTTAGTAATTAGATAACTATAGCTGCTGTTAATTACTGCATTCTTTAGTAATTAGATAACTATAGCTGTTGTTAATTACTACATATAATTAATAATTTCAGTTTCAAGATGGCGTCCGTTTGTGGACAGTGTTTCCGTTACAGCGTGTGTTGTTTCGAAATACGTCGGTTACACGCGGTGTGATTCTTGGGATTAATATTCTGCTCATGCCTGTTGTGGTTGTTTAACTTCTGACAGGCTGGTGGATGGTGGAAATTCTCGTTGTTAAGTGGGTATTTATCTTCTTTTCATTCGAGATTGACCTATCGGTGAAAGGTCATTGTTTTTCACTGTCGCGCCAGGCAGACGGAAATGTCCATTCCGAATTGTACATAGTCTGCAACGGTGGATGGGGCGGAAGAGTCAGAAATGACCAACAGCCCAGAAAGCGAAAACAGCAAAGTGTGTGGTACACAAGAGGCATGTCCAGGATACGAAAGACGAATGTGGCTGACCACAGTGAAAGAGATTGGAGCCTCATCACGTACTAGTCCAGAGGAAGCCATGGAGAGGAATTCGAACTAATGTAGCAGGAAAGATCTTAAAATAAATACTTGGAATGTTAGGACTCTGTATCAAGAAGGGAAATTGGAAAATCTTATTCAAGAAGGAGAACGAATAAATATAGATATTTTAGGCATATCAGAGACAAGATGGAAAGAATGTGGGTACATAGAGGACGAAAAATATGCATTTATATACTCAGGAAACACAAAGAACATCAGGGGGGGGGGAGTAGGAATAGTTATAAAAAGAGAGCTACAAAAATATATAAGTAACCACTGGACATAGAGTGACAGGATTATACTAGTCAAGTTGAAAGCAAAATCATTCGATTAAGCAATAATACAGGCATATGCACATACTCAAGACTACACAGATGAACAAATAGAGGCATACTATGAAGATCTAAATATAGTTATGATGCAAGTGACATCTTCAGACATCTTGATTGTAATGGGTGACATGAACGCGAAAGTAGGCAAAGGTAGATATAAGACAATTATAGGAAATCATGGTTTAGAAAAAAGAAATGACAGAGAAAAAAAGATTAATAAAATTCTGTGAAGAAAACAGGCTGATAATATGTAACACCACTTTGAGCAAGAGAAAAGGAAACCATACACATGGAAAAGCTCTGGAGATAAGAAGAGGAATCAAATAGATTATATAATGATAAATAAAGTTCCGTAACAGCGTAAAGAAAGCCAAAACCTACCCAGGAGCAGATATTAATTCAGATCACAATCCTGTAATCATTAAAATGAAAATCAAACTAAAGAGAAACAAGCAAAAGTCTAATTCATCAAGAAATCCACTCGATATAACAGCTTTAAATCAAAAAGATATTAAAGATACCTATACAATACAAGTAAAGAACACATACCAGAAGCTGCTAGAAGAAGGAATTGAACAATACAGAAGAGAAAATCCTGATGAAAAAGTAACAACCAAATGGCAATGCATAAAGTAAAGCATACAAGAAACCTGCGATACCTTACCCAAAAGTGAAAAGAACAAAAAACAAAAATGGATAACTAACACCATCTTAGAAAAAAATGGAAGAAAGGAGACAGGCGAAGAACACTGCCCAATACAATAAAATAGATAATGAAATACGGAAAATGTGCATAAAGGCAAAAGAAAACTGGCTCAGCCAAAAATGTATAGAAATATAAACTATGGAAAGCAAACAAGACTTAAGAGGAATGCATACAGAAATAAAGAGAATGACTAATAAAAATATAAAAGCCACAGAAGGTGGATGCATTGCAGACAAAAAAGGAAAAATTCTAACAGACAATAAAGATATTATAGATAGATGGCAGGAATATATAACAGAACTATTTCATGATCAAAGGGACAAGAAACCAATTATAAAATGTACATCAGGCAATAAAATCTTAAAATCTGAGATGGAAAAAGCTATAAAAACAATGAAAAAGGAAAAAGCAGCAGGACCTGACAGCATACAGATAGAGATGATACAGGCACTAGAAGATTTTGGCATTGAAGTGATTACAGACATATGCAACGACATATATCTTACAGGATACATACCAAATGAACTAAAAACATCAACTTTCATTGCATTGCCTAAAAAGAATGGTGCAGTTGAATGCAGTGACTTTAGAACAATAAGCCTAATGAGCCAAGTTACAAAAATCTTGCTAAAAGTTATACAAGGCAGGATTCAGAATAAAATCAATACTGAAATAGATGAGCAGCAATTTGGATTTAGGAAAAATAGCAGGACAAAAGAAGCCATATTCTGCATGAGAACATTAATCGAAAAGTGCACAGAAGTAAACAAACCAATATATGCCTGCTTCATAGACTACACCAAAGCTTTTGATAGAGTACACCAGAAACAACTTATAAAATGCCTAAAAGAGACACATCTAGATGACATGGACATACGACTAATATGTAATCTATACTGGGAGCAAACAGCAATAATAAAATATAACAAAGAGAACTCTACACCCATTGATATAAAAAGAGGAGTAAGACAGGGATGCATCCTATCACCAAGCTTGTTCAATCTATACACTGAGCAAATCTTTAAAAACATCACAGAGATGCCAGGCCTAAACATTAATGGAAAGATAATCAATAACCTAAGATATGCTGATGATACTGTACTACTAGCAGAAAATCCTAAAGATCTACAACAATTACTTAATGAAATAAACATGATAAGCAAAAAATATGGACTAGATATGAATATCAAAAAGACTAAAACTATGATCATAAACAAAGAAAATACTCAAAACCTCGTAATGGATATCAAAATTGAAGGAATAGAACTGGAGACAGTTCAGAGCTACAAATACTATAACCAGTGATGGAAAATATACAACTGAAATAAACAAAAGAATAGGAATGGTAAAAAGTAATTTTAATGTCATGAAGAACATACTAACATCAAAACAAATAACACCAGGGTTAAAACTAAGAATAGCAAAATGTAACATCTTCTCAATATTCCTATATGGTGCAGAAACATGGACATTAGACAAGAAAACAGAACAGAGAATTGAAGCCTTTGAAATGTGGATATATAGAAGAATAGGTAGAATTGGATGGAGGGAAAATAAAACAAACGACGAAGTCTAAAACAACTAAAAATGAAAAGAGAACTACTAAACACAATTCAAACAAGACAAATGCGATTTTTGGGCCATGTTAAAAGACACAACAGCCTACTAAAAGTAATCCTGGAAGGGAAAATACAAGGTAAAAGAGGCAGAGGCAGATGGACAAATCAGCATATGACAACCTGCACCATCAAAGCAAGAGACATAGCAGAATGACGCTGCATCGTAGCCAACCTTCTTTGCGGAGACGGCACTCGATATTGATGACTTAATAATAGATACTTATAGCTGTTGTTAATTACTACATATCATTAATAATAGATACTTATAGCTGTTGTTAATTACTACATATCATTAATAATAGATACTTATAGCTGCTGTTAATTACTACATATAATTAATAATAGATACTTATAGCTGCTGTTAATTACTACATATCATTAATAATAGATACTTATAGCTGCTGTTAATTACTACATATAATTAATAATAGATACTTATAGCTGCTGTTAATTACTACATATCATTAATAATAGATACTTATAGCTGCTGTTAATTACTACATATCATTAATAATAGATACTTATAGCTGTTGTTAATTACTACATATCATTAATAATAGATACTTATAGCTGCTGTTAATTACTACATATCATTAATAATAGATACTTATAGCTGCTGTTAATTACTACATTCTTTAATATTTATGTTACTATATGTGGTTCGCTTAAAAATAATAGATTTTTTCCCCGTACCGGTTCAAGGAGGCGTTGTTGATCTCTCTTGCAATGGACGGTGGATCGGCGACCCAAATAGCCACAAGCGCAAAACATCGATTGTTACCGAAACTGAAAGTCTAGTCCACGACTATTATGCAAAAGCTACACGTTTCACCAACCTAGGCAGGAAAATGTCCGGGGATGGAGACATGACAACCATAAATCATGACGAGCACCACACGAGCTTAGAGAGCCGCGATAGCTTAGTGGTTGAAAATTTGACAAATTAATTATGTGAAAGAACAAATCAGACTGAAGAAAACATTATGTGAAAGAATAAATCAGACTGAATAATAAATTATGTGAAAGAATAAATCAGACTGAATAATAAATTATGTGAAAGAATAAATCAGACTGAATAATAAATTATGTGAAAGAACAAATCAGACTGAATAATAAATTATGTGAAAGAATAAATCAGACTGAATAATAAATTATGTGAAAGAAGAAATCTGACAATAATAAATTATGTGAAAGAATAAATGTGACAATAATAAATTATGTGAAAGAATAAATGTGACAATAATAAATTATGTGAAAGAACAAACCAGACTGAAGAAAAAATTATGTGAAAGAACAAATCAGACTGAAGAAAAAATTATGTGAAAGAACAAATCAGACTGAATAATGAATTATGTGAAAGAATAAATCAGACTGAATAGTAAATTATGTGAAAGAACAAATCAGACTGAAGAAAAAATTATGTGAAAGAACAAATCAGACTGAAGAAAAAATTATGTGAAAGAATAAATCAGACGGAAGAAAAAAATATGTGAAAGAACAAATCAGGCTGAAGAAAAAATTATGTGAAAGAACAAATCAGACTGAATAATTAATTATGTGAAAGAACAAATCAGGCTGAAGAAAAAATTATGTGAAAGAACAAATCAGACTGAATAGTAAATTATGTGAAAGAATAAATCAGACTGAAGAATAAATTATGTGAAAGAACAAATCAGACTATTAATAAATTATGCGAAAGAATAAATCAGACTGAATTATAAATTATGTGAAAGAATAAATCAGACTGAATAATAAATTATGTGAAAGAACAAATCAGACTGAATAATAAGTTATGTGAAAGAATAAATCAGACTGAAGAAAACATTATGTGAAAGAACAAATCAGACTGAATAATAAATATGTGAAAGAATAAATCAGACTGAACAATAAATTATGTGAAAGAATAAATCAGACTGAATAATAAATATGTGAAAGAATAAATCAGACTGAAGTATAAATTATGTGAAAGAATAAATCAGACTGAAGAATAAATTATGTGAAAGAATAAATCAGACTGAAGAATAAATTATGTGAAAAAATACATCAGACTGAATAATAAATTATGTGAGAGAACAATCAAACTGAAGAATAAATTATGTGACAGAACAAATCAGACTGAAGAAAACATTATGTGAAATAATAAATCAGACTAAATAATAAATTATGTGACAGAACAAATCAGGCTGAATAATAAATTATGTGACAGAACAAATCAGGCTGAATAAAAAATTATGTGAAAGAAGAAATCTGACAATAATAAATTATGCGAAAGAACAAATCAGACTGAATAATAAATTATGTGAAAGAAGAAATCTCACAATAATAAATTATGTGAAAGAAGAAATCTGACAATAATAAATTATGTGAAAGAATAAATATGACAATAATAAATTATGTGAAAGAATAAATGTGACAATAATAAATTATGTGAAAGAACAAACCAGACTGAAGAAAAAATTATGTGAAAGAACAAATCAGACTGAAGAAAACATTATGTGAAAGAATAAATCAGACTGAATAGTAAATTATGTGAAAGAACAAATCAGACTGAATAATAAGTTATGTGAAAGAATAAATCAGACTGAAGAAAAAATTATGTGAAAGAACAAATCAGACTGAATAATAAATTATGTGAAAGAATAAATCAAACTGAATAATAAATTATGTGAAAGAACAAATCAGACGGAACAATAAATTATGTGAAAGAACAAATCAGACTGAATAGTAAATTATGTGAAAGAATAAATCAGACTGAAGAGTAAATTATGTGAAAGAACAAATCAGACTGAATAATAAGTTATGTGAAAGAATAAATCAGACTGAAGAAAAAATTATGTGAAAGAACAAATCAGACTGAATAATAAATATGTGAAAGAATAAATAAGACTGAATAATAAATTATGTGAAAGAATAAATCAGACTGAATAATAAATTATGTGACAGAACAAATCAGGCTGAATAATAAATTATGTGACAGAACAAATCAGACTGAATAATAAATTATGTGACAGAACAAATCAGACTGAATAATAAATTATGTGACAGAATAAATCAGACTGAATAATATAATTATGTGACAGAATAAATCAGACTGAATAACAAATTATGTGACATGGACAATAGGACAACAGACAATAAAATCACTGGAGTCTGTAGAAATGTGGTTTTACAGAAGAATGTTGAGAGTACCATGGACAGCTAAGAAGAGTAATGAAGATGTTCTGACAGAGATCAAAGCAAAAAGAGAGCTAATTTCCAATATTAGGAAGAAACAATCATCATTTTTTGGCCATGTAATGAGAAGAGAACTGGAATATTTTGTAACAACTGGGAAAATTGAGGGACGAAGAGATAGAGGGAAGCAAAGAGAAAACAAGATGGAAGGAAAGTAAATACATACAAGACTATAAATATACATTTATATACTCAGGTAACACAACAAAAATATATAAATACTCACTTGACATACAGTGATAGGATTATATTAATAAAAATGAAGGCAAAGCCATTTGACATAGCAATAATACAGACATACGCACCTACTCAAGACTATACAGATGAACAAATAGAAGCATACTATGAAGATCTAAATACAGTTATGAAGCAAGTGAAATCTACAGACATCTTGATTGTAATGGGTGACATGAACGCTAAAGTAGGAAAAGGCAGATATAAGACCATAATAGGAAATCATGGTTTAGGAAAAAGAAATAACAGTGGAGAAACATTAATTCAATTTTGTGAAGAAAACAGGCTAATAATATGTAACACCTACTTTGAGCAAGAGAAAAGGAAATTATACACAGGGAAAAGCCCTGGAGATGGAAAGGGGAATCAAATAGATTATATAATGATAAAAGACAGATTCCGGAACAGCGTCAAGAAAGCCAAAACCTATCCAGGAGCAGATATTAATTCAGATCACAATCCTGTAATGATTAGAATGAAAATCAAATTAAAGAGAAAGAAACAAAATACTATTTCAGCAATACTAATAGATATAACAACTTTAAATCAGAAAGATATTAAAGAAACTTAAACAATACAAGTGAAGAACACATATCAGAAGCTGCTAGTAGACGGGATTGAGCAGTTCAGAAGAGAAAATCCTGAAGAAAAAGTCACAACCAAATGGCAATGCATAAAAAACAGCATACAAGAATCCTGCATCACCTTACCCAAAAAGGAAAGTAACAAAAAAACAAAAATGGATAACTGACAACATTTTAGAAAAAATGGAAGAGAGAAGACAAGCGAAGAAGACTGCCAGATACAAGGATATTGATAATGAAATACGAAAAATGTGTAAAAAGGCAAAAGAAGACTGGCTCAACCAAAGATGTCTAGAAGTCGAAACTATGGAAAAAAAAACAAAATTTAAGAGGAATGCACACAGAAATAAAAAGAATGACTAATAAAGACAAAAAAAGCTACAGGAAGCGGATGTATAGCAAACAAAGAGGGAAGAACGTTCAGCAAAGTTATAATTGATAGATGGCAGGAATGTATAACAGAATTATTTCACGACGAAAGAGACAAAAAAAAACCCAGTTATAAAATGTACGTCAAGCTTTAAAATCTTAAAATCTGAAGTGGAAAAAGCTATAAAAACAATGAAAAGGGGAAACGCAGCAGCACTTGACAATATACAGATAGAGATGGTACAGGCACTAGAAGATGTTGGCATTGAAGTGATCACAGACATATGCAATGACATATACAGGATACATACCAAATGAACTAAAAACATCAACTTTTATTGCATTGCCTAAAAAGAATGAAACCACATTTCAAAGATTTCTATTTTCTGTTCTATTTTCTTGTCTAATCTCCATGTTTCTGCACCATACAGTAATGTTGAGAAGATATAACATTTTGCTATTCTTATTTTTAGTCCTTGTGTTATTTGTTTTGATGCTAGTATGTTTTTCATGGTATTAAAATTACTTTTTGCCATTTCTATTCTTTTGTTTATTTCAGTTGTACATTTCATTCACTGATTTAATAATTAATTGTTTACAGGACAGGAAACAGAACCGTATGAACGAGTTAATGCATTATAGCAAAATGTCAAGTCATGGTAATGAGTAAATGATTTATACATTTTTTTTCAGTCTTGGTAACACATTTGATATTTTTTTTTATCCAACTGTGTACTCATTTCTTAAGAATGGATGATAATGTCTAGAAAGAATGCGGATAAACGTGTCATAAAGAAGTCCAGGAAGACATAATAAGATGATACAAGGAAATAAAACATGATCGATCAAGTCAGTCAGAAAATAAAACAGGTAGGTTTATGTGATGTTAGGTAATAAAACAGGAAGGATTACATTAGTCATTAGTCGAAAGATCATCCTCCTTGCACAAGGGGCATACCCATAAGTGCTCCGATTTCCTTTCGAGTAAATTCACAAGTGTGTGACGGCTGATCGTGCCGGTTCGCAGTTGGTTAACCATACACCTCTGGCGTCCTGAAAAATGTTCGCTCTTAGCTGTGCCAAGCCTTACGCGACTATGCGTTAGTCTCGCCATTGCGTTTGAATCCTTGTCGTCTCGAGAGTCTGCTACTCTTCCCGCCTCGCGGATTGCGTGTAAAATGTCCGCGTTGTCCATGGCGTTGCCATCTGAAATTTTAGCCTTTTCAGCAAGCTTGTCAGCTCGTTTGTTCCCTTGCACTCCAGAGTGGCCAGGTACGTAGATGAAGACGATTTCTTTTAAAGTTGACAGCTGCAGGGACTTCAACCACTCTCTTCGCCTCCACCCAGCCTCAACCTTCCTAAGCATACTCATGGAGTCACTGAGAAAACATACTCCTGCGAAAGACTGGAATTGCCTAAAAAGAATGAAACCACATTTCAAAGATTTCTATTTTCTGTTCTATTTTCTTCCGGTCGGTGTAATGGCGGACTCAGGGTTGTGTTCTCTGATTCCGTTTCAACTTTCTACATCAATTGGAGTATTTTACACCAGAATCATGTAGTTTGTTTGTGACTTTCACTGACCAGGAGGTCTATTAACCAAGATCTTCGCCGGTGCTACGGAGTTTCGTGCATCTGAGCTTGAAATTCTTTGGAGTATTTTCGTCTAGTGTGTGTTTGTGATCAGTGTTTACGTCGGTCTAAGATGGCCAGAAAAGGGAGAAGCTGTCTTGACCACATTTTCACTCTACGACTTATATTGGAGGAACACATTGAAAAGCAAAAACCTATTGTACTTAACTTCATCGACTTCAAAAAAGCATTTGATAGTATTCATAGAGATTCTTTGTGGAAAATTCTGAAGCAATATGGCTTACCATCAAAAATCATAAATATTATCAAAGACATGTATGATGGTTACACATGTGCAGTTCGAACAGAGGAAGGACTGAGCGAATGTTTCCCAATAGAAACTGGGGTTAAACAAGGATGTATTTTATCGCCCTTGTTATTTGGAATTGTTATGGACTTCATAATGAAGAAATGCTGCACTGGTAATAAAGGCATCGAATGGATACAAGGAGACCATTTGGAGGACCTGGACTTTGCTGATGACATAGTTCTCATCAGCAATCAGATAAAAACGATGCAGGAAAACACAAATGAACTATCATCAATAGCCAGCAAAATTGGGCTTGAGGTCAATCATGAAAAGACTAAAGTCATGAAAAGTTTAATTCCAACAAGTGACAAAATATACATGGAAAACAAACCAGTAGAAGAGATCGATCACTTCATCTATCTTGGAAGTCACATTGATCGAGAAGGGGATACGAGCAAAGAAATTAGAATCAGACTGGCTAAAGCAGCAATGTCTTTCAGAAGCCTTGAAAAGTTGTGGAAATCAAAACTCATTAGCACAAACACAAAACTTAGGCTATTCAAATCAAATGTACTATCAACCCTTACGTATGCGTGTGAAAGCTGGAAAACAACAAGAGATATAGAAACAAAGTTGAACGCATTCGAAAATAAATGTCTAAGGAAAATACTTGGTATAGAATGGAACGAATTCAAAACAAACGAGGAAATTAGAGAAATCGCCAATCAACCACTAATATCTTCAGTAATAAAGAAAAGACGATGGTCATACGTTGGACATGTGATGAGAAGAGATAATAATCGAATAGCAAAGCAAGCCCTCATATGGGAAACAACAGGTAAAAGAAAAAGAGGAAGACCCAGGGAGACACTGAGAAGAACATTGATGAGAGAGGCAAGAGCAGCAGGAATCGGCTCCCTCAATGAGATAGAACTGCTTGCACAGAACAGAGACAGATGGCGAGATTTGATAAAATATCTTTAAAAGAAAACTGCTAGAACAAAAATTCATATAGGAGAAGGTGTATCTTGGTCTACGCCCTATGGGCCGGTTACGGCTCGAAAGGTCAATAGATAGATAGAAGATGGCCATAGGGCGCTGGGTGTGAAGGATTACATGCTATACGGTAATAAAACAGGAAGGATTACATGCTATAAGGTAATAAAACAGGAAGGATTACATGCTATAAGGTAATAAAACAGGAAGGATTACATGCTACACGGTAATAAAACAGGAAGGATTACATGCTATACGGTAATAAAACAGGAAGGATTACATGCTATAAGGTAATAAAACAGGAAGGATTACATGCTATAAAGTAATAAAACAGGAAGAAATAGTCTTTCTTCAAGAAATGAAACTATGACAATAGTCTTAACTTAAGAAATGAAACTATGACAATAGTCTTAACTTAAGAAATGAAACTATGACAATAGTCTTAACTTAAGAAATGAAACTATGACAATAGTCTTAACTTAAGAAATGAGTACACAGTTGTACACAAAAAAACATCAAATGTTACCAAGACTGAAAAAAACTACAAAAAGAGAAGTAGTATCACTACAAAAAGAGAAGTAGTATCACTACAAAAAGAGAAGTAGTATCACTACAAAAAGAGAAGTAGTATCACTACAAAAAGAGAAGTAGTATCACTACAAAAAGAGAAGTAGTATCACTACAAAAAGAGAAGTAGTATCACTAAAAAAGAGAAGTAGTATCACTACAAAAAAAAAGTAGTATCACTAAAAAAGAGAAGTAGTATCACTACAAAAAGAGAAGTAGTATTACTACAAAAAGAGAAGTAATAACACTACAAAAAGAGAAGTAGTATCACTACAAAAAGAGAAGTAGCATCACTACAAAAAGAGAAGTAGTATCACTAAAAAAGAGAAGTAGCATCACCATAAAGGAGAAATAGAATCATCATAAATGAATATTAACATCATCAATAATTATATCATATTATAATGATAATAATATTATATATATTTTATATATATATATATATATATATAATATATATAGATACTATTATAATTATATCATGTAGCGTTTCTTTACAGAATAAATTAATGATAACCAACGCACCCAAAAACACATATAAAAACAGGGACAGCTCAATCACGATAAAAATGGAAAATTAACTTAACAAAATTATCAGAATTATAAATCATCAGAATTTGTCATTTGAAAAAAAAAAACAGAATTATAAATCATTAGAATTTTCCATAACAAAAACAGAATTATAAATCATTAGAATTTTTCATAACAAAAACAGAATTATAAATCATTAGAATTTTCCATAACAAAAACAGAATTATAATGACAAAAGCTAACATCAATCAAACAGATAAAAGGATGATTCAGTCCCAGTCCTCAAATATTAAAATTAGCCTCAAGATTAACACGGGGGGGGGGGGGGGGGGGCAGACTTTAAATTAAACCTGAAAATCAGTCTCCTAATTAAAAACTGAAATAAGAATCATCAAACATCATCTCATCATGCAAACAGGAGATTGTCTTACACAGAGTGAATCAAACAGGAAGAAAATCAACAGCCCCATGACTGTTCATCATAAGTAAAAACAGATGGCCCAATGCTATAAATAGATGATGGCCTAATCAAATGAGAGATTTCCCAAACATAAAATAAAGGAAACAATCGCTGCTTGGACGGAACAAGTACAGTGATGCTATAAATAGAACAAGATGATTAGAAAAACAAGTTGATTTCATTTTCTCTTATTCATTCTTGCTGAATCATACAGCGACCAAAAAAATAGGGGAGGTGGAGAGGGGGGATGGGGGGTGTTGAGGCTGGAAAGTAGGGTTTTTGTCTTGTATGGGTCATGTTCTAAATTCTAGCTATTGGGAAAGTTTCTACCGGTTTTTCTTGATGTAACTTGTCATTTATCTCAAGCTATTTTCGCTTCCTTAGCAAGTGGCCTAACGTGAGAAAAGTGCGTGGGATTGGGGGTGGGGGGAGTGAGAGAGAAAGAAAGAGAGAGAGAGAGAGAGAGAGAAGGGGTGGCTGTGAAACGGTTGCACCGGGCGCTAAAATTTTAAGAACGCAATTTTTTTTTTTAATAATAATAGCAATAAAATGATGATGTTTTTTTTTACAAAATGTAGCAATAAAATGATGATGTTTTTTTTTACAAAATGTAGCAATAAAATGATGATAATGTTCTTTTTTACAAAATGTAGCAATAAAATGATGATGTTTTTTTTACAAAATGTAGCAATAAAATGATGATAATGTTCTTTTTTACAAAATGTAGCAATAAAATGATGTTTTTTTTTTACAAAATGTAGCAATAAAATGATGATAATGTTCTTTTTTACAAAATGTAGCAATAAAATGATGATGTTTTTTTTTACAAAATGTAGCAATAAAATGATGATAATGTTCTTTTTTAACAAAATGTAGCAATAAAACGATGATAATGTTTTTTTTTACAGAATGTAGCAATAAAATGATGATGTTTTTTTTTACAAAATGTAGCAATAAAATGATGATAATTTTTTTTTTTTACAAAATGTAGCAATAAAACGATGATAATCAATCTAAAGAAAAAAAGAAAAAAAAAGAATAATAAAATGCTGATAATAATTTTTTTTTAAATAATAAAAGTGAGTTAAAAAAAAACATAATAATATTACATTTTTTAAAGATAATAATACATTTTTTTTTTACAATAATGATACATTAAAAGAAATAATAAAATGGCGATAATACATTTTAAACAAATAATAACAATAATATGATGGTGATAATAAATTAAAAAAGACAACAACTTAAAATAATAATAATAAATTTAAAAGAAAAATAATGATGCGTTAAAAAATAATTATATAATAGTGATTATAAATTTTTAAAACATATATAATCAAATAGTAATAATACATTTAAAATAATAATATAAAGGTGATAATACAATTTAAAAATAATAATACAGTAATGATAATAATTTGACAAAAAAAATCTAAAAAAAATCTATAAAAAAAAATAATAATAAAAATAATAAATAATGATAAATTTTAAAAATAATAACAATTAATTATAAAAATAATAAATAACGATAATTTTAAAAATAATAACAATTAATTATAAAAATAATAAATAATGATACATAAAAAATAATAATAAAATAGTGATAATGCATTAAAAAATAACAATAATATAATAGTAATAATAAATGTAATAAACATTAATAATACATTTTAAAAATATTAATGATAATAAAATGGAGATAAATTTTTTTAATAATAATATTTTTAAAATAATAATAAAATGGAGATAATAAATTAAAAACAAAAACAACTAGTTATGGGGTACAATAGCTTTGCCAGGAAGGAGAGGGGGGCCACATATTTCACAAATTTGTTATGCCTCTTGCGCTAACAACTCACATTACGCCACTGCTTGTTACATAGACATGGGACCTTTCTTCTAAGCTTCAGAAAGATCACGGTATCTACCATAACGATGCAGGTGATTGTCTTGTGCGAGAGTTCCTTACTTTAGCTAATTATTCAACATCCATCGTTTTAATGCAACCATTATTCTGATTCCATTAAAGTGTGACTGTGATGTTTACTTAAAGCTTGTCATTCGTTTTAACACTTTCTCTAAGTAGTTGCTCCCATTATCTGGTGACAACACGTTCTCCATGTAGTTGTTCCCATTATCTGATGACAACACGTTCTCCATGTTGTTGCTCCCATTATCTGATGACAACACGTTCTCTATGTAGTTGCTCCCATTATCTGATGACAACACGTTCTCTATGTAGTTGCTCCCATTATCTGGTGACAACACGTTCTACATGTAGTTGCTCCCATTATCTGGTGACAACACTTTCTCCAAGTAGTTGCTCCCATTATCTGGTGACAACACTTTCTCCATGTAGTTGCTCCCATTATCTGGTGACAACACGTTCTCCATGTAGTTGCTCCCATTATCTGATGACAACACTTTCTCTATGTAGTTGCTCCCATTATCTGATGTCAACACTTTTTCCATGTAGTTGCTCCCATTATCTGGTGACAACACGTTCTCCATGTAGTTGCTCCCATTATCTGATGACAACACGTTCTACATGTAGTTGCTCCCATTATCTGGTGACAACACTTTCTCCATGTAGTTGCTCCCATTATCTGGTGACAACACTTTCTCCATGTAGTTGCTCTCATTATCTGATGACAACACTTTCTCCATATAGTTGCTCCCATTATCTGGTGACAACACTTTCTCCAAGTAGTTGCTCCCATTATCTGGTGACAACACTTTCTCCAAGTAGTTGCTCCCATTATCTGGTGACAATACTTTCTCCATGTAGTTACTCCCATTATCTGGTGACAACACTTTCTCCAAGTAGCTGCTCCCATTATCTGGTGACAACACTTTCTCCAAGTAGCTGCTCCCATTATCTGGTGACAACACTTTCTCCAAGTAGCTGCTCCAATTATCTGATGACAACACTTTCTCTCAGTAGTTTCTCCCATTTTATCTAATCTTCATTATCTAATTATCTGGATACAATCTTCACAAACTAACTATTCTCATCATCTCCCAATTGTCTCCCCTTACACTACCAATCGCATCATCAGTGACAGGAACAACTTTGCCCTAAAATCTACTGCTCCATTTACAAAATGATCTCCCTTCAATTAATTATCAGGTGACCATAATTACCACTACCAGATAGTTGTGGTATATGTTTTCTTTCAATAATTTTGTTTTAATACAACAAATTAAAAAAAAAAACGGATTATCCCAATGGTAGCTTCCCTTGTCTTTATCATTTTCTCTGGTGACAAGACTGGTATTTCCCAGGTAGTTGCCCTTCTTGTTTCGTGCGATCTTCTTCCAAACTAATTTAATTTGTCGATGCTTGACATTAACAGTGTACGCTTGATAATAGTGACAGCACGTCACAGTTGTATTGTTCTAACATTCACGTTCATTTCTTTGTTAAAATCACATTTCACCTTCATTTGTGAGTAAGCAATAGGCGAAGTAGATAGTAGCAGACACGTCATATGAAGCGTCATAATGAACAGCTACGGGTTCTATCCACTTCAATCAGACGTAATCTCTTACATAATGTGCCCTGCTACTACCTTGGCTATCTATTTGCCTAGCTCAGTAGAAACACTGAGGTTTTCTTGTTCTGCTTTCCTTTCGTCTTATCACTGGCACTTCTTAGATGACCTTCATGATCTTGAATACGTGAACTCTCCCATGTCTAGCTTTTGTCACTGAGGACACGTCACCCATTTGGTAGATTCTCACTTTATGGATATATGTATCTGTATTATATATATATATACACACACACACATCTAGTACAGTATTAGATAAGAAAACAGAACTTAAAATTGAAGCCTATGAAATGTGGATTTATAGAAGAATAGGTAGAATTAGATGGAAAGAAAAGAAAACAAACGATGAAGTCTTAAAACAATCAAAAATGAAAAGAGAATGCTAAACACAATTCAAACAAGACAAATGGGATTTTGGGGGCATGTTAAAAGACACAACAGCCTACTAGAAGTAATATTGGGCGAGCAAATACAAAGTAAAAGAGGCAGAGCAGATCAAGACTAACGTGAACGAGTTAAATCAAGAGATAGACAAGTTAGCCTATGACAACCTGCACCATCAAAGCAAGAGAAAGAGATGAATGACGCTCCATGGTTGCCAACCTTCGATGCGGATACGGCACTCGATGATGATGAGTCTAGCATTCTCTATGGAAGTGTTTATAAAGTCCTAAACTTTAACACAACTTGATCATGAAAATAGGATTGTAAATGAGACTTGTCATTAAATGGACTCGGAGATTGACTAACACAAACGCATTCTAGGAAGATCAGTCTACACTGGAACCTGAATGGGCACTAGAGCACACACTCAAACATAACAACAAACTCAGAGATACGTTATCACAACTCTCATTCAAACAAAAGAACTGACAAATACAAGATAAATCACAAATTTACTAAGTATAAATACAAGCCATATGTATGGTATATTATTATTTACAAAATAGATCAAAGTAAATATATATATATATATATATATATATATGCCTAATACTTGTAAAATAAATAATACTCTACATAAGCATAATTTGGGAGCCGCGATAGCTCAGTGGTTAGTGAACTGGACTAGAATGGACAAGGGGTAGGGTTCGATCCCAACAGACGGTTTCCGGTTTCACCCAGCCTCAAATGGGTACTGGATTTTTTTCTGGGAAAGTAAAGCGGCACGGGTGTAATACCGACCACATTACCCCAAAAATCATGTGCCGAAGGTCTGTAAAATGTATGGTCACTAACACCATATTCCCTATACGTCACTTGGCGGGACGGGGCTCTTTAATTTTTTTTTATAAACATAATTTACAAAACCATATTCAAACGGTTAATACATAAATAAAATATATACAATGTTCATAATGTATAACATAGAGAATATATACGTTTAATACTTACAGAAATATAAAACTCTACAAAAATGATAAAGTATGGAAGATGTATCTACATTTAAGTCGATTTTGATCTACACAACTTTGTATATCACACTAATAACGTCAATATAGCAAGTGTGTACTTTACCTGAGTTATTTAAAAATATCAACACTAATAGAAGATATATCAGACACGAGGACACGTTATCACACTGACGTGAAACACCGTGACTCGAACTTACTTGATCTCCTAGAACTAAATCCGGGAATATTAGTGCCAGGTCACATTAGTGTCAGGTCACATTAGTGCCAGGTCACATTAGTGTCAGGTCACATTAGTACCAGGTCACATTAGTGCCAGGTCACATTAGTGGCAGGTCACATTATTACCAGGTCACATTAGTACCAGGCCACATTAGTGCCAGGTCACATTAGTACTAGATCATATTAGTACCAGGCCACAATAGTACCAGGTCACATTAGTACCAGGTCACATTAGTACTAGGCCACATTAGTGCCAGGTCACATTAGTACTAGATCATATTAGTACCAGGCCACAATAGTACCATGTCACATTAGTACCAGGTCACATTAGTGCCAGGTCACATTAGGGCCATGTGTCTTCTGATAGAAATGTCGTCACAGATAGCACAAAGTAGGGAACTAGTTAGGACAGAACTGGGCAGATGTTGAACATAAGTAAACATGGATGGTAAACATGGATGGTAAAACAGTTGTGGTATACCGAAGCTGATATTAAGACTGTACCAGCTATAGCAATGTCTATCTGTCGTTACTCAAGTACCCAAATTGCATTTAAAGTGAATTAAAGTGACACAAATATATATGGCCTTTGGAGTCTTGACAGACGGTTGGTAGCAAACAATCACGATAAGTCAGTTGTTTGGTCAATTTTTGGTGTCTCATACGCCGTTCTGATTTGTCGAAAAACTAACAACAGATGGATAAGGTAGGGGAATCATCAAGTGTTGTGGGGGAATCATCAAGTGTTGTGGGGGAATCATCAAGTGCTGTGGGGGGGATCATCAAGTAATTGGATATATATATATATAAGTATTGTGTGGGGGAATGATTCCCTCAGACAATACTTGACGATTTCCACACTAAATACTCAATGATTCCCTCACACAAAACTTGATGATTCTCTCACACAATACTTGGTGATTCCCCACACAATACTTGATGATTCCATCACACAATACTTGATGATTCCCTCACACAATACTTGATGACTCCCCCACACAATACTTGATGATTTCCCACACAATACTTGATGATTCCCCACACAATACTTGATGATTCCCTCACACAATACTTGATGACTCCCCCACACAATACTTGATGATTTCCCACACAATACTTGATGATTCCCCACACAATACTTGATGATTCCCTCACACAATACTTGATGATTCTCCCACACAATACTTGATGATTCCCCCACACAATTCTTTATGATTTCCCACACAATACTTGATGATTCCCTCACACAATACTTGATGATTTCTCACACAATACTTGATGATTCCCCACATAATACTTGATGATTTCCCACACAATACTTTATGATTCCCCCACACAATACTTGATGATTTCTCACACAATACTTGATGATTCCCCCACACAATACTCGATGATTTTCCACACAATACTTGACGGTTCCCCCACACAATACTTGACGGTTCCCCCACAACAAAATACTCCACGATAGACCTGCAAAGGGTCGGTCCAAACAATGTCCATGGCATGAGCCACAACGGGGATTACCCACAATGACGTGTACACAACTAATGTTGGAAGTTAATGAGAGTGCTTAGATTGTTTCTGTCCAAGTCACTCCAGTTATAAGGACACCCTGGGGCGGAGAAAAGCGTTTCATTGTGGAAGGGGAACGGAACAAGCATGAACAGAGTGTCAGGAGAATTCTACCGCATCAGATCTTCTTCTTGTACGTTCACTTCATCATCATCGAGTGCCATCTCCGCAACGAAGGTTGGCTACCATGGAGCGCCATTCTGCTCACTTCATACATCAATGTAAACAAACTCAAATGAACTAGAAGTCCACCAAAGATATTGACATCGTTCGGTTTGTCTTAAGATGACAGTGTTAATTTCATTTTTTTCTCAATAGATGACAGTGTTAGCTTCAATATTTGTCATGAAGTGACAATGTTAATTTCCTTATTTGTCCTGAGATGACACTGATAACTTCATTTTTTTGTCCATAGATGACATTCTTACATTCATTACTTGTCATTAGATGCCACGCTTACCTTCATTATTTGTCTTTTATTGACGCCGTTATTTTCATTATTTGTTCTGAGATGTCACAGATACCTTCCCTGTTCATTATTTGTTCTGAGATGGCACAGTTATCTTCCCTTTTCATTATTTGTTCTGAGATGTCACAGATACCTTCCCTGTTCATTATTTGTTCTGAGATGGCACAGTTATCTTCCCTTTTCATTATTTGTTCTGAGATGACACAGATACCTTCCCTGTTCATTATTTGTTCTGAGATGGCACAGTTATCTTCCCTTTTCATTATTTATTCTGAGATGACACAGATACCTTCCCTGTTCATTATTTGTTCTGAAATGCCACAGATACCTTCCCTGTTTATTATTTGTTCTGAGATGACACAGTTATCTTCCCTTTTATTATTTTTTCTGAGATGACACAGATACCTTCCCTGTTCATTATTTGTTCTGAGATGACACAGTTATCTTCCTTTTTATTATTTGTTCTGAGATGACACAGATACCTTCCCTGTTCATTATTTGTTCTGAGATGGCACAGATACCTTCCCTTTTCATTATTTGTTCTGAGATGACACAGTTACCTTCCCTGTTCATTATTTGTTCTAAGATAACACAGTTACCTTCCCTGTTCATTATTTGTTTGAGATAACACAGTTACTTTTTCTGTTCATTATTTGTTCTGAGATAACACAGTTACCTTCTCTGTTCATTATTTGTTCTGAGATAACACAGTTACCTTCTCTGTTCATTATTTGTTCTGAGATAACACAGTTACCTTCCCTGCTCATTATTTGTTCTGAGATAACACAGTTACCTTCCCTGTTCATTATTTGTTTGAGATAACACAGTTACCTTCTCTGCTCATTATTTGTTCTGAGATAACACAGTTACCTTCCCTTTTCATTATTTGTTCTGAGATGACACAGATACCTTCCCTGTTCATTATTTGTTCTGAGATGACACAGATACCTTCCCTGTTCATTATTTGTTCTGAGATGACACAGATACCTTCCCTGTTCATTATTTGTTCTGAGATGACACAGTTACCTTCCCTGTTCATTATTTGTTCTGAGATGACACAGTTACCTTCCCTGTTCATTATTTGTTTGAGATAACACAGTTACCTTTTCTGTTCATTATTTGTTCTGAGATGACACAGATACCTTCCCTGTTCATTATTTGTTCTGAGATGGCACAGATACCTACCCTGTTCATTATTTGTTCTGAGATGACACAGTTACCTTCCTTGTTCATTATTTGTTCTGAGATGACACAGTTACCTTCCCTGTTCATTATTTGTTTGAGATAACACAGTTACCTTTTCTGTTCATTATTTGTTCTGAGATAACACAGTTACCTTCTCTGTTCATTATTTGTTCTGAGATAACACAGTTACCTTCTCTGTTCATTATTTGTTCTGAGATAACACAGTTACCTTCCCTGCTCATTATTTGTTCTGAGATGACACAGATACCTTCCCTGTTCATTATTTGTTCTGAGATGGCACAGATACCTTCCCTGTTCATTATTTGTTCTGAGATGACACAGTTACCTTCCTTGTTCATTATTTGTTCTGAGATGACACAGTTACCTTCCCTGTTCATTATTTGTTTGAGATAACACAGTTACCTTTTCTGTTCATTATTTGTTCTGAGATAACACAGTTACCTTCTCTGTTCATTATTTGTTCTGAGATAACACAGTTACCTTCTCTGTTCATTATTTGTTCTGAGATAACACAGTTACCTTCCCTGCTCATTATTTATTCTGAGATAACACAGTCACCGTCCCTGTTCATTATGTGTTTGAGATAACACAGTTACCTTCCCTGCTCATTATTTGTTCTGAGATAACACAGTTACCTTCCCTGTTCATTATTTGTTTCAGATAACACAGTTACCTTCTCTGTTCAATATTTGTTCTGAGATAACACAGTTACCTTCTCTGTTCATTATTTGCTCGGTGAACCTATAGCAGGTTTTAACTACATAAGGACATGATCTAGCATCCAGTAATGTACAGTTGAATGAAATAACTCACTAATGAACTTATTTCAATATTATAGAATTCAGTCATCTTAAACAAACAACCCTACCTTTTACTTGACTTCACATGTTAAAATAAGAGTTGCTGTTGACTTCACATGTTAAAATAAGAGTTGCTGTTGACTTCACATGTAAAAATAAGAGTTGCTGTTGTTTAACTTCGCGATAAAGTAAGCACATATTATTTCATTAAAGTTCTTAATCAGTTAATCGTTAACCCCGTTGATTTAACGACCCTTAACTGTATCCTCTATCACAGCAACTATAAACGAATGGTAATGACAGACATGCCACATCCACTAGTTGAAAACATCCGAAGACATAATTTCCAACTCTGAGATTGCAGCCACAATACTAATGTTTGATGACACACAACTGTTTATATAGAACAATGATCACCAACCCACGCAAGTAGTCATTGATTGCTCATAATTTTTTTTTGTTTTATTATTTTTGTTGAAGTGCTAACA
Organism: Megaustenia siamemsis; assembly: GCA_032433765.1. NCBI lineage: Eukaryota > Metazoa > Mollusca > Gastropoda > Stylommatophora > Ariophantidae > Megaustenia > Megaustenia siamemsis. The sequence goes on from JAVIAB010000050.1 coordinate 25,807,944, forward strand.
GAGCTGAACAAATGACAGCGTGTACCTTCTACCACTAACAGCATTCATTTTCCCGATTAAACTACTGCCAATATTAGCAACGATAGCACACAATTCTATTCTGAACACAATCAAGTATACAACGAAAGCGACCCGTTATATTTAAATGTCCGTAATCGTGCATTCAACGGTCACATATCAAAGAATAATTTGCCAATATCAACACGCGTGTTAACCCTTAAACTACCCGTCCTGCCACAATGTAGTCATTCTACTTATTCAGTTGGTTTGCAATCAAATATCGTTCAAATTGCAAAATAATGATCAAATAAAAACACACTTACCGTGCCCCGTCCTTTTAGCAGAAAAATAAAGTCACAAACATGCAGTTATTGTGTTATAGCTCTAGAATTCTTATAATTAAATGGACAAAGATGCTTGACAAGATTTCATGTCTGAGCTTGTCCGTGGAAGATGACCCCGTAAGTTCGCCGTGTGACGTCACCTTCAACGCTGATTGGCTGGGCCGCCAAACTATGTCACGCCCACATGAGAGTTCGCAATGCCCAGTTCAGCGAGATTCCTCTCGTTTTTTGGCTTTTTCTGCTTCAAATGAACCTTTATTGAACTGCCAAGAAACAAAATTCATTAGCAAGAGGTCCCTCCTTTCATATCCCAATCAAGTTTTTGTTCACCAGCTCACTGCAACCGAGAAATGCAGCGAAATATCGACTCTTCATTCCCTTTGCTGAAACATCAGTTCTATTTTAAGAAGGGGGTTTCCAACCGAAGATTCTGGGTTAAAGGTTCTCGGTTGGGGACGGGTCGACTTTTTGTAAAGACTGGATATTTTCATTATTTGTGTTCAGAATATAGAGGTTTATTTTGAAAGTGAAAGATTATTGGAAATAAACAAATAAACCATACAACTAGTCTTATACAAAAAAGCAGGTAGACGTTACGATCGTTGACTTTAATAGAAAACATATCGCCTGTCCAACGATTTGAACGTGACCTCAAATTCAGGTCAACTTAGCACTTTTACGGATTGTGGCCCTTTCAATGCTCACAAATAACCTATGATTGATTGCCTGTATTATCATGAAATACCATAATGGTGGCGATAAATAACATATTTGTTTCTATTGATGTAATGGTAATACTTGATTATTTCTTCTTGCGTTTTCAAGTAGATCATAATGAACATGTACATTGTATTTATCTAGGTCAAAACACGAACGTGCGTTAGTTGTAATCGCGGGGTGGTAGGGTCGGGTTGAGGCCAGCTGATGACCTAAGCACAGATTGTTAATGGTCATCTTAGGAATTTCCATCAATTAGCTGGCAGGACATGCATGCACACTCAGTGCCCAGAATGATATAAGTCTTTGGAAAGATGTTTTCTTCTATTTCCTTCGTTACCAACATCCACGTCATAACACAGCCATATTGCATATAACTTTTACATTGATATCTTCTGTTTGTTTCGTGGAATCTGTTTCACTGCAGTCGGGAATTATATAGCTATATACGCATTCACTCATGTCACGGCTCTCCCCAAATCGTGCTGGTGTTTTAATCGGTGTTTACCAAGTACAAAGCCAACAGTGTCTATCTCATTTTAGTGTTACACTCTGATATTCACCAAATAGTGGTCTTTTTAAAGAGATAGAATACAACAGAAGTCAAACATTTAATGTTATTTTTATAAATTTGATCCAGATACACAGCCTATTATTAATGTGATCCAGATACACAGCCTATTATTAATGTGATCCAAGTACACAGCCTATTATTAATGTGATCCAAGTACACAGCCTATTATTAATGTGATCCAAGTATACAGCCTATTATTAATGTGATCCAAGTATACAGCCTATTATTAATGTGATCCAAGTACACAGCCTATTATTAATGTGATCCAATTACACAGCCTATTATTAATGTGATCCAAGTACACAACCTATTATTAATGTGATCCAAGTACACAACCTATTATTAATGTGATCCAAGTACACAGCCTATTATTAATGTGATCCAAGTACACAACCTATTATTAATGTGATCCAAGTACACAGCCTATTATTAATGTGATCCAAGTACACAACCTATTATTAATGTGATCCAAGTACACAGCCTATTATTAATGTGATCCAAGTACACAACCTATTATTAATTTGTCGTTTCTTGAATACTTTGATGGGGCATGCATGTCAACAACGCCGAGAAAAAAAATCCACAAATTAACACAGCACAAAAAAAAACAAAAAAACACACACACAAGACAGCCCGATATAGGAAGGATCCAACCGTATTCCTCGGCACAGCGCCTTGCCGTGAGAGACCCGCATACTGTTTGGGTGTCTGTAAGTATAACGAAGGGAATTGTTTATATTCCTTCGTCTTGTACTTGCTATCGTTTCCTGCAGCCTCTCATGCAATCTCCGCTCCATTGGTTATGATGTCTCAGCACACTCGCATGTGTGACTTATGTGTGGCAGGGTGAGAACCGCTGTGTGTGGACGCTAATGATGGTAGCAGCACTACTAAGTTAGAGTAATCTTCACAGTTAGGCAATATAGAGCCTCAGTGTTTATCACAAACATGGTGAGGACCAAGCTTGTAAAGCTCTGCCACACTATCATAACATTTCTTTAATGGATTCCTCAACACCGTGTCAGAAACACTCAGTCTTTCCTTCCAATTTACTCAACACCGTGTCAGAAACACTCAGTTCTCTTTCCAATTTACTCAACACCGTGTCAGAAACACTCAAATCTCTTTCCAATTTACCCAACACCGTGTCATAAACACTCAGTTCTCCTTTCCAATTTACCCAACACCGTGTCAGAAACACTCAGTTCTCCTTTCCAATTTAACCAACAACGTGTCATAAACACTCAGTTCTCCTTTCCAATTTACTCAACACCGTGTCAGAAACACTCAGTTCTCCTTTCCAATTTACTCAACACCGTGTCATAAACACTCAGTTCTCCTTTCCAATTTACCAACACCGTGTCATAAACACTCAGTTCCCCTTTCCAATTTACCCAACACCGTGTCATAAACACTCAATTCTCCTTTCCAATTTACTCAACACCGTGTCATAAACACTCAGTTCTCCTTTCCAATTTACCCAACACCGTGTCATAAACACTCAATTCTCTTTTCCAATTTACTCAACACCGTGTCATAAACACTCAATTCTCCTTTCCAATTTACTCAACACCGTGTCAGAAACACTCAGTTCTCCTTGCTGAGAGAGGACAGTAAAACTACTACTACATTGGTCCAACAACCAGCCACTGACTGTGTTACCAGCTTGTCACGAGGTCAAGAAAGTGGGTGACCTCAAGGTCAAGAAAGTAGGTGACCTCGAGGTAGCACGTCATCCTCTGGACAAGAACGTCCTAGGAACGATACCTCCCATTGGCGGGGGAACCCGAGGTTTCTACATGACTTTACCACTCCCCAATCTTTGAGTAGTGAGATCCGAGGTTTCTACATGACTTTACCACTCCCCAATCTTTGGGTAGTGAGATCCGAGGTTTCTACATGTATTTACCACTCCCCAATCTTTGGGTAGTGAGATCCGAGGTTTCTACATGACTTTACCACTCCCCAATATTTGAGTAGTGAGATCCGAGGTTTCTACATGACTTTACCACTCCCCAATCTTTGGGTAGTGAGATCCGAGGTTTCTACATGACTTTACCACTCCCCAATCTTTGAGTAGTGAGATCCGAGGTTTCTACATGACTTTACCACTCCCCAATCTTTGGGTAGTGAGATCCGAGGTTTCTACATGTATTTACCACTCCACAATCTTTGGGTAGTGAGATCCGAGGTTTCTACATGACTTTACCACTCCCCAATATTTGAGTAGTGAGATCCGAGGTTTCTACATGACTTTACCACTCCCCAATCTTTGGGTAGTGAGATCCGAGGTTTCTACATGACTTTCCCACTCCCCAATCTTTGAGTAGTGAGATCCGAGGTTTCTATATGACTTTACCACTCCCCAATCTCTGGGTAGTGAGATCCGAGGTTTCTATATGACTTTACCACTCCCCAATCTTTGAGTAGTGAGATCCGAGGTTTCTACATGACTTTACCACTCCCCAATCTTTGGGTAGTGAGATCCGAGGTTTAACAAATATGAATAACGGCGAAAAACAGGTGGTCCGTGTGTACTCTGCGCATGTTAAAGTACTCTTGTCAGATAAAGGTCGAAGAAAGTGACAACTTCAGTAGCTGTACACGACCTTATAGGTGACTACACTTAGTAGCTGTACACAACCTTATAGGCGGCTACACTTAGTAGCTGTACACGACCTTATAGGTGGCTACACTTAGTAGCTGTACACAACCTTATAGGTGGCTACACTTAGTAGCTGTACACGACCTTATAGGTGGCTACACTTAGTAGCTGTACACGACCTTATAGGTGGCTACACCTACTAGTTGTACACGACCTTATAGGCGGCTACACTTAGTAGCTGTACACGACCTTATAGGCGGCTACACTTAGTAGCTGTACACGACCTTATAGGCGGCTACACTTAGTAGCTGTACACGACCTTATAGGCGGCTACACTTAGTAGCTGTACACGACCTTATAGGCGGCTACACTTAGTAGCTGTACACGACCTTATAGGTGGATACACTTAGTAGCTGTACACGACCTTATAGGTGGCTACACTTAGTAGCTGTACACGACCTTATAGGCGGCTATACTTAGTAGATGTACACGACCTTATAGGCGGCTACACTTAGTAGCTGTACACGACCTTATAGGTGGCTACACTTAGTAGCTGTACACGACCTTATATGCGGCTACACTTAGTAGCTGTACACGACCTTATAGGCGGCTACACTTAGTAGATGTACACGACCTTATAGGTGGCTACACTTAGTAGCTGTACACGACCTTATAGGTGGCTACACTTAGTAGCTGTACACGACCTTATAGGCGGCTACACTTAGTAGCTGTACACGACCTTATAGGCGGCTACACTTAGTAGCTGTACACGACCTTATAGGTGGCTACACTTAGTAGCTGTACACGACCTTATAGGTGGCTACACTTAGTAGCTGTACACGACCTTATAGGTGGCTACACTTAGTAGCTGTACACGACCTTATATGCGGCTACACTTAGTAGATGTACACGACCTTATAGGTGGCTACACTTAGTAGCTGTACACGACCTTATAGGTGGCTACACTTAGTAGCTGTACACGACCTTATAGGTGGCTACACTTAGTAGCTGTACACGACCTTATAGGTGGCTACACTTAGCAGCTGTACACGACCTTATAGGCGGCTACACTTAGTAGCTGTACACGACCTTATAGGCGGCTACACTTAGTAGCTGTACACGACCTTATAGGTGGCTACACTTAGTAGCTGTACACGACCTTATAGGCGGCTACACTTAGTAGCTGTACACGACCTTATAGGTGGATACACTTAGTAGCTGTACACGACCTTATAGGCGGCTACACTTAGTAGCTGTACACGACCTTATAGGCGGCTACACTTAGTAGCTGTACACGACCTTATAGGCGGCTACACTTAGTAGCTGTACACGACCTTATAGGTGGCTACACTTAGTAGCTGTACACGACCTTATAGGCGGCTACACTTAGTAGCTGTACACGACCTTATAAACGGCTACACTTAGTAGCTGTACACGACCTTATAGGTGGCTAAACTTAGTAGCTGTACACGACCTTATAGGTGGCTACACTTAGTAGCTGTACACGACCTTATAGGTGGCTACACTTAGTAGCTGTACACGACCTTATAGGCGGCTACACTTAGTAGCTGTACACGACCTTATAGGTGGCTACACTTAGTAGCTGTACACGACCTTATAGGCGGCTACACTTAGTAGCTGTACACGACCTTATAGGCGGCTACACTTAGTAGCTGTACACGACCTTATCAAAAATGTATTGCATAGTGTCTTCCTCGTTATTTTGGAAAGCTGCTTCTGCTTCAGCTATCACCTCTGTTGAACATCTAACATCAAATGTTCCCAGATATTTAAAATCAATTACTTGTTTTAATATTGTTCCACTAGTCTTTATTTAAGCAATGCGGTGATATGTTTATTGCTGCCATTACTTCTGTCTTCCACTACATTCTGACAGTACCTTGAGTCAAAGCTCGATCTCTAGGGTGTTTATGCAAGCTGATGGTCAAATCCGTGTTGGTTTTCCCCTCACTGTTTACCTCGTGTATGTCTCCTCGCATCTCGCTCGTGTATGTCTCGTCTTTTGCCGCTCGTTTATGTCTCCTCGGATCACGCTCGTGTATGTCTCCTCGGATCACGCCCGTTTATGTCTCCTCTGATCACGCTCGAGTATGTCTCCTCCGATGTCGCTCGTGTATGTCTCCTCGGATCACGCTCGTTTATGTCTCCTCGAATCACGCTCGTTTATGTCTCCTCGGATCACGCTCGTGTATGTCTCCTCCAATGCTGCTCGTGTATGTCTCCTCGGATCACGCTCGTTTATGTCTCCTCGGATCACGCTCGTGGATGTCTCGTCTTTTGCCGCTCGTGTATGTCTCCTCGGATGTCGCTCGTTTATGTCTCCTCGGATCACGCTCGTGTATGTCTCCTCGGATCACGCTCGTGGATGTCTCGTCTTTTGCCGCTTGTGTGTCTCCTCGGATGTCGCTCGTTTATGTCTCCTCGGATCACGCTCGTGTATGTCCCCTCGAATCATGCTCGTGCATGTCTCCTCGGATGTCGCTCGTGTATGTCTCCTCGAATCATGCTCGTGCATGTCTCCTCGGATGTCGCTCGTGTATGTCGTCTCCTCGGATCTCGCTCGTGTATGTCGGCTCGGATGTCGCTCACGTATGTCCACTCGGATGTCGCTCGTGTATGTCTCCACGGATCACGCTCGTGTATGTCTCCTCGGATGTCGCTCGTGGATGTCTCATCTGGTGTCGCTCGTATATGTCTCCTCGCATCTCGCTCGTGGATGTCTCCTCGGATCACGCTCGTGTATGTCTCCTCCAATGCTGCTCGTGTATGTCTCCTCGGATCACGCTCGTTTATGTCTCCTCGGATCACGCTCGTGGATGTCTCGTCTTTTGCCGCTCGTGTATGTCTCCTCGGATGTCGCTCGTTTATGTCTCCTCGGATCACGCTCGTGTATGTCTCCTCGGATCACGCTCGTGGATGTCTCGTCTTTTGCCGCTTGTGTATGTCTCCTCGGATGTCGCTCGTTTATGTCTCCTCGGATCACGCTCGTGTATGTCCCCTCGAATCATGCTCGTGCATGTCTCCTCGGATGTCGCTCGTGTATGTCTCCTCGAATCATGCTCGTGTATGTCGGCTCGGATGTCGCTCGTGTATGTCGTCTCCTCGGATCTCGCTCGTGTATGTCGGCTCGAATGTCGCTCACGTATGTCCACTCGGATGTCGCTCGTGTATGTCGTCTCCTCGGATCTCGCTCGTGTATGTCGGCTCGGATGTCGCTCACGTATGTCCACTCGGATGTCGCTCGTGTATGTCTCCTCGGATGTCGCTCGTGGATGTCTCATCTGGTGTCGCTCGTATATGTCTCCTCGCATCTCGCTCGTGGATGTCTCCTCGGATGTCGCTCGTGTATGTCTCCTCGCATCTCGCTCGTGTATGTCTCCTCGCATCTCGCTCGTGTATGTCTCCTCTGTTGTCGCTCGTGTATGTCTCCTCGCATCTCGCTCGTGTATGTCTCCTCGCATCTCGCTCGTGGATGTCTCCTCGGATGTCGCTCGTGTATGTCTCCTCGCATCTCGCTCGTGTATGTCTCCTCGCATCTCGCTCGTGTATGTCTCCTCTGTTGTCGCTCGTGTATGTCTCCTCGCATCTCGCTCGTGTATGTCTCCTCGCATCTCGCTCGTGGATGTCTCCTCGGATGTCGCTCGTGTATGTCTCCTCGCAACTCGCTCGTGTATGTCTCCTCGCATCTCGCTCGTGTATGTCTCCTCGCATCTCGCTCGTGTATGTCTCGTCTTTTGCCGCTCGTGTATGTCTCCTCGCATCTCGCTCGTGGTTGTCTCCTCGCATCTAGCTCGTGGTTGTCTCCTCTGTTGCCGCTCGTTTATGTCTCCTCGGATCACGCTCGTGTATGTCTCCTCGGATCACGCTCGTTTATGTCTCCTCGGATCACGCTCGTGTATGTCTCCTCCGATGTCGCTCGTGTATGTCTCCTCGGATCACGCTCGTTTATGTCTCCTCGGATCACGCTCGTTTATGTCTCCTCGGATGTCGCTCGTGTATGTTTCCTCTAATCATGCTCGTGCATGTCTCCTCGGATGTCGGTCATTTATGTCTCCTCGGATGTCGCTCGTGTATGTTTCCTCGCATCTCGCTCGTGGATGTTTCCTCGGATGTCGCTCGTGTCTGTCTCCTCTGTTGTCGCTCGTATATGTCTCCTCGCATCTCGCTCGTGGATGTTTCCTCGGATGTCGCTCGTGTATGTCTCCTCGGATCACGCCCGTTTATGTCTCCTCAGATCACGCTCGAGTATGTCTCCTCCGATGTCGCTCGTGTATGTCTCCTCGGATCACGCTCGTTTATGTCTCCTCGGATCACGCTCGTGTATGTCTCCTCGGATCACGCTCGTGGATGTCTCGTCTTTTGCCGCTCGTGTATGTCTCCTCGGATGTCGCTCGTTTATGTCTCCTCGGATCACGCTCGTGGATGTCTGGTTTTTTGCCGCTCGTGTATGTCTCCTCGGATGTCGCTCGTTTATGTCTCCTCGGATCACGCTCGTGTATGTCTCCTCGAATCATGCTCGTGCATGTCTCCTCGGATGTCGCTCGTGTATGTCTCCTCGGATCTCGTTCGTGTATGTCGGCTCGGATGTCGCTCATGTATGTCCACTCGGATGTCGCTCGTGTATGTCTCCACGGATCACGCTCGTGCATGTCTCCTCGGATGTCGCTCGTGGATGTCTCATCTGGTGTCGCTCGTATATGTCTCCTCGCATCTCGCTCGTGGATGTCTCCTCGGATGTCGCTCGTATATGTCTCCTCGCATCTCGCTCGTGTATGTCTCCTCGCATCTCGCTCGTGTATGTCTCCTATGTTGTCGCTCGTATATGTCTCCTCGCATCTCGCTCGTGGATGTCTCCTCGGATGACGCTCGTGTATGTCTCTCGCATCTCGCTCGATTATGTCTCCTCGCATCTCGCTCGTGTATGTCTCCTCGCAACTCGCTCGTGTATGTCTCCTCGCATCTCGCTCGTGTATGTCTCCTCGCAACTCGCTCGTGTATGTCTCCTCGCAACTCGCTCGTGTATGTCTCCTCGCAACACGCTCGTGTATGTCTCCTCGCATCTCGCTCGTGTATGTCTCCTCGCATCTCGCTCGTGGTTGTCTGCTCGCATCTCGCTCGTGGTTGTATCCTCTGTTGCCGCTCGTTTATGTCTCCTCGGATCACGCTCGTGTATGTCTCCTCGGATCACGCTCGTTTATGTCTCCTCGGATCACGCTCGTGTATGTCTCCTCCGATGTCGCTCGTGTATGTCTCCTCGGATCACGCTCGTTTATGTCTCCTCGAATCACGCTCGTTTATGTCTCCTCGGATCACGCTCGTGTATGTCTCCTCCAATGCTGCTCGTGTATGTCTCCTCGGATCACGCTCGTTTATGTCTCCTCGGATCACGCTCGTGGATGTCTCGTCTTTTGCCGCTCGTGTATGTCTCCTCGGATGTCGCTCGTTTATGTCTCCTCGGATCACGCTCGTGTATGTCTCCTCGGATCACGCTCGTGGATGTCTCGTCTTTTGCCGCTTGTGTATGTCTCCTCGGATGTCGCTCGTTTATGTCTCCTCGGATCACGCTCGTGTATGTCTCCTCGAATCATGCTCGTGCATGTCTCCTCGGATGTCGCTCGTGTATGTCGTCTCCTCGGATCTCGCTCGTGTATGTCGGCTCGGATGTCGCTCACGTATGTCCACTCGGATGTCGCTCGTGTATGTCTCCACGGATCACGCTCGTGTATGTCTCCTCGGATGTCGCTCGTGGATGTCTCATCTGGTGTCGCTCGTATATGTCTCCTCGCATCTCGCTCGTGGATGTCTCCTCGGATGTCGCTCGTGTATGTCTCCTCGCATCTCGCTCGTGTATGTCTCCTCGCATCTCGCTCGTGTATGTCTCCTCTGTTGTCGCTCGTATATGTCTCCTCGCATCTCGCTCGTTTATGTCTCCTCGGATGTCGCTCGTGTATGTTTCCTCGAATCATGCTCGTGCATGTCTCCTCGGATGTCGCTCGTGTATGTTTCCTCGCATCTCGCTCGTGGATGTTTCCTCGGATGTCGCTCGTGTATGTCTCCTCTGTTGTCGCTCGTATATGTCTCCTCGCATCTCGCTTGTGGATGTTTCCTCGGATGTCGCTCGTGTATGTCTCCTCGGATCACGCCCGTTTATGTCTCCTCGGATCACGCTCGAGTATGTCTCCTCCGATGTCGCTCGTGTATGTCTCCTCGGATCACGCTCGTTTATGTCTCCTCGGATCACGCACGTGGATGTCTCGTCTTTTGCCGCTCGTGTATGTCTCCTCGGATGTCGCTCGTTTATGTCTCCTCGGATCACGCTCGTGTATGTCTCCTCGGATCACGCTCGTGGATGTCTCGTCTTTTGCCGCTCGTGTATGTCTCCTCGGATGTCGCTCGTTTATGTCTCCTCGGATCACGCTCGTGGATGTCTGGTTTTTTGCCGCTCGTGTATGTCTCCTCGGATGTCGCTCGTTTATGTCTCCTCGGATCACGCTCGTGTATGTCTCCTCGAATCATGCTCGTGCATGTCTCCTCGGATGTCGCTCGTGTATGTCTCCTCGGATCTCGCTCGTGTATGTCGGCTCGGATGTCGCTCATGTATGTCCACTCGGATGTCGCTCGTGTATGTCTCCTCGGATCACGCTCGTGTATGTCTCCTCGGATCACGCTCGTGGATGTCTCGTCTTTTGCCGCTTGTGTATGTCTCCTCGGATGTCGCTCGTTTATGTCTCCTCGGATCACGCTCGTGTATGTCCCCTCGAATCATGCTCGTGCATGTCTCCTCGGATGTCGCTCGTGTATGTCTCCTCGAATCATGCTCGTGTATGTCTCCTCGGATGTCGCTCGTGGATGTCTCATCTGGTGTCGCTCGTATATGTCTCCTCGCATCTCGCTCGTGGATGTCTCCTCGGATGTCGCTCGTGTATGTCTCCTCGCATCTCGCTCGTGTATGTCTCCTCGCATCTCGCTCGTGTATGTCTCCTCTGTTGTCGCTCGTGTATGTCTCCTCGCATCTCGCTCGTGTATGTCTCCTCGCATCTCGCTCGTGGATGTCTCCTCGGATGTCGCTCGTGTATGTCTCCTCGGAACTCGCTCGTGTATGTCTCCTCGCATCTCGCTCGTGTATGTCTCCTCGCATCTCGCTCGTGTATGTCTCGTCTTTTGCCGCTCGTGTATGTCTCCTCGCATCTCGCTCGTGGTTGTCTCCTCGCATCTAAGCTCGTGGTTGTCTCCTCTGTTGCCGCTCGTTTATGTCTCCTCGGATCACGCTCGTGTATGTCTCCTCGGATCACGCTCGTTTATGTCTCCTCGGATCACGCTCGTGTATGTCTCCTCCGATGTCGCTCGTGTATGTCTCCTCGGATCACGCTCGTTTATGTCTCCTCGGATGTCGCTCGTGTATGTTTCCTCGAATCATGCTCGTGCATGTCTCCTCGGATGTCGGTCGTTTATGTCTCCTCGGATGTCGCTCGTGTATGTTTCCTCGCATCTCGCTCGTGGATGTTTCCTCGGATGTCGCTCGTGTATGTCTCCTCTGTTGTCGCTCGTATATGTCTCCTCGCATCTCGCTCGTGGATGTTTCCTCGGATGTCGCTCGTGTATGTCTCCTCGGATCACGCCCGTTTATGTCTCCTCGGATCACGCTCGAGTATGTCTCCTCCGATGTCGCTCGTGTATGTCTCCTCGGATCAAGCTCGTTTATGTCTCCTCGGATCACGCTCGTGGATGTCTCGTCTTTTGCCGCTCGTGTATGTCTCCTCGGATGTCGCTCGTTTATGTCTCCTCGGATCACGCTCGTGTATGTCTCCTCGGATCACGCTCGTGGATGTCTGGTCTTTTGCCGCTCGTGTATGTCTCCTCGGATGTCGCTCGTTTATGTCTCCTCGGATGTCGCTCGTGGATGTCTCATCTGGTGTCGCTCGTATATGTCTCCTCGCATCTCGCTCGTGTATGTCTCCTCGCATCTCGCTCGTGTATGTCTCCTCTGTTGTCGCTCGTATATGTCTCCTCGCATCTCGCTCGTGGATGTCTCCTCGGATGTCGCTCGTGTATGTCTCTCGCATCTCGCTCGATTATGTCTCCTCGCATCTCGCTCGTGTATGTCTCCTCGCAACTCGCTCGTGTATGTCTCCTCGCATCTCGCTCGTGTATGTCTCCTCGCATCTCGCTCGTGTATGTCTCGTCTTTTGCCGCTCGTGTATGTCTCCTCGCATCTCGCTCGTGGTTGTCTGCTCGCATCTCGCTCGTGGTTCTCTCCTCTGTTGCCGCTCGTTTATGTCTCCTCGGATCACGCTCGTGTATGTCTCCTCGGATCACGCTCGGTTATGTCTCCTCGGATCACGCTCGTGTATGTCTCCTCCGATGTCGCTCGTGTATGTCTCCTCGGATCACGCTCGTTTATGTCTCCTCGAATCACGCTCGTTTATGTCTCCTCGGATCACGCTCGTGTATGTCTCCTCCAATGCTGCTCGTGTATGTCTCCTCGGATCACGCTCGTTTATGTCTCCTCGGATCACGCTCGTGGATGTCTCGTCTTTTGCCGCTCGTGTATGTCTCCTCGGATGTCGCTCGTTTATGTCTCCTCGGATCACGCTCGTGTATGTCTCCTCGGATCACGCTCGTGGATGTCTCGTCTTTTGCCGCTTGTGTATGTCTCCTCGGATGTCGCTCGTTTATGTCTCCTCGGATCACGCTCGTGTATGTCTCCTCGAATCATGCTCGTGCATGTCTCCTCGGATGTCGCTCGTGTATGTCTCCTCGAATCATGCTCGTGCATGTCTCCTCGGATGTCGCTCGTGTATGTCGTCTCCTCGGATCTCGCTCGTGTATGTCGGCTCGGATGTCGCTCACGTATGTGCACTCGGATGTCGCTCATGTATGTCTCCACGGATCACGCTCGTGTATGTCTCCTCGGATGTCGCTCGTGGATGTCTCATCTGGTGTCGCTCGTATATGTCTCCTCGCATCTCGCTCGTGGATGTCTCCTCGGATGTCGCTCGTGTATGTCTCCTCGCATCTCGCTCGTGTATGTCTCCTCGCATCTCGCTCGTGTATGTCTCCTCTGTTGTCGCTCGTATATGTCTCCTCGCATCTCGCTCGTGGATGTCTCCTCGGATGTCGCTCGTGTATGTCTCCTCGGATCACGCTCGTTTATGTCTCCTCGCATCTCGCTCGTGTATGTCTCCTCGCATCTCGCTCGTGTATGTCTCGTCTTTTGCCGCTCGTGTATGTCTCCTCGCATCTCGCTCGTGGTTGTCTCCTCGCATCTCGCTCGTGGTTGTCTCCTCTGTTGCCGCTCGTTTATATCTCCTCGGATCACGCTCGTGTATGTCTCCTCGGATCACGCTCGTTTATGTCTCCTCGGATCACGCTCGTGTATGTCTCCTCCGATGTCGCTCGTGTATGTCTCCTCGGATCACGCTCGTTTATGTCTCCTCGGATCACGCTCGTTTATGTCTCCTCGGATCACGCTCGTTTATGTCTCCTCGGATGTCGCTCGTGTATGTTTCCTCGAATCATGCTCGTGCATGTCTCCTCGGATGTCGCTCGTGTATGTCTCCTCGGATGTCGCTCGTGTATGTTTCCTCGCATCTCGCTCGTGGATGTTTCCTCGGATGTCGCTCGTGTATGTCTCCTCTGTTGTCGCACGTATATGTCTCCTCGCATCTCGCTCGTGGATGTTTCCTCGGATGTAGCTCGTGTATGTCTCCTCGGATCACGCCCGTTTATGTCTCCTCGAATCACGCTCGAGTATGTCTCCTCCGATGTCGCTCGTGTATGTCTCCTCGGATCACGCTCGTTTATGTCTCCTCGGATCACGCTCGTGGATGTCTCGTCTTTTGCCGCTCGTGTATGTCTCCTCGGATGTCGCTCGTTTATGTCTCCTCGGATCACGCTCGTGTATGTCTCCTCGGATCGTGGACGCTCGTGGATGTCTCGTCTTTTGCCGCTCGTGTATGTCTCCTCGGATGTCGCTCGTTTATGTCTCCTCGGATCACGCTCGTGTATGTCTCCTCGAATCATGCTCGTGCATGTCTCCTCGGATGTCGCTCGTGTATGTCTCCTCGGATCTCGCTCGTGTATGTCGGCTCGGATGTCGCTCATGTATGTCCACTCGGATGTCGCTCGTGTATGTCTCCTCGGATGTCGCTCGTGGATGTCTCATCTGGTGTCGCTCGTATATGTCTCCTCGCATCTCGCTCGTTGATGTCTCCTCGGATGTCGCTCGTGTATGTCTCCTCGCATCTCGCTCGTGTATGTCTCCTCGCATCTCGCTCGTGTATGTCTCCTCTGTTGTCGCACGTATATGTCTCCTCGCATCTCGCTCGTGGATGTCTCCTCGGATGTCGCTCGTGTATGTCTCTCGCATCTCGCTCGATTATGTCTCCTCGCATCTCGCTCGTGTATGTCTCCTCGCAAGTCGCTCGTGTATGTCTCCTCGCATCTCGCTCGTGTATGTCTCCTCGCAACTCGCTCGTGTATGTCTCCTCGCAACATGCTCGTGTATGTCTCCTCGCAACACGCTCGTGTATGTCTCCTCGTATCTCGCTCGTGTATGTCTCCTCGCAACTCGCTCGTGTATGTCTCCTCGCAACTCGCTCGTGTATGTCTCCTCGCATCTCGCTCGTGTATGTCTCCTCGCATCTCGCTCGTGTATGTCTCGTCTTTTGCCGCTCGTGTATGTCTCCTCGCATCTCGCTCGTGGTTGTCTGCTCGCATCTCGCTCGTGGTTGTCTCCTCTGTTGCCGCTCGTTTATGTCTCCTCGGATCACGCTCGTGTATGTCTCCTCGGATCACGCTCGTTTATGTCTCCTCGGATCACGCTCGTGTATGTCTCCTCCGATGTCGCTCGCGTATGTCTCCTCGGATCACGCTCGTTTATGTCTCCTCGGATCACGCTCGTTTATGTCTCCTCGGATCACGCTCGTGGATGTCTCCTCCGATGTCTCTCGTGTATGTCTCCTCGGATCACGCTCGTGGATGTCTCCTCCGATGTCTCTCGTTTATGTCTCCTCGGATCACGCTCGTGGATGTCTCGTCTTTTGCCGCTCGTGTATGTCTCCTCGGATGTCGCTCGTTTATGTCTCCTCGGATCACGCTCGTGTATGTCTCCTCGAATCATGGTCGTGCATGTCTCCTTGGATGTCGCTCGTTTATGTCTCCTCGGATCACGCTCGTGTATGTCTCCTCGGATGTCGCTCGTTTATGTCTCCTCGGATCACGCTCGTGTATGACTCCTCGAATCATGCTCGTGCATGTCTCCTCGGATCTCGCTCGTGTATGTCTGCTCGGATGTCGCTCGTGTATGTCCACTCGGATGTCGCTCGTGTATGTCTCCACGGATCACGCTCGTGTATATCTCCTCGGATGTCGCTCGTGGATGTCTCATCTGGTGTCGCTCGTATATGTCTTCTCGGTTTACGCTCGTGCATGTCTCCTCGGATGTCGCTCGTGCATGTCTTCTCGGATGTCGCTCGTGTATGTCTCCTCGGATGTCGCTCGTGTATGTCTTCTCGGATGTCGCTCGTGCATGTCTCCTCGGATCACGCTCGTGTATGTCTCCTCGGATGTCGCTCGTGTATGTCTTCTCGGATGTCGCTCGTGTATGTCTCATCGGATGTCGCTCGTGTATGTCTCATCGGATGTCGCTCGTGTATGTCTTCTCGGATGTCGCTCGTGCATGTCTCCTCGGATGTCGCTCGTGTATGTCTTCTCGGATGTCGCTCGTGTATGTCTCATCGGATGTCGCTCGTGTATGTCTCATCGGATGTCGCTCGTGTATGTCTTCTCGGATGTCGCTCGTGCATGTCTCCTCGGATGTCGCTCGTGTATGTCTTCTCGGATGTCGCTCGTGTATGTCTCATCGGATGACGCTCGTGTTTGTCTCCTCTGTTGCCGCTCGTGCATAGATGTGGTCAAACCGTGGATAGCAGTTTTGGGTGAAACATAGACATTAAAGAAGTTGACATAGAAGAAAATCTAAGCCCTTGAGAAGTTGGTTTATAGAAGAGTTTGAAGACAACAAATATTTACTAGACCACTTTTAAAAATGGGTTTTTGGGAATCGTCTTGTTAATGGTGAGATTTGCGTGGCACTGTCACGTTGGGCATGTAACACAGTGCATCAGATTTCTACATGTTTGTGTCTCACTTTTCTTGGTCCCAGCCCTTTGACTTGTCTTGCTTGGGTGTTCCCTTAGTAGCATTGCTAGCAACTACAACAACTCTTGGGGATATATGCACCACTTTGTGGTAGAGGCATGTCAGATGAGAACATTGGTATAGGTGCTCTACTTCTAAAGTTCTAATATATAAAACATAATTTTATAGTAAAACTTCTATTGAGTTATAACATTATATGGTATCAGATCTGATTGGACATGAGTGGGGCGGTCAAGGCTGGCTCATGCCAAATGGGAAATCAACCACAGAACTGGTAAACGTCAGTGGAGAAAGAAAGCAATAGGGAGACATGATCGCCTACGCCAGCAGACACAGTAGCTGTTGATAACGATGATGACACAAGATGGCCGGCTAGCTTCAAGGAGCTAAGATTCTAAGAAACCTAACACGTAATGAGAAAGATGGTTAGAGTGAAGGACTTGTTTACAGGGCCTCGGTAGCCTAGTTGGGAAAACCACCCGACTAGATTACCGACGTTCGGACAACCCGTGTTCAATTCCCGCTGGGAGCAGTGTGAATTGTACTCGTGGTTGGAAAAAAAAAAATACCCCCACGGTCGACCCAGCCGTTGGCAGAAATGGGTACCAGGGTATATTATCCTGGGAAGGTGAGGAATGTCGCTTCGCATCTGAGTTTCGATGCTTGAGGCTACACTATACAGAAATCTCCGAACATTTCTGGATAGGCGGCCGAGCACATATGGGTGGAAACTCGCGTGCTAAGACGCCGGTTCAAGTCTCGTACTTTACCTTGACCTTTACTTTACTTGTTTACAGATCGTTACTCACGTACACAAAGATGACCTAATTTACAAAGATTGTGCATGGGCATTTACAGCACGCTCGACAGGCAGAATAGTCAAGGAAGACAGTGGTGCATACGCCATGACCACGAGTAGCATGTCAATGGAGGCGATGGCAGTGACCAAGGCATTCAAATGGTTAGAGTCACAAGACTACACCCACGCCTCTATACTGAGTGATTCGATGAGCATGATAAAAAAAAAAGTGGAGGTGGGCTCTGTACGCATGCACTGGGTAGAGTCGTTGCAGAAATCCAAAATACGTAAGGTCACCTTTGTCTATGTCCCTGGACATGCGGGAGTACGGGGAAATGAAAGAGCGGACAGGTTGGCTAGCTGCGCTGTCGTTGAGGACGGGCAACCAATGGATCGGGCGGACATGATCAATGCCCTCCGAGATGTGGGAAGAGCACAGGACTTCGACAAACGCGTCACTTCTTCGGATGAAAGAGATGGGAGTTAAGTTGGGCACAGCCAGAAATGAGAAACTTAGTGGCCGTGTAAGAAGACTTATCAACCAACATAGAACTGGAGTCGTCAGTCGCTGGACACTGAGGGAATTGCTGAGGAGGGGATCTGAGCACCTATGGACATGTTCGGAGTGCAATGATGATGACCCGCAAATAACTTAATAACTCAATAACAAAGATGACCTACCATGTACACGCCTGAATCCAAGCGATGACTTCCATGTTTCTTGTTTAGCGATTCAACCGTTAGCTTCTGCCTCTAACATACTCCCATAACAACATAGCATCTTTGTGACGTGTGTAATTTGTTCCATAGGCGGAGTCAGTTGAGTTGGACCAAGTTCAGTATGAAACTTGATCACGGCTAGATCCTTAGCTGAGTGGCAGTGTTCCTTACCGTTTGGTTTTTCGTGGCAAGGCGCTGTGCCATTGAGTACGGGTTCGATCCTGCTTTGGTCCATATTTTTTTCCGTTGTTGATTTTTTGTCATTTTTTCCGAGTGCTGTAAACATACATCTTCCCCTGAATTGATTCACTTTTTATATCCTTAACCTCGCACTTTGATGTTGACGAGATTGTTTCTTTGTTGAATCCATCAATGTTGTATAACAATATACCAACTTTGTGACGTGTGTAATTTGTTCCATAGGCGGAGTTAGTTGAGTTGGATCCAGTTCAGTCTGAAACTTGATCACGGTTAGATCCTTAACCTGGCACCTTGATGTTGACGAGATTGCTTCTTTGTTGAATCCACCGAACAGCCCCTTTTGGTTTCAAGAAGGCGTGACAAGCGTCTAGTTTCTTGTGACGTAGCTTCATCATTTAAGAATGACAATTTTTTTTAAAAAGGAAAAAGTGGTATGGCAAGGTAAAGGTAAAGTACCTGGCCAAAACAAAGATAGGGCTAATTTCCAATATTAGGAAGAAACAAAGAGAGGGCTAATTTCCAATATTAGGAAGAAACAAAGAGAGGGCTAATTTCCAATATTAGGAAGAAACAATCATCATTATTTGGCCATGCACTGAGAAGGTAATAGTTGGAATATTGTGACAACTGTGAAAGTTGAGGGACGAAGAGATAGGCGGAAGCAAAGAGAAAAGATACTAGACAGCTTAATAGAATGGCTTGTCAGAAGGTCAACAGCAGATATGATAAAGGTAAAGTACGAGACTTGAATCGGTGTCTTAGCACGCCAGTTTTCACTCATATGTGCTCCTCCGCCTATCCAGAAGTGTTCGGAGACTTCTGGACAGTGTCGCTTCAAGCACCGAAATTCACAATGCGAGGCGACATTCCTCATCTTCCCAGAAAATACCCTGGTACCCATTTCTGCCACCGGCTGGGTCGACCGCGGGGGTATTTTTTTTTTTCACCCACGAGTACAACTCACACTGCTCCCAGCGGGAATCGACCACATGTCCGAACGTCGGTAGTCCAGTCGGCTGTTTTTTTCCAACTAGGCTAGCCGAGATAGCTCAGTGGTTAGTGAACAGGACTACAAAGGACAAAAGGTAGGGTTCGATTCCAATCGACGGCTTCCGGGTTCACCCAGCCTTTAGTGGGTACCGGATTTTTTTCTAAGAAAGTAAAGCGGCACGGGCGTAGTACCGACCACATTACCCCAAAAATCATGTGCCGAAGGTCTGTAAAATATATAGTCACTAACACCATTTTCCCTAAATGCCACTTGGCGTGACAGGGGTACTTTTGTTTCTACTACCGAGGCCTCCTGTAGTATGGTAACTACTTTACGAAGGTGAGAAACAAAACAAAAGTAGAACGGCGTTCTCGGCCAAGAAAGCCTGCAGCTGGAACAACAGCGCACACATATACAAGGCTAAACAAGGACATCTAGCTACATAGCGATGATATGCTAGACTGTCCAACAATGAAACTTATTATTATCATCATCATGTGCCATACCGGTTGGCGTAGGCGATCATGTCCCTCCACAATCTTCTATCTACAGTGTATCGTATCAGTTCTGTTGTTGACTGTTTTCCATGCCATGACACCAAGCTATCCAGTATTTTCTCTCTTTGTCGCCCGCGATCTCTCTTTCCTTTTATTTTGCAAGTTGTAACCAAGTATTCCAACTTTCCTCTTCTCATGATGTGCCCGAAAAATGATGATAGTTTCTTTCTGATGTGTTTTAGGAGCTGCCTTTTTGTGTTGGCCTCTTTGAGAACTTCCTCATTGGTCTTTTTAGCTGTCCAGGGAACTTTCAACATTCTTCTGAGAAATCCCATCTCTGTGGCCTCCAATCGTCTTTTCATTTGTTTGTCCACTGTCCATGATTCGCTTCCATAGGTCAGAAATGGTTCTAGGAATAGGTCAGAATTGGTTATTATTATAGGAGGATGTTATTTCCTTTTTTTTTAGTCTAACATATTATCGCCATGTAGTGAGGTTACCATTTATTAGATGACGTTGTTAGACACCGGTGGAAAATAATATGAAATTAATAAGAAAGTCTAGAAGAGATCTATGAAATGACACCTTGATCAAAATTGTGAATATATTCTTCTTCTTGTTCTTATTCTCTTTTTTTCCTTACTCATGTGTCATTCAGCGTCGAGGGGAGATAGAATTTGCGGTCTTTTGCTCATCTGTTGGCCTCTCCTGTCATTAAGTTTGCTACTGATTCTAATATTCCACCAATCCGTCTTTTGCTCTTCTGTTGGCCTCTCCTGCCATTATGTTTGCTACTGTTTCTAATATTCCACCAATCCGTCTTTTGCTCTTCTGTTGGCCTCTCCTGCCATTATGTTTGCTACTGTTTCTAATATTCCACCAATCCGTCTTTTGCTCATCTGTTGGCCTCTCCTGCCATTATGTTTGCTACTGTTTCTAATATTCCACCAATCCGTCTTTTGCTCATCTATTGGCCTCTCCTGCCATTATGTTTGCTACTGTTTCTAATATTCCACCAATCCGTCTTTTGCTCATCTGTTGGCCTCTCCTGCCATTAAGTTTGCTACTGTTTCTAATATTCCACCAATCCGTCTTTTGCTCTTCTGTTGGCCTCTCCTGCCATTATGTTTGCTACTGTTTCTAATATTCCACCAATCCGTCTTTTGCTCTTCTGTTGGCCTCTCCTGCCATTATGTTTGCTACTGTTTCTAATATTCCACCAATCCGTCTTTTGCTCATCTGTTGGCCTCTCCTGCCATTATGTTTGCTACTGTTTCTAATATTCCACCAATCCGTCTTTTGCTCATCTGTTGGCCTCTCCTGCCATTAAGTTTGCTACTGTTTCTAATATTCCACCAATCCGTCTTTTGCTCTTCTGTTGGCCTCTCCTGCCATTATGTTTGCTACTGTTTCTAATATTCCACCAATCCGTCTTTTGCTCTTCTGTTGGCCTCTCCTGCCATTATGTTTGCTACTGTTTCTAATATTCCACCAATCCGTCTTTTGCTCTTCTGTTGGCCTCTCCTGCCATTATGTTTGCTACTGTTTCTAATATTCCACCAATCCGTCTTTTGCTCATCTGTTGGCCTCTCCTGCCATTATGTTTGCTACTGTTTCTAATATTCCACCAATCCGTCTTTTGCTCTTCTGTTGGCCTCTCCTGCCATGATGTTTGCTACTGTTTCTAATATTCCACCAATCCGTCTTTTTCGTGGTCGGCTTTTGATTCGTGTGCTCTTGCAACCTATATTGTTACTCGTTATCGCTCGTTGTGTTGTGCTATGATATTTTTGTCTTATCATGTGGCCAAACCATTTTATTTGTTGCTTCTTTATGTATTCTATGGTAGGAATTATTCCTAGCTTTTTTCTCAGTTCTTTGTTTCTGATCTTATCTCTCAGACTGTTTCCTGTCATTCGTCTAACACATTTAATCTCAGTAGAGGTTATTTTTCTTATAGTTCTTGAGTCTATGCTCTAGGTCTGGCATTGGCACCACTATGATGCACGCCAGCCACATACTAGAGAAAGCACTGAAAATGGCTTCAGTTCAGGAGCACGAACTCCGTAACATCGGCGAAGAAATGGTTCTCAATACACCTCCTTAGTCGCCTCCTAAGCTCTATTATTTTCTTCCCTGACCGTGGACAGTGCCCCCCCCCCGCCCCTCCAGTAGCCACACGGGGACGTTTTACAAGTTCTCTATCGGTTTCGTTGCAGTCGGGGTATCCCATATCCGCTCCACTGCCCGTCTCAACATTTCTCGAAGCGTATTCAGACTGATTGATAAGTGTTCATCGTAAATATATTTGCTTCCACAACTAAGCGCTCCGGATCGACGGAGCCGCGATAGCTCAGTGGTCAGTGAACTGGACTACAAAGAACAAGAGGTCATGTTCGATCCTGATCGACGGCTTCCAGGATCACCCAGCCTTTAATGGGTACCGGATTTTTGTATAGGAAAAAAGAGCTGCACGGGCGTAAAACCGACCATATTATTCCAAAAATCATGTAAATCATGTGTCTGTAAAAATGTTACTCACTAACACCATATTCCCTATACGCCACTTGGCGTGACGGGTCACTAACACCATATTCCCTATACGCCACTTGGCGTGACGGGTCACTAACACCATATTCCCTATACGCCACTTGGCGTGACGGCTCACTAACACCATATTCCCTATACGCCACTTGGCGTGACGGGTCACTAACACCATATTCCCTATACGCCACTTGGCGTGACGGGTCACTAACACCATATTCCCTATACGCCACTTGGCGTGACGGGTCACTAACACCATATTCCCTATACGCCACTTGGCGTGACGGGTCACTAACACCATATTCCCTATACGCCACTTGGCGTGACGGGTCACTAACACCATATTCCCTATACGCCACTTGGCGTGACGGGTCACTAACACCATATTCCCTATACGCCACTTGGCGTGACAGGTCACTAACACCATATTCCCTAGACGCCACTTGGCGTGACAGGGCTCTTTACTTTTACTTACTCCGAATCGACCAGGCCTCTTTTCAACCTTAAGACTCATTAGTCTCATTCTCCTACCTATTCTCCTACCTATTCTCCTACCTATTCTCCTACCTATTCTCCTACCTATTCTCCTCCTCTTCTCTTAAGAATGTAATATACATCCTCAAAATATTGATAGAAAAGGCTAAAGGGGTCCAGAAAGATCTAGGTACGTGCTTGATAGACTACACACTATAAATTAACAGTTGTTTTCCTTTCAGCATGAATTGAATTTCCTAGGATAGATGTAACTATTATGTATGGAATAATAATAATAATAATAATTGTACCTACATTATACCTAGAAACATTTTTGGATACGTTAGTAGGGAAGAACGGCTGAAATTGAAAACATGAACGAATTATTGAAGTAGAACAGAGTAGACGAAATCCATGCAGAGGTTGGTTGGAACTGGGCAGCAAGGACTTGTTTACTCAATTTTGTTCATTTTATAGTAAAAAATATTAGGACAGCTTAAGAGAATGGCTACCAATGGATAAAGAGATACACCGAAAATGATGGCGCTGGATAGCACACACACTGCGGAAACCAACTGAGAGTATTACACAACAGACCCTTTTTCAGACCATCCCCAGGGGAAAAGACAAAGAGGAAGACTAAGGAATTCTTGGAGAAGACAGATAGAAGCAGAGATGAAGATATGAAGAAGCAGAGGGAAGACATGGAATGATCTTAAAATAGAGTGCCAAGAAACAGAACGACTTGCAA
Source organism: Megaustenia siamemsis (assembly GCA_032433765.1). Lineage (NCBI taxonomy): Eukaryota > Metazoa > Mollusca > Gastropoda > Stylommatophora > Ariophantidae > Megaustenia > Megaustenia siamemsis. Next base: position 25,831,344 of record JAVIAB010000050.1, read on the forward strand.
AGTGTTTGTTGAAGACCTATGCTCCACAGGGAGCTGAAAGGTAGAAGAAGAGAATGGCTTGGCAGAAGGTGAACAACTGAAATGATAAATAACTATCGAGAACGTTATGGAGAGACATGATCACATACGCCAAAAGGCATGGTACTTGATGACGATGATAGACTGCACAAAAGTATTTGACAAAGTTACGCATGTGGGGAAAAAAAACAATATGCCGGAGAAATTAAACACTGAACTCAAGGATCTGCGAATCATAAAAAAACATGTACTGGTAACAAACAGCAACCATAAGAAATAGGAACCAAACAGGACAGTACCAATATATAAAACATGGAATCAGACAAGGCTGTGTTTTGTCATCGGATTTATTTTAATTTTGCAGCGGAAGCGTTATGGGATCAACAGTAGATATAAACGGAATTGAAGTCAACGGTCACAACATAAATAATTTGCGATATGTGGATGACACAGTCTTAATAGCAGAGACAGAGAATGAACTACAAGAAATTATAGACATAATAGTAAAAGAAAGCAACAAGAAAGATCTCAGTCTGAATAGTAAGAAAACAGAAGTAATGGTCATATGGAAGAAACAATCATCACCATCATGCAACATAAAAATAAACAAGACAAATCTGAAACAAGTGCAACGCATCATATACTTGGGCACAATAATAACATCAGATGGAAGATGCAACACCGAAATAAAAAGCAATATAGCTCAGGCCAAATTAACATTTCCGAAAATGAAAAATATCTTATGCAACATACCTATGTGAATAGAACTGAGAAAGAGAGAGTTCATCGATGCTATAGAGAACCAATTCTGACCAAAGGAAGCGAATCACGGACAAACGATTAGACAATTAGAGGCCACAGAGATGGGATTTCTCAGAAGAATGTTGAAAGTTCCCTGGACAGCTAAAAAGACCAATGATGACATTCTCAAAGAGGCCAACACAAAAAGGCAGCTCCTAAAAAACATCAGAAAGAAACAATCAACATTTTTCGAACACATCACGAGAAGAGGAAAGTTGGAATACTTGGTTACAACTAGCAAAATAAAAGAAAAGAGAGGTCGCGGACGACAAAGAAAGAAAATACTGGATAGCTTGGCGTCATAGCACAGAAAACAGTCAACAACAGAACTGATACGATGCACGGTAGATATAAGATTGTGGAGGGACATGATCGCCTACGCCAACCGGTATGGCACATAATGATTATGATGAAGCCCATTCTCATTGAGACCTTAAAAGAAGTAACAGGCCTCCAAGCAATGGAAGACAGGCAACAAAACAAAGTGACACAAACACTGAAAAAAGACAAAACACACCTGAACCATCCTAAGTATCAATGAAAAACCAGACACAGCAGTAGTAGGCTTAAGAGGAACAGCTGTGTGGCAGTATCAAAGGATTTGATGCATAAGGACGAGGTACTATCTCAAACAAAACTAAAACCCATACATCCAGTCACTAATACCTCCCTCCCTCCCTCCGTACCAGGGGGCGTACACTACCAACGCTCAAAAAAGATATAAGGAGGACCCGCAGAGGGATCAAGAAAAAAAGGCAAGCATACAGATCAGGAGAGAAAGTTATGGTCATAATTATGGAAAGCTCCGGTATCACTGCAACATTATATAATTTTCATAGTTGCTCAACCGTCCGTGCCAGTGGAATTAAACCTGAATTAATATATCTCCCAAACAAAGAAAGGTAGCTGGAGTCTCCATCATAACAGTTTCAGAACACGCCAAAAGACATAAGGCGAAACCGCACAGAAAAGTGAACACAGCCATATGTTCCCTGTCATACAATATCACCACCATCGTAAGCAATCGGAATATCAAAACATGATCAAAACGGATGAAACACACAGCTCACGGTGTGCACAGAGCACCTAACTCAGTAGCTCCTGCAACAAGCCGGACTTGGAATATGAGGAAACTGCAACAAGGAACACTTTCATACATAGCTTTCATTGGACCCTGTCGCCTATCCACCATATTGACCGTAAGTTCCTGAAAATGATGATCGTCATATATTTTTTTTAATGTCTAGCGCTTGATGATGTTAGGACATCGTTTATTGACTCCAATTCCGAACATATAATACGCAGTCGTCGGATTATCTTCGTCGCACATCAAACAACAGACCGTAAGATTAGTGTATAGCCGGTTTAGGGATATACGATGAGCCATTGTGATGACGTATCACGCACAACAATGACTGCTCCCATAGATTCCTGATTACTCTAGTGAATGCAGCCTACAGCGAACGAAACACGGTGCAAATTCCTTAAAGAGAAAAACTACTTTGGCTGACTTGACGGAGCAGTCCACATTAATGAGTTGTAACATGTAAATAACTTGCGTCAAACAATTCCAACAACGGTCATTGAACAGCACTCAATTTGACGTAAACCGCAGATCAACTCTAGACGGTGGAAGGTCGTATTCACAACACTTGGTTTGTCAAAAAGGAATATTGCCGTGCGTACGACTCTGCTTCATCGGCTCAGATGTGTTAAGTAGAACATCATTTCGACTTGAACGCAGAAAATTGCAATGGAGAGCCGAAATTAATCAGACCCCAAATGTAATTTCTGCAGCGATCGATGGAAGAAAAGACAGGTAAAGATAAAGATAAAGGTATAGGTATAGGTAAATGTAAAGATAAAGATAAAGATAAAGGTAAAGATAAAGATAAAGGTAAAGGTAAAGGTAAAGGTAAAGGTAAAGGTAAAGGTAAAGGTAAAGGTAAAGGTAAACGTAAATATAAAAGTGAAGGTAAAGATTAAGGTAAAGGTAAAGATAAGGTAAAGGTAAAGGTAAAGGTAAAGGTAAAGGTAAAGATAAAGGTAAAGGTGAAGGTAAAGGTGAAGGTAAAGATAAAGGTAAAAATAAGAGCAAAGGTAAAGGTAACGGTAAAGATAAAGATAAAGGTAAATATAAAGATAAAAATAAAGGTAAATGTAAAGGTAAAGAAAAAGATACGAGCCTTGAATCGGCGTCCTAGCACGCGAGTAGTATACAAGGGTCCAACTGGTTAGTATTGTGGCGCTAAATTAACAAAGATATATAGGGCGGCGCGCGGCGCGCATAAAGCGTGCGGCGCAGGGGGAGTTAACCATGACCGATCGTGTCCGGATATGACCTCTAGTCCCGGTGACCCCGGAAGTGAACTGTTTATGTCTGGTGTAGGTTGACAAAGGCTGACTTTGGAGTTCCGTATTTTAAAAATTCCGAATTATTTAAAAAAAAACAGTCTCCATCGGATTTCGAACACGGGTCTACGGCGTGCCAGGCCAGACACTTACCACTATGCTACAGGCGAGCACAGAATTAGAGGCTGAATGAGACAGGTGAGTCGTGACGCTTTTGTTGGTGCTCGACAGCTATCTAGTAGTAGAGAAAGTTTGACCCGCATTTAGGCGCTAAATTAACAAAGATATATAGGGCAGCGTGCGGCGCAGGGGGAGTTAACCATGACAATTCGTGTCGGGATGCCTGGTGACCTCTCGTTGACCTCTAAACCTCTCGGCGCCATGGTCGGGGTGAGCTCTCGCAGTGGGGGACCTATTATGATCAAAGACCCTATGTCTCTGTGAAATTTCTCACTTGGGTAACTTAAGCTAGAAACAAGGGTCCATTTGACCCGCATTTTTCCCGTAAATTAACAAAGATATATAGTAGGCGCGCGGCGCGCCTAATGTGCTGTAGGCGCAGGGGGAGTTAACCATGATCTTTCGTGTCGGTGACCCTGGAAGTGACCTGTTTATGTTTGGTGTGTCCTGACTTTGGAGTTCTTGATGTACTTAATCGATAGTGATAGGTTAGTAGATTATACAACATCTAGGAAAAACGAGCAATATAAAACAGAAGACAATATATATATTTTATTCTTTTATTAGCTGAATAGGTGTATAACATACATTGATATTATATATCATTACAAACATAGTCAGTACATTGAGTAAATATATAGCACAAGTATAACAATTATTTATAGCTATGTAGTTGGGTGTCAGCTTAACGTTGTACCATAAATGAAGCATAAGGGTGAAACAGTTAGAGATTACTGGTTAGTCTAAGCTGGTAGTGTAAATATGTTCCTCGGTGTTAGTGGTTCGCTATCTCTCTCTCTCTCTCTCTCTCTCTCTCTCTCTCTCTCTCTCTACTATTCCTGCCTAGATTTCCCTCCATTGAAACACTTACTCATTCTCTCCATTTATCCCTATCATCGCGCCTTCCTCTCTCTCTCTCTCTCTCTCTCTCTCTCTTTCTCCCCTATCCTCTCTTAGACTTCTAACCTATCAGTCCACCCTCCTCCTCTCCCTTTAGCTCCCCCGCCCGCCCTCATATTTTTAGCGTCCATCCTATTGTAACACTTGATTATTCTCACCATTAATACATAGCATCTCACCTTCTTTCTCATAGGCTTCTCTCGCTCGCTCTCTCTCTCTCTCTCGCGCTCTTCTAACCCCGACTAGACTTCTCTCCTACCATTCCACCTTTCTTCCTCTCTCTCTCTCTCTCTTTACCTCGCCTAGCGTTCCGCCTTCATTCGTATTTTTACCTTACCACCAGTGTAACACATTAATAACATTGAATATCAATTACAAAAAGACTTGAAATATTTACTTTTTAAAGAACCAATAAGATAAACATATGAAAAACGAAGGAATAATACACTCGACAAGGCTTAACAGACGTACTTTATACACATCACCATTAATACAACTCAAATTCCTTTAATGATAACCTATCACATCGTTATGAGCTAAGAGAAAAACAGAAAAAAAAAATTCAACTTACACCGTAAAATATTCCACTACAACACAGACCGCTAGACTGAACAGTACTATGAAAATAAACGGCCGTGAAGCAAGCGCGCTTATAACACGAAGTCTCACATCCGACTAGTTTAAATATAATCTGGTAAATAAAAGTTAGGAGACAAGGGCAGAAACCTAGGAGGCAAGGGCAGAAACCTAGGAGGCAAGGACAGAAACCTAGGAGGCAAGGACAGAAACCTAGGAGGTAAGGGCAGAAACCTAAGAGGCAAGGGTAGAAACCTAAGAGGCAAAGACAGAAACCTAGGAGGCAAGGGCAGAAACCTAGGAGGTAAGGACAGAAAACTAGGAAGCAAAGGCTGAAAACAAGGAGGGAAGATCAGAAATCTAGGAAGCTGTGTTAGAAAACAAGGAGGGAAGGTCAGAAACCTAGGAGGCAAGGTCAGAAACCTAGGAGGCAAGGTCAGAAACCTAGGAGGCAAAGGCAGAAACCAAAGAGGCAAGGGCAGAAACCTAGGAGGCAAGGTCAGAAACCTAGGAGGCAATGTCAGAAACCTAGGAGGCAAGGGCAGAAACCAAAGACACAAAGGCAGAAACCAAAGAGGCAAGGGCAGAAACCTAGGAGGCACCTCGATGGACAGCTAGACAACGGAAGAAGCAGAGATTATCATTGTAAACTTTAGAATGGGAATCGGTTTGAAGGATATTATTACCTTGATTTGATGCAATGTAGTGTGGGATATCTAGCAGACACCCTATAGGATAATCTTGAAGTTTATAAACATAAACACTCGTACTGACTAAGGCTTCCAAGGTGTATTTGGTTGTCTCCCTATTTTTGTCTGTATAACCTAATATATCACTTTCATTTAATCTATCGATATACGTTTCAAAGTCATTTCTGTTGTTAACTAACAAGGGTTTGTCTAACCCTGTCGCGTTATTTGAGCTTGCGTGAAAGTAACGCAACCCCTGTGTATAGGCCAAATCGCAAACATTTTACCCCCAGAACACAAAAAATTTAGGCTCAAACTCAAAATGTCGATCCCAAAACCATAAAAATCTACTCCCATACTCATACTAGTTAGACACATCGAACAGATAGTTACATCCAAAGTCCCAAATAGTTAGGACAAATCACTAACATTTTACCCACAGAACACAAAAATATAGGCTCATACGCAAAAAATCGACCTCAACACCCTAAAAAGGTACTCACATAGTCATACTAGTTAGACACATCGAACAGATAGTTACAGCCAAAGTCCCAAACAGAGTGGCCATATCACTAACATTTTACCTCCAGAACACAAAAATTTAGGCTCATACTAAAAAAGTCGACCTAAAAATCCAGAAAAAGCTACTCACATAGTCATAATAGTTAGACACATCGAACAGATAGTTACATCCAAAGTCCCAAATAGTTAGGCCAAATCACTAACATTTTACCCACAGAACACAAAAATATAGGCTCATACGCAAAAAATCGACCTCAACACCCTAAAAAGGTACTCACATAGTCATACTAGTTAGACACATCGAACAGATAGTTACAGCCAAAGTCCCAAACAGAGTGGCCATTTCACTAACATTTTACCTCCAGAACACAAAAATTTAGGCTCATACTAAAAAAGTCGACCTAAAAATCCAGAAAAAGCTACTCACATAGTCATAATAGTTAGACACAACGAGTCGAAAGTTATATTCAAGCGACCTCAACACCATAAAAAAGGTACTCACATAGTCATACTAGTTAGACACATCGAACAGATAGTTACAGCCAAAGTCCCAAAAAAAAAAGTTTGGTCAAATCGAAACTATTTTACCCACAGAACACAACAATGTAGGCTCATACTAAAAAAATCGACCTCAACACGATAAAAAGGTACTCACATAGTCATACTAGTTAGACACATCGAACAGATAGTTACATCCAAAATCCCAAATCACTAACATTTTACCTCCAGAACACAAAAATTTAGGCTCATACTAAAAAAGTCGACCTATAAACCATAAAAATCTACTCACATAGTCATACTAGTTAGACACATCGAACAGATAGTTACAGCCAAAGGCCCAAACAGAGTGGCCATATCACTAACATTTTACCTCCATAACACAAAAATTTAGGCTCATACTAAAAAAGTCGACCTAAAAATCCAGAAAAAGCTACTCACATAGTCATAATAGTTAGACACAACGAGTCGAAAGTTATATTCAAGGTCCAAAAAAAAAACGTTATTTTAGACATCCCCATTGCAAAAATTTACATAAAAAACCACTTTTAGGATTTTACCCCCTTAGCATTTTTGAGGGTTACGCCCATTAAATCGGTAAAAAAATCGTAATTTTAGCACGTAGGCTTACCTAAAACTTTATTTTAGACATCCCCACACCAAAAATTTACTTAAAAATCACTTTTGAGATTGTTACCCCCTTACCATTTTTGAGGGTTACGCCCATGGAATCGATAAAAATCGTAAATTTAGCACATAGGCTTACCTAAAACTTTATTTTAGACATCCCCATTGCAAAAATTTACATTAAAAACCACTTTTAGGATTTTACCCCCTTATCATTTTTTGAGGGTTACGCCCATAGAATTGATAAAAATCGTAAATTTAACACGTAGGCTTACCTAAAACTTTATTTTAGACATCCCCACACCAAAAATTTACTTAAAAAGCACTTTTGAAATTGTAACCCCCCTTACCATTTTTGAGGGTTACGCCCCTGAAATCGATAAAAATCGTTAATTTAGCACGTAGGCTTACCTAAAACTTTATTTTAGACATCCCCACACCAAAAATTTACTTAAAAATCACTTTTGAAATTGTTACCCCCCTTAAAATTTTTTAGGGTTACGCCCCTGAAAGCGATAAAAAATTGAAATATAACCTCAAGGCATACCTCCCACATAATTTTTGACACCCCTACATATCAAATTCCAACAAAAAAACAACAAAAAGCTAGTAGTAGCGGTGGCTGTGAACCCTAACATACTACTTCTCGTGCATGTTTTGGCACCGAAACAGTTTCAGTGCCAAATCTATTGTATTTCGGTGCATGTTATTCCACTTTTCTGTTGAGTTCACAGCCACCGCTACTACTAGCTTTTTGTTGTTTTTTTGTTGGAATTTGATATGTAGGGGTGTCAAAAATTATGTGGGAGGTATGCCTTGAGGTTATATTTCAATTTTTTATCGCTTCCAGGGGCGTAACCCTAAAAAATTTTAAGGGGGGTAACAATTTCAAAAGTGATTTTTAAGTAAATTTTTGGTGTGGGGATGTCTAAAATAAAGTTTTAGGTAAGCCTACGTGCTAAATTAACGATTTTTATCGATTTCAGGGGCGTAACCCTCAAAAATGGTAAGGGGGGTTACAATTTCAAAAGTGCTTTTTAAGTAAATTTTTGGTGTGAGGATGTCTAAAATAAAGTTTTAGGTAAGCCTACGTGTTAAATTTACGATTTTTATCAATTCTATGGGCGTAACCCTCAAAAAATGATAAGGGGGTAAAATCCTAAAAGTGGTTTTTAATGTAAATTTTTGCAATGGGGATGTCTAAAATAAAGTTTTAGGTAAGCCTATGTGCTAAATTTACGATTTTTATCGATTCCATGGGCGTAACCCTCAAAAATGGTAAGGGGGTAACAATCTCAAAAGTGATTTTTAAGTAAATTTTTGGTGTGGGGATGTCTAAAATAAAGTTTTAGGTAAGCCTACGTGCTAAAATTACGATTTTTTTACCGATTTAATGGGCGTAACCCTAAAAAATGCTAAGGGGGTAAAATCCTAAAAGTGGTTTTTTATGTAAATTTTTGCAATGGGGATGTCTAAAATAACGGTTTTTTTTGGACCTTGAATATAACTTTCGACTCGTTGTGTCTAACTATTATGACTATGTGAGTAGCTTTTTCTGGATTTTTAGGTCGACTTTTTTAGTATGAGCCTAAATTTTTGTGTTATGGAGGTAAAATGTTAGTGATGTGGCCACTCTGTTTGGGCCTTTGGCTGTAACTATCTGTTCGATGTGTCTAACTAGTATGACTATGTGAGTAGATTTTTATGGTTTATAGGTCGACTTTTTTAGTATGAGCCTAAATTTTTGTGTTCTGGAGGTAAAATGTTAGTGATTTGGGATTTTGGATGTAACTATCTGTTCGATGTGTCTAACTAGTATGACTATGTGAGTACCTTTTTATCGTGTTGAGGTCGATTTTTTTAGTATGAGCCTACATTGTTGTGTTCTGTGGGTAAAATAGTTTCGATTTGACCAAACTTTTTTTTTTGGGACTTTGGCTGTAACTATCTGTTCGATGTGTCTAACTAGTATGACTATGTGAGTACCTTTTTTATGGTGTTGAGGTCGCTTGAATATAACTTTCGACTCGTTGTGTCTAACTATTATGACTATGTGAGTAGCTTTTTCTGGATTTTTAGGTCGACTTTTTTAGTATGAGCCTAAATTTTTGTGTTCTGGAGGTAAAATGTTAGTGATATGGCCACTCTGTTTGGGACTTTGGCTGTAACTATCTGTTCGATGTGTCTAACTAGTATGACTATGTGAGTACCTTTTTAGGGTGTTGAGGTCGATTTTTTGCGTATGAGCCTATATTTTTGTGTTCTGTGGGTAAAATGTTAGTGATTTGGCCTAACTATTTGGGACTTTGGATGTAACTATCTGTTCGATGTGTCTAACTATTATGACTATGTGAGTAGCTTTTTCTGGATTTTTAGGTCGACTTTTTTAGTATGAGCCTAAATTTTTGTGTTCTGGAGGTAAAATGTTAGTGATATGGCCACTCTGTTTGGGACTTTGGCTGTAACTATCTGTTCGATGTGTCTAACTAGTATGACTATGTGAGTACCTTTTTAGGGTGTTGAGGTCGATTTTTTGCGTATGAGCCTATATTTTTGTGTTCTGTGGGTAAAATGTTAGTGATTTGTCCTAACTATTTGGGACTTTGGATGTAACTATCTGTTCGATGTGTCTAACTAGTATGAGTATGGGAGTAGATTTTTATGGTTTTGGGATCGACATTTTGAGTATGAGCCTAAATTTTTTGTGTTCTGGGGGTAAAATGTTTGCGATTTGGCCTATACACAGGGGTTGCGTTACTTTCACGCAAGCTCAAATAACGCGACAGGGTTAGACAAACCCTTGTTAGTTAACAACAGAAATGACTTTGAAACGTATATCGATAGATTAAATGAAAGTGATATATTAGGTTATACAGACAAAAATAGGGAGACAACCAAATACACCTTGGAAGCCTTAGTCAGTACGAGTGTTTATGTTTATAAACTTCAAGATTATCCTATAGGGTGTCTGCTAGATATCCCACACTACATTGCATCAAATCAAGGTAATAATATCCTTCAAACCGATTCCCATTCTAAAGTTTACAATGATAATCTCTGCTTCTTCCGTTGTCTAGCTGTCCATCGAGGTGCCTCCTAGGTTTCTGCCCTTGCCTCTTTGGTTTCTGCCTTTGTGTCTTTGGTTTCTGCCCTTGCCTCCTAGGTTTCTGACATTGCCTCCTAGGTTTCTGACCTTGCCTCCTAGGTTTCTGCCCTTGCCTCTTTGGTTTCTGCCTTTGCCTCCTAGGTTTCTGACCTTGCCTCCTAGGTTTCTGACCTTGCCTCCTAGGTTTCTGACCTTCCCTCCTTGTTTTCTAACACAGCTTCCTAGATTTCTGATCTTCCCTCCTTGTTTTCAGCCTTTGCTTCCTAGTTTTCTGTCCTTACCTCCTAGGTTTCTGCCCTTGCCTCCTAGGTTTCTGTCTTTGCCTCTTAGGTTTCTACCCTTGCCTCTTAGGTTTCTGCCCTTACCTCCTAGGTTTCTGTCCTTGCCTCCTAGGTTTCTGTCCTTGCCTCCTAGGTTTCTGCCCTTGCCTCCTAGGTTTCTGCCCTTGTCTCCTAACTTTTATTTACCAGATTATATTTAAACTAGTCGGATGTGAGACTTCGTGTTATAAGCGCGCTTGATTCACGGCCGTTTATTTTCATAGTACTGTTCAGTCTAGCGGTCTGTGTTGTAGTGGAATATTTTACGGTGTAAGTTGAATTTTTTTTTTTCTGTTTTTCTCTTAGCTCATAACGATGTGATAGGTTATCATTAAAGGAATTTGAGTTGTATTAATGGTGATGTGTATAAAGTACGTCTGTTAAGCCTTGTCGAGTGTATTATTCCTTCGTTTTTCATATGTTTATCTTATTGGTTCTTTAAAAAGTAAATATTTCAAGTCTTTTTGTAATTGATATTCAATGTTATTAATGTGTTACACTGGTGGTAAGGTAAAAATACGAATGAAGGCGGAACGCTAGGCGAGGTAAAGAGAGAGAGAGAGAGAGAGGAAGAAAGGTGGAATGGTAGGAGAGAAGTCTAGTCGGGGTTAGAAGAGCGCGAGAGAGAGAGAGAGAGAGAGAGAGAGAGAGAGCGAGCGAGAGAAGCCTATGAGAAAGAAGGTGAGATGCTATGTATTAATGGTGAGAATAATCAAGTGTTACAATAGGATGGACGCTAAAAATATGAGGGCGGGCGGGGGAGCTAAAGGGAGAGGAGGAGAGTGGACTGATAGGTTAGAAGTCTAAGAGAGGATAGGGGAGAAAGAGAGAGAGAGAGAGAGAGAGAGAGAGAGAGAGAGAGAAGGAAGGCGCGATGATAGGGATAAATGGAGAGAATGAGTAAGTGTTTCAATGGAGGGAAATCTAGGCAGGAATAGTAGAGAGAGAGAGAGAGAGAGAGAGAGAGAGAGAGAGAGAGAGAGAGATAGCGAACCACTAACACCGAGGAACATATTTACACTACCAGCTTAGACTAACCAGTAATCTCTAACTGTTTCACCCTTATGCTTCATTTATGGTACAACGTTAAGCTGACACCCAACTACATAGCTATAAATAATTGTTATACTTGTGCTATATATTTACTCAATGTACTGACTATGTTTGTAATGATATATAATATCAATGTATGTTATACACCTATTCAGCTAATAAAAGAATAAAATATATATATTGTCTTCTGTTTTATATTGCTCGTTTTTCCTAGATGTTGTATAATCTACTAACCTATCACTATCGATTAAGTACATCAAGAACTCCAAAGTCAGGACACACCAAACATAAACAGGTCACTTCCAGGGTCACCGACACGAAAGATCATGGTTAACTCCCCCTGCGCCTACAGCACATTAGGCGCGCCGCGCGCCTACTATATATCTTTGTTAAATTACGGGAAAAATGCGGGTCAAATGGACCCTTGTTTCTAGCTTAAGTTACCCAAGTGAGAAATTTCACAGAGACATAGGGTCTTTGATCATAATAGGTCCCCCACTGCGAGAGCTCACCCCGACCATGGCGCCGAGAGGTTTAGAGGTCAACGAGAGGTCACCAGGCATCCCGACACGAATTGTCATGGTTAACTCCCCCTGCGCCGCACGCTGCCCTATATATCTTTGTTAATTTAGCGCCTAAATGCGGGTCAAACTTTCTCTACTACTAGATAGCTGTCGAGCACCAACAAAAGCGTCACGACTCACCTGTCTCATTCAGCCTCTAATTCTGTGCTCGCCTGTAGCATAGTGGTAAGTGTCTGGCCTGGCACGCCGTAGACCCGTGTTCGAAATCCGATGGAGACTGTTTTTTTTAAAATAATTCGGAATTTTTAAAATACGGAACTCCAAAGTCAGCCTTTGTCAACCTACACCAGACATAAACAGTTCACTTCCGGGGTCACCGGGACTAGAGGTCATATCCGGACACGATCGGTCATGGTTAACTCCCCCTGCGCCGCACGCTTTATGCGCGCCGCGCGCCGCCCTATATATCTTTGTTAATTTAGCGCCACAATACTAACCAGTTGGACCCTTGTATACTACTCGCGTGCTAGGACGCCGATTCAAGGCTCGTATCTTTTTCTTTACCTTTACATTTACCTTTATTTTTATCTTTATATTTACCTTTATCTTTATCTTTACCGTTACCTTTACCTTTGCTCTTATTTTTACCTTTATCTTTACCTTCACCTTTACCTTCACCTTTACCTTTATTTTTACCTTTACCTTTACCTTTACCTTTACCTTTACCTTATCTTTACCTTTACCTTAATCTTTACCTTCACGCACCGCACGCTTCTACCGCACGCTTTATGCGCGCCGCGCGCCGCCCTATATATCTTTGTTAATTTAGCGCCACAATACTAACCAGTTGGACCCTTGTATACTACTCACGCGGTTTGGGAGACTCCTGTGTAGTGTCACCTCAAGCATCGCAACTCACGAATGAGGTGGCATTCCTCACCTACCCAGAGTGCTACCCTGGTACATATTTCTACCAACGGCTGGGTCGACCGCTGGGGTATTTTATTCCAGCCACGAGTACAGTTCACACTGCTTCCAGTTGCAATCGAACACCGGTCGTCCGAAAGTCGGTACCCAGTGGGGTGATTTTTCCAACTAGACTACCGAGGCCCCCATGTAGAAGAAGTTCACTTGAAGCTACATGTGTGTACATGTTGTGCGTCTATGTGTGTACATGTTGTGCGTCCATGTGTGTACATGGTGTGCGTCCATGTGTGTACATGTTGTGCGTCCATGTGTGTACATGTTGTGCGTCCATGTGTGTACATGTTGTGCGTCCATGTGTGTACATGTTGTGCGTCCATGTGTGTACATGTTGTGCGTCCCTGTGTGTACATGTTGTGCGTCCATGTGTGTACATGTTGTGCGTCCATGTGTGTACATGTTGTGCGTCCATGTGCGTACATGTTGTGCGTCCATGTGCGTACATGTTGTGCGTCCATGTGTGTACATGTTGTGCGTCCATGTGTGTACATGTTGTGCGTCCATGTGTGTACATGTTGTGCGTCCATGTGTGTACATGTTGTGCGTCCATGTGTGTACATGTTGTGCGTCCAACGAATTTCTTTGTGACTGAAAAATGTGTGACTGACGTGGTCGAGCGTGTCCTACTTTTCCCAACGAAAGCATCGGACTAACATTATCAGATGTCTTGTGTTTCTAGAGACGTGTTTTGAAAGGGGTGGAAGGGGTTGTCAACAGCTGATCAAATAGCCTCACTTGAACTTGAAAAAAAAAAAAAAACTTGAACTTCAAGGTGGGCTACCTATTTAATTTGTGGCAAAACATATTTTCTAACAAAACACATTTTCTAACAAAACAAATTTTCTAACAAAACAAATTTTCTAACAAAAATTTTCTAACTAAACAAATTTTCTAACTAAACAAATTTTCTAACAAAACAAATTTTCTAACTAAACAAATTTTCTAACTAAACAAATTTTCTAACTAAACACATTTTCTAACAAAACAAATTTTCTAACTAAACAAATTTTCTAACAAAACAAATTTTCTAACAAAACAAATTTTCTAACTAAACAAATTTTCTAACAAAACAAATTTTCTAACTAAACAAATTTTCTAACTAAACAAATTTTCTAACAAAACAAATTTTCTAACTAAACAAATTTTCTAACAAAACAAATTTTCTAACTAAACAAATTTTCTAACTAAACAAATTTTCTAACAAAACAAATTTTCTAACAAAACAAGTTTTCTAACTAAACAAATTTTCTAACAAAACAAATTTTCTAACTAAACAAATTTTCTAACAAAACAAATTTTCTAACTAAACAAATTTTCTAACTAAACAAATTTTCTAACAAAACAAATTTTCTAACTAAACAAATTTTCTAACAAAACAAATTTTCTAACAAAACAAATTTTCTAACAAAGCAGATTTTTTTATCAAAACAAATTTTCTAACAAAACAAATTTTCTAACAAAACAAATTTTCTAACAAAACAAATTTTCTAACAAAGCAGATTTTTTTTATCAAAACAAATTTTCTAACAAAACAAATTTTCTAACAAAACAGATTTTTTTTTATCAAAACAAATTTTCTAACAAAACAGATTTTTTTTATCAAAACAAAGTTTCTAACAAAGCAGATTTTTTTTTATCAAAACAAATTTTCTAACAAAACAGATTTTCTAACAAAACAAATTTTCTAACTAAACAAATTTTCTAACAAAGCAGATTTTTTTTATCAAAACAAATTTTCTAACAAAACAAATTTTCTAACAAATCAAATTTTCTAACTAAACAAATTTTCTCTAACTAAACAAATTTTCTAACAAAACAAATTTTCTAACAAAACAAATTTTCTAACTAAACAAATTTTCTAACAAAACAAATTTTCTAACAAAACAAATTTTCTAACAAAGCAGATTTTTTTTATCAAAACAAATTTTCTAACAAAACAAATTTTCTAACAAAATAAATTTTCTAACAAAACAAATTTTCTAACAAAGCAGATTTTTTTTATCAAAACAAATTTTCTAACAAAACAAATTTTCTAACAAAACAGATTTTTTTAATCAAAACAAATTTTCTAACAAAACAGATTTTTTTTTATCAAAACAAATTTTCTAACAAAGCAGATTTTTTTTATCAAAACAAATTTTCTAACAAAACAGATTTTCTAACAAAACACAGTTTCTAACAATACAGAATTTTTTTAACAAAACACATTTTCTAACAATACACATTTTCTAACTTTTATATTTTGTGTATTTTTTCTTGGGGGTTCCAAAAAAGAGCCTGTTGTGTAATACTCTCAGTTGGCTTCCGCAGTGTGTGTCCTATCCAGCGCCATCTTTGCTAATGGTTAACAATATTTTATTTATCTATAAGTAGAAGAAATGCCCCGTAATTAAAGCAAAATTGGCATTGCTCTATTCATTTTTACCAAATTAGAAAGTGTGTTTGTAATGATAGTTATGGTAAGTGTCACAATGTCTTTCTCGATGGGTTTCATTAGTTTTGGTTAGTCGATGGCCCCGGTATCACTGTCAAGGAATTAAAATCTATAATTGCATAACTGCCCGTGCCAGTGGAATCATCCTAACAAAAGATCTGGTAGGGGATATTGTGAATTAGTTATTAATGTAGTAGCAGTAGTAATCATCAGAAGCAATAGTAATAATAGTAGTATTAGTAGCAGTGATAATAGTAGTAGTACTAGTAATAATAGTAGTAGTAGTAGCAGTGGTAATAGTAGTAGTAGTAGTAGTATTAGTAGTAATAGTAATAGTAGTAGTAATAATTGCAGTAGTAGTAGCAGTGGTAATAGTTGTAGTAGTAGTAGTAATTATCAGAAGTAGTAGTAGTAATAGTAGTAGTAGTAGTAGTAGTAGTAATAGTAATAGTAGTAGTAGTAGTAGTAATTATCAGAAGTAGTAGTAGTAATAGTAGTAGTAGTAGTAGTAGTAGTAATAGTAATAGTAGTAGTAGTAGTAGTAATAGTAATAGTAGTAGTAGTAATAGTAGTAGTAATAGTAGTAGTAGTAATAGTAGTAGTAGTAATAGTAGTAGTAATAGTAGTAGTAGTAATAGTAGTAGTAGTAATAGTAGTAATAGTAGTAGTAGTAGTAATAGTAGTAGTAGTAATAGTAGTAATAGTAGTAGTAGTAGTAATAGTAGTAATAGTAGTAGTAGTAATAGTAGTAGTAGTAATAGTAGTAGTAATAGTAGTAGTAGTAATAGTAGTAGTAGTAATAGTAGTAGTAGTAGTAATAGTAGTAGTAGTAATAGTAGTAATAGTAGTAGTAGTAATAGTAGTAGTAGTAATAGTAGTAGTAGTAATAGTAGTAGTAGTAGTAATAGTAGTAGTAGTAATAGTAGTAGTAGTAATAGTAATAATAGTAGTAATAGTAGTAATAGTAGTAATAGTAGTAGTAGTAATAGTAGTAATAGTAGTAGTAGTAGTAGTAATAGTAGTAATAGTAGTAATAGTAGTAGTAGTAATAGTAGTAATAGTAGTAGTAGTAGTAGTAATAGTAGTAATAGTAGTAATAGTAGTAGTAGTAGTAGGTTAGAGATATTAGCAGACTATCGCGTGTAATGCAGTGCTGTAACATAAAGATCATGGCTGGTTTACTGAAAATCATGAAACCTTCCCTGTTTTTACCAGACTAAAGCCGGCAAATCTTCCTTTCTTATCTGACAAAAAAACCTGGCAGCCCTATTAGGCAAACTCAATCTTCTTCTCAGCGTTCACACCGGGCGTAGTAGCGCTGTGTCGCTAGCTCAAGTCAAAGCAGCGATATTTGCTATAAGCACGTTGTTCGCCATGTTTTCGATAAGAAATGATATCTCACAACCAGGGGAGGTAACGCCACAAAGAAACCCCCGGATTAAATTCTGAATACCCCACCCCCATTTGGTCTGATCGTTGCCGTCTGAATAAGATGACATCTTCACTCAGGTTAATTGTGTTTGATTGGTTACCTTCCAATGACGTCATGGCTGACAGCTCACCGGCCTCACGAAATATTGATTCCTATATCTGATACATTGATAGCTCATTACTTAAGTGCTAATGTCTCCTGCAAATGCTGACAAACATTTTGTTGCGGTCTATCATCATCATGTGCGTTGGCGAGCGTATTCCTCCAAAAATAAAGGTAAAGGTAAAGATAAAGGTAAAGGTAAAGATAAAGGTAAAGATAAAGGTAAAGATAAAGGTAAAGGCAAAGGTAAAGATAAAGTACGGGACTTGAATCGGCGTCTTAGCACGCGAGTTTTCACCCATGTGTGCTCGACAACTTTTCCAGAAGTGTTCGGAGACTTCTGGATAGTGTCGCTTCAAGCACCAAAACTCACGATGCGAGGTGGCATTCCTCACCTTCCCAGAGTACAACCCTAGTACCGATTTCTGCCGGCGGCTGGGTCCACCGAGTATTTTTATTTCCCAACCACGAGTACAACCCACAAGCTGCTTCTAGCGGGAATCGAACACGGGTTGTCCGAACGTCGGTAGCCCAGGCGGGTGGTTGTCCCAACTAGTCTACTGAGACCCCATTCCTCCACAAATGTCTGCCCCTGGTGTTTCGTTGGCGTTTTGATATGACACAGAAAATAGTGCAGGTCATTATATATTTATATGTAACCGAAATCATCATCAACAGTGAGGGACTTACAATTATGTATAGCTTTTTGCATGCCTGCAGAGACTTCGGTCTAACAACAATAAGTTTGCAGAAAACTAACATACTCGGTCAGGACGTCGAAGCAACACCTGAAATCTCTATCGACAACTATAAACTTGATATCGTGCGGCAGTATAGCTACCTGGGGTCCATCATCAGCGACAGACTATCTTTAGATACAGAAATTGACACTGGTATTGGTAAAGCTGCTACCACCTTTGCCCGTCTTTCTAGGCGTGTCTGGCAAAACAGCAAACTGACAATTAAAACAAAAGCCGCATTGTACAATGCCTGCATAATTAGTATCCTCCTGTATGGCAGCGAATCTTGGACAACCTATGTAAAGCAGGAGAGAAGGGTAAACGAGCAACATGTTGAAGTGACAGACTTCAGAAACAGAGTGGATGAGCTACATGTTGAAGTGACTGGCTTCAGAAACTGAGAAAACGAGCTACATGTTGAAGTGACTGGCTTCAGAAACAGAGTAAACGAGCTACATGTTGAAGTGACTGGCTTCAGAAACTGAGAAAACGAGCTGCATGTTGAAGTGACAGACTTCAGAAACAGAGTGGACGAGCTACATGTTGAAGTGACTGGCTTCAGAAACAGAGCGGACGAGCTACATGTTGAAGTGACTGGCTTCAGAAACAGAGTGAACGAGCTACATGTTGAAGTGACTGACTTCAGAAACAGAGTGGACGAGCTACATGTTGAAGTGACTGGCTTCAGAAACAGAGTGAACGAGCTACATGTTGAAGTGACTGGCTTCAGAAACAGAGTGAACGAGCTACATGTTGAAGTGACTGGCTTCAGAAACAGAGTGAACGAGCTACATGTTGAAGTGACTGGCTTCAGAAACAGAGCGGACGAGCTACATGTTGAAGTGACAGACTTCAGAAACAGAGTGAACGAGCTACATGTTGAAGTGACAGACTTCAGAAACAGAGTGAACGAGCCACATGTTGAAGTGACTGACTTCAGAAACAGAGTGGACGAGCTACATGTTGAAGTGACAGTCTTCAGAAACAGTGCGGACGAGCTACATGTTGAAGTGACAGACTTCAGAAACAGAGTGAACGAGCTACATGTTGAAGTGACTGGCTTCAGAAACAGAGTGAACGAGCTACATGTTGAAGTGACTGGCTTCAGAAACAGAGTGAACGAGCTACATGTTGAAGTGACTGGCTTCAGAAACAGAGTGAACGAGCTACATGTTGAAGTGACAGACTTCAGAAACAGAGTGAACGAGCCACATGTTGAAGTGACTGACTTCAGAAACAAAGTGAACGAGCTACATGTTGAAGTGACTGGCTTCAGAAACAGAGTGAACGAGCTACATGTTGAAGTGACTGGCTTCAGAAACAGAGCGGACGAGCTACATGTTGAAGTGACAGACTTCAGAAACAGAGTGAACGAGCTACATGTTGAAGTGACTGGCTTCAGAAACAGAGTGGACGAGCTACATGTTGAAGTGACTGGCTTCAGAAACAGAGTGAACGAGCTACATGTTGAAGTGACTGGCTTCAGAAACAGAGTGAATGAGCTACATGTTGAGGTAAAGACACAGCTGGTCAAATGTTACATGGGAGATCTACTTGATGGACTGTTTGTTACTGAAATTAAGGGGAAACCATTTACTCGAGTGGCTGATGAATCAACAAACACTGTCAACAAATCTGAACTGTTTATATGTGTGAGATTGAACTGTCTATATGTGTGAGATTGAACTGTCTATATGTGTGAGATTGAACTGTCTATATGTGTGAGATTGAACTGTCTATATGTGTGAGATTGAACTGTCTATATGTGTGAGATTGAACTGTCTATATATGTGAGATTGTGACAGACTGTGGAGAAATTAGAGAGACATTTTTTGTGCATAATTCCACTTCAAAGTACAACAGCTGAAACCATCACAAACTGCATTGAAAGTGAAATAAATAAACGAGGTATGTCATTTGATGTCATCTTATTGCTTATAGATTCGATGGGGGTTCTAATTTATTCCGGCAGCATCTCCGGGGTTCACAAAATGATGTCAAATAAATCAGGAAGGACTATTCCCTACAGGATTGTGGGGCTCATGTATTGTCACTTGCGGTGACAAGTGTAAAAGATCAACTCTCTTGCAAGAAGAGGTTTATCTTTATGTAGTCAGAGACATAAATAAGGTGTTCCGCCAATCTACAACATCAGAAACAGTTCTATCTATTGACCTTTCGAGCCGTAACCGGCCCATAGGGCGTAGACCAAGATACACCTTCTCCTATATGAATTTTTTGTTCTAGCAGTTTTCTTTTAAAGATATTTTATCAAATCTCGCCATCTGTCTCTGTTCTGTGCAAGCAGTTCTATCTCATTGAGGGAGCCGATTCCTGCTGCTCTTGCCTCTCTCATCAATGTTCTTCTCAGTGTCTCCCTGGGTCTTCCTCTTTTTCTTTTACCTGTTGTTTCCCTTATGAGGGCTTGCTTTGCTATTCGGTTATTATCTCTTCTCATCACATGTCCAACATATGACCATCGTCTTTTCTTTATTACTGAAGATATTAGTGGTTGATTGGCGATTTCTCTAATTTCTTCGTTTGTTTTGAATTCGTTCCATGCTATACCAATTATTTTCCTTAGACATTTATTTCATTTTATTTGAAACAGTTCACAGCAACATTAAACAAATATTAGAAGGTTCTATGCTGAGAATTCCAGATGCTACAGATGTGTGCTGGATCAGTTATGATACCACAATTCACAACATTGAGAAATGTTATAAGTCAATCATGATGACTTGTGAGCATTGACAAAATCATGGGGCAGATCTAGCTTCATTGGCTGGAGGATTACTTCTGGAACTGGAGCAATCTACTTCCATGTTAACACTTTTCCTGTTGCTGCAGATACTTGGTGCTGTAGATACTTGGTGCTGTAGATACTTGGTGCTGTAGATACTTGCTGCTGTAGATACTTGGTGCTGTAGATACTTGGTGCTGCAAATACTTGGTGCTGCAGATACTTGGTGCTTTAGATACTTGGTGCTGTAGATACTTGGTGCTGCAAATACTTGGTGCTGTAGATACTTGGTGCTGTAGATACTTGTTGCTGTAGATACTTGGTGCTGTAGATACTTGGTGCTGTAGATACTTGCTGCTGTAGATACTTGGTGCTGTAGATACTTGGTGCTGCAAATACTTGGTGCTGCAGATACTTGGTGCTTTAGATACTTGGTGCTGTAGATACTCGGTGCTGTAGATACTTGTTGCTGTAGATACTTGGTGCTGTAGATACTTGGTGCTGTAGATACTTGGTGCTGTAGATACTTGCTGCTATAGATACTTGGTGCTGTAGATACTTGGTGCTGTAGATACTTGGTGCTGTAGATACTTGCTGCTGTAGATACTTGCTGCTGCAGATACTTGCTGCTATTTATAATTGAAGTAAATGCTTGCAGAAACAGCAATGCCAGTTGACATACCAAAGCTAATGTCCAGCACAACTTAACCCTTAAATTCAATATCTGCGGATGCACAACAAGCAGGAAAACACGAACATAGTGATTTTACTGCAACATATGAAGAATTGAAAGATAAGATGACACACACCCAAACAATAAAAACAGATGTCTCTAATAATACAACTTTTGGCAGAAGTTATTTCAGGTAACAAAACTGGGAATGAACACAATTAACAATCAATAAATGACTTAATGACTATGACCTATTTATCAAACTTGGGACACACAGGACATATCTCCTCTCCCTTTTTCCCTACCCTGCTCCTATGTTGCCCTCCCCCCCCTCCCCAACCAATTGACTTGATCCCCCCATACGATTTTTGGGTCGGTATCACATATCTTGATTATTCCCACCTGATTACGCCTCATTTATCGCTAGGTAGTCACGATCATGTTGGACATATTCTCCCTCGATCCACATCACTTCCCACATTTCTACCTTCTCTGTCTGCTTCCTATAGATCACAGTTTCCTTAGGTGCCTCTGGTCTACTTACCTCGGTCTTCTACAAACCTACTAACTTCCCTTGTTTCCTCCGATACGACTCTTCTCACCGACATCCTGTAAGAACTCTCTTCCCTATTCGCACCTACCCAGGCTTCATCACCTTTACCAGGACGATGAAGATTTCCTACATAATGCCCGCCTGATGATCGACTTCTTCCGCCGGTGCCTCTATCCTGAATCAGCTCTCCCTCCTGCTCTCCGACGGGTTCTGCGCACCTCACTCCAGACTGCTCTCACCTCGTCTACCCGTCCCCTCTCTGACGAGGTAGTACTTGATCTCACCCATCACCCTCACCACCACGCGGTGATCAGAATCATTCACCGCTACCTCCCCATTCTCCGCTCCGACCTTACTACCCGTTTTCTCGTCCCCGACCCCACATTGGTGGCCTTTAAGCGTGATCGCAACCATCGTGACATTCTTGTCAGGAAACCCTTTCCTATCTCATCCCCCCCCCCACCACAGCCAATGGGGGACGATCCGCTGTAACCACACTCTATGTAAGACTTGTAACCACGTCCTCCAACAGATACGGTTCTCTTCCCCAATGGTCTTTTTGAGATCAGAGAGGGATTCACTTGTACATCGTGCAACATTATCTATGTCATCATATGCAAGCGATGTAAGTTGTAATACATAGGCGAATCAGAAAGCCGTCTCACAGTCAGATGCCGTAAACATCTGTATGACATCACTCGGGATGCAGGCAACCCTGTAGCCTCCCACTGCAACTCTCAGGATCATCGGGGTAAGGCGGATGTCCTAGTTACTGGATTGGTGTCATGTTCTTCTGACAGCCGCAGCTAATTCACTTTAGAAAATCGTATGATCGCCCGCATGGGTTGCCTCACCCCATGGGGCATCAATGTATCCCTGTCTCACGGGTAACCCCTCTCTCTTTCCACCCCCACCCCTTTTCCTTCTTTCACTCCCTCCTCTCCTCCGTTTGTTCCCACCCATCTTTTCCTCTCCCTTTTTCCCTCCCCATCTCTGATTTTTGCCCCCCTACCACCAGACATGTCTTCCTCAAGCAGTTTTGTGGATTTGTACTTTAAATCTCGATAATCCTCTATCACGCCTCAATTATTTCTAAGGTGTCTGAAGAATGTCTGGCTTGATCGTCTGCTTTCACGCCCCTCAATATCTCTAATCAGTGCCTGTCCCTCATTACACCCCTACTTATCGCTACGGTACCTTGGCTATGTCGGCTTAGTCTGTTTACTTTCACACCCTCATAAATCTATAGTCTTTACCTGTGTCACGCTTGAGTGCTTCATTACAAGTCTGACCTCTGGCCTAACAACATGACTGACTCTCCAGAAGGCCCTTCCTCTGACATCTGACAGCCATCTTTCATTGTGAGCGGCCGGATTCTGACTACAAGCTAAGCTTCAATTTCATATATAATCATTTCTTTATATATAGTTAAACTTCCATATTTCCACATCTCACCTATCCTCCAACATGTAGTACATCTCTCTCTCTTATTTCACCATCTCATCTCTTATTCCCCTGTCCACTTCTCCTTAACTTACCTGTCCCAATCATCCTAGATGTAGTCATATTTATATATGCCTCATCGTTAGTTGTTGTTCTCGTTTTTTTTTTTTTTAAGAAGGCCGCATGTAGGCTAAAAAGTCAGTATTCTGTTGTGTTCATTTTTTGTGTTCATTTTGTTGTAAAGCTGTCACCATACCTTGTATGAGTGTACGTTACACGACACTACTGGCTTATTGCTACCAGCTATACTGCAGCGCTGCAGTTATTTGCCTGTTGCCTACGGTCTGTTGAATGTCGGGTTTGTTTGCTTTCACACTCCATATATATATATCTATAGTGATGACCTATGTGACGCTTAATGTCTTCATCATTGGTTTTTGGTTATTGGTTATGGAAGGCCTCGGCATCACAGCAAACGAATTAAAATCCATAATTGCTCAACCGCCCGTGCCAGTGGAATCATCCGAATTACCAACTCATCTCCCAAACAAAGAAAGGTAACTGTAGTCCCCATCGTAGCAGTCTCAGCACACGCCAAAAGACATAAGGCGAAACCGCGCAGAAAGTGAACACAGCCAACTGTTCCCTGTCATACGATATCATCATTCATCGTAAACAAGCGGGATATCGAAGCAGGATCAAAACGGATGAGACACACAGCTCACGGTGTGCACAGAGCACTTAACTCAGTAGCTCCTGCAACAAGCCGGACTTGG
Organism: Megaustenia siamemsis; assembly: GCA_032433765.1. NCBI lineage: Eukaryota > Metazoa > Mollusca > Gastropoda > Stylommatophora > Ariophantidae > Megaustenia > Megaustenia siamemsis. The sequence continues at coordinate 25,855,390 of JAVIAB010000050.1, forward strand.
AATATGAGGAAACTGCAAGAAGGAACACTTTTCAGACATAGCCTTCAATGGTTCCTACCGCCTATCCACCATATACCATGGGAGTTCACGTCCTCCCGAAATTGATGATCGTCATAGCACTTGATGATGTAGGCCGTCATTGATGACTCCAACTCCAAACATATAGACACACAGCGGTGGTAATTTGTCATTTCCAATCCAACAGAAGCCACATGACCTGTAGTTAGTAAAACCACAGAGAGAATATGATTTTGTGACCTTCACTGATTCACTCTTAGATGTGAATGTGTAGTTTACACAAGAGGAGAAGTTTTCAACTACAGTGATTCCATTTAAGGCAATTCTGGGATAGCAAGGCAAGTCTCCTTTATAGCAGCAGAACTTGATGTTCTCCGCTCCCTTCTTGTAGCTGCTGCCACACGATTCTGATGTCTCACTAACCTGGACATCACTCAAGAACAATGCCAGACTAACATTCCACAAACATGCCTCTGCTGATGAAGTGCCTGGTGCAACAGTTGCATCAATCATACTGGGGGCTCCTGGTCTGTGGTCATTAATATCACAAACGGCACATGGTGTTGTTATATTCAGTATTTCTTTCTGGGGTGTAAATATGTGGCACACACATGGAGAGTGGTTTGTGGTCACAATAATCCCATTAAAGGCAATTCTAGGGTAGCATGGCATAGCTGTTTCAGAACAGCACAATCCTGTGATGTTTTCTGTGTTCGCTATAAAGCTGCTGCTGCTACACAATCCTGACCAATTATAGGTGTGGACATTATTCACTTGCAATGACAAAACTGCATCGTTTACATCATAAACCTCTGGAAGCGAATCATTTATGGGACTAATAGTACAATTTATTCTTCCATCGGGGATATCTGCATTGAGTCCCCAAAAAAAGGTCTTTGGTTAAAAAGCACATATGCGTTTGAGTTAAACACACAATGAGCCCACTTCGTAGATTCAAAATGATCCTTGAGCAATGCCATCGGTTTGCACAAGTTAGGTCCTTAGCTACCAACGTCAAAAATGTCTGAAACGAAGCCATCCAATTAACGACTTTATCTACAGCGAAGGTTAACGAACTGTGAACAAACATTTATGTTCAAACCCTTGAAAACATTTTCAAAATCTGCCAACTCGCAGCAATGACATTTATCGTGTTGTTCAATGTAAACATTGCTTGGTCCATAGCTCGAATATAAATAAGCTGCCATTTTGGTGCGTCCCATGACGTATACTTTTGTTTGAAGGTATTTTGTTTTAATGTCTTCATCTCTGTTGTTTATTATCCAAGGTTATCTGAGGATATTTCTGTAGCATTTTGTTTAGAACGAACACTTTTTTCTGTATTATTTGTCAGATTGTCCATGATTGGCACACATATGTTGTTGTTGGGAAGATACATGTCTTCAGTAGTTTTAATTTTACGGCTTTATTGATGTAGTGTCGTACGTTTCTCCAAGGTATTTAATTGTTTGTATTGATATAGCTAGTCTTCTTTTGATGTCATTCATGCAGCTACTATTGTTAGTAGTTGCATATTAGATATCCGTAATGAGTTACAATATTACATTTGGTTCTTTGGTTATGGAAGGCCCCGGTATCACTGCAAATGAATTATAATCCATAATTGCTCAATCACCCGTGCCAGTGGAATCATCCGAATTACTATTTCATCTTCCAAACAAAGAAAGCTAGCTGTAGTCCCCCATCATAGCAGTCTCAGAACACGCCAAAAGACATAAGGTGAAACCGCACAGAAAGTGAACACAGCGAACTGTTACCTGTCATGCGATATCATCATTCATCGTAAACAATTGGAATATCGAAACATGATCAAAACGCATGAGAAAATGATTATGATATTGTTTATTTAGATGAAACTTGGATCAACGCTCATCATACAAATGAAAAGGAATGGCAGTTAGCAGATGGAAGTATTAAAAGATCAGTACCAAGCAGTAAAGGGCAACGTTTGATAGTTGCACATGCAGGTAGCAGACATAATGGGTTGTTGCAGAATGCTCATCTCGTTTTCATTTCAAAATCCATAGACAATAGAGACTACCACTCCGAAATGAATGGGCACATATTTAAAGACTGGATCGAGAAAAGTATCCTTCCAATATTAGATCGACCTTCTTGTCTGATAATGGACAATGCTTCATACCATAACGTAGTTAACGTAGAAGATAGAATCCCAACATCATCAAGTACAAAAGATGTAATCAAAACGTGGCTCATAAAAGAACACATACAAGTTAACGACAGCTACTTGAAACCCGAATTGCTTAGCCTTGTAAAACAGACACAACGTACAAAGATATTTAAAATAGACAAGTTAATTCACTAACATGGCCATAGATGTTTGAGACTACCTCCATATCATGCACACTTAAATCCTATAGAACTAGTTTGGGCAAAAGTTAAAGGACACGTAGCATATACAAATAAAACTTTCAAATTATGCGATGTTGAGACACTTACAAATCAGGCTCTATCAAATATAAATAAAGACTACTGGGTAAAATGTGAGGATCATGTGTTACGACAAGAAGAGGAATATTGGAAAAAGGATGGTTTGTTGTTTGTTCAGCCGAAAGCAGTAATCGACCTATTTGACTCGTCTGATTCTGAATGATCATTACTCTGATTAAGTCTACAGATAAATAGTTTGATTTGCAAAATTTCCTAGTTGATTTGTTAAACAGTTTATTGTTCAAGACCACCCAAGCAATCAAAAATATGTTATAAGCAAACCAACAACCATTACTTTGAATGGAAGCCTGCTTGAGTCAGTACAGAAGTTCAGCTATCTTGGATCCACTATTACAGCCACACTTTCCTTAGATGAGGAACTAAATGTACGTATTTGAAAGGCAGCGACAACATTTGGGAAACTCACACCAAGAGCATGGAACTATATCAAATTGACTCTACGAACAAAAGTTCTATATATAATTTAAAATTTGTATACTTGCCACCAAGTAAAATTTTATGGACACGCCTATGGGTCATCGTTGCACTAGATTACTGTAAAACATTTTGATTAGGGTCAAAATAATAGTTACATGGGCAAAGATCAAAGGAATTCGCCGCTTTAAGAAAACCGTTATAGCTAGACATCGAGTAACACATATGTTCTCGTGACATGGACATTTTAACACCGTATGCCAAAAATCATGTGAAATCATCAAGAACTTTTTGAATTATAAATCATAACATCTCGGCAAACGAATCTGAACGGACTATAGTGATTATACATTTTACAGATCTTCGGCACATGATTTTTGGGGTAATGTGGTCGGTTTTACGCCCGTGCTGTTTTATTTTACCAGAAAAAAATCCGGGACCCATTAAAGGTTTGATGAACCGGAAGGCGTCGGTTGGGATCGTACCCTACCTCTTGTCCTTTGTAGTCCAGTTCACTAGCCACTGAGCTATCGCGGCTCCAAGAGATAGAAGGTAGCAAAGAGAAAATATATCAGACAGCGTAAGAGAATTGCTTGGCAGAAAATCAACAACAGAAATGATAAATAACTGTCGAGATCGAAAGTTGTGGAGAGACATGATCACCTACTCGAGCAGCCATAGTACTTGATGATGATGACCCAGATGTTGCTACTGTCAAAATTGTGCTTTGGCAAACTTCTTCTCCTTACTTTCATCTCCCTGTGGAGCACATATCTTCATAAGTGTCCAAGCCGTCCACCATTATGGCTGCACTTCTCGCCATCTCCTTCTTGTCTGTTCGGTAAATAAGACCAATAGAAGCACTGCCACGAGGACAACCAAGACCTCTCTCGTTGCACTTCAACTGTGTCTATCTGTACTTTATTCTCACCGAAGGACTGGCGAGGGTTACTAGGTCAACTCCTAAAATATGATTCGTGTTGATCTCTCAGTCACCGCAGAATTTATATTGTTCCTTTTTATCTTGTTTCTGCCAAGGCATGGGGTCCTTTCTATTCCTTTCGATTTTAAATTACAAAGGGTTGTTCACGTGATGATTACGTGCTACACTTCAACTTGGCATTTATTGTGTTGATTTTGCCATGCGTGTCCTATAGGATTAGGTCTGGATTGAAGAATCTGAGATCAGAGTGTAGTAGAAAGGTTTTATTCCTCCAGTTGTGATCGAATTCGAGTTCAGTTGAGCAGAAAAAGAATAATATTTTTCTCATTCTTTGACATTCCTCATTTAAAGGCGCACACGTTCCCAGTGTAAACAAGTTATCACGTGATTGTAACTGAGTTGAACATCTCGTCTCAAGTCCGAAATCCAAAGATTAAAAAAAAGATGTGCAGCTGTGTATTTGGTTTTGGAGAAAAACAAGAAAGCAAGCACACACAGCACACAAGGGGGGAAGATGCACACACAAGGGAGGAAGAAGCACACACAAGGGGGGAAGATGCACACACAAGGGAAGAAGAAGCACACACAAGGGGGAAGATGCACACACAAGGGGGGAGAAGCATACACAACACACAAGGGGGGAAGATGCACACACAAGGGGGAGAAGCATACACAACACAAAAGGGAGGAAGAAGCACACACAAGGGGGGAAGAAGCACACACAAGGGGGAAGATGCACACACAAGGGGGGAAGAAGCACACACAAGGGGGAAGATGCACACACAAGGGGGGAAGATGCACACACAAGGGGGGAAGATGCACACACAAGGGGGGAAGATGCACACACAGCATACACACAAGGGGGAAGATGCACACACAAGGGGGGAGAAGCATACACAACACACAAGGGTGGAAGAAGCATACACAACACACAAGGGGGGAAGATGCACACACAAGGGGGAAGATGCACACACAAGGTGGGAGAAGCATACACAACACACAAGGGTGGAAGAAGCATACACAGGGGGGAAGATGCACACACAAGGGGGGAGAAGCATACACAACACACAAGGGTGGAAGAAGCATACACAAGGGGGAGAAGCATACACAACACACAAGGGGGGAAGATGCACACACAAGGGGGGAAGATGCACACACAAGGTGGGAGAAGCATACACAACACACAAGGGGGGAAGAAGCACACACAAGGGGGAAGATGCACACACAAGGTGGGAGAAGCATACACAACACACAAGGGGGGGGGGAGAAGCATACACACACACAAGGGGGGAAGAAGCATACACAACACACAAGGGGGAGAAGCATACACAACACACAGGGGGGGAAGAAGCATACACAACACACAAGGGGGGAAGAAGCATAGACAACACACAAGGGGGGGGGAAGATGCACACACAAGGGGGGAAGATGCACACACAAGGGGGGAGAAGCATACATTACACACAAGGGGGGAAGAAGCATACACAACACACAAGGGGGGAAGAAGCACACACAAGGGGGAAGAAGCATAAACAACACGCAAGGGGGGAAGAAGCATACACAACACACAAGGGGGGGGGAAGCATACACAACAGACAAGGGGGGAAGAAGCATACACAACACACAAAGGGGAAGAAGCACACACAAGGGGGAAGAAGCATAAACAACACACAAGGGGGGGGGAGAAGCATACACAACACACAAGGGGGGAAGAAGCATACACAACACACAAGGGGGGAAGAAGCACACACAAGGGGGAAGAAGCACACACAAGGGGAGAAGAAGAAAACACAAGGGGGGAAGAAGCACACACAAGGGGAAGAAGCACACACAAGGGGGGAAGAAGCACACACAAGGGGGAAGAAGCACACACAAGGGGGGAGAAGCATACACAACACACAAGGGTGGAAGAAGCATACACAACACACAAGGGGGAAGAAGCACACACAAGGGGGAGAAGCATACACAACACACAAGGGGGAAGAAGCATACACAACACACAAGGGGGAGAAGCATACACAACACACAAGGGGGGAAGATGCACACACAAGGGGGAGAAGCATAAACAACACACAAGGGGGAAGAAGCATAAACAACACACAAGGGGGGAAGAAGCATACACAACACACAAGGGGGAAAGAAGCATACACAACACACAAGGGGGAAGATGCACACACAAGGGGGGAGAAGCATAAACAACACACAAGGGGGGAAGAAGCAAACACAACACACAAGGGGGAAGAAGCATACTCAACACACAAGGGGGGTAGAAGCAAACACAACACACAAGGGGGGAAGAAGCATACACAACACACAAGGGGGAAAGAAGCATACACAACACACAAGGGGGAAGAAGCATACACAACACACAAGGGGGAAGAAGCATACACAACACACAAGGGGAAAGATGCACACACAAGGGGGGAAGAAGCATAAACAACACGCAAGGGGGAAGAAGCATAAACAACACGCAAGGGGGGAAGAAGCATAAACAACACGCAAGGGGGGAAGAAGCATACACAACACACAAGGGGGAAGATGCACACACAAGGGGGGAGAAGCATACACAACACACAAGGGGGAAGAAGCATACACAACACACAAGGGGGGAAGAAGCACACACAAGGGGGGAAGAAGCATAAACAACACGCAAGGGGGAAGAAGCATAAACAACTCACAAGGGGGGAAGAAGCATACACAACACACAAGGGGGGAAGAAGGACACACAAGGGGGAAGAAGCATAAACAACACACAAGGGGGGGGGGGAGAAGCACACACAAGGGGAGAAGAAGCACACACAAGGGGGGAAGAAGCATACACAAGGGGGAAGAAGCATAAACAACTCACAAGGGGGGAAGAAGCATACACAACTCACAAGGGGGAAGAAGCATAAACAACTCACAAGGGGGAAGAAGCATACACAACACACAAGGGGGAAGAAGGACACACAAGGGGGAAGAAGCATAAACAACACAAAGGGGGGAGAAGCACATACAAGGGGGGAAGAAGCACACACAAGGGGGGAAGAAGCATACACAATGGGGGAAGAAGCATAAACAACATACAAGGGGGAAGAAGCACACACAGGGGGAGAAGAAGCACACACAAGGGGGGAAGAAGCATACACAAGGGGGGAAGAAGCATAAACAACATACAAGGGGGGAAGAAGCATACACAACACACAAGGAGGGAAGAAGCATAAACAACACACAAGGGGGGGGGAAGCATACACAACACACAAGGGGGGAAGAAGCATACACAACACACAAGGGGGGAAAAAGCATACACAACACACAAGGGGGGAAGAAGCATACACAACACATAAGGGGGGAAGAAGCACACACAAGGGGGAAGAAGCATAAACAAGGGGGGAAGAAGCACACACAAGGGGAGAAGAAGCATACACAAGGGGGGAAGAAGCACACTCAAGGGGAGAAGAAGCACACACAAGGGGGAAGAAGCATACACAAGGGGGGAAGAAGCACACACAAGGATGAAGAAGCACACACAAGGGGGGAAGAAGCATACAGAAGGGGGAAGAAGCACACACAAGGGGGAAGAAGCATACACAAGTGGGGAAGATGCACACACAAGGGGGGAAGAAGCACACACAAGGGGGAAAAAGCACACACAAGGGGGAAGAAGCACACACAACGGGGAAGAAGCATAAACAACACACAAAGGGGGGGGAGAAGCACACACAAGAGGGAAGAAGCACACACAAGGGGGGAAGAAGCATATAGAAGGGGGAAGAAGCACACACAAGGGGGAAGAAGCATACACAAGGGGGAAGAAGCACACACAAGGGGAGAAGAAGCACACACAAGGGGGAAGAAGAAAAACAAGGGGGAAGAAGCACACACAAGGGGGAAGAAGCACACACAAGGGTGGAAGAAGCACACACAAAGGGAGGAAGAAGCATAAACAAGTGGGGAAAAGCACACACAAGGGGGGAAGAAGCACACACAAGAGGGGAAGAAGAATACACAAGGGGGGAAGAAGCACACACAAGGGGGAAGAAACACACACAAGGGGGGAAGAAGGGGGAGAAGCATACACAACACACAAGGGTGGAAGAAGCATACACAACACACAAGGGGGGAAGAAGCACACACAAGGGGGGAGAAGCATACACAACACACAAGGGGGGAAGAAGCATACACAACACACAAGGGGGAGAAGCATACACAACACACAAGGGGGGAAGATGCGCGAAAATGATTATGATATTGTTTATTTAGATGAAACTTGGATCAACGCTCATCATACAAATGAAAAGGAATGGCAGTTAGCAGATGGAAGTATTAAAAGATCAGTACCAAGCAGTAAAGGGCAACGTTTGATAGTTGCACATGCAGGTAGCAGACATAATGGGTTGTTGCAGAATGCTCATCTCGTTTTCATTTCAAAATCCATAGACAATAGAGACTACCACTCCGAAATGAATGGGCACATATTTAAAGACTGGATCGAGAAAAGTATCCTTCCAATATTAGATCGACCTTCTTGTCTGATAATGACAATGCTTCATACCATAACGTAGTTAACGTAGAAGATAGAATCCCAACATCATCAAGTACAAAAGATGTAATCAAAACGTGGCTCATAAAAGAACACATACAAGTTAACGACAGCTACTTGAAACCCGAATTGCTTAGCCTTGTAAAACAGACACAGCGTACAAAGATATTTAAAATAGACAAGTTAATTCACTAACATGGCCATAGATGTTTGAGACTACCTCCATATCATGCACACTTAATCCTATAGAACTAGTTTGGGCAAAAGTTAAAGGACACGTAGCATATACAAATAAAACTTTCAAATTATGCGATGTTGAGACACTTACAAATCAGGCTCTATCAAATATAAATAAAGACTACTGGGTAAAATGTGAGGATCATGTGTTACGACAAGAAGAGGAATATTGGAAAAAGGATGGTTGTTGTTTGTTCAGCCGAAAGCAGTAATCGACCTATTTGACTCGTCTGATTCTGAATGATCATTACTCTGATTAAGTCTACAGATAAATAGTTTGATTTGCAAAATTTCCTAGTTGATTTGTTAAACAGTTTATTGTTCAAGACCACCCAAGCAATCAAAAATATGTTATAAGCAAACCAACAACCATTACTTTGAATGGAAGCCTGCTTGAGTCAGTACAGAAGTTCAGCTATCTTGGATCCACTATTACAGCCACACTTTCCTTAGATGAGGAACTAAATGTACGTATTTGAAAGGCAGCGACAACATTTGGGAAACTCACACCAAGAGCATGGAACTATATCAAATTGACTCTACGAACAAAGTTCTATATATAATTTAAAATTTGTATACTTGCCACCAAGTAAAATTTTATGGACACGCCTATGGGTCATCGTTGCACTAGATTACTGTAAAACATTTTGATTAGGGTCAAAATAATAGTTACATGGGCAAAGATCAAGGAATTCGCCGCTTAAGAAAACCGTTATAGCTAGACATCGAGTAACACATATGTTCTCGTGACATGGACATTTTAACACCGTATGCCAAAAATCATGTGAAATCATCAAGAACTTTTTGAATTATAAATCATAACATCTCGGCAAACGAATCTGAACGGACTATAGTGATTATACATTTTACAGATCTTCGGCACATGATTTTTGGGGTAATGTGGTCGGTTTTACGCCCGTGCTGTTTTATTTTACCAGAAAAAATCCGGGACCCATTAAAGGTTTGATGAACCGGAAGGCGTCGGTTGGGATCGTACCCTACCTCTTGTCCTTTGTAGTCCAGTTCACTAGCCACTGAGCTATCGCGGCTCCAAGAGATAGAAGGTAGCAAAGAGAAAATATATCAGACAGCGTAAGAGAATTGCTTGGCAGAAAATCAACAACAGAAATGATAAATAACTGTCGAGATCGAAAGTTGTGGAGAGACATGATCACCTACTCGAGCAGCCATAGTACTTGATGATGATGACCCAGATGTTGCTACTGTCAAAATTGTGCTTTGGCAAACTTCTTCTCCTTACTTTCATCTCCCTGTGGAGCACATATCTTCATAATTGTCCAAGCCGTCCACCATTATGGCTGCACTTCTCGCCATCTCCTTCTTGTCTGTTCGGTAAATAAGACCAATAGAAGCACTGCCACGAGGACAACCAAGACCTCTCTCGTTGCACTTCAACTGTGTCTATCTGTACTTTATTCTCACCGAAGGACTGGCGAGGGTTACTAGGTCAACTCCTAAAATATGATTCGTGTTGATCTCTCAGTCACCGCAGAATTTATATTGTTCCTTTTTATCTTGTTTCTGCCAAGGCATGGGGTCCTTTCTATTCCTTTCGATTTTAAATTACAAAGGGTTGTTCACGTGATGATTACGTGCTACACTTCAACTTGGCATTTATTGTGTTGATTTTGCCATGCGTGTCCTATAGGATTAGGTCTGGATTGAAGAATCTGAGATCAGAGTGTAGTAGAAAGGTTTTATTCCTCCAGTTGTGATCGAATTCGAGTTCAGTTGAGCAGAAAAGAATAATATTTTTCTCATTCTTTGACATTCCTCATTTAAAGGCGCACACGTTCCCAGTGTAAACAAGTTATCACGTGATTGTAACTGAGTTGAACATCTCGTCTCAAGTCCGAAATCCAAAGATTAAAAAAAAGATGTGCAGCTGTGTATTTGGTTTTGGAGAAAACAAGAAAGCAAGCACACACAGCACACAAGGGGGGAAGATGCACACACAAGGAGGAAGAAGCACACACAAGGGGGGAAGATGCACACACAAGGGAAGAAGAAGCACACACAAGGGGGGAAGATGCACACACAAGGGGGGAGAAGCATACACAACACACAAGGGGGAAGATGCACACACAAGGGGGGAGAAGCATACACAACACAAAGGGAGGAAGAAGCACACACAAGGGGGGAAGAAGCACACACAAGGGGGGAAGATGCACACACAAGGGGGGAAGAAGCACACACAAGGGGGAAGATGCACACACAAGGGGGGAAGATGCACACACAAGGGGGGAAGATGCACACACAAGGGGGGAAGATGCACACACAGCATACACACAAGGGGGGAAGATGCACACACAAGGGGGAGAAGCATACACAACACACAAGGGTGGAAGAAGCATACACAACACACAAGGGGGGAAGATGCACACACAAGGGGGGAAGATGCACACACAATGTGGGAGAAGCATACACAACACACAAGGTGGAAGAAGCATACACAAGGGGGGAAGATGCACACACAAGGGGGAGAAGCATACACAACACACAAGGGTGAAGAAGCATACACAAGGGGGAGAAGCATACACAACACACAAGGGGGGAAGATGCACACACACAAGGGGGGAAGATGCACACACAAGGTGGGAGAAGCATACACAACACACAAGGGGGGAAGAAGCACACACAAGGGGGGAAGATGCACACACAAGGTGGGAGAAGCATACACAACACACAAGGGGGGGGGGAGAAGCATACACAACACACAAGGGGGGAAGAAGCATACACAACACACAAGGGGGGAGAAGCATACACAACACACAGGGGGGGGGGAAGAAGCATACACAACACACAAGGGGGGAAGAAGCATAGACAACACACAAGGGGGGGGGGAAGATGCACACACAAGGGGGAAAGATGCCACACACAAGGGGGGAGAAGCATACATAACACACAAGGGGGAAGAAGCATACACAACACACAAGGGGGAAGAAGCACACACAGGGGGGAAGAAGCATAAACAACACGCAAGGGGGGAAGAAGCATACACAACACACAAGGGGGGGGGGAAGCATACACAACAGACAGGGGGAAGAAGCATACACAACACACAAAGGGGAAGAGCACACACAAGGGGGAAGAAGCATAAACAACACACAAGGGGGGGAGAAGCATACACAACACACAAGGGGGAAGAAGCATACACAAGGGGGAAGAAGCATAAACAACACACAAGGGGGGGGGGAGAAGCATACACAACACACAAGGGGGGAAGAAGCACACACAAGGGGGAAGAAGCACACACAAGGGGAGAAGAAGAAAACACAAGGGGGAAGAAGCACACACAAGGGGGAAGAAGCACACACAAGGGGGGAAAGAAGCACACACAAGGGGGAAGAAGCACACACAAGGGGGGAGACATACACAACACACAAGGGAGGAAGAAGCATACACAACACACAAGGGGGGAAGAAGCACACACAAGGGGGGAGAAGCATACACAACACACAAGGGGGGAAGAAGCATACACAACACACAAGGGAGGAGAAGCATACACAACACACAAGGGGGGAAGATGCACAACACAAGGGGGGAGAAGCATAAACAACACACAAGGGGGAAGAAGCATAAACAACACACAAGGGGGGAAGAAGCATACACAACACACAAGGGGGAAAAAAGCATACACAACACACAAGGGGGGAAGATGCACACACAAGGGGGGAGAAGCATAAACAACACACAAGGGGGAAGAAGCAAACACAACACACAAGGGGGGAAGAAGCATACTCAACACACAAGGGGGGAAGAAGCAAACACAACACACAAGGGGGGAAGAAGCATACACAACACACAAGGGGGAAAGAAGCATACACAACACACAAGGGGGAAGAAGCATACACAACACACAAGGGGGGAAGAAGCCTACACAACACACAAGGGGAAAAGATGCACACACAAGGGGGAAAGAAGCATAAACAACACGCAAGGGGGGAAGAAGCATAACAACACGCAAAGGGGGAAGAAGCATAAACAACACGCAAGGGGGAAGAAGCAT